>VDFB02075321.1:87705262-88248907 GCA_007258455.2 Sequoia sempervirens | reverse complement strand
TGCATGAAGCAATGAGCTCCCCTTGTTGACAATTGGTTGAGTTGGAGCAATGGTGTTGTGATTTGGGGGATGGTTTGAGTGATACTTTGAAATGGAGGTGTGGATGATATTGGGGGTGTAGATGAAATTGGGGGCATGATCCCAAGAGGCTTCTCCACAAGAGTGCTCACATCATAGTCAAAAGGGAGTTTAGCCCCTTCTTTAGCCAATTCTAGCATGTATTGTGAGGGATTGAGCTTCATCATGGTATTGACAATTTTGTGAGTTTCAAGATTTTGAACCATTTCAATAATCTCATCTTGTGTCATCCCTACAACAATGTTAGTGATGTCTTCTACTTGACCTTCCTCTTGAGAATCTTGTGGAAGTGGAGGAAGATTGAGCGTGGGATTGCTAGACCCAATGGGATTGATTTCGGAAGTGGTTTCACTCAAGTCACTTGAAGTGGATGTTTCTTTGTTCATTTCCATGCTCTTCTTGTGTTGAGATCTAGTTTGAACCATAAAATAGGGATCAATTTTCAAAAATGTAAGAGATGAACCTAGATAATTCTTTGGATTGATCTAAACTTTAGGTACAAAATAAAGTCTAAGATATTGAGGATCGAAGGATGGTGATGAGATAGTGAAAGATGGATGATTGGTGGATGATTGAACTTTTAGGAAACCTTGAAGAGGATGCTAAACTTTGGTTTTGATGTTTGATTTTGGACATTGATTTTGGATTAATTTGATTTTGATTTTGATTGAATTTGTTTTGGATAATGAACTCATAAACTCTAAGAGGTTGGATGTTGTCTTAGAGTAAACTTGTCCGCAAGATGATAATTTAACTAAGTGTGCAAAGAAGGACTCATCTACACACACCTAGCCAAACAAGATGATTTTGATTTGATTCAAGGATTTGCCCAAAGTTTAGCATAAAATATTTTTTCAAGATTTCCAAGTGTTGTTTGTGAGGTGATTTTTGATTTTGATGTTTGAAAGATGGATGACAATGTTTTGATTTTGATCCTAAGAGACTTAGAGAGACTTTGTTTACTAGACCAAGGTGTTGAAGAACATGCTAATACTTCTTATGTGAGATAATCAAACCTTTGAAAGAGACTTGGATTTTGACAATAGTAAAATGAATACAAATTTGGATTGTTCCCTGATGCACGTTTGTAAAAGTTGAAAGTCAATATTTCTCTAAATTCATAAAGCATAGACAACCATTTCTTGTGAGATTTTTGACTAAGACCTTTGGACTTTGATTTTCAGATTTTAATCTTTCGGGAAATCATTTGAAAGAGCACATGTGTGGGGTCCAATTTTTTCTTATCTTTTCTTAGTGATTTCTTTTTACCACAAACAATTTCTTGATTAGTTTTTAAAACTAAATCAAGAAAATTAAGGCAAAAGTTCCCTAATGTTGACTTTAGTGAGAGAAAATGGAGATATAAATTCAAATTCTTAGAAGCTTCTAAGGATAGAATCCCTAGGGAAAGAAATAACACTTGAATTTTGTCAAAGGTATTTGCCTCCTAAAGGGTTTGAAATTTGATGATCATGTTTGAGTGTTTGTTTCCCAATGTTTAAGATCCAAACAAAGTGTTTTGATTCCAAGAACATGCACAAACCTATGGATAAGAGGCAATATTTGTTGAATCCACACTTGGATAAATCTAGTTGCGCTTATTCTTGGCGGATGATTAAAAGCTTGACCACACTGGCGCCCCTCCATGACACTCACTTCTATAGGTCAGCCAAGCTTTATTACCCATGAAACTCCCATGGCATACTTATTATCTCTACCAAGAACCACAAAAATGTGGGGTGGCTTTAGAGGTCCGACCTCTTGCACCAATAAATAGATAAGGATTTTGGGCCTCTAAACAAAAGGTTCTAGTATAGGCATTTCGTTCATGGGGGATCATCCATACGAAAAAATACCATTGCTTCCCTTCTTGCTGGAACAATCCTTGTGATACTTGAACTTACCTCAAGTACCCACACTTATATATCAGGTGGAAGTTGCTTGGATTTAGTGTGTTCCCAGTTGGGTCGTTCCCTGGGGTGATTAATTTTTCCCACCAGGTAGACCTTCTAAGGATAAACAAAAGCGAGCAAGCACATCTGTAGTTTGATCAATCTTTGCTTTGGAAATAAAGAGAGAACACACACAATATACTCCACTCACACTTGCAAGATTTTGTTCAATTTTAAGAGCCCAATTTGAAATATGGAGGCAATATTTTATACAACTTAATGTCACCAAAAGGACTTTTAATTCTCAAGATCACCGTGAAGCATGAGAGAAGTGCATACACCCTTTCAAAAGAGATTACTTTGTAAAAAAGATTACAAAACACAAAGGACGCATGTTCATTTTAATCCTTCAAAGCAAGAATTGGATTCTTTTTAAGCACCAAAAGGAAATATGAGAGTTTCTTGTTCAATTTTTAAGTCCAAAACAAAATCTAGTAAGTTGCCTAAGGTTCTTTTTAATCCCTTTGTTTTGTTCTTTTTAAGCCCAAACGAAAATTAGTGAGTCCTAAAACTTGAAAGATAGCACATACTTAGAAAAGGGATTATAATTTCTCCCCAAAGTGTTTAAAAACACTTGATACAATGAAGTGATGATGCCATAGAGAAGTCTTCGTCTTCATTTCCTCCCTTCACTTTTGATCAAGCCAACCTACAAAAATTGGTTAAAACTACAGAAACAGAAGCCAAAAACTAGTTAGTAGTCAAAAGCAACCAAAATGAAAAAGCACATGTTGAAATTAATTTGAAAAGTGCCTTTTACCCAACTCTGGCCGGGCAGTTTGGAAGGTCGGCGGTGTTGTGTATAAGCGTCGTTGGGATGATAGCGGCGATTATGGAAACTAGAGAGTGTGATTGCGGCTATTTTGACCAGTGGCGAAGTTTGGAGTTTGGAGGCTTGGTCAATAGAAGGATGACTCAAGCATCACTATTTGGAATTCAAATTTCTGGTAGGGAATATTTCGGCGTCATAGTTTCTAGTTTGATAAATTAGTAAATGGTTCTTTGTTAGTGCTCTGTAGACTAAAGTTTCAAAAATAATAAAATTTCTCAAAAAAACATGTTAGACTCTTCAAATTTGCCCTCCCTCTAGTGCCGAAATATGAATGGTGATCCTATACCTACACAAACATGAAGAATAAACACAACATTAGTCCCATATGCAAGTTAGAAACATCGTTCCCCATGAAATTCATTTGAAGCATGAAAACAAGAAATAATATGAAAAACACAATGAAAAAGCTATTAAATCCTATTTAAATGATCGAACTCACAATCCCATGAGGGAATTAGTGCCATTTTGATGTGGAAAATGGCCCTTTCCCAATTCCTTGCAAGCTTGAATGATGATTGGTGAAGATTTGATGCTCTTTGGTGAAATTCCTACATGACCTAGCTATGAAACTTGAAAAAAACTAAGAAAATGGATGAACAATGGATGAAAAAATTCAAAATCTCAAGATATTGACTTTGCATAAAGTTGTGGATCCAAAATCCAAATAAGCCTCTTATTTATAGATCGGGAATGATGGAAGATGAGGAAAATGGATAGATATGGGATAAAAAGACCAACCAATAGTGTAAACCACTTGTCAACATGTGAGTGGACAAGGTGGAGCCACATTTGGTCATTGTGCAATTAAATGCAATTAGGTGGAATTTCGTTGATGAAATGAGAAGTTGGAGAAGAAAATGAAGTTAATGCCCTTGGCTCCTGAGGCCAAAGAGACATACAAGAAACTTAAGTGATGCCTTGTTGGATGTACAAACCCTTTTGGGAGGGATTTTCAAACTTAGAGAATATTCCCTTTTTGATGCCATTTTAAAAGGAGATAGAGATTTAATGAATCAATTAAAATGATTTTCATGAGAAAGTTGTAAAAGCTAGAGGATTTGATGGATTACGATTAGCATTAATCAGGATTTGATTAATTAAGAGATTGTTGATTTGTAATTTGACTTAGACTTTTGGATTAATTTAAATCAAAATGAGAGGAATATGATTTTAAATTTAATTAAATAAAGTTTGATTTATTTAATTAAAAGGGATGATGTTAGATTAAATCAAATAAAGGTTAAATTATTTAATTTAATAGAATGACTTTAAAGATTAATTAATTAAAATGAATTATTTAATTAAAAGGGAAAATATGACTTAATTAGATAAAATTGATTGATTTAATTAAGAGATGAAATGTGATGAATTTAATCAAATAAATATTATTTGATTAAATGGTTAGCAAAGGAGATGATTCAAGACAAACTGGTGTTAGTAAAATCAAGATCAGGTGTATAGGATCAATCGGTATATTTTCCGTGTCTACAGTTTTTGTGGACAGATAGACCTCACCTCATAACCAAGGAAGTGATTAAGGCAGTTACCAGACTTTGTGATACTAGACCGGTACCAGTGTTGAAGTTTGTCAAGAATGAAGTGGTGATGGAACTCACCAGAGCAACATTTGATATAAGGGCTCTTGCAAAAAATCCTATTACCAATCCTGCTTTGAAGTATGCAACTATAATGATCGGTCACAAGATCTACTTCACAAGTAGGGAAAACTTTGTGTCTGCTACTGCTATATATACCAGTTATGACATGGCACCTAATGGTGCAAAATATGATCTGTGTGAACTTCTCTAATAACAGTTGTTTGAAAACTTGAAGATGACAAGGGAGAAGAAATATACATTCAAGTTTGGTTCACTAATTGTTTTTTTGTTGTTCTACTTCCTTAGAAGACTTCTTCGAAGAGATGATGTGGTAATATGGGAAACATTAAGATCGGTTCCACATCAATTTTTTTATTATATGCACAACTTGGGTGATTTGAAGAGTTGATAGAATGCTCTAACAACATTCTTTGCTATATTCAAAAGCAACATGAATGAGCGAGAAAGGATCCCAAGGAAAATTGTTGAAAAATATAAGATTGACATCATATTAATTTCATGTCTCCTCTTATAAGTGCGTGATTGAGGCTGTTGAACCCCAAACAGTCTGGATAAAACCATTAGGTTATGAAGTTATAGAGGATGAAGTTGAAGGCTATGCACAAGTCTTGTTGAAAAGTCCAAAAGATACCAGTGAACCAAGAGTGGGAACATATGAAGAAAAATCTATGGAAATTCACTTGAAGCATAAGAAGCTTGTGATAAGGAAGAATGTAGATGAAATGCTTAGAAAGGCTAGCTTCAATGATGAATAGATTGCACAAGGAAGATCCATGGGAGAACAAATTACTAGAGAATCATCAAGATTGAGGAGATCCGACAGGATTTCTCCTTCAAAACCAATCACTGCCCCTGCCCAATGCTCTTGGTAAAGATAAAGGCTCGACTCCTTCCGAACCCAATACAAGATCTGGAAAAAGGAGACTCCTCCGGTGGCACTAGTCAAGAGAGGTAAAAAGGAAAAGGCAACAAGGGAAAAGAACCTTAGTCTGTAGAAAAATTGGTAAGAAAAAGGAAAGGGTGTATGTCCTCTGGTGAAGGTGATTCACAGGAAGCTCGTGTTGGTTCTAAAATATTTCATTATGTGTCATCCTCTGAAGAAGATGAAGAACATGATTTTGGTGTTCATGTGCACACCAAACTAGACTTGAAGAAGGAAAAAGTGTTAGAAGAGGCATCTTTAGACCAAGAAGAACAAAAGGCCTCACCGGTAAGACCTGGTTCCCCTCTTAGATTAGAGGCATTGGTTAATAGCTTGATACATTTTGAAGATATGTTGCAGCCTACTACATAAATTTATACTCAAGTAGGTAGAGAGGATAGGAAAACATTGATTTTGGCCATTATTTGTATGTTATTACCTTGGAAGTCAATTGGGATTATGTTAATAACAATGTGTTTGAGAAATTGTGGGGGGCCCTAATGAAAAGGAGATAAGAGGTTGTTGAGTTGGAAGAGAAGATAAGAAATGGGGCATTTGAGAAAATTGGGTCCTCTTTGACCCCAAATGATTTGGAAACCCTGAAGAAGCTATGCTCAAAGGTGTTCCAGATGAAGAAAAGGGTAAACACTCTAATGACAAAAGATAAGAAGCAAATAAAGAAAATAAAGAAAGAAACTACAGAAGCCATCAGGGGCATGGCTGAGAAATATGGTATGTTTGGTGCACTTCCATCTGGTTCTGCACCTAAATGAGGAGAAGAAGATTCTGTAGAGGTTAAGGAAGACATTCCTTTGGATATAGATGATACAAATATCCTTCAAGAATCAAATGATACAAGTATCCCTCAGGATACAGGTGTTACAAAAGATCCTTTGGAGATAGAGAAATAAAATGAGGAAGAAGCTAAAGTAGAGAAGCTTAATGTTGGAGAAGCTAAACCAGATAAGCTTGAGGTTGTCCCTCCAAAGCATGCTAAAGATGAAAAAGAAGATGGAAAAGGAGAAGAAGAAGAAGAAAAGATAGAGGAAGAAGAAAGAAATGGGGAATCTACTAGGAAGAATGAAGAAGATCAAAGGCAGGTTGTGGATTCACAAAGGTCCTCCAGAGAATCCTCCGACAATGATGATGTATTAAAAGGCTTGTTATCCAAGCAGATAAGGTTCCAGCTAGTGATTCCTCTGAAACTTCTACAACTCCACATGATTCAAGGAAATGTGGATTTGGATAAGATTTCTCCTATTCACAAGTTGGTGTTAGAGGATGCATTGCATGCATCCAGAAGAAAAGAAATTCTAGAAGCACATCAAAAGGGGATAGAGCTTATTGATGATGCCATCAAATATTTGCAGGAGACCACCCCTAGTACATCAATGAATACATCTCTCACTCCAGTAGAGAATCTAAAACTTTTATTGGAATCCTTCAAGGAGTATGCCTCTGAACTTGGTGAGAAGACAAGGAAAGATATTAAGGAGAAATTGGCAGAGAAATGGCTTTTGGCACTCCATGATAAGTGTGCTCTAGCACACACCAATGTGAAAAAGAGCCTGGAAGTTGTGCAGGCTTGTGAGTCTAAAGCAAGTACTATATTTGCTTACCGATTAAAGTGGCTAGATGCCACATAGAATATCAAAGATCTCATGGACTCCATTGTGAGTCCCAGTTGACAATTGTTTCTAGTACTTACAATGCATCTAAAGATAGAGATAGGTCAACCTGGAATGCTATCTCTACTCACAGAGAGAAATTCTTTGTTCTACAAAAGTAGAAGGAAGACATCATCAAAAGATTTGGTTAGCTACGTGACCTTGTGAGAATGGAGTACTCTTTGGTTGTCAATGCTTTGGCCAATGCAGAAAAATTAGAGAAGATCAACCTAACTCTAGTTACTTTGGATGATGCATAAGAAAGTCTGATGGAATTGGAATCTCTAAACAAAATGTTGATATTTTCTAAGAAGAGTTGGGAGAACGGAAAGACAACATGGCAAGGTCTTCTCAAGGAGCTTCAAGGATCACCTTCCTCTGAGTAATGCTTTTTTAATTTTCATATTTTTTGACCGCCCTTTGTCCTTGATGTCAAAAGGGGAGAGAATGTCATGGAGAGATAAGGGAAGAGAGAAAAAAGAGAATGTATTGCACATAGGAGGTTTATATTTGTACATTATTTTGACACATGTTGCCATCAATGACAAAGGGGGAGATTGTTGGAAGAATGAAGAAGAACATATCATTTTGCATCTTTTTTGTTTTCATTGATGTCACCATGTTATATGAGTTGCAACTGCAAGTTTAAGTTCAAGCTTGATTCGGTATTCTAAACCAATATGACAATTATTATCCTCTGGTATTTTGGTCTACAATCCCCCGCTGATGATTATCATTACTTGCGGTTTTGGGAAATATTTTTTGGATGTTAGAAGCTTGTACGTTCTAAATATTGTGTGCACACGTGCTCGAATGGCGAATTGGCATTATCCTGTTGTTGCATTTTGTTATTAGGTCTATCTCTAGCCAACCTAATGAATAGTTGATGTTATAATGGATTAATTTTGTGTTGTGGATGTATTTGTGTCCTATCTTAGGTTCATGCCAACATGTTGTAGCGTGCTACATGCTTGAATTATTTTTGGAAAAGTTTTTTTTATAAGCTTGAAGCGGACAGTTATCTTTTTGGTGAATAAGGGATGCATCTAATTAGGTTGACCTAATTGATGCTTGCAGATGAATTAGATATATATATTGGACAGTTTTGAGATTGTTAGTGTTGTGAAGTGCGAAGAGAGATAAGTATGTGAAGATGATGAAGTGTGTAAAGTTAGTTTTCTAAGCATCAAAGGAATTGAATCAACACTTGTTAGGTGTAACTTTATCAGTTCATTTTCTAGTTGTAAGCCATTTCTATGTTGTATCTTTGTAGGAAATGAGCATCTCATTTTGGATAGTGAGTCTTGATAGTGATCCACCCTTTGTAATATCTTATAACTAGTTATACTATATTGTGAGCTAATCCTCACTGTGGTTTTTCCCATTTTGGGTTTTCCACGTAAAAATCCTGGTGTTCATGTGTTGTGTGCTTTCATGAATTTTATGTTCTGCTAATTCTCTTACTCATTCTTATTGTTATATGCATTGGAGTAATTGGATGGTGTTTGTTCAATAAGTTAAAGAAGATACTGATTCACCCCCCTTCTCAGTATCTTAGGTATTCAACAACCTATTCCCTTATCCTATCTCTTAAACTTCCTATGCACCAACAACACGGCAAAATATGAAGCATTAATTGCTAGTTTACATGCTATTTTGGCTTTGGGAGTTCAAAATATTAAGATATTCAGTGATTCACAATTAGTCATTAAGAAAATAAATGGGACATATCAAGAAAAGAATGAAAATTTATCAAAATACAAGGATCTCACAATGAATTTATTAGAGAATTTTGAATCATTTACCATTGATAACATGCCATGAAAGGATAATCGACATGTGGATGCAATGGAAAGTGCAACTTCTCTTATATCTCCTTAAGATCCTTCAAAGGATTTCAAATTTATTGTCCATACAATTATGAACCCATCAATAGAATCCAAACCCGAAGAAGTATTATCAACAACTACGGAAAGCTCTAGTGACTGGTATACATCGATATTTAAATATTTAAAAGAAAGTACCTTTCTTGAGTCGACAACTAAAAATACTCGAGATCGTCTTTGAAAAATTGCACCTAAATATATAATTCTCACTGACGTGTTATACAGAAGATCCTTTAATGGTCTTTTACTTACATGCCTTAAAGAATCTTAAATCCCCATAGCACTTGAAGAAGCTCATGCAGGTCCTTATGGAGGTCATTTTGGAGGAAGATCATTAGTTCAAAAAATCATCTGCATGGGATATTATTAGAGACATGGAAAAATATTTCTTTAAGTATGTTAAGAGATGTCACAAATGTCAAGAACATAGCAATTTGATTCATGCTCTCGCTTTTGAGCTTCAGGCCCAAATTCCTATTTTCCCATTCTCAGTATGGGGACTGGATCTGATTGGAAAAATCTCACCTCCTTCAACTAGAAACAATTTTATAATAACAACTAATTATTTCACAAAATGGGTAGAAGCTATTCCCCTTCATTTTACAACCACTGATGTGATATGCTGTTTCATATTGGAACACATTATTGCTTGCTTTGGACTTCCTTCAACGTTGGTTTCAAACAATGGGATACCATTTAAGAATAATGACGTGAAGAAGTTCCTAGAAAAATTTAACATCCAACATTGTTTCTCAACTCCTTACTACCCACAATCTATTGGTCAAGCTGAGTCAACTAATAAGACTCTTGAACAAATCCTAAGGAAGACAGTAAACAAACACAATAAGGATTGGCACACACAGTTGACATATGTGGTATGGGATTACTCTACTAGTATAAGAAAATCCATTGGGACTACTCCTTATAACCTTGTCTACAGAATTGAGGCAATAATGCCCTTGGAGTTAGAGATTCTTTCATTAAGGATCACTCTCCAAGGACTTATTGATGACAATAATTATAAAGAACAATGACTGCATTAGCTTGAGATGCTTGATGAACAATGAATTAATGCTCTTGAACATCTCCAAGCCTATGCTAGAAAATTGCAGTGTAGTTACAACGATCATGTCATCCCTCATGTATTCAACAAAGGTGATTTGGTGTTATTCAAAAATCAATGTAACATCAATTCCGACCCTAATGAAAAAGGAAAATTCAGTCCTAATTGGTTAGGAACTTATATAATTAATGAAAGTTACGGGTCGAGAGCATATACGATAATAGAAATGGACAGTACACCCCTTAAGGAGCCTATAAATGTTGTGCACTTGCGCCAATATTATGTCTAATCTTCTTGAATAGTGAAAATTATAAAGCAATGGTGTTAGAGTTAGTAGATGACATTCTATGTGCTCTTGCATTGCTTTGTTCTTGACAAAAATTATTTGTCTTGAATATTAAAGTAATTCTTTAACTTAATTTTAGAGGGTTACTTTAAGTTTCATGCTATTCAAGACAATCTTGTATGTTGTGTTAGATTAGATCCTTACATGCATTTAATGTTCTATAATTAGATCATAGGTGCATTTAATTTATCATAACATACTTAATCACAATGTTGCATCTAAGAGAAACTAAAATAAGTTTTAATTAGATCACATAAAACATGTTAAATCATGGAGACATTTATTAAATAATCTTGCAAAGATTATTTGATCAATCACATTGCCATTTAACATTAAACCCATAAACATAAATAACCAAACATCAAATGATCATATATATATAAATTTTGAGTACATGTCATCAATATATACAATGCTAATGTGGTCTGTGACTACCAGATCCCTCGAGATTTGGTGATTGCATCTGTCTAGATGTAGTCCGTCGAGAGACGGTGGTATGTAATTATGATTGTGAGCTGGAAAGTACATCCATAGCATACTGTAGACCCTATGCTTGTCCAATGGCATCACGATGATCCTCCACTAAATGATCTCTCTCTGCCTATAGTTTGGCTACCTCTGACTAGAGTCTCTTAACCTCCGTTGGGGGTCGAGATGGCTGAACCTCCTCATAGGAAACCTCAGCTTGATGGGCCCGCCTCCTAAAATGCTCATATGCTTCCCATAGTCTGTTGTACATCTTGAACAACTTTGGATCTTGCTCCACGATGGGTGGGGGCACATAGTCTATATCAGCAACATCCACGTAGACTGACGAAGGCACTATCTCGACAACAACCTGGCGATAGAGATCATGTAGGTCTCTCACAGTTGCTGCAAAAATAGAAATCATAAATATAATTAGTACACATCATGATACATATATGGACATAAAAAAATAAAGCACAAACATAAGTATAAAGCATAACAACAATTAAAATATCATCACCTAGCTCTCTGGATGGCTATGTAAAGACAACCTTGTCATGTGTAGGAGGCATGGAGGATGTGCTAGCCTCTCCATGACTGTAGGTGTTGGTGTGTGCTACAACTGCTGACTGTGATCTAGTCACATGAGTAGGAGTTGTCTCTCCCCACTCATGGCCCACTAGATCCTCATCCACTATCTCATCATCCTCACTCATTAGTTGCTCCTCCTCCTTGCCCTTGTCCTCATCCTCCTCCTCTTTTCTGTCATAATCAGGATCTACAGCCTCATCATGTCCATCTATCACATCTGTGAATAAGTCTACAACCTTGACCCCTATCTCCTCAACTCTATCCTCCTCCTTGCCCCTCTAATCTAGGAGTGGCCTTGCATCGCCTATCGACTCATCCATCGGGAAACATAAGAGTCAGTTGTGTTGCTACCCACCACTCATACGCATTTGTAGTACTGATGTCATCAATGTTGGAGACTGGGGGCATATTATGATCCTCATAATCAGAGTCACTATAGATGACATCATCATCGGTGAATTTTGTAGTGTCGTTGGGCCTTTGAGCACTCCATACTGATCACCTAAAGAAGGGTCATGCCATATGTGGTACCTGGATGTGTCCAAACTGTTGCATGACAAAATAATAGTAGAAGGGTCGTACTATGTAATCATGTCTACGTGCCAAAATTTTTTCCATCTGTAATCTCCTCAATTAACGAGTCTCATCTGGCCACTACAGTATAAGTTGGTATGGTATCCATATGATCTCCTCATCTAGTCGGTCAAATATGACTCCAAAAATGCAAATCCCTATACTGTCATAACTGCCTCAGTGGATAACTAAATGCGTGAGGGTACCCTAGGGCCGATGTACATGGAAACCTTTTTGGCCTACTACATGTGATATGCTCTAGGCACCACACCTATAGTAGTGTACAATGCACCATACTTTCAACCTCATGGTATACGAACCACCCTAGATCATAGTATAAGTGTGCAAGGATGTTGTACCCCAGGCATATATGATCCTCTGCCTTGCCATCTATTGTATCATATGAACTAGTCCTCCCTCTAGATGTGCTCCCCAGCCATCAGGAATGAGTACTAGTGCCATAGTAAACATCATAATTTGTGCCACAAGTGGATCTTGTGAATATAGTATCCATGATAGCTCAATCTGCGACCTCCCAATGTCATCTAGGATTGAACCTCCAAGACAATATTGTATATCATATTTCATCTTGTGAAATGATTGATCCCTTAGAAAATGTACCCTCTCGCTTCGAATTAGAACTTGAAGAATGCGATGGACGTCCTCTAAAGTGATCGTCATCTCACCTGTAGGGAGATGAAATGTGCATGTATTTGCATCCCACCTCTCTACCAAGGCCATCAACATAGCATCATGGTACCTCATGGTGGGCATGAGGTACGTCCAATACAATCTGGTTGTTTGTAATATATGTGTCTCCTCCTCTGATAAAGTTAGGGCTAGGTTTCAGAGGTGACAAAAATATTTGTCACTAAGACGTTGTTGCCATCGAGGTGGAATCTAACAAAAAATCAAAAAATATGTCCTATAAGAATTCTGCAGTCTTAAATCTATACATCAACAATCAAAAAAGTGTACTAAATTTGTTCTATTGTACTTTTCTAAGGATCCTAGACAATTTAGATCCCTTTTGGGACACTTCACGAAGAAATAGGATGCTTTGCAAAAAAGTGGGACATGTCGTGACAAAAAGGGAAACTTTGCGACAAAAAGGGACACTTCACGAAAAAAGGGGACACTTTACAAAAAAAAGGGATGCTTTGCAAGGTTTTCTTTCAAGCTCCTAAAATCTATCTAGAAATGCATAAAAACATAAAATAAATGCATAAGGATAAAGCCAAGGCAGAAAAATCAACTCACCTGATACTGTCGCTCGCCATGGGCTACCTCCTCCCGCAGGACGTCTAGTCTCGGAGGCTCGTACTCTTGTTGACTCGGCATCTTTAGTCACTCTCCACCAAAGTCAAGATACAAGAAGGTAAAAGACAAAATAGTTAGAAATTACTTGACTTTTTACTCTTATATATGCTAAAATTTAGGGTTTTTACTATATTAGGGTTAAAAAGTGTCATTCATTCAAATTAACATAACAGGAGCTAGAGAGCTCCATTTTTTATGATGTTTGTTGCATTGGAATTGTGATTCTTCTCCCGTATTCATCATACATCTATCATTATGTGGTATGGTACTTGGAAATACCTTATGATATGACTTACCTTATTCGATGCAGTTAGATTTCTACCTTGATTCCACCTCTGTAAAGCAAGTGAAATCAAGGGGGCATACATCTACCCTTGAATTGGATTTCTAGAAGAAGTTAGATAAAATGATTTTTGGACAACTAACAAATTTGTGTTGCAGGATGTAGTTCCCAACATTGTGGTTTTGCAGATAGCTACAATGGGGGATTCATTCTCCCGTGTTGTGAATGAACCTGTATGAGTATCCTTTTATGAAATAGAGTTTATTGTTTGGATTCCTCTAGCTTACATATGCACGTAGAGTCATATGGGTGCTAAAGTGGGGGCTACATGATGTATTGTATAAAATTGTATGCTCTTGAAAATAGTGCAATTCCACACTTAATTTGGACCTATTTTAGCACCCTTGCATTAAATACCCTTTAAGTCATCATTAATAGGCCCCTAAGACCCTTTATTTTGGATCTTGAGACTTATTTCAGCTAAAAACCCAACAAAATCAACAAAAACATCAAAAATTTCAACTTACCCCAAAAATATAGGGTGGGACTCATACGCCACCCTGGGTCTATGAGTCCCCTACGTGGGACCCATATGCCAAGGCTGGCATATGATTCCCATTTGGAGATTTTTTAGGGTTTGAGCAGGAAAATAAACTTTTTAATTCAAATTTTTGGTTGATGTCAACTTTTGAGATCTGAATAATGGTAAATTAGGTGTACATACCTATTTAAGCAAGCTTCTAAGTCATTATTTCATCTAAGCAAGCATTTTTAGAGCAATTTCAAGATCCAAGCATTCAAGAGTCTTCAAGCATTCTTTCACAAGAGCATTCAAGTTTCAAAAGAAAGTAGAGTTGAAGTCTTGGAGCAGCATTAAAGTGTTTTTTTAGGTCTTCAAGCTCACTTTCATTCAAGATCTAGCATTCTTAAGGGTTGATTATGGTTTCCTATGGTGAATCATGATGGATTCTAGGTTGGGGAGATGCAACTAGCCATCACGCCAAGCCTAATGACTTGTTTCCTAAGTGATTCCATCCTCCATTATCAATCTACTTTTAGCTTAAGGAAGGTACATGTATCATCATGACTTATTAGAGTGATTTGACATCTCTCAAATTGAGTCATTGCATTCAAGCCTCATTCATGCATCTCATTATTACACATTAGAATAGGGTTGCATTGCATTTCTAATTTCCTAATCTTAGACAAACTTAAGGTTAGGGTTTATGTTCACATTTGCATCCAAGTTTCATTGTTTCTATCAAGGTTTAACTATCAAACTAGGGGTTTGACCAAGGAAAACCCTCCATAAGCAAATCAAGTATATATTTTGTTTTGTAGGTCTTTTTATAGGTTCGGATCTATAAGTCAATTTGGAAGAGAAGAGTAGGTGTTGAAGTGCAAATTTGAACTTTGAATTCCTAAAAAAGCAGAACGATACTGATATGCCACAATTGGCATATGAGTCCCACTATAGGAAATTTTTCTAGATTTTTGCAGTGCTAGACACCCTTTTTCCTGATTTCAGTTTTTGTCCAAAAACCTTGATTTGGGACTGATACACCCAGATTGGCATATGAGTCCCAATGTGCCAAAATTTTAGTGTTTCCAGTATTTCAAAGCTTCATTCAACCTTCTTCAGATTTCCAGGTGCACACATTTCATCTTGTAGTTCTCTATTCTGATTTTCATGCATTTTTAGGTCATTTAGTGAAAGATTCATTCATACTAGGTTTAAGAATTTTTATTTGCATTGCATTTGTCTTTGCAATCCATAGCTTGGTGGTGAACCCCTCATTAGTTTATAATCAAACCCTAGGAAAACCCTATTGCAAGATCTCTTTCTCCTTTGTACACCTTAGGTTGAGATCTCTAGTGTTATCCTTGAATGAGAGAGTGTGAAGATTGTTATTCTATCTCCCAAGCATAGAACCAAAAAAATTCAACCTTTCACTAAGTTTTTAGGAGCATGTGTTTAGGGGGAGCTATTCATTGACTTATCTTTTAGTCCCAAAAATTATTTTCCATTGATGTCAAAGGGGGAGGAGTAGAGTAAGGGGGAACATTTTAGTCAGGGGGGAAGTTTGTTGTTGCATTCCGAGAATATTTCTTTGCAGGGTTGCCATCAATGACAAAGGGGGAGATTGTTGGAAAATTATTTTCATTGATGTCAAAGGTCAAGGAAGGAGCTCGTGGCTAAATATTGGTGGCCATGCTTTGGATTAAAATTTAAAACAAAATAAATATTGGTGTCCCCCCTTGATTGGCATCCCTCTTGGGGAAGAAAAAGAAAAAAATTAACATTTGCACAATATTTTATTTGTGTATGAGGCCAACCCTCCTCATGTTAGCACTCCATTTTGGGGATTTAAAAATTAAAATTAAATTTAATGTTTGTTGTTTTGGGCTGACCCTATCTAGGTGCCCAAATTTGAAGATGAAGAGATGCATTTAAAAGGAGAGGTTACATTTGTTTTGTATGTATGTGTTACTTCTAAAAGTCGTCTCTCTTGGTAAGAATATTTAAAGAGATTGTAAAGATCATTTGAATGAAAAAAATTCATTGAATATCATTTGTATTAGGAGCAGCCTTAAAAGGCATATACATGCAAAATTTTGAAGACATATGAGCAAAATTATGAGAGATATATGAGCAGATTTATTGGAGTTTTATGGTAGAATTTATGGAGTTTTGAAGATTCTAGAGGCAATTTTTGATAGAGTAATGAGCAGATTTATGAAGGTGAATTAGAGCTGATCCAAGAAGAAGATTCAAATAATTATCATATTGTTCATTTGGAGGTTGGTGCCTCCTAACCAAGGACATCGAGAGCTTGGTGCCTCTCATAAAAAGATTGGTCTCTTGTTGAGTTGGTGCTTAGTGGTGGGGATTGGTGTCTCTAGTGGGTTGGTGCCTATGAAAGAAGATTTGTAAAAGAAGTAGGTTGGTTCCCACAAGAAGATCTATATAAGCAATATTTTACCATGTTTTCTCCTGCAAGGGTTTCCACGCAAATCGTGTGTTCATATTGTGTTATTAATTGATAGATCTTGCATGTGTGTTATTGTTGTGGATGATTAAGTTTTGAAGTATTACTATTGTGATTGATTAAGTTTTGGAAAGTGAAAGATTTTTGTTATACTGATTTACCCCCCTCTCATTATAACTGAGTGCTCTTCAATCTAGTGGTGTAAGGGCAATCTTGAATCACCTAAAAAAAAATCATTTTTTGTAGGTTTCTTTACTTGTTTTGGATCCCATGATGACACTTAAGGGTTGTAGGTTAGTAAGTTGGCCTATATGGGCACTTATGGACCTAAAAATTTACCCTAAAGAGTAGAATTAAAAAATGAACCAAATGGTGAAAGAATCATCTCAATATCATGTACCATTTGGGAGATATACAAGTTTTCATTTCTGGAAATTTCTCCTATAAAGTTTTAGACTCAAATTTGAAGCCTTAAAATCCTAAAAAAAGATCAAAAAATAGCCAAAATAATCTTTAGATATTTCAACATTGTATATCTCTTTGAGAGATTTCCAATGATATATTATAATAGTAAATCATACACCCAAGTCGAAGGTTATGGCTTCAGGAAGTTGTGCTACCAAAATGTGAATTTCAAATGAAATATCTTCTTGGGTGAGAAAATGAATGCTTAGACCTCTGGGCACCAAAACAAAAAGGGGAGTTACACTTTCTAGAACATTTTAAGGTGGTTATTGGTGCCAAATAAAGGGGTGAATAGAGGTTACAAAAGATGACTCCATTAGTGCAAATTGTGGCTATGAATTGTACAATTTTCTTAGAGAGTTGATTTTCTTTGTAGTGAGTCAAGCCCATGTGGTTGTAGCATTGCAATTTTTGAATCTGTATTTTCATTTTTTGGAAGAAATTGAAAGTGGTTTGTTTTCCTTCCTACCTTTTCTATGTTAATATATGTTGTGTTATGTGTGGGTGTTGTGTGGAGTAGCTCCTTATCATCAACTTTGATAATATCCCAATTTTTTTGAAAGATCTCAATAGAAAAAACCATTTGGGCCTAGAATTTTATCTTTTTTCATCATAAAAACAACCTTCTCTAGTTTCTAAATGGAAATAGGGCCATTGAAGAAGGAATTAACATGAGCAGGGATAAGTCTAGGAACATAGTTCAAAATGGTATATCTATTATTAGTAAAAAAAGCATCAGGGGATTTGAACAACTCAAAAAAGTGAAAACAACTTTCAATTGAATATCTTGAATAGATTCAATCCTAGACCCATCCTCTCAATGAATCTTTGTAAAAGATTAACATGTTTTTGTGTCACAATAAAGTGATGGAAAAAAGAAGAATTCCTATCCCCTACCTATAACCATTTAGCATAAGATTTTTGTTGCCACATAATTTCCTCCTGAAGCTCAATCTTTTTTAATTTATTTTGAAGTTTAGAATGTAGAGTTTTAAGAAATCCTTACTTAAACCCTATTCTTGAATACAACCTTGGATTTCCACCAACTTTGAAAAAAAAAAAATTCTTTGCATAATATCTCCATTTGAGGAAGAATTCCATTCAAGTTATTGTTTGAAAAAATATATTTTATAGAAAAAAACATTCAAAATTGTATCATGATGAGGTTTACCTTTTTCTAACCAAAGTCTAATATTTTCTTCCACATTCTCTTCTTTTAACCAAAATTTGCAATCTAAAAGGAGCATTTCAAGGCTTAAAAGATCCTTCCCAATATAAAGCTATGGGCCAATGATCTAAACCTACATTGTCTAGAATGGAAGAAGCAAGGAAAAGGCACTAAGAAGGCCAAGAATCACTAACTAAAAATCTATCCAAATGTTTTGAAATAAATGCATCCTTAGTACTTTGATTGTTCCAAGTATAAGAATCATTTCTAGGAGAGATACCATTTACTGAAAAGTTGATTAATGTTCTAAAGAAGAAGACTAGCTTGAGGGAAATAATAAGTTCATCATTTTTTATTGAGGGATAACACAACATTGAAGTCACCTCCAATAATCTAAGGATAAACTTCAGGAGAAGCTTTGCTATGAACATGTAGACTATCCTAGAGTTTTCTACTTCTAAGATTTAAATATAATGAATAAGGAAGGACAATTTCATTAAAGAGATTGTTGCTCCCCATTTTAGTGCTTCAAATTTCAAATGTGTAGGGTGCATATTCACTTTCCACCTGGACAACTTGGAGAGAACACAAACATCACATACAATGTTTTTGACAACAAATTCCAACCACCATATTCTATTACTATCTCTTCTTATTTTATATTTTCAAAATTTCATGCACTTATAGTAGGCTAGACTACCTCTTTTTTATATATACTACAATTTAAATTATATATTTTAATAAAAAATGTGTTATTTAAAATTTTGATTTTTATTGTATATTGATAATTACATGGTAATATATCCTTTCAAGATAGAGTCTTGAGTGAAATTTATGAAAGCATGAGAAGACGATACCATCTCAAATTAACAAGGATGTTGTGAGCACCATCTATATTAACTTGAAGTTTGGTATGGAAACTCCCCTAAACTAAACTATATAACATGCATCATCTCACACCTTGCCTTTGGTGAATCAATCAATGTAACTATCTACGACTATTAACATTGGGTGCCTTTTAAAAATGTTCCAAATAAAAAACCAAAAACAATAATCCTTTAATTTCCACTTATTCAAGCCACATATGCCTAGAAAAGAGGGGTTGTTAGGGCTAACAAATCCCACAAGGTTTATTCTATATGAATTACATTGTTTAGGGAAGATAAGAACAATGGACAAAGATAAATATGCTAAGATCTACACCCATGTTGGCAACATGGTTGGCTAATTTGTTGCAACCTCTTCTTAAAACCATCAATGGTTTTCTATAGAGCTTATTGGTTATAGTTTCCTTTTTGATGGTTGACTAACTTGTTGCAAACTCTTCTTACAATAATCTATGGTTTTATATGAATGTTAGTGCTTATAGTTCCATTTTTTATGGTATATATTATTAATCAAGCCAACTTAAACTTCAATTTTGACCAATTTTTTTCTTTGTAAATAAGTAATTTTCTCCAAAAAAGCTTCAGTTTCAGCAAAGCAACATTTTCAAGGGATTTAAGAAGGCAAGGACAAGCCTGCTTTGTAATATTTGAAAATGCCACCTAATCTAGCAAGACCAAGACCATATTTTAATGCATCATCAATGTTAATCCATAGATAACCTATATTGGGGGTGTATCTAGCTCATTCTCTCCCTTTTTCTTATATTTCTCAAGCCTTACATTAATTAAGTTTTAGATGAGAAAATAATTAGATATTATAATTAATCAATTTTGAAGCTCAATTTATTACAATATATTTAGTGAATGAATGGTAAGTATTAAGCCCTAACATACTAGGAGGCAATACAGAGTTCAAGTGTGAAGTGCATTTTTTACACAAATAAAAAGGGGATGATGCCAAGTTCATGGTGAGGCATTGCTTTAACAAATAAAATGGGATGATGCCAAGTTCAAGCATGAGGTATATTTTTGACAAATAAGGATGAAGATGCTAAAATTTAAGCACAATGTGGATTTTGCATAATCTATATGCAAACTTTGAAATCTAAACCATAAATAATGATAATGAGGCTAAATTCTAAATATTAAGAAAAGGCTTATGACAAAGTTTAGATAGCTCAAAGATTATAAGTTGTCATAGTAGGATAACTAACCCATTGATGAGACAAGGATGTCCTGGTAAGGTAGTAGATATGATTGTTGTTGGTTCACATTTATCAATGACTTTTCCAATGGCACTACATGGCTCAATTAATCATAATAGTACATAATTTGATAGCATCATCTCCAAAGTTAAATATATCTTTTCCCAGAGTGATGTATTCCATCTTCTTCAAAGAAATTTTAGAGGCATATAATATTGTTATGTCAATGTGCTCACACACATCTATGTGATTTTATTTTAGAAGATATATTTAAAAAATTAGTTTAAGGTGCTTTTTTTTTTAATGTGGATAGATTCTACTAGTGTTTAGGCTTGGTTTGCATGCTATTTCTTGTGTCATCTCTTTGAATTGTCACCCTTGTTTCAAATCACTGTCTACATCAAGGGATCTCCACATTTATTATAGTTTTTCTTAGTTTCCTTTTCATTGAACAAGCAATTTTTTCTTTTTGTATGGTTGCTAGCAAAAGTGACTTTATGTTTGATGTTGAGGTCGTTGGCTTGGAAACATAGGAAAATGGCTTTAAAGTGTCCTCACAAGTTCATTATGAAATTTTCTCACAAGGTAACTCTTCAATCCCTATTTTTTTTTTGTTCAATATTTTGAATATGTATGCACATGGCTTGAAAACAACACCCTTGTTGGGTATTTTGTGGGGAAAAATCCCTCTAAAATAATGCCAAGGAGTTCGATTGACCCCACCTAGGTCCCTCAAGGGTTCTGTCTAGAGAATACAAAACCTCACTAAGGGCTTCTTTCTTTTCTATTTTACTGAAGTTAAGTTTTCTAAGGCCATTCTTAAGCATGGCCCTTGGTACATTTGTTCCTATTTGTTAGTCTTTGCCTAGCGGACTTGAGACTTTGTTGTTTTGAAAGAAAATTATCTTCGAGTTCTAGTTTAGATTGAATTCTTTGGTCTCCCAAGTGCTACTTTGGTGATGAGCACACACACCGATACTAAGGGGGGTGAATCAATGTAAGATACTTTTACTTATTTAAAATCCAACAACCACAATAATAGAAATCACACAAGATCTAACAATTAAGAGACACAAGAATTACATGGCAGCCCTTTCAAGAGAAAACCATGGAGAAAAGACTTCTTAGATCTATCCAAATCCAGCCAAAGCTAGAATTCTCTTACAATTTTTTGTAGGCACCAACCCATTGGAGACACCAATCCCCACTACTAAGCACCAACTTAGCAAGAGACACCAATCTCTTCTATTAGGAGGCACCAACCTCCAAATGAACAAAAAAAATTCCTTCTTGAATATTGCTTCTTGAATGGATGATGGTCTTTTGAATCTTCTTCATCAAATATGCTTGCAACGTTTTTCACATATATTCTCTTCTTCAAAATCTGTTTGTATTGGAATGATATTTCATTTATTGCTTGCTTACCTTACCCCCATTTCATCTTCCTTTTATACCTCTTCATGCCTCTTCATGAAGGGAGGTGATTCTTTCAAATGGGTTAGCCTCATTTGAAAATAGAAAATTTGTTTTAATTCCCCAAAGAGGGGCAACTACACCAACAGGGTTGGCCCATTTCAAAGAGACCCCAATTAATATTAAATTAAATTTTCCAAGGGGTCAGCCTATTTAATAATTTCAACTCCGCCTTAAATGAGATTCAATCAACTTTTTGATCTTAATGATTTCCTTGAAAGGAGCTATTAGTGGCCTTTGGCCTTCACACATTTAGGCCCTCATCATTGCATATTAGGGCATGCAATTTCATCCTATGAAAGTGATTATGCTCTTCTCTTCTTTGACATCAATGACAACAATATTTCCAACAATCCCCCCCTTTTTTATTGATGAAAACCTTGTAATCAAAGAAACCATATGTGTATATAACAAGAATATAATACTCCCCTATCTGTAACTCTCCCTCTTTGACATCAATGGAAAAGAGTTCACAGAGTTGAAATATATTGCAGTGATTAGCTCCCCTTGAATTCGTACTTCTCCTCAAGAATTTAGTGGCTAGATAAGAAAGATATCACTACCAATTTCTTTCTGAGATACTCAAAAGTCTCTTTTGGAAGGGCCTTCATGAAAATATATGTGATTTGTTCTTTTTTGGCAATGTATTTCAACTTGACATGTTAATATTCTACCTATTCTCTTAAGAAAAGATACTTGATAGGAATATGCTTTATCCTAGAGTGCACAACATGATTCTTTAAAATATTTATTGCATTAGGTATTGTCACAAAGTATTAAAATTGGATGATCATATTCTACCTTAATGTCATAAGGTCATGAGGGATCTTAATACCATCGGTGGCCATTTGTGTATCAATATCACAACTACAACCAATTACTCCCAGGATATGTTCTGTTTTGAATTCCCACACAACTCTCTTCCATGTTGATGAAGGTTTAGGAACTAGTCCATAGAGATATGGAAAAATATTAAGCCACCTACAATGTGTTAGGATTCCATCTCCCCATGACTTAAAGTTCCATCGATTTAACCTTATTACAACAAGATGAATTTTTAATCCCATATTAAACTCCTCAATTTAGTCATACAAGAGACCAATCAAGAGACATAAGCCAACAAAGGAAAAATATTACCCCCCCAAATTGACTCAATCACAGAATCCCCCAAGCAATATCTAATTTGACACTTTATACTTAGTGTGATTATAGGTGCCACTTGTCAAAAATAGCGAAGTGGTCTTGATCTTGGTACATGCAAATACCAAAAATAGGCCACAGAATCAAGTACAATTTTTGGTATAAAATGAGATCAATCTGATCATACCACTGAAAAGTATACGAAAAATTATGTACTTTAAAAAAAAACTACACCCAAAAATGTTACTGTAGGAGCAAGATATGAGCCCCTGAAGTTCCCAAAATGAGGATGAAGCAGCAACACTTGTGAGAATTTGCAATTTATGGAAAAACCAGACACTAAAATCAAATTTTGATTTTACTACTATGAAGAGTGCGAAAAATTAGCCCAAATAAAAAAAATTGCTCGAAAAAGGAGTCAAAATGACCAAGTTATGAGCCTCTGAAGTTGAATTGCAAACTCATAAAGCTCATTGGAGAGGGGGGAAATTTTTTTAAGGATGTTGACTTCATCACTGATGCAATGATAATGTCAGCAACATAAGCAATTAAAAATGATAGTCTCTGGCCCGTCAAAAGAGAATATGCCCCTCAGCGCCAAAATATTCTCCAAAATATTTTGGAACTATCAGTAGTAGGGAATCTTTCCTTGTACAACCAGAATATTCTTCTAATGTGTTGCCGCTGATTTTAATGAATTCGCTGTTGGATTTTTGAATGATTCGCAGAATTTCTTACAAGGCCGATGCCATTTTTTTTTGTTTTACAAGAAATTTTCTAATATAATTTTTTTTGAATATATATATCGACCAATATATATATATTTTTTCAAATATTTTATTCAAAAAATTTAAACCTGAAATGAAATATTATTATTAAAAAAAATCGTACCGACTGCATAATGATGGCGACTTGGGGACTGTATGGCTCCCTAGGCAATTTTTTTTCCTCGGCAAACAACTGCTCCAATTTGGACGAATTGACAATTGATCTAAGGTTTTTGGGCCTTTTGGATGTGATGAAAAGGTCAAATGTGACCCAAAATGCTCCAAAATTGTAGCTACCTTCTGTATTTGCCAACCACTCTTCAACTTGAAACCCTTATAGATTTGGCCTTATATGTTTGATTTGGATGAAACAAAAGGAAAAACTATCTCAAACCCTTTGAACTCAATGGTGAGCTTAGATTTGCACCAACGAGCTCCAATTTGAACCTGCAATAAAGAGCCACAAAGATGGAACCCCCCAAATCTGGTATTTCTTTCAAGCTTTTTTGATTCTCTAGATCATTATAAGATGCAAGAGAAGAGCATACTCAACTTTTCAAGATTTACCTTCTCTCTTCAGAAAAAGACTATCCAATGGCACCCAACCCGCTCTGATGCCATGTTAGAATTGGCTATGGAGATAGCCTAGCAAGATCTAGAGGCCAAATGGAAAGCACAAGAGAGAGAAGATGAATATGGCAAGAATAAACTGTATTATTATCAATTATGATTCAATTGTTATGTGTTTGTTTATGAGAGGCCCCTTGGTTATATAGCCAAGGTGAGATACAAGATGTCATAAGATTATGGCAAGTGTCTTAATCATATGACATGGGACAACTTATCACTACTACCCGGGTCACATGTTACAAGTCAAAAGATAAGATAACAACTAATGAAAACTAACACCTTCTAGAAAGATTCCTAGGACTTAAGTAAACTTACATGTAAATAAGTCCCCTAGTAATGAATTAACTAGGTACAAGGCTCTATTTACACCAATAGCTTGTACATGAGTTTCTTTTGGTGTTGTTTGAAAATGTGCTGCCATGCCTATTGCTTGCATAATGCTTGGCCTTGATGTTGTTACATATAGTAGGCTACCAATCATTGACCTATCAAGTGTTTGATTTGCATAAGGAGATTCATCATCTTTGCTTAATTTACACCCTGTGAAAATGGGTGTGCTAACTAGTGCACAATCTTCCATTCAAAACCTTTTTAACATCTCCTTGATGTACTTGGTTTGTGAGATGAATATGCCTTTGTTAGATTGAGAAATTTACAAACCAAGAAAGAATGACAACTCACTGAGTATAAACATCTCAATTTTTTTTTGCATATCCTTTGCAAACTCTTGGAATATTTTGTTACTACTGCCTCCAAAGATGATGTCATCTACATAAACCACAAAAATCAATTGATTTTCACCTTTAGTATTGATATAGAGATTACTATCAACAATTCTTCTTTTGAAGCCTTGTTGTAGATACTTGTCAAGTCTTGAATACCAAGCTTTGGGGGCTTGCTTTAGCCCATAAAGTGATTTCTTCAACTTGCACATAATCCAATTCTTATGATAATAGGAACCCTTCTAGTTGTTCAATGTATACTTCTACCTCTAAATTTCCATTGAGAAAGGTTGACTTAACATCAAAGTTCTTGAAATATGCAAATGCCAAAAAATTCTAATAGCTTCTAGTCTTGCAACAGGAGTACAATTTTCTTCAAAGTCAATACCTTCAACTTGAGCATACCCTTTACAAACTAACCTTGCTTTATTTTTTACCACTTGACCATCTTCATTCAACTTATTTCTAAAAACCAACTTGGTACCAATCACATTCTTATCTTTTGGTCTTGGAACAAGTTCCCATGTCTCAATTCTTTTCAATTTGATCCAGTTCTTCTTCCATAGCATCAATCCAATGCTAGTCTTCACTCACTTTTGCATTAGACTCTATTTTGGATTGTAAGGAGAGGTTTGCATGTTCATTTGCACTTACTAATCTTCTTTTAGCATATACTCCAATATCTTTATCACCAAGAATTAGATTTTTCTAAATATTTCTTCTTGACATATTTAGATGGCGCCTTTGTATCTTTTTGTTCTATTCCTTCTTTTTCATCATCATCATCTTCTTCTTCCTTGTAGCTTGACTCCTCTAGGTGATCATTTGCTTGTGTTCTCTCTTTTTGATGCCTTGATTCATCCATTTTTACATTGGCACTCTCTACAATATTGTGCAATATTTTATTGTAACATCTATAAGCCTTGCTTCTTGATGGATAACTAAGGAAGATGCCTTCATCAGATTTGGAATCAAATTTTCCCAAGTCCTCATCATCTCTTCGTATGCAACACTTACTCCTGAAAACTTTGAAGTATTTAACTATTGTTGGTCTACCCTTCCATAATTCATAAGGTGTTTTAGTATTGTTGACCTTGATTTTCCCATTGTTTAGAATATAAATTGTTGTGCTAACTGATTCTCTCCAAAATATGTTCGATAGCTTAGATTCATTCAACATTGTTTTATCCATCTCTTGTATAGTTTGATTCTTTCTTTATACAACTCGATTTTGATGTGGACTCCTTGTAGTTGAGAAATGTCTCCTTATTCCATGATGCTCACAAAAGTCTTCAAATTTATTTGAGGTAAACTCACCTCCTCGATCTAATCTCAAGCACTTGATTTTTAACCAAGGCTTAAAAGCTTTTAACATCTCAAATGCTTCTAGTTTTTCTCTTAGAAAAGTAACCCATGTCATTCTAGAGTAATCATCAATAAGAAAATAAAGTAACTTTCATCTTGTAAACTTTGTGTTCTTGTAGGCCTACAAAGGTTTGTATAGACAAGTTCCAACAACTTTTTTGTTGAGTACTCCTTTGACTTGAAGCTTGCTCTTGTCTGTTCCCCATATTGGCATTTTTTGCAAAGAATATTTGAAGGTTTAACCATCTTTGGCATATCTCTCACAATTTGTTTGGTGCTGATTTTCACTAGATTATCAAAATTCATATGGGCCATTCTTCTATGCCATAACCAACTTTCATCTATTTGTCCCATATAACATTTTTCTCCCTTGATCTCACTGAGGATGTATAGGCTTTTTTTGTTCTATTTGCATTTGAAATGATTTTTCTTGTATTTTCCTTCCTTATCTCACAACCTTGAGCATGAAATGTGAAGGTATGTCCTTGATTGCACATTTGACTAACACTAAGAAGTGTTGGTGTAAATAAGTATTTTACTTATTACACTTTACTTAAGCTTACTTAGGGAATGCATATCATTATAGGTTGCACTTGTGTCACCTAGTTATTTGCATCTTGCATCTAGGTTTGTGCATACATTGAGAGATATGAGTTGGACACTTAGGGTAGTGTGTGTAGGAGAAATTCCACTCTTTGTGGTGTGATCTAGTTATCACCTTTTTATCTCCACCTTTCGTGGCATGATAATTCCACTTTAGGTGGGTGATCCGCCTTTCATGGAATTATCTATTATTTCTTTCTACCTACCCTATACATGATTGGGACACTTGTCTCATTCATGGCCCTTCATTGTGTCCTAGCTTGCCTTTATAAGCAAGCCTTGTACATGCTTGTAATTGTCTATCTTCATGCATATTGATAATACAATATTCATATTCTCTCATTTTGTCTCTCTTTTGTGCTATGTTTAGTCTCTTGATCTTGTTGTTACTTTTCATAAGTTCTTACAAGAAGATTATGCTTCAAACCTTCAACATACAAATCATTTTTTGTTTTTGTATTTCCATTTTCAAGACTAAGAGTACCTTTTCTAGTGATCCTTGTAGCATTATCTCCAAATTTTACCATGCCTACATTTACTTCCTTCAAAGTGAGAAACTTGCTCTTGTCCCATGTAATGTGACTTGAGCATCCACTATCAATGTACCATTGATTTCCTTCATTTTGTGCATGAAAATAAGTTTTCTCTAGCATAAATTTATCCTTTTGTTTTTCTTGGTTTTGCTTCCTCTTTCAAAATTTTGTAGCTTCTTCCTTTTTCTTATCAAGGGTATCCACCTTCTTGTTTTGTCTAGGAGGTTCTACAAAAACATGTTGTATGACCATAGTTGGTTCACTTATAGCACATAATGTTGTAATCCAATAAGAAGAGAAAATGAATTGTAGTTTCTATTTAGGATCCCACAAGAGCTTCCATTTTTTTTCCATACAAAAAAATTTCACGCACATTCCCTACAATCTGTTGCTTTATGACCAAAATGATTACAAAAAAAAAACCAAAGAAAGTTTTAAAACCTGGTCATGTGAGACTTCCTTGGAGGGAACAATCTTCTGAATTTGTCTTTGTTGTCTTTGTGAGGAATGTTGGTTTTCTACGGAATATCACTTTCTTTCTTCTTGTTGCTATACCTATTGATGGAGCTTTTAAGCACATCTGCATAGCCTTTAGGATTTTCTTCATTTATCTTCTTCGGTAACTTTGTAGCCAGGATTTGGATCTTCTTTAGTAGTCTTATAATTTTCTTCATAACCAAGACCAGTCTTAATGAATGGTGATCTTTGGGAATTGATAATATCATTCAATATTTCGATGCTCTTCTCAAACTTTATGATTTTGTTCAACTAAGTAGTTGTTTTCTCAAGTTCTTTTCTCAAAGAAAAGATTTTAGATTCTAGCTTCTCGCAGATTTCTTCCTTTTTCTTTAGCTAATTATCGCCGCCTCTTTTATCCTTTTTTCCTCTTCTAGTTGAATCTTTAGGTTCATGATAACTTTTTCTGATTCTTCAAGGATTTGTGACATTTTTGCTCTTTGATCACGGTCCTCTTCTTCATATTTCTGTAGCTGCAACTTTTGTTTTAAATTCCTTTTCTTAAGCTTCTTGATTTTTCTTAAGGCACAAATGAGTTCTTCAAGATCTACTTTTCCTTCAATTTTGACGTTTTCTTCTTCTTTTGAAACCATATTCAACACATGAAATCTCAAGCCATGTCTACATGGGATTGGCTAGATCCAAAGGTGGAATGATGTCATTAAAAATACTAGTTTTTTTTTTGAATTTATACTTGCTAGTTGGCTTTCTTTTGTTGTCTCTTATACTAAAGCACCACCTTGAAGCTTTGTCTTGCCACCATTGAGCATGAAATGTTCCCTCTATATTTGCATATTGCTCAAATTTTCCAAAAAAAAAGAAAATTACTAATAATTATATAGCTCAAGTAGCTCAAATTAGGGACCATTTACATTGGCTCAAAATTGGGGATGGAGTTTCCAAATAATTATTTCAATCCTTTTAAGCTTTGCTAAATTCTTCAAAGAATCAAGCATATCAAATAAGGCCAACAAGTCCTCTCCAAGCTTACTACTATTTTCCAAGCTTTCATTCACCATTATCAATAAGTTTTCAAGCTCAAGAGCCTTCTTCTAAGTCTGAGAGTGTTTTCAAGCTCAAGAGCCTTCTTCTTCTTGTAGGTTCTTGAGCTTGAAAACTTATTTTGGTAGATCTTCATGAAGCGACTTGCTCTATGGCTAACGACAAAGCTCCTAATTGTGATGTTTTCCCATGTAAATTTGATAAAGCTATATGGAAATTGTTGGATTTAATCTCTTCTAGGCTTTCCTAGAAGCTTTTACAACAAATTCCTTAGGCGTTATTATAAATAAAGACTATTAAATTCATACCTAAGGCAAGTGATCTTCACAAAATTTGCAATTGGTGACCAATCCCTTTATTGAATACTTCTTACAAGATCATAACCAAAGCCCTTTCACTTCATACTCATAATTTGCTTATGCTTATTGTCTAACTTGAAAAAATTGACTTCATCAAAAGTAGACATTTCTTGGACACCATTGTTTTTTATTCAGGTAAAAGAAAATTTTGAAGGGACCTAAAACCCTTTACAACCAAAAAAAAAGCTACAAAAAGAACAGCTTGCAGCCAACCAAAAGCCAACCCCCAAACAAGACACGTCAAGATTTACATTTAGAACTACTCTCGTGGGAACAAAGAGTCATGTCAAAAGAAGGTCTAGAGAATTTAGCTTTCTTGCCCTTAATAGTAATCCAACCTTCCTCCACTTGCACTACCTTATCATGCCAAGTCAACTCAGAATTTTCCTGAAGATGAATGCCTGTAGCCACTGTCTCAGATATTTCATCATTATTCCTTCGTGCAGGCAAAGACTTATCAGAAAAGCCACCAAAAATGATACTCGAAACGCTATCACCAAAAATGGCCACCTGAGACCCATTCTCTCGCTCTTTAGGGGTTTCAACATGATAATCTTGTACAACATCAGCAGCCCCACCATTTGAGACATCCAGAGGGGATACCTCAAGACCTTATGATTTCGACGCAACCACCTCAAAAAAACTCGTGTTGTTCAGATTTCTTCTCTACTATATAATGATGTTGAGAGGCCCCTTTCCACCATGTAGCCATCATAGCTTTTTTCTCAAATCTGCATTGTGCAACAACATGACCTGTTTTAAAACATCTTCTACAATGGAAGGGAATCCCCTCATAGTCCAAAGATTAGACCTAAGATCCCTTAGAAGATTTAAGTAAAATCTTAGCAAGAAACCCTTTTGAAACATCCATTTCAACCAGTAAGTAGGAAAAGGTGGAATGAAAAGTGTCAGAGGATTCATCATCCACCAACAAAAAATCACCAAGGGCTTCACCCACTTCCTCCAGAAGAGGGTCAATCCATAAGTGGAGGGGAAGATTAGGCAGTCGAACCCAAATCGAGATCTTATTGAAAGTTTCAGAAGCATGGTTGAAATCAGAATGCCAAGGCTTAATCATCAACAAATATTTGTCCTCCTAGCTAAAAAAATTGTCACATAAAATTATATTTCTATCCTAAGCATTATCAAATTTGGCAACAAAAAACCCCTTAGCCATGGGAAAAATATGAACTTTACTAGAAATTAGAGGCTCCCATTCATTGGAGATCTAGGAATGCAACTAAGGGAGGCTAGGCCAAAAACCCCTAAACCGACAAATCACCCCACGAACGGAGAGCTCCGAAACATTCTCATCTATTTCCTCTACCGTCTCAGTTTTTAGATTCATTGAGATGGCATTGGCAACAGGGATAAACTCGCCAATCGAAAACCTCCCATGCTGGAATCTTGCAACTGACGCCTTAGCCTTAGCCATAGGGCCACTGCCCTTAACATAGCTCCCACCAAACCTCGTCACGCAGGAGACTCTAGTCTCTTTCGTAGTGGTCTCAGTCTGCCAATCCGAAGAGCGGCCTCAACCCTAGACTCCACCACCGCTGACAACGCCCACGCCTTCTGCATGGAACACCTGGATAGGGTTTCCATCCGCTCGAGCCGACATTCAATTGGACACTATTGTTGTTGTTTGGGAAGTTATGGAATAGGCCTATCATTCTCAATAATAAGCCATTTTCCACAAAATATTCTTTGCTAAAGCCTATGGCTGCATAATGGTGATGTGTCTAGTTATGCTTCAAGCTCATGGGTTTGGCCTCTATTTTCTTTCGTAAATTCAAATGCTCTTTGCAATGCCTCAATGTGTTTCACCATTAATAGTTGACAACCATCCTCTTTTGGGCTTTTTTGCTTTATTTGTCAAGTTTCCCCTCTTGCTCTAGCCTTATATGTTCTTGCAAGTGAAGGCTTTATATATTTGTTAGCCAACATGATCACATAGTAGAGGCTTAAAAGTATTTCCCTTCCAAAACACAATTTCTAGCTTGTTAATGGCCATTTTGCTGCTAACACTTGTTAGAGTTTGAAAGATCTCTGCTCAATTGTTAGTATCAACAAGTCACACAAGACAAGCAAGTGCACACTCAAATTGTGAGACTGAAAAACAACAATGCAATACAAGAATGGAATGATGAATTGAAGTGTGTAAAATCCTCAAAGAGGATGATGTACATATAGGAATATGAGTTTGAGTCACTATAGGAGTGCTCAACTCAAGGTGGCTGCAAGGTTGCACCAATTAGCAAATGAGGAATGCCACACAACCTTGAAGAGTTCAACTACCTCTTCAATTGACACATTACCACATAAGGTGGCTTAATACATAGAGTAATAAACAATTAATTAATAATTATTTTACTCTAGCAACACCTTCTCCACTCTCTTGGAAAACCAAGACAATGTGAACCATGCCTTGCACTGTTTAAAACATTTTTTTCCTTGCTTTCGGCTCCAATATTCAATGAGACTCATGCTATTGTCAAACCTTTTTTCCCAAAAAAACCTCATGGCTAGATATTTTTGGTTAGAAATGGGATGATAGTGTGGTAATGTTTAGATTCCTAAACATTCCCTTTGCTTTCCAATTCTATAATGCAACTCTTTGGCAAGTCATTCTAACTCATTGAAAAGAAACTACAAATTTGGATTGCTAAGCCTTTTTTGCTAGCTAAGAAATTCCAAATTTGTCCTAAAGCACTTGTAGACATTTTTGTACTATTTTTTTTGTTGGGCTCCCTCAAAAGCCTCCTATAAAAGGTTGGAGAGACTACTCAAGAAATTTGGGCCTCCTCAGAATAAGGTAAAGGGTCCTATCAAGTTGCCTAGGAATTTTGTTGCTTCCCATGACTTTGGTGGTTTAGGTCTTATTGATACTCAAAGGCTAAGGTTGGCCTTGTGTGCCAAATAGATAATTTATGCTTTGGAAGGCTATGAAGCTTGGAAAATCCTTCATAGGCATTGCATTTCCTTTAGCATTCCTCATGGTAGGTAGGCCTAGCAAGGTTTGGGCCTTCACTCCATTCTCATCATAAAGGAATCAATGTAGATTTAAGGCACTTTTGTTGTCATATTTGGAAGGCTTAGGAAGCCATCAAACTATGGCTTATCTAGAAATGGAACAATTTCAAGACTGGGATCTACTTCAACCAAAGATCACTTGGTGGTCTCCTATGATTACTTGCCAAGTTCAACCTATTGCCAAATTTCCTTGGGCCCGTGCACAAAAGTTCCTTAAGCATGTGATTTGCTTCATTTTAGACCATTCTTCGGAGCCACTAAGAACTAGCTATCTTGGCCAGTATGTAAAGCCAAATATAGGCTTGACAACCAAAGTTTTGGGTCCTTTCAAACAACTATGGAGTTTGTGCCTCTAGAAATGATGCATAAGATTGGAATTTGATTAACCATACCCTAGTGGAAGGGTTCGATGTGGTATCTAAACACCCCCTTTAGGAACTACAATCCCTTCCAAGGGTATTCTTAACTTTCTCCTAACCTACCCAAGGTTCAAAAGGTAAATATCAATGGAATCTCTAGTCCATTGCCACTAAATGGTGACTTAGGTTTCAAACAATTTAGTTTGTCATTTTGGAGCCCATATAGTTGGGCTCACTTTGTGTGGTGCCTCCTATATCAAGGTCTTCCCATTGTATATTGCCTTATCTAGGTGTTTCCAATCCCCTCTATATTTTTTGTGGAAATTTGGAAATTCTCAAGCACCTCTTTTGGTTTTTCTCATGGGCCTAAGCAACTTGGAATTGGATACATGAATTTTTCAAGGCTATTCAAGCAAATCCTTTTTGTGGACATTTGGAAATTCTCAAGCACCTCTTTTGGTTTTTCACATGGCCCTAAGAAACTTGAAATTGGATACATGAATTTTTCAAGGCTATTCAAGCAAAGCTTTTTTCTTGGCATATGATCCTTTTAGATGACTAGCCTAAGATGCATGCAAAATTTACCCAAATTTGGCCTGCTTACAAAGTGAATTCTATTCTACATATGGAAAGATAGAAACACTACTTTATTTTTGGGTTTTGCAATGGATGCTCATTTCTCTTTATATGCTAAAGCCATTATATGTTGTAATGTTATGTTATAAATCTAATTATAGGCTAATAAAGTTGCTTTGGAGGTTTCTGACTTGTAGACACTTATTGAGACTAGGCCAACGTGCCTTGCATTGTTGTTCATGTCATCATTTCCTGCTAGTAGGAATGCCTTTCCATGTAGATGCCATTGTGGCCATAGCCAAAGTGTTCATTCAAGATGTGGTTCTCATGGGCTACGTGGGTCCCCTCAATGCCAACGATTGTTTTTGGTGCCCCGACCACATGGGCAATCCTCTACTTCTTAGCTTGATCATGGCATCCTTAGTTGGGCATGACAAGTTCCCTTAGTCAGACCTTGTAATTTCACCCATTTGCAAACTTATTATGATCCTAAGAAAAAAGAGACAAATAAGACACCATCACAATTTGGGAGCCTATTCCTAATGCTCAAAATCCTCCAAATGGTTGGGCAAACCCCTTGATTTAGTATCTCTCATTGCTTTGTAGTGTGTCTACTACTTTTTTTGGTTTCTAGCAAGCTCTTGGGGATGTGGTTCCATTCCAACTATATTTTATGTGAATTGTCTATTATAATTTTTTATTTTTAATATAGAAGTACACTATTCATCACTAAAAAATGAGTTATTGAGGCCCAATTCTCAAAATGTTGGAAATGTAGTCATTGATGTCAAAGGTTGACAGTGTCGTCATTGATGCCAAAGAGTTTAATGTGGAGATCGATAGAATATGTTGTCATTGATGTCAAAATACATGAACAAGATTGTTGATGTCAAAGAGTCTGTTGAGGAGATTGTCGGATTAGTTGTCCAAGATGTATGGACGAGAATGTCAAAGTAAGTGTTGTCATTTATGTCAAGGTAAAGAATGGACCGTTACAATAAGAAGTTAACCATTATACATCACCATTGGAGAGCAAAGAAAAATACATCTGTTACACCTTATCGTCGAAAAGATTGTGGAATTGCTAGCCGATTTAGAGATGTGTAATGTTTAAATTAAAGGTTTAAACATAATGTTGAAGTATGTGAACAATAAAATAAGACACTATTTATATGGGCTGACATACATATCCTTTGGCACCTAAAGTAAAAGGGATTAAAATGAGCAAATGGCCGACTCCTCTTAAGGAGACAGTTTAAATTAAAAATACAAGGTGGTCGACTTCCCTACTATATCAAGCACATGAACTATAAATATTGCATGGTCATGACAAATGGTGAGGGAGATGATATAGATGGATGTGTGGTTATTGTTGAATCCAAGTGTAAATTGAATCTGAGCAAAGAATCATGTCGGAGTAGAAAATGTGAAGAGATTAATGTAAAGTTAAAGAGGCAAAAATAAAAAAAAAGACAAGGACAACAATCATATAATTTCAAATAGCAGTGGTTATGTATGAAGAGGTGCGACAATTTAAAAAAGCAATAACTACATTTAGAGAGGAGATTAAAACCATGAAGTATCACACTAAAATGGGGAGAGAAGAAGCAACAACAAAAGCATTGGAAGATGATAGACATGAAAAATCATTCCCTCCTAAGGATGATTCAAATTTAGCTTCTAATTCAAGACTGGATATTACTAGTACCTAGATGGGAATGAAAAAGTTGTAGACCACAGTTGACTTTTGTACAATTATCCATTATTTAAAATTTTGAATTGTAAGCCTTTGAGGGTCATATGTAGTCATTGAATTATGACAAATTGATAATCAAAGATGATTTGTGTGTTCTCTAAATTCATTATTTTATGTGTCTCATGCATTATTTAAGTTTATCAACCAAGTCTCAAGTCCACTTCAAAATTTTGGGATACTGAGTATTTTTTCCGAGTCCAAGTTTCCAAACTATGGATAAACCATTAGCTCAGCTTGGAGAGAAAAACTATTGGCCAAAGATGAATCGAGTGAAGAAGTATGTGCAAAATTGTTAAATTTTCCAACAAGCCAAGGAAGAAGTTGTAGTTGGATTAGATTTGTGTTTGAATAAGATTTGGTGAAGGAGTTTATTATATCAGCATTGAAGAATTAAAAAGGTTTAAGCCTATCAAATAGAGGTTGGAGCCTCTTGCTGGGTTGGAGCTCAGTTTGTGTGGGGGTTGGAACCTCCAATAGATTGGTGCCTATCAAATAAAGGTTGGAGCCTCCTGCTGAGTTGGAGCTCAGTTTGTGTAGAGATTGGAGACTTTAGTAGTAGGTTGGAGCCTACAAGAAGAAGAAGAAGATCAATATATATATATATATATTGATAAGCAATATTTTATGTGGTTTTCTCCCACAATAGTTTCCATGTAAATCGTATGTTCTCTTTATAATTGCTAGAATCTTATATATGTGTAGTTGATGTGATTGATTGAGTTTGAAAAGTTAAGTTTGTAATATACTGATTCACCCCACTCTCCACCCTTCACCGCCCACCTCACCCTCGCCCCCCTCCCCCACCTCAGTATAACCATGTGCTCAACACAAAGTTTACCTATAATTGAGGATGAATCAGCCTTCAACATTGTTATCAAATATGCATTTGATTTCAAATTATTTGTACTTGGCTTTGCCTAGATCAACTGCAAAATTGAAGGATGAAGAGTTTGATATCAAAGATAGAACCTGTACAACCTGTTGATGTGATTTTCGTGACCGCACCAATCAGCAGAACGAAGTTGTCCGAGGGCTACTCCATTCTCTCTTGATCAAAGTATTCCGTGTGCTAAGATTGCGAGATAGATCACACGTTCAACTCCAAGGTTCCGAAATACTTGGAACACCCTTAGTTGGTTTGATATGAATTGTTGTGTTCTTATGAGGGGACTTACACAATTGTTCAGAATACTTGCAGTAAACAACAGATATATGCTTTGAAGGGGATTTTCGTGTGAATGATTTAGCCTTGAAGTGTGAGTTTCCTAAAGCTAACCAAAAGTATGCGGAATTGAATGGCTGCAGAGATTTAGAGGATTTAAATTCTAACCTAAATGCAAAGGGTGTTAGGCTCAATTTCAATGAACTTCGACCAAACATTGTCTAGTCTCCTGTTGGACAACTTCGACAAGGTTAGTGCAATCTACAAAGGAGAAAAAGGATGTTCAAATCATGATTAAATGATGCGAGTACCATCACAACGATGCATAGCTACACATGAATCTTGACCAAAGTTAAGTATAAAAGTTTTCTAGTTGACCACGCAGGACAAACTTACCATCAATAAGATTGTTAGTGGTATGGACTCAATAAGCTCATTTACATCAAACGTAAACACCCATAACTAGCTAATTGCATGAAAATTAAGTCCTACTTGAATTCAAAGGAAGAAGAAACCTCACAAACTACTCACAACAAAGTTGAGTTCACCATCAATGAAATGCTTTTATTATGATTAGCTTTCGTGACAATTTCTTACAAAAATTCTCAATGGGAGAATTCCCCTGCTCCTTCAAACAATGCAATGAAAACTATTCTAACTCCAAAATGTCTACTCTCTATTCTGCTCTAATATCAACTGATTGCTAACTACTAGTGTACAAATGAGGGGACTCCCCTTTATATAGCTGGCCAATCTCAACGGACGGTCCAAATCAAATTACAATGGAGGGCTCAGATCGAGCCACCTCAGCCCTAGACAAGATTAACCCTAAAAACTGCCAAAAGGTGGAGGAGTGGCGTCATAAATGAACCCAAAAATAGCAGATTCCTCCTTGACCACTATGGGCAATTAATGCCCACTATCCTTCTAGAAGATTCTTGTCCATAACCGCGTTCCCATTGCTCTTTTCTCTGACCGCATAAGCTATGAATTGGGCCAGCACTGAATCAACTTCCTCCTCAGAAATCGACGGAGTAAGATTGAGCTGATATTCAAGGATACCCACCATCTGCTCCCACCGATCACAAGACCTTTTCCAAGTCTTGATAGACTCCTGTGTGCTTTGAATAATTGTTGAAAACGTAGAGATGTTTTCAAAGTCAAGCTGAGAAAATGTCCTCATCTCAGAGAAGAAAGGCCGCAACCTTGCCTTCAATCCATCCACCTCTACCTCCTCATGAGTTAGCCTCCTGGCGAACAATGCATCCAATGTGTTGAGGATGCCCTCATGAATATTTCTCATCGCCTTCTTGATTTTGGAAGATTCTGTAGCTGCCATGTCAAAGAAGCCCTTCCTAGTGAATACAGTCGAATGCCATCCAAGAAAATCATACATGTCCCCAGCCTGGATCACTCCTTCATTTACCAAAGTTTGTGTGGGCACACGCATCAGAACAACAAGGCGAGGAATAGTCTTATCCTGGAAAATATGGGTGTCACCCCAAGCTTGCTCAACACCATCTAAGTGCGAAAGATACTAGACGCACTCCGAAAAGAGGAGACAAGGTCAGCCATGAATTTCTCTACCTCACTGCGAACACTGCTTATCCATTTATCTCCCTCTCGGACAGCTCTCTTCATTTCTTCAAGCCCACTGATTGGTTCTCATGGCAGCTCCAGTGGAAGCTCTACCGCTGGGTTCTCTTGAGCACCTGGACGTGCAAGATGTTGCACATATCCAACTAATGCCTTGTGCTCCTTCTTCAATCTCTTATACTTTCCCTCCTTTTTCACCAGCATGTCCTTCAATGCTTGGAATGAACTTTCAGCTTCCTCAACCACTTGCACTCCAGAAGGACGTCCCAAATCAATTGTGGTGACGGTGTAATTCTCTGGCATTGCGTCACTTAAGTCATGATCCTATCTTGGAACAACGATATGGAGGGTGCGTGAACCGGCCTCATTAGTCTCCATTTTCGAATACTTTCTTGCCCTCTTCCTTTTTGGTGACTTACTTGTTCTATTTAGAAGCTCCTCCATTTCAATTGCCAAGTCAGCATCATCGTCCTGATCTCTCCTTATTGCATGTGAGAGCCAATTACACTGAATGTTGTAAACAATAAGGGGCTGCTCTTCAGTTGCCTCCACTTCACGAACCTCCTCCCGAGCAATATTCTGTTGAGGTTCAATTATCTCAATGTGTGGATCACTCTCCTCATGAGCTCCAACCCTTGACTCTATGATGTCTTCCTCTTCGAAAGTTGTCTCCAGCGCATAGTCAAAGTGGGTATCTATTTCCGTCTCTTCCCCTTCATCTGGCTGATTGGCACCTTCAAGAGCATTAGCACTCTAACTGTCCATTTCTCTTGGCATTGGCTGGTTAACTTCTCCAACCTTTGGTGCTTCATTCATTCGAACCCTCTGATCCGCAAACAGCGAGACTTTGCGCATGCTGGAGGAATGGGTCACCAACTGAGTAGATGATGTATCCTTCGATCCCTGAGGTTCCGGCTGAATAGGTTCTTCCGGCTGTGGTGGCTCCACAGCCTGGGCAATTTGTTTCCTCCTCTTTGCCAACACCGATGGCCTTCTATCACCCATGAGGTTGTATGAGAGGGCAATTGACCTTCTTCTCAATCTGCGAACGTGCTCCTCTACCCAAGTCCTTGTAAATCAAGATGGGAATAGACAGAGTGTCTAAGTCTGTAATCTCCGGCTCAGCCCAATCTGGTGGTGGGATCGGAGTGTTCTTTATCGTTCATAATCTGGATGAATAAGCCTGGCATCTTCTTCAACTTGATCCTGGACTTGGACCACTTCGCATTCTCTGATTAATTTGAGAGGCAACCTGGAGAACATTCTTTTTCTAACCTCAGCTTCGTCTCCAACATTTGCCCAAAAATCTTCCAAGTGAGCCATGTGCCTGTACTCCTCTCCCTGCACTGTTCCAATCTTTCCTCGAGGATCAAAATCCTGCTGACTAGTATGGAGAGTTAACTGATAGAACCGCAACTCACCTTCCGCCTCCTTGGCTACCTACAAGGAAGGGCACTCCTCGAGTGAGTTTCCCAAAACAATGGGAAAGTGTAAACCTCCCTTCTTCTTCCTTATAATTTTGTCGTAGGCTACCAGTTGCTTAGACAACTCAAGCATTATCATCCTATTTGTGGGGTACCTCGGTAGTCGGTAGACGTATGAATTGTACCCCGACAGCCTTAAATAGGTGAACTTTGGGAATTGGACGAACCAAAACCCATACTCTTCTATCAACATTTGTGCCTCTTCAGATATCCTCTGTTGCAGTCTCCATTGAAGGGTCCTCGTGATGTACATGGTGAAAGCGTCATTCACCCTCTTGAAGTCAGCAGTGCTTGTGAGATGCAACTGCCTACAAGATTCATGAATCTTGAACTGATTAAAACCACACCCAATCGGCTCTTGGTATGCCAACCCCCTGTATTTTGTCATCCGAGCAAGCATGTAGATGACATACGAACTCATGTATAACGTTTTTGTTCTCCTTATATTCTGAAACTGCTCATCAATGTTGTCGCTGATCATCTGAGCCCAATTCACTTCCACCTTCCCTTCGAGCACCACGCTAATGTAAAAGAACATCCATGGTTCAAATACATATGACTGTGGGCTGCCGTTAACTCGACTGAGCAACATGATTATATCACAGTATTCTTGCTTCAGCTCCTCTGAAATTATTTGCTTTGGCAGCCTAGCAGCAGGAGGCTTTGGCTTTCTCATCCAGGTGGTGTTGATTCTCTTCATGCATTTCTCGAAAGATGTGGCATACATCTTATCAGCTTTTGCCTTGGATTTATACAACATTTTATCTGTGGGCAAAATCCCGAATGCCTCGCCAATTGCATCAGGTGCGAGGTTGGCCAACAACATGCCATCCAGAGAAACAATCGTCCGATGGTCTGAATTGTAGAAGTTTGCGCACTCCATAATCAACTTTGGACATTGAATTACTAGTTGGAACTCGGCTGCTGCATATAATCCGCTCTTCAGAATGTTGTGTGACACTTCCGTCGGAGGATTGCCACCTTGCCCATATATCCTTCGCATGAAGGCCTCGAGGTTGAAAGACCCAAGGTTGGTACCAGTCACATTCCCGAACTTCGACACGATCTTAGACTCCGGAATAAAAGATTTCTTTAAGCTCTTGATGATCGCCTGCCTGGAGGCATTTTCTTTGATAGCTTCATTATTTCCATCCTTAGTTCCAGCTTTGCTTGTTCCAGCAACATTAGCTTTTCGTCCTTTAGCTATCTATAAAACGAGAAGCAAACATTACACTTCAAACATTAAAATAAAAACTATGAGAGATGGCTGGTGAATGGAGTTGGCTGCAAAAATAAATATAAATTAATAGCTTCAGCAGTAAACTTTGACTTCAAACCTCAATAACTTTAAACTTCGAAATATAAAATTCTGAACTTCAACAATTTTGCAGCCAAAAGAATTTTCAGCTCTTCAGAAGAAATTAACTCGAGCAATCCCAACTTCGGAAAATGCTTCAAGTTTAGGCAACTTTTAACAATTTCAAATCAGCAACTTCGAAAGTTATAAATCAGCAAATTCGAAGGTTTTAAATCAGCAAGTTCGAAAGTTTCAACAGTCTCTACTTCTGATTTGATTCTTAGCAACTTCAGAAAATTCAAATCTCAACAACTCCAAGCAATTTCGATTTCCAGCATTTCATAAAACACTTCAAGTTTCAGCAACTTTGAAAATATTAAATCTCAGCAACTTGGAGAAATAAAATTCTCAACCTCGGCAGCTTATACTTCAGATTTTACTTTGAATCTCAGCAACTTCGCAATAGATCAACTCTAGCAACTTCAACTTCTTCAGCAACTCCAAATCTCAAGAAATTCAAACTCCTTGAAAAATCGAATTCAACACCTCCTCTCACTTTCAGCAACTCTCAACTTCGAATTTACTCACAGCTCAACAATCACTCTCAACTCTCCAGCACAAATCTCAGCTTCGAATTTTGTGAGTAGAAATGAAAATCCTCGAGATTTTTATAATTGAAAGCTGGTGCTTATTTTAGCAAATGCCATTAATGATTTAGCAATCTTCCAAATTTAAAAGAGAATATTCCAGCCGTCTTACAGTCATAGCAATTTGCTATTCCGGGAGATTCTTTCCTCATTTTAAAATTGAACTTTCCCTTCCAACTGCCAGTTACTTCCAGCTAACTAAAGTAATTTCGAGAAAAATTATTTTACTTTGATTTAAAACAATCTTACCGCTTTTAAAATGGCATATTTAAAATATAAAAATTTAATTTAAATACCATTTAATTTATTCGTTAGCACACTTTTTAAAATGGCTAGGCATAATTTATTTTCCATCCATAACAAATCCAAAACAAATTCCCCGCAATTAAAATCGTCTGAATTTTAAAATTTCATGGGTTCAAATTAAAGGGGAACTTTTAATTTAATACTTTGGAAAATAATTAATTTTTTAATTTTTAATTAATTTCTCTAACTTAGGCAAATTTTCGAGTTAATTGCCTAGAGAAATTTTATTTCTTCCCAAATGCCTTTTAATTTTCATCTTCACATTTTGATTTTGGAAAAATTTAAATGCCTTCGAGTCATTTGATTTTTTTTTTTTCGCCTATCATGCCAAGAGGAATTTTATTTTATTTTAATATTCACTCATCACCTCTTTAATATTTGCCTTAGGAAAATTTAAATTCTCCCATTTTAAGCCCAAGGCGCACTTATCAAGGTGAACTTTCAATTTTAACATTTAGAAATTTTGTCCCCCTCCTTTTATTTAATCAATACTTCCCCTCTTTATTCAAGGCGCAAATCCTCATAGCTTAGACGTCTTTAATTTCAACACTTAGGTTATTTCTGAGTTTTCATGAGTCCAGGCGCATATTGGAGTAGTATCTTCAAATTTCGAAACACTTGAAACATTGTGGAGTCTCCTCAAAGTTGGGCGCGTATTATAGCTTGGGCTTAAATTATAAACACCTAACAAATTTCGGCTTAACTTCAACCTCTTTGGGCGCAAGTGACTTAGACGTCATTTACCCTTTCCACTTGCTTGGGCGCATATAAGACCTTGTACTTCCAGTTTATACGTTTGGAAAATTTCACTTTCCACCATCTTCAAGGCGCCCCTGGAGCCTCCTTCGAATTTGGATGCCTTAGAATATTTTTATGTTCTCCTTACTTCTTGGGCGTGTATTATAGCTTAGATCTATAGCGTTTAGATGATTTTCATATTCTCCAGGCAAGGCAAGGCGCATCAACAAGGGAGAGCTTTGAATTTTGGCCACTTGAGCAGATTTCTGACTTCCATCCTAATGAAGGCGCATTTCAACCCCTATACTTTCATTCTACTGAACACTTGGAAAATTTTGAGTCACCTTCAGGCTTGGGCGCATTTAGGATACTAAGCTTTCAATTTTGAACTTGCAAACTTTTCAACACTTAATTTCCTCCAAGGGTGCATATCATGGGTCCTACTTTTAATTGGGGGCGCATTTCACATGTAGAGCTTTTAATTTTCTATTTTAATCTCCTTTCTCCTCTCCAGGCGCAAATGACCATTTGAGCATCAAATTCCCACGACTTAGAAAATTTCTCAAGCTTCTCAAGGTTAGGCGCGAATCCACCCTTGAGGTTCAAGTTTCTGACACTTAGAAAATTCCTTCAAGCTTAGGCACATTTGCCAAGGGGAGCTTTTAATTTTTGAACACTTGATAAAATTTTGTTCTCCAAGCTCTTAGGCGCAAATCTATGGTCTAGCTTCCAATTTGACCTTCTTATCTTTTGGGCGCATTTGGCAGGGGCTTCTTTTAATTAGGGGCGCATTTCACATGTCAAGCTTTTAATTTTCTATTTTAATCTCTTTTCTCCTCTCCAGGCGCAAATGACTTATCCTCCTTCAAGTTTACACCTTGGGTGCATTTGATAGGTCAAGCTTTCATTTTCTACGCCTTAGAAACTTTTAGAAAAAATTTAAAACTCTTTCAAAGTGGGGCGCATTTCACATGTCCTCCTTCAAGCTTACATCTTGGGCGCATATAGTACCTTGAACTTTCAATTTGCTGACACTTAGAAAATTTCCACTCTTTAATGCTCAGGGAGGGCGCAATTTAGCCATGGAGCTTCAAATTTCATCACTTAGTCAAATTCCAAGTCTTGAACTTCAAGGGTGCAAATCACATGTGGAGGTTCAAATTTTCATGCCTTAGTCAATTTTAAGTTCATCTTGTCTTCAAAGAGTGGCGCATTTGACCCATGAAGCTTTCAATTTCCCAGACTTAGTAGCATTTTCATCTATCTTCAGCTTATCAAGGTGAATTTTGATGTCAGACTCCAAATTTTATCAAACCTGGTGGATTTCATGCCTTTTGCCAGATTTAGGGTGATTTCCTCCTGCTAACCTTAATTTTCCCTGAGTTTCTATTTTTAGAAAGTTCCTTGAATTTCATGCTTTGAACTGACTTATGACTCCAGAAAGCTTGATTTTCACCCTATTTCGAACTCTGTGGTGTGATCGTGCTGTCGGGGCCCGATGCCTGTCTGCACCTGCTATTTTTAGCAACCTGCTAAAAATAGTAATTGCTCATAAAGTCTTCAAATTTTACATACTAAGTGCCCGAAGTGTAATGACCGTGGCTGGATGCTGCTTCTGCTTGACTGTCATGTTCCGACCTTGGTTTTTAGAAACCCTAATTTCTTTGCCCATGCCTGCTAAAAATAGCAAGTACTTGATTTTGAGACTTCCTTAGCTCCGTTCGAGTTGAAATTCAAATGCGGTGATCCTTGTTGGTAAACTTGCCTGTCTGCGCTGGCGCCTAAGATTGACTTTCTATTTATAGCCTGCGTCAGGAACGCCTTACTAAAAATAGTAAGTGCTCCGATTGTCTTCAAATTTTGCCAGTAGACTCCCTGAAGGATACTAATCATGGTGGATATTTTAGTTTTGGGCATTTTGATGTCTGATTCTTCATTTTTAGCCCTGAAGCTCGAAACCCTAATTTTCCTGCATGTTCTTCAAATGAGCTTCGTTTGATCTCGTTTCTGCTGCATGTTGATCAGTTCGTGGTTCTGAAGTGTCGGGCAGCTGCCAAAGTGGTACCCACTAAAAATAGAAAGTAGCTAAAAAAGTGACCAACTGGCTGTCAGATGATTTTGCATGTTACACTGCCCGAAAAATCTTGGAAAACCCAGAAAAATCTTCAGCATGCAAGCATTGGCTAAAAATAGCAAGTTTTTGAAAAGTGACCAGTTTTGCTTGCATCTTACATCGTTGCAAAGCTCTTGGAAAACCCAGAAAGAATATGCCGACATGCGCTGAGAAAATCTGCATACAAACCCTAATATCTGCCTCTGAAGGCAGAACGCTGAAAGTTGTTATCCTGTTTTGCATGTCATATCACTGCGAAGGTCTCGAAAAACCCACAAAGAATATCCAGACATGCATCTGAAAATTCAACATGTAAACCCTAGAAATTGCCTCCGAAGGCAGTACTGCTAAAAATAACAAGTCGTCCGTTTCTGCTCAAATTTGGCCAGTGATGAGTTCAAAGTACTCAGAATGTAGTGAAGTTGTCAAAACGTGAAAATCTCGAGAAAACAAACCCTAAATTGCCACTTACTAAAAATAGAAAGTTGCAAAATTCAGTGAAAATTTAGAGAGATCTCACCAGAAGCATTTTAACAACAGTGCCAAGTTCAGAAGTTGATTATCCAATCGATTTGACCTCAAAGTAGTCTGAAAATATAAACCCTAATTGATTTAAAAAAAAGCCCTTCAAACTTGATCATAATTCAAATCCAGGTCAAATAGTAAGTACACTAGCAAATGGAAGGAACAGAGCGAGAGAGACAGACCAAAAGGCAAAGCCAAAAGACCCGAATGGAGAAAAATTTAGGGGGTCCCCATTTTGAATGGGGCGATGTGTGAAAAGGTCACAACACAACCCCATAATGCACTTTATACTGTATAGTCCACGCACTTCCTATTAAATTCATTCCATTTGGTTTCAGTTTTTTCCCTCCGTATATAGTTGCTTGGATGGCTCAAATAGACTTCAACAAATAGTATGTGTTACAGTTGTTGGGAATAATAATCTGCTTTTCAAGATTCATCTCCATTCTTTTGTAAGGAATCATATGGTCTAGTAGTCATATTGTATCTTTTGAGAAAATTTTAGAGAAATTCGCTTTCCTGCACTAGCGGGTTATGAAGATAATAGCAAGATAAAATAATATTATGATAGCAGAGATAAAAACAATTAACAGAGGAAAAACAGAGCACTCAATTCTATATTTTGTAGGCTGCTAAAATACTGTCTTTATTCATGTATATATAAAGGAAGAACTAAACAATTACATTGATCGTTGTATCTGAAAATATAATGTGAAAACTATAAACTAAGCATGCAGATTACATGCATTATTCTCTACGGTGAAGACAATCAGTTTGGCGGTGGAAGCCAAGTTTATTAACAGTTACCAAATAACATTGATATCAACACAGTTTTTGAACTTCAAATTTCTGTTAGATCTTAAATAAAATGAAGGGGTAATATGCGGCATTATCTCCTTGCAAATTAGAAGTACTACGGGCACATGTGAGCTGGCAAGATATCCATACACTAAAGGCCATATGAGGAAACACTAACCAAATAAAACAGCCAATAGACACAAATTTGTCCATAAAAGTATTTGAGGATCCACTGTTGGCAAAACACAATATTATTCCTATAAACACATAACACACGATCTATGACTTTCACTATTAAGCCAGGTGAATGGAAGTGTAAATATAGGAAAAAAATCTCTTAACCCAAATTCATATTGGATTGACCTGCCCAAGAATACAGCTCTTTCACTAGAAACATCAAATGTAAGATTCTTAATTTGGATATAAATCCTCACGTAATAGCTAGAATATAATGGAGCAATTTAGATTATTATGACTTAGAATTGTTATATTGTTGCCATTTGAGTTCAAGCTATATAGATTGTTGTCATTTGTATTGTTATAACCAAATTATTAATTGAAACAATCTACACCAAGGTAATATAGATTGTTGCCATTTGTATTGTATATACAAATTATTAATTGAAACAATCTACACCCAGAGCAATTTAGATTGTTGCATAGGACACAACCCCACACATCATCTATCCTGGAAACTCAGAGAAACACCAAAATTAATAGACATCACATAGATAACAACCATAGGCAAGAGATGAATCAAAAGGCATGATAATGAAATGAGAGGGGGAGGATGCTATTGCATGAATCCCTAATCCAACACCTGGGATAAAAGGCTTGAAGGGTGCACAACCTGTTTTCTCAGAAGTTGTAGCTGCTCCTCTGCTTCCCCATATGACCCTGCTGCTAGGAGAATGAGAGAGTAAAATCTGCTGGAGTGCTGCGGTAGGAAGCAATCACCCTAGACTCATCTGAAGCTCAAGGGCCAAGTCTAACACTCTCTGCCCTCCTGCTGCTGCTCACAACCTCTTCTCCACTGGCACACTTGTTCAAACCCCACATTGTCCCAAAGGACCTCCCATCTGCCATTCCAATAATTACAAACCCTCAAAACTCTAACTCAACCACAACTCCACTGTACAGTAGACTGCAGTACCAACAAGCTGTCAAATATCCAATAGCCCAAAACAATCTGAAATATATCAATTTATAAAGAAATGAAATAAATCATGAACAAACAAGGAAAACAAATCTAAGAACTCTCAGCATCACTATAATGAAAAATCCACTCAATTTTGTCCAAAGCCTTCCCAAAGTTGATTTTGATTTTGATTATGCCAGAGAGTTACAGAGCCATAGAATACTAAAACTCCTTACAGTTAATCATTAGTCGGTACTTCTATTTTTGGAGCCTATGAAATGTGTTTCATATTCTTCACATAATTCCATACAAGTAAACCATGCTTCAACAATCACAATGTTAACAAGAAATAGTTATCCTTTTTGACCTATATGTGTCTACACAAAATATAAGGAGCCATTAAAATTGATTAGTGACTTCAATTCCAATACATAACATTAAACAACTAATTTTCCAACAGTTTTTTTTGTCCAACATCTTTGCACAAACACAATTAGGGCTTATAAAACCCTCCCATTTTTAGGTCAAAATCAACTGAAACTAATATGTTCATTACTATTGCCTAAAAGGTTCACAAAAATAAAACTAAAATGGAAACTATTATAAATTAAACTTAATCTAACCACAAAGTAAAAGAAATAACAAAAAGAACAGTGTATCAAACACAAATCTTGACAATAGAGATACATAAATAAAGTAGACTAAAATGTACTAGGAGCATTCAATTCTCTGCTTTGATTATAAACTGTTCAAAATGAAAAATAACAAAATTTGAGATTTATTAAGGCATAATGCAAGAGATATATGTTAAAGACTAAATTACTTAATTGTTATATCACTAAATATGAAAGGTTCAAAATTTCAAATAGTGAATACAACCAAACTCTCCAATGGAATTTAACAAATGCAATAGTTTTTGCTGTGTGATCACAAAAATAGCTTCTATGCCCTTCTTTTCTCTGTAGTGACTCTTTTAAATGTTTTGTTTTTATGCTCTAATTCAATAGTAGGCTCTCTGATCAGAACACTTTCCATATTTTCTACTTTCTATTTCTCTACTTCTCAAGCTGCTCTCCAGTCTAGTACTGGACCTTATAAACTTGGTGTATTTTGAAAAACACAAGGCAATGACATGCCCAAGCATGTCAGTTGGGACTTGTATCTAAGAGATATTTGAAAAAGCAGATAGAAATAGTGGAGATGGGATGAACATACCAAAGAGTCATCATGCAGCCTGATAAATATGATGGTTACACAGACAAAGTGTCATAGGTTGAGTTGGTGTCTCCGAAGAGCAACTATGTGTGATAGAGAATAATAGGAGGATCTAAAAATTCGTATTCTCTAGAACACTAAAAACAATTGGGGAGGATCTTCTACAGTCATACTTCCTAATTGTGTAGCTATAACTGAAGGTGCAACAAAATACAAAAATAATAGAAATACAATGGACAAAGGCATTGTGTCATACAAAAATACATAGAAAATAATAAAAATGTTATTGAGTAGGCATGAGACTCTTACTTTGCATATGCAACACTCTTGTTTCCTTTCCACATGCCTATACTCTTCAGTCTTCACACACACATATTTAATCCATCATTAATTTCCCTGAATTCTAATAATCTATTTTATTTTAAAGTAAAGATAATAATAATATGTGTATGGAAAACATGAAGCTATACTTTCATATGGCAGAGTTGCATTTGCAATCATAACAATATCATGCTGCTTCTTCTACTTCACCACTTCTTCTACAATTGCATGCCACCTCCTTGAAAGAAATCTCTGCCTCAATTTCAAGCAACAGTTCTAGATATGGATAACACTCTATGAAGTGAATTTAGTATCAAGCACAAGCACAAGTAGAAAATAGTCAAAATAAGTAGCAAAGTTCCTTACTAGGGATTCAAACAAATGGAAAATAATATTGAAAGAGATCACCTACTTAGTCCTGTAGCACATGCCCTCACCGAATACATTATTTAAACACTCCTTTTAAATCTTGCAAAGCTTTTAATACATGTCCATTCCCTGTTTTGATGCTTCCATGCAAAAGACACGCAGTGCTCAACAACCATGAGTCACAGCCAGATGCCTGGAAACATCAGTATTCCCTGCCACGTCAAAACACAACCAGTTGCATGTGCCCTACATGCAACTAACAATGATGAACCTTAGCACTATTCTTTAATTGTTTCCTCACTATGCCTCATTGGACGGTATTTCTGAAAATTTGGGAGAAATTTTATTTTATTTTTCTAACCAAGAAAATACAATAGCCCAATCATAAATAAGCATAGAACTATTTTCAAGAAAATCAAATCAGCAAGAAAACTCACAAACATTAGGAAGCGGATTGATTTTTGACTCCTTTGTAAATTAAATTGGGGGGTATTAGAGTCAGTTATTTTTTTCAGTTGCAAAAGAGATTAAAGGTGCATTGGCCATGGTCTGGTATAGAGTGGTATTGTGTGAGAAGTGCATACAAATAATTCTTTTTTAAATGTGCACGGGAAACATGTCCCCTAGAGCCCTCGCATCCCCATCCCCATCCCAAAATGCTGTTGAACATAGGAACATTATGCAGACTTATACGCTCATGCCCCATGCTTAAGTAAAGGATAAAAACTAAGCTTTGATTATAAACTAAAAAAGGGCCTATATGGATTGAAATAGGCACTGAGGGCATGGTATAGTAGAATAGATTCTTATCTACTTAACAAAGGGTTCAAGCGTAGCAACAATGAACCTACATTGTACACAAAGACAGACTTGCAAAGTAAAATTATAATTGTATGTACCTATGTTGATGACTTGTTATACACTGGTAATTTTCATCTTGAGGAATTTAGGCTTGCTATGGAGAGAGAATTTGAAATGACCAATCTCGGTCACATGAAGTATTTTTTAGGCCTCGAAATTGAGCAATTTGAGCAAGGTATTTTCATCAGCCAAAAGAAGTATGCACATGATGTGTTGACCAAATTTAGAATGAATAACTGCAAGACAATCGGTACTCCTATTGTTTCAGGTACCAAATTGAGCAAAAATGATGAAAGTGCAGCAGTAAACTCTACACCATACAAGCAGTTAGTAGGGAGCCTAATGTATTTGACAACAACAAGGCCAGACATTATGTTTGCAATCAGCCTTCTTTCTAGCTTCATGGAGTCAACAAAGGAATCCCATTGGAAGGCAGGGAAGAGAATATTAAGATATATTGCAGGAACAACATAGCATGGTATTTTGTATACAGGTTCTGAAGACAACCAGCTCATTGGATTTATAGATAGTGACTTTGTAGGAAGTGTTGATGACATAAAGAGCACCTCAGGTTATGCATTTTTTTTTGGGCATGGGTATAATTTCATGGGCATCCAAGAAGCAGCCCATAGTCACCATTTCATTTGCAGAGGCAAAATATGTAGCAGCTACATCGGCATCTTGTCAAGTCGTATGGATAAAGAGGTTAATAAGTGATATAGAACCAAAAACAAAGAAGGATCCAATTACTATCTTTTGTGATAACTCATCGATAGCACTTTCCAGAAATCATGTTTTCCATCAAAAGAGCAAGCACATCGACACCCGTTACCACTTCATTAGAGAGCTGGTCAGCACTGGAGAAGTTACTCTGTAGTTTTGCAACTCTAAAGATCAATTGGCAGACATATTTACTAAGCCATTGGCAAAAGAAAACTTTGAATTTCAAAAACAACCATTAGGGATTTTCAATACTAAAAACATTGTAATGAAAGTGGAGTCAAAATTAAGGGGGAGTGTTAGATGTCATTATTGACTCCACTTATAAACGTCACTCATGTTTTAGGTTTTTGTTAACTTCACGCATACGTAGTAGGGAGTTAGTTCTAGCATTTAATAAGAACATTAATGAACTCAAACGCTCCATCTTTTTGCTCTGTTTTTACTCTGTATTTTTTCAGATCTGTTTCAGATGTAATGCAGTCTATTTTGAGAACATTCTGCCTCTGCTAAAATACTATCAGAGCTTGAATTCAAAGAGGTTGAATCCTTCTGGCCAGAGGAGTTGGTGAGTAGACTTCTAGAATTTGAGATATTCTCCATAGAAGATTTGCCAATTAGATCACCCATGACATTTTTACTGGTGCTAGGAGATTGATTAAGAGACCTAGAGGAATTATGATGTAAATACCTGGATAATGTAAATTGATACAAAAATACAATACACTGTTGTTTCCCGAAGCTTTACAATATGTTATGAACTGTATAAATATCATGCCTTTAAAGATATGCATAATCTAAAAAAAAAATTGCAAAAAATTCATTGAGTCTTTTGAGGTTTTTACATGCATTTATGTAGCCCTTTTGTTATGGGAAGGTTATGTCAGGACTTGAATAATTGAACCTATGTCATTATGGCAGTGTTCACTTTTCCTTATTGTTATATATTTTTTATTTTAACCTGATGAAGCCTAGGTTTAAAAGCTGATTCACACTTATTAGGGAGTCTGAGTTCTAAGCTTCCACACAGATAAATACCCTAGTAGGGTTCATACAACAATTATTCCAGGGGCAAGTCAATGCTGGTGATTCCCAGGTCATACACCTAATAGCATTATGAATGAACCCAACTTGGAAAATAGTAAAGCCATTACTGATTGTTCTTTTGTTTCAATGTGACTCTCTATTACTTGCTAGGCTGAAAGTTAGTGATTACCAAGTTTATATCATATCTTTAGATGACCAAAGTAAGTGTATACTAAAAAGCATGGTCTTGTGGCTCAATGAGTTGATCTTAAGATGAGTATTAATGGACCAAAATGGATTGACTCTTTAAAGACAATTTGAACTTTGGGTAATTTGTGAGTTTTAATGATATTCTAAGTTTAAGCACAAGACTTGAGCTCCTTAATAATATATGCAATCCTCCATTTGTCGCTCAAAGGCCTCAATTTAATTAGCTCCTTAATGATATTTTGATCCATTTTTGGACATTTTCAAGTTAGATTGGCATGTTGTCTTGTCAAGGCTGTGATGATTTTGAGGCTGGCTACCATACTGATGCAGAGATGGGGTGGAACTTCACAAATCCACTTGTTAGATACATTCTTTCTACAAGTAGTGCCAAATAGATTCAAGGGAATTTTCACCCAACTTTCCCAAAAGACCTGTCAATTAAATGATGGATTTAGACACCCATTAAGGACTTACACAACATACTTCAAGATTAATTCTAACTCCTTTGTACTAGTTTAGACTTCCAATACACTCACCATGGGAAAATCAAGGAAAATAGGTCAATTTAACAAAGGAAGTACCCTTCAAACTTATCCAATCACCTTGCAACCTTGAGGCAGAAAATTAAAATGTATTCAAACTCCCAAAAACACAATTTTCCTCAAGGGAAACTTTCTCCAACTAGCCAAACCACAAAAACCTCATTTTAAGCCAATTTGAGGAGGGTTTAATGAAAATATGGGTTCCAAGACTTATCATAACATTCCAGTGCCTCAGAACTTCATAAAATGACCTTCAAAAACTCAGAACACTATCACATATATAGTTCCAATCATATTTTTCCAAAACCTTATTTTAGTTCCTCAATTTCACATGGAAAACTCATAAAAACACCCTAGGGCATCACCATAAAACCATAAAAATTGCATTTCCTGCCTCCCAAACCATTGGTACATATAAAATACCATGAAACAAGTCATTCCACCGAGTTACAGGGCTGGAAAGTAGGTGGAATGGCTATAACATCACTTTTACACCAATCAAACCCTCAAATTAGTTAGAAACAGGCAGTCCTAGAAAAATGAAGAGATCTCCCTCAAAACTCAATATTAGAACCTCTAATTGGATTAAAATAAAATCTATTTCATGCCCCTACAAGATGATATAAGTCTCAGAGAATATGGTGGTCGTGCAGATCCGTACAATGCTTGCAAAGTTCAGGAAAACAGGAAAAACATGGGGTTTGAGACCACCTGGTAGTAAAATGGGGATATATCACTCGATTCTCAATGAAATAACACCATTCCAATGCCAAAAGCAAGGTTATTCAGTTATCTATCCAAAAATTATAGGCTTGGAGTGTGGAACAATCTGTACAATTCGTACAATGCACAGGATCAACAATTTCTTAATGGAAAACACAAAAAAACAACAAACTTCTTATTAGAAACTCATTCCAAACTTCTTCAACAGCCTCCTCTTCGAGATATTACAGCAATATATCATGCTACCACATTAAAACTACCTCTTGGGGTGTTCAACTACCATAACCACCCTTTAATTAGATTCTAAGATGACAATTTTTCCAATTTTGCTCTTAATCACTATTCCATTACAACTTGATCAACTTGATTTTGCAAATACCACCTAACTGACCTATTAAGCCCTCCAATACATTAAAAATGGTCATTGAGACCTTATTTAACATGGAATAAGACCCTACTCCCTATATCCCTTAAAACTCATGATTTCACATGGCTTTTGCATTATGAATCAAACTGACAAATTCAACTAAATGATTCAAAACCCTTTCAAATTACATTATGACTGGTCCTTTAGACCTTTTTAAGTATAAATGAACAAAAGAAACACCTATGTGTCAACTTAGACTTCACAAGGTGTAGGTTCTCCTGCACCACATACATAATAGTTAAGCAAATCACAAAGTCAATTAGAAGCGCTGAAGGGAACCCCAATTAATAGAAACAAAGTACTTAAATATTTATACAGAGAAAGCCAGAAGCACTCACATATACTATCATGGACTGTGGAAATATTATATCTCTTAAAGTATCTATATCTAAAGCTAAGAAGAAATAAAACAAAAAATGAAGGCGGCTGGGTGCAAATGTGAGAATCCTTGACACGTCAGGTAAGCGGATTAATGAGCCTCATTTTGTGTGAAAGCCAAAGGGGTTTAAAATGTGAATATATAAAGGGTGATGTGGGAAAGTCTCTTTGTTCATACAATGGGTGTCTCATTCTAGCATTAGTTATGATAGATTGGGACCTGAAAACTAGTGTTACCCTTATCACACTATAGAAAGGTAATGTAATAAATAAGAAATGGCCATGTGAAAGGAAGGTTCCTATTGAAATGGACCAATAGAAGCTCCATGATAAAGGAGCTAGTGGAGAACATGGCTCTAGTTTGCATCAAAGAAAAGAGCCAAAGAAGGATGAAATCCTTGTTGACCACTTTGAAAGAGCCATTGTTGAGTCATGGACGAACAATTTAGGGAGTAAGGAAGAACAAAACACTTGAATTAGAAAATTGTATGTTATTGTTACATATTCTTGATCCATAGCTTCTCCCTAGACCAATAATCTTTATAAAATGGTGTTACACTAAAGGAAATAAATCATATATGCATTACACTTATATGGCATTTCAATTTACAACATTACAATCAAAACTGGGATTATGTTTTACCCCATCAAAAAATTTAGCATTTTCAAAACTTATTCTCATAGAATATAATAACAAAAATAATGTTTTATTTTGTTACGCATTTATTTTGAACTTATTTTCATGCATTGAGAATAAAATCATAAAGTTTTCATTTTCAAGAAACACGTTAGACCATATGCCTTTTTTAAATTGGTGCACTAATTAAATTTTAATTCATAGACATGCACATAATTATGTTCACCATAGCTAATCTGTCCTGAATCCTAAAATCATATGTGATGCTCAAGCCATATACAGTAACACCATACTTACTAAAGGATGCCCAAGAATGTACTAACCATAACTTCTATCACTGAGTCCAAGCAGATTTAGATTCTCAAGTTCCCTCCCTATTTTCTTTACTTTTAGTCATATTTAAGGATCTATCAAGGATAAAGTTTAAATGAATCTATGCCTTAACCTGTTACAAATTTATATTGAATCCGACAAGGACAACAACAAATTAAAAATGTGTTCCTTAATACTATTGCAAATCGTATCAACATGCATGCATAGGCCATTCATCACCCTTCATTTTAAACAAACTTGATTACAAGTATACTTGAATTCCCTCATTAACAAAGATAACAGGATCCAATGTTAGCAGTAGAGAGATCGACGCCTGAGCACTAGCCTTTTCCATACTGCTCTCCATCTTTTGCTGCCTTCGAGCAATCTAGATCAAAGGAACTATTAGAGCCATAGATAAGTGATTGGTACTAACGTTCACCCTAAAACTTACACATCTGAACCTCCTACTCATGGTTGCAATACGTCCCATCAAATCCCTTAGTGTTGCTATGCTAGTCATAGAGAAAATGAGGTTTAAATTTTTGGTCATCAATATTTTCTTTAACATGCATAAGAAATTTATGTTGAAGTTATCCACCTCTATGGAAGAAATAACATTATTGGTTATGGTTCTTGGATATAAGACCTTGCATTTCATCAAGGAAGGGGGAAAGAACATATTTTCCATGCCCTTCTCATCCTTCCATAATTTGATGGTTAGATTAGTGACCAAATCTGTTATCTTGTTTCTGTTTTGTTGGACATGATTTAGTCAGCACTATCGAGTTTGGTTTGGCATGACTTAACCCTCTTGACTGCAAGATTTATTTTTCGAGCTTTGTACTGGGTTTTCTTTACTGCTTCATTAGTGAGTTGCCTTCAACAAAGAACAACTTCGTAACTCTGTCAAGGGAAATTTCTAGGCCTATTCATAGTTCTATTCCTTGAGTTATATTCTTGTTAGAATTTCCTGTATTCAGTGTGTTTGCAAGAACTGAATGGTCTTCACTATCTCAGAATATGCAACCAAAAAATATGCATTGATGTTTGCAATTCTATCATGATTCAGTTTGTTAATCATATCATGAGTTGGGTGCTATATGACCAAATGCTTGTTGGGCCTAACTAAACCAATCATATTCTTGGACATGTGCACATATTCATAATTGACAAGAGGTATTTTTTCACAGTGTGTCAAAATATGATATTTTATTAGGATTCAACTGCTTAGTTTATGAGTCAATGTTGTTGACCCATATTTCATGAGTAGTGGTTCACATGAACCTATCTCTTAGGAGCATGAATGGTCCACTTAGCACTCATTTCATCTAAGTGAATTTCATAGGGATGAAGGAGCTAAAGGGGCTTTATAAGGCACAACACTTGCCTAAGGTTTTGCAGATGGGGTAGCAAGCTAAGTGGGCTTGATCTTGGGGTAAACTCTATGGTTAATTGTGTTTGAGTTGAAATAGTATTGGGATGGGTGAAATCTTTGAAAGTTTTTATGTTTCATCTCTGTGAGCATTACATAGATGTAATGAGTGCTAAGTGGACCATTCATGCTCATGAGAGATGGGTTTGTGTGAACTACTCCTGAAATATGGGTCAGTGAGTTTGACTCAAACAATGTAGTTGAATCTTGATAAAGCATCCTATATACATAATTGTTTTCCTTGATGGTTCACTAAATATATATGGATTGATGAAGCTTTTATAAGACAAGTCTCTTAAGGGATTGTATAAATAATCATGCTTCTTCTCAGAGGTTAATTGGGGGTGACTATTTTGCCAAAAAAAATTTGGGGCTCTTCCAAACTTGATATGTTTATGTATATTAGGGCATAGCCTTCTCTCAAAACAAAACCTCAATGGAATATACAACAACCTAGTCAACTTGCTAGAGGGATCACAACTTACTTGAAAATTCTAAGCATATTGAGAACTACTTGTTTGGTAATTTTTCTGAGTGGAAAATATTGTTACATCTCGAAGAAAATGTAATCAAAAGCACCCTCCAATCATAATTTTTGAAATCAAATTTTTCAAGTAAGGAAATTGGACTATGAAAATGAAAAAAAAAATGCAAATGCAAACCTACAAATTGTATTAATTTCAAAAGAGATACAGTTTACATATCTATCAACAAAGAGTGACTATTCAATTCATTTCCTAGATGATTGTTCAATTCATCTTCCGCATGACTGTTTATATTCTACAAAAAAGTAAAAATTACTAAACTATAACCTAGGATTTATATAAATTATATTACATTCCCCCTTAATCCATAGGGGTTATAGTGAGACCAAGCATGCCTTTGAATTTTTTGAATTTTTCTCTTCCAAGCACTTTTTTTTAGGATATCAGCTAGTTGCTCTGTAGTTGGACACTATATCAATTTGACACTACCATCTTTCACATAGTGCTAAATCAAATTGAATTTGGTGTTGATCTGATTAGTTTGGTTGTGAAATATTTGATTTTTTGCCTTTTTTATTGCAAAAGTGTTATCAACCATGAGTGATGGTGAAATCTATATTGCTTGCAAATCTTCAAGAATCCTTCTGAGCCACAATATTTTCCTGGTTGCAGACACTAGTTGTAGTGACACTAGTTGCAGACAATACAAGCATGATAAAGGGCTTCTTGATAAAATCACCAATTCTCAACTGAGAGTTATTTTTCACAAAATTGCAAGCATGCAAAGTTTCATCTGCCAAACTACTACAGATCTTATCTCATATATATCATATACGATAGTCCATATTTATGAAAACTTATCTTAGTCTTGATAAATTAAATAATTTTAAATGTACACGATGAGTCCATATGTATATAACTGCAGAAAAATCATAAATACAAATCTAATAAATTTTGGAAGCACAGACTTCTCTAACACCATATAATATTATAAATCAACACACAAGCAAATAATTTCTGAGTGTGATATTTATATTTCAAGTAAATATGGGAACAAATATTCCAAATATGAAAGATAAATACATACAATTTTTTTCCAAATATATCTTAATTGAGTTATTCTTCTCGTTAAGCTCTGTAATTTTTTTCTCCATAACTTCCAATAACTCCCTCTTTGATTTGTGCAGCTCACTGACTTCAAGAGATAAGCGCTCAGCTTTGCTATCCTTTTTAATCTGTGATAAATGGAGAATATTAAAATACACAAGAATAAGCAAAAACTAAGCTTCAATGAGCATATCTACAAAAATATTCTCTTACAAAAGGCTTGCCATTTTAAATATCTTAAAGAGAGCAAAAATGAAGATATTTTCTAAATGAATATAATCATTTTACAAAAGGAATGAAGCACAAAGATCATGCAACAAATATTGAAAAATTTGAAATTTAAGGGAAGGAAAAATGATAAATAACTACTTATTCTACTATTTATTTTGTGAACATATAATAATTTATTAGATGTTGATAATCATAACAATTTAGTATTACAAAGAAATTATACATCAAGGGTTATTATTTAGTTGAATGCTAAGTATTAATCCAGTTTCCAACCATCACCAAAGCAATAAAAAAAATAAAAAATAAAGTTTACAATATTCACTGATAACCAAGATAGGTCAATGGAAACTCTCAAGTAAACCCTATATAGAACACGTCAGGGAATGAATAAGAGTTCCAAAGGACTACAAGTCAAAAGCAACTACATCTTAACAACTGAAATAGTGAAAAGAGTATAGTTGATAAAAAGAGTATGGCCACTAAAGAAGACTGTAGGACTGATGAAGACAAAAACTAAAGGTGACTGCCATGTTGAATCTGAAACATTTAATGACAGACCAAATCCCTCATGATCAACTCCTATAAATAAGAAAAAAAAATCAATGCTGATACCAATGAGAAAATGGCCAACAGATAGGGAATGGTTCATTGATCTTAAGAAGGCACAAATAATATCTCTTAAAAAATCTTCTAAGATCCATGGCCGATGATCCCTTAGAAGTATCAAGGAAGCTGCATATAAGTGTCAGATCATATGTATAACTATATATGTATGGTCATATTTGTTGAAATATGCATGAAGATTTGTTGACCCTTCAAACCAAGGTACATTGTATCTACGAAGTCCAAAATGAGAGTGAGCAGGTTTGGTCACTTTTAATTGGGGTACCCAAAGAGGAACATCATATCAAAGATGGAAAAATCATATGAGATGAATCAGAAATCACACATCAATTATAGTTAATAATATACTTTTCAAGGTAGCAAACTAAGAAGTCCAGTTAATGTGATGAACTGTAAAGCTTCTGATAGAAAATTGTGTATAACTTTTTGACACACAGTTTCCTACCAGAAGCTTTACTATGACTCATAAACTATATTATTTAATTTCTAAATCTTATACTAGACTATATGAACAATCATATTGAATTGTGTTTTTTATTATAATAATTTGAAAAATTCACTGCTTCAATTTCTTGGAGATGTTACCATTCAATCTAGGATAAAGTAGAGCTTCAGCCAAATTTACCATACAAGGAAAAATGATGGATGTCGCTTACCCAAGAGACAAGAATGCCTTGGCAAGGGGGCCTCTTCATATCGACAAGCACTCTTCCTATTATAAGCTCTAAAAGCACAACCTCATAACTATAAACATCAGATTTTGTTGTCAAGTGTCCTGTCAAGACATACTTACAAAGATGTCAATAAGGTGAAATGGTGTCAATTTTTATGTTATATTCATGTATGGTATACTCCAAGTATAATAGAATGAATGAGTGGAGAGAAAGGGAAAAACTCACTTTGGTGTAATATATCCTTGAGTTCCCAGGACGCGAGTTGATACATGGCCATTAATTTTATCAGAACCCAGCTTGGCCAAACTGAAATCGAACACTTTGGCTTTGAAATTTTCATCCAGTAGAATGTTGTTGGTTTTAAAGTCTCTATGGATAATAGGGGTGTGACTTGTTCATGAAGGTATTCAAGACTTCAAGTTGCATCTAGAGCTATTCTCATTCGCCTTCCCCAACCTAGAATAGGAGGATTGTCTTCTGAATCTGGTTAACATTTTCGGATTTTCAATTCAATATAATTTGACCAATGAAAATGTTTTGCATCCAATTTTATAGAATGAAGGTTGAAATAAAAATTTAACAAATATTCACTACACTTTTTTCTTTACCATACAAAATCACTACTAAATTAGGCAATTTTGTACCATCTTTCTTTATCTACTGCTACAATTCTGCAGCATCAAAGTTCTCAATTACAAAAAAAAATTCCAACTCTTGCATACAAAAACTCATCAAGAAAAGCTAATGCCAAAAATCCCTCCAATTAGATTTTATCAAATACATCTGCTATAGCATGGAATGTAAATAAGCAATAATATCTCTCCCTGCTCAGCTTGGGAGAGTTGAAGATTGTTGAGAGAGATGATATATCTTAAGGATATTTAGGAGTACCAACAAAGACATTGTTTAAATGTGAGTAACAAACAAATGTTGGTTGTGATGGATTGTTTTAGGAAGATAATAACTAGGTTACCTTGTTGCAAGATTGGTATTATAACTATTCTGTTAAAGCATTATAAGATGGAACTTCTAACCAAAAAAACAAGGAATAAAAGATATAATTTTGACACAATGGATCTCACCATCTGAGTAAAGATAGTCCTGCAAACTTCCATTGGGCATGTATGCATACACTAATAAACGATGGCCTAGATCCGCACAGTAACCAATTAATTCAAGTAGGTAGGGAGAATGGATTTTTCTTAGCATGTCTACCTGCAAAATAATATAGCCATATTTCACAAAGTCAAGCATGTGAAGAAACACTACATTGGAAATTTCTTACTCCATATAAAAAAATAAATATTTTTACCTTCACTCTAAATTCATGTTCCCCTTGCTTGCCATTTTTATCAAGTTGTTTGATTACTGCAACTCTGCCATCTGGTAGTATTCCTCTATAAACTGTTGAAACCCCCATGGCCAATCAAATTGGTTGAACTAAAGTTGTTGGTGGAAAACTGAAGTTGTCTATATGTAAAAACATGTGCTCCTATGTGTACAGTATTCACAAGCATGACAAAAAGAATGTGATCCCTACAACTTGCATCTAAGTCTGATACACCAATAATTATCCCCATAATGAAAAACCCAATAATGCAATACACATCCCCTTAAGCTATCACCACCTAAAAATTAAAAAATCTTGATGAAAAATTAAATAGAGACAAAAACTTGTGTTTGCTTCGACAGAAAAGTAGAGAATAAAGGTCCTCCTATAGCCCAGGATGCCTGGTGCTCTGGGCAACTGACCATGCAGAGACTACAGGGTAGCTTATGCAATATATGATGTAAAACTAGTGTGCAAGCAAGAAAAATTTGAAAATGACTGGCATGTGAAGTTGCACTATCTTATATAGGAGCAAGTAATGAAGAATTTGTTAACTAGGCTTGAAGATTTGAGTAGTGCAAACAGTTTGTTGGGGTTGAGTACTCAACAAGTAGGTTGAATCCACATGCAAGGAGCTCAGTAGGCATGGACATAATACATATGGCTTGTAGTTAACAACTTAAGGTAAATGGATATTAAGTCTACCATTGATGCAGTGCAGTCAAGCTGTTCCGAACACCAAAGGTAAATTGCAGCTAATATTTAGTTGGCATCGATGGAATATGTATAACTAGTAATTATGAGTATAAGGTAGATTTCAGGTAAACTTATGATTGATAGAATACATTGACTTATGGTAACAACAACTGGATCACAACTAGGTTTGGAAAAGCAACATATGTGAATATTTTACTGCAAATTTTGTAGAGTTCCATTGATCGCCAAAGGATCTTCCATAGACAAAATAAATATGTTATATTTATATATGCATATTATTTATTGAAAGGGTTCCACAAAAATGTAGTCTTGGTTTCTGTAATAGAAGTTGAGATTTAATCACCCCTACTTATCAGTACAAAAAAGACTATTACTCTGTTTCTTAAGTTTACCTCTCTAGCATTCTAGACTGGCCTTGTACTTGAGTGTTTTATTGAGCATTCTGAATTTGAACTAGAGAGTAAAAAATATTACATCTTCAAACAAAAAATAACCCTCTATTTCTGAAGTTTACTTTTCTAGCATTCTTATTTAGCCTTGTACTAGAGCATTACATGGTTGTAACCAAAGAAACCCTCTACCCTTTAAAGCATATCTCTTTCTTAGGTTTCCATGTCTTAGCATTCTAGCCTACCCCTGAATTTGAGTGTTCTATAGAGCACTGTGGATATAAACAAGAGAAACCAAAAAAGAAAAAACATAATCAAATCAATATTAATGATCTTCTTCTTAAGTTTACCCAACTAACATTCCAATCTACTCTTGAATTTGAGTGTTTTGTAGAACGTTGAGAATTTATGAACCAGAATAATCAATGAAGAAAAAAACATTGGGAGGATACAGGGAGCCTCACAATCGTCAACATCTCTTCATACCCATATAAAGAAAAAAAAGAGTAGAAAATCACTTGGTGTGTTGGAATGGCGACAAACTTCATCACTTATGGGCAATGCAGCTTCCATTCTTTTTTTTGCGGCATTTGCAACCATAACAGTTGCCCCCAATTGCTAGCATAGTTACAACCATCAAACCTAAAATGACTACAGCTATTAAAATGGGTCCATGTGCCTCATTACAGGTATTTGGCTCTCTTTGCATTGTTACTGATGCAACAGTTGGAATAGAATAGGAAAACGAAAATGCATGTTGAATGAGGGAGGGAAAATGAATAAGGAGCGGGAAATGAAAAATTTATTTTAGAAATTGTTTTTTTTTTTAATTTTCTTAATTTGAGACAATTAGAAAATTAAAACTAACAATCACACCTTGATGTGCAATGGGTATGCCGAAGAAATGTGGAAAGTCAATTAGGAAATAAATTGTTTTTTTCTGCGTACATTTGTGTAGTGTAGGAGGTCAATTGGTAGGTCAATTAGAAAATGTTTTTGTTTATATATTATATTATTATTAGTATTATTATTATTATGATTATTTGTATTATATCTTTATTATATAATGATATTTTATTTTTTATGTATTTACTATTATATTTTTTATTATTAATCTATCAATTTAGATAATGTTACATTATTATTATATTTTGTTGTAACATACATAAAATTGATAAAAATAAAATTTGAATATGTCATTTTAGGTTGAAAACACAAATTTGGAAGTTAAAATGGAGAAGCAACTCTTAGGTTTTGAAATCTAACCTTAATGGGTAGGGTTTTTACAAATTTAAATTATAGTGTGAATAATTTCACACATTATTTAAAATATTTTAGAAAAACTTAAACTTTATTATAGCAAGCATGTATTATGGTGAATGTCAAGTCATTATGGTTCATTCATGTTTAACAAAGCGTGCAAATTTTATCTTCAAAATTACACTTAAATGACTACTTTTTTGTCCCCCATTTTGTGCACTTATCTTTTATTTTGAAACAATAAATGTTACTATATGAAAAAGTAAATGTAACAATTAATCATACTTAGTTATGTGATTGAAGAATGAGTAGTTTGTGTCAAGATTCTAAATCTATGATATCTTAGGATCAAGAATGGATAAGGAGAATACATAATTCACCTCAAAATTACAAAATTTTATTTGCATTGTGAAAAGTAAGTATATAGATCTAAGTCTAATCTATGCTCACATTTAAATATCCCATATTTGTGGAAACGACCTTTAGAAGAGCTAGTACAACTACTTTTTATTTCACTTAATTTGTTTTTTATTTTTCTATCTTTTCTATTAGATGGGACTGGCCATATTTAGAAATATTTTGGAAGTGTTTTCTTTATGTCAATAGGGAACAAGTTCTCCTAAGGCATCCCATAGAAATGTGTGTAAATGATTGAATATAATCATGCATATGCTCTTAGGCTATCATATATATATATATATCAATTCATTTTATTACATTAATTAAAATGTTTATTTCTTTAAATGTGAGTGATATGCAAATAATACTTGTAAGCTATGAGGTTGATATGATGAACTATAAATGAATGCACGTGATCCCTTTAAATAAAAGGACATAACAATCATACAAATTTTCATTTAATTTCCCCTTGGTAGAAAATGAATAGGTGGGAACTAAGCAACTATCTAAACTATCCATATCCAACTTGTTTTATTATGGGGGGATGAACTTGAGTTTGAATATAAGATTATCAAGTTTGTAATTCCACAAGTGATCCAATGTATATAAACACCATATTAAGATGGTTAACAAGTACATAGGGATATGCATATATATATATATATATATAGATAAGGCAAATATATCTAGTTGTGTGTATATATGTAAGATAAAAAATATTTGTGCTGAATGTGCGTAAGTTAATAAATAAATTATATAAAGAAGGGACCCACCTTTACAAAAAATTATATCATATATAGAAATGATCCTCTTTAAATAAAGACAAAATTAAATTTAAAAAATATAATTATACAAAATTTTCCTTTATATAATTAAAAGTTACTATAAAATATACTTTACTTACATTATTCTTATTAAAAATAATGAATATTTTTAAATGCAACTAATTGTTAAAATTTTAAAATTAATAAATTATAAAATTCATTTTCAAAAATCTTGTATGATAACTTCCAAAACATTCTAAGGATATTTTGATTTTAAAAAATAATAAATATAAAATTATTATAAAGTTGAGCATAAATATAGTTAAATTCTTAAATAAATTAAATTTTGAAAATTAAAACCCCAAGTAAATTAAAATTGTTAATGCTAAAATTTTAGCTTTTATTTTAAAATTTGTAAAGCTAAAAAATCAATTGTAAGTAATTTGCATAACTTATTATGATTTTGTTCTTAAAAATAATTACTATTAATTTAATTTAATATACACCTCTTTTTTTTTTGACATTGTTATTAATTGAAAGAAAAACTAAAATTTAAATTATATGTGTATATTTTAAGTATAATATGATAATATAAATTGTATATTTAAATGAAATATATTTATTTATTATATATTATATTTGAATTGTATATAATATAAATTATATAACATATTTTAAAAATATTATTAATGTTAGAAGTGTGTATTTATATTAAATATGTTATAAAATTATATTTATTTCATATTTATCATTTAATTATATATAAAATTTAAATTATATTTTTATTTATTATATATATTATATAATATATATTATTAAATATAATCATAGTATATAATCAATATATATATATATATAATACTTTTTAATATAGTATTGTCTTATGATATTATTATTAAAAAAAGGGACAAAATCAAATTAAAAACATATACCTATTAAAAAATTGATTTCCAATGGGAAGTATTTATAAATAAAGAAGGCCTAGGTTCGATGGGAATAAATGCAAATAAAATTAAAAAAGGAAACCCAAATAAAACCAGGTGAAAATAAGGAGAATGAAGTGAAAAATGACAATAAAATCCGACGGAGAAAGGGAGTCGTGAAAAATGGCGGATAAAAGCGGAGTGAATCAATCTTCATTTTTAAGGCAAAATTTCTTTTTTTAAGGGAAAAATCTTCGTTTTCAGTAGACTCGACCATTACATTTCTACAATCCATGTAAATTGAATCTAATTGCTTCTAGAAATAACTACTTGACCTTTTGAAATGAAAGTGTCTGCAAGATAGCCCTCAAAATGCAATTGGATTGTTTAAATCATATTTTATTAGTGAAATTGACCACAATTTCTCTTTGATACATTTGACATGCTAACACAACAGGAAAATCAAACTGGCTTCAAATCATAGTTAAAAACATTAATGATTCATTAAACAAAGTAATAAAAAATAATGTAAATGTTAATTTTTTTTATAAAATATGTGAAGGCCTTAAGACTGCACCGAGAGGCAATGCCTTCCACGCAATAGGTATTTTTGGTGCACCAAGCAACCTAGGCGGCCAAATGGCCCACTTAGGTAGGGGTCCCATGAGGGGGCTTAAGCTCTATGGATTATGATCAAATTCGAAAGAAAATAAAATAGAGGAGTAATAGTCATTTATTTACTCATTTTTATTTGTCGACCAATTATTTACTTGTGATTTTTCGATGACCAAATTAGTCACTTACAATGATCAAATTAGTTTTATTTTCCAAATTCTACTAGTGTTAGTCGTGACTAAAAGCTTTAGTCACATAGTCATTTATTTGCCAAATTCTACTAGTGATTAAATCTCTACCATTGATCTCCTTTAAAACCACTTTCCATAGATGGGGTCCACAAAGACACACGTCCAAATCCCACTATCTTGTAAGCTATGACAATGGGCCCACTGATTCTTAGTGGGCTAGTAGACTATTTCCATTTTTCATCCACATCATCACCACACAACTCACAACAACGATGTGAGTTGGTCTATAAAGAAATCACTCTTTTCCATTTGGACATGTTGACTCATACACTACTGGCTCCTATCAAGTGGGTGGTCCCCACTGTCCACATGTCATCCTTGTCAACACCATGCAACAACCATCACCTATGTAACTTGACATAGTGGCCAATCACACATGGCCACTTGTCTGCATATGCCACCAATCTCCATCGTCAATCATTTCCATCACATATCACTCCAATTCTCGAGACACCACCATTCACTCATGCAATACAAATAACCTCAGCAATGACCATTAGATCATTCATCCTTCAGATCTGCACCATTGATCATCATTCATCAGGCATCACTATAATTCATATGTCATTCTCGTGATGTGAATAAATTTAACGATCATCGTCAGATCAATCACCAACCAATCTACACCATCCCCTGCTATATTGTTGGAAAACGACACAGACCCACATAATCCTAGTAGGTTAGCGAACTATTGCCACCTGTTGCTTTTGTCAATGTCATTCAATTCACAATAGTGATCTGAGTTGATGCTTCATTCAACCGCCTTGTGCCACCTATCCATACGACATCACATACCTTTCCTACCTTCCACACTATCTAGTCCCACCATCTACATCAACGATCATCATCCATCCACCATGGATTAATCTCCACTGTTCCCCGCTACACTGGGGGACTTATTCGGGACCCACCAAACTCAATGGACTGGTGGGGAGGTCGTTAGATCTTGCTGCCTCACATTAGTACAAAAATAACAATATATGACTGAAAAAACTACTAAAAACTGCTTATAAATGACTAAACATGGTCACATGACCATTAGTAGTTTATTATCAGTCATTTATAATGTGAAAAGATTGATGACTAAACTATTTTTATTTATTTATTGGTTGTTTTGATTGATCGATTTGGTCATATATTTAATTGTTGATTTATTCATTGATTGTTGTAATTTGTTCACTTATTTAGTCATTTTTTATTCATTGATATATTTAACTGGTCACTTATTTAGTTGTTGATTTAGTCATTGATTGTTGTAATTTGGTCACTTATTTAGTCATTTTTTTATTCACAGATATATTTAGTCATTGATTATTGTTAACTAGTCACTTATTTAGTCATTTTTATTCATTGATTTGTCTGCATTGGTAGTGTATTTAGTCATTAATTTTAATCATCATTTTCATCAATTTGGTAGTATATTTAGTCATATTTATTCACTAATTTCACTAGTCATATATCTAGTCATATTTATTCACTATTCACTGATTTCTGTTAATTGGTAGTATATTTAATCAATTTAATTATTAATTGATGTCAATAGTAGTATATTTAGTCATTTTAATTGACTGATATTTAAGGATTTAAACATAAAACACAAAAATGCACATCAATCATCAATTGCACATAATAAAGTAGTCATTGAGAAGGAAAAATCAGTGAACTTTATTAATAAAAGAAAGGTGTTCTAGTTACCATTTAGAAATAGAGTATTACAATTTTTATTTTCAGTCACAAGACTGAAAATCTGAGTTACAATATTGCACATAAATGACCGCAAGAAAGAAACTTCTCCAAAAAACTTTTGTAATGATGGAAACGCATGCTTGGAGCCCTTCAATGCAAGCACATGCCCCTTTCATCTCTTAAAAATTCTACATGGGAAATCTTCCCAAAGCAAGCTGTAACATGTAGAATCCAAGAAAGAGAGTGTTGATCATGTCCCATATATGAAGCTCTCTTCTTCAATGTAGTCAACAATAACACAACTAGAATCTTTCCTCCTTTATATGAAATGTGCTATCTAGGATGAGCAATAGGGTGCTGCCTTTTCTGCCATGAATGAAGTTGTGCCTCAATACAACCAACAAAATTACTATTAGTCTCAATTCAGAAATAATAAAAAGTGCATTGTCTATTGCAAGTTTACAAAAGTAAGTTGAAACATAGTAGAAGGATAAATCAATTAAAAAATTGTAGCCTTGTCAACAAATTCCTTAAATAGAGTGTTCAACATAGGCCTAAAATATGCATATTGAATCCTTGATTTCAGAACCTTGTTTAAAATTTAAGAAAGTGATACTCTCATATTATAGAATGAAGGCTATCAACACTAACCAAACTAGAACAACATTATCAACAAAAATTTCCTAGAAACCAAGCCCAAGAATGCCATCCGAATTAGACAACAAAAATGTCAACCCTGGTCCATGTATTGTCTCAATAAAGACTTGCACCATGAAAGAATCCATTTTATACATAAGTTCCAAATTAAGTTGATGAGAAATGATCTTTGATATCCAATTGGGAAGCTTTAACATCCAAAAATTACTAACTTGATGTTTCACAACAAGTTTCCCAACTATGACATCATCTTTACTTAAGAAACTGGATATTGATCCACTGGCATATTGGATCTCACAGGATTCTCCTTCACAAACAACAAATGATATATATTAATTATTTAGCAACTTCCTTAATATCCCCATGTAAGTAGACTAAGCTAAGTGAGTTTGAGGGTTTAAAGTAGAGTACCATCTTCTTGGTATGTACTTGACTTTGATCATGACTTGTATCTTGAATGAAAATAGCAAGCTAGCTACATTGTAAAATTATTGTTAATCATTGTTAGAAAAGTTACCACAAAATCCTCTTTAATTAAAATAATCCTTCTAGATATTTCAAGACAAGATATTTCAGTTAATTTCTAAGAGAGATAATTTCACTATCCAAACAACCATCAATTTACTTACAGTATATAATTTCCCAGAATTCAAATTTTGAATGTAATGAAACTAACCATAATTACCAAATATTTGACACCAAAATGTAGTATAAAATGAATTGTTTGGAAACAAAGGTGTTTTGATAAACTAGATATACCCTTGATTTATTGATTTAAATAACAAGGAAAGATCAAACTAGAGACAACAAGAAAACATTCATTAATTCACTTCAAGAAACAATTGAAACTAGAATTCAACCACCAATTATAACTTCATTCTATTGATCTTCAAAAAGATTTTACTATATGTTTCCAAATTTTGTCCTGACTAACATGTCAGAAAGTGTCTTTTTAGTTACCCACTTTTAACATAAAATAAAAATTCTTAATTATCATTGTTTACATAGGATTACATAAAAGAAATGAAAGATGAGAAATGAAGATAAATGATTAGATGTTGAAGTCTAGAGCACTTGCAAGATACGGAAGTCCATTACTCATCATAAGGTACCCTTGATCATTTAGATTTGGCAAGGTCCTCTCTCCATGATAGTATCTGCAAGTCTTTGTACTTCATTGCAAGGCCTATTCTTCTAGGGAAGCTAGATATGTTTGCTCCCATTGGTACACTATGTAATCATGAGGCCATTTGTAATCTCAGATTTTCTATGCATTGGCCAAGTGACTCTTCCATCTACTATCTAATTACACTTTGCCATCCATGATGAATTTTGAGTATCCAACATCCAGTGTAATTATTCCATCCAAGGTTAAATTGAGGCGGTGAAGATTTATCTCACCATCCTTTTATAAATTAGTGAGGCAGTTGGGAGCCTTTTAGTTGATCATCATCCCTTAGTATCTTAGACACAAACCACTAATTTAGTGTGTGAAATGAATCCATTCTTTCCTTGGCCTTTTTCTCTTCTGCAGATATTTATTGAAATTCATTTGTGACCATTCAATCCATTTGCTCAGTAGGATTTAAATTTGCAGGGGCCTCAACACTCCTTTGTAAAATTCCACACAAATAAATTAAGGTGTGATGTACAGGTTGCAATTTCTTGAATAAGAGGTCCAATATAGGTACATGGGCCTTTATCTAATCAACTGCTTGTGACAAGGAGACATAACATTCATACACATTTTCCAAATTTTCCACAATTAGTTTAACCCTATGCTCCAAGATTTGTTCCAATATCCTGAGAGTTTCTCTCTTTTCTCTTTCCTTTGTTTCTTCATTAGTCTTTTTCAAATTCTCAATTTATTGTTTTATCACATTTACTTCTTCAAAAGTGATTGCACCTATATCAGTATGTATGGTAGGGGTCTAGTATACTATTAATTTTGTGCTTTGGTACATACCTTCTCCCTTCAACTGCTCTTTCAATTTCACATTTTCTATGAATAACCTATTCACTTCATCATTCAAATCAGTTTGTGCTTTCTCATATTCTGCAAATCTAAGCTCCATAGCTTTAACCACATCCCTAGTAAAACATTGTTGAGTGCATTTTCATGGTAGCTACCTCCAATGTTGATGTGTCTTGAAGTGTTTTTACCATGGAAGTCCCTCTCATTTCTTTTACAACATCAAGCAATCTTGGTTTTTCTGTTCTTTTGTGCTTTGTCCAAAAGGCTAGGGTTTCAATTCTTGGATTGTAACTTGTGCCACTCATTCCCTCATTTGAATTGAATTCAGAAACTGACATGGGATCTTCTTGGCTTCTTACTTGATCCAGTATGAATATATTTTTTAACTCCATCCTAGGAATAATTAGTATATTGCTTTCTAAGACCAATTTTCTTGCTTCTTGGGGTCTAATGGTAATTTCATTAATGTTGAGTTTTTCAAAATTTTGGGAAATAATCTGGTCATGTTTTGACTCTTCAATGCCCATCTTATCAATTTGGAGTCTCTCCTCAAATCCTTTCATTTTCATCTTAAACCAAAAATCCTTAAACTCGGGAGTTTGAATAAATTCATCATCTTCAATAAATCTAAGGGCATCAATAACCCTTTCATCATCATAAAATTCTTGATCATCATGCTCATGTACATCCACTCTTTCTTATGGTTTGTGAGAATTAGTTGCAAGCTTAGGTGATGATTGATCAACTTCATCATCTTTAAAATTCAAAAGTACATCAGCTACCTCTTCAGTATCCCCTACTCCACTTATTTCATATGCCCTTAAGGGGGCCACTCCATGTGTTTTCTTCCTTTTAGGACTTGGTTGCTTAGGGGATGCTTCTGATTGTATTGTTGTAGTGTCTAGTAGGGGCTCTGTGATTACAATACCACTTGGTTTGATGGGAAGCTTGGAGGGTTTTGAAGACTGACGCTCAGGTTTCTTTTTTGGTTCAGCATATAATATTTTGAAGTTGCCATTATTAAGTTCATCATTTTGATAGGATTCCCTTCTTCAAGATAGAATCCTTGGAATCTAGTGTCCCTTTTCTTATTCTCCTCCTTAAGCCTCTTTATGATTTCCCACTTCCTCTTCCTCTAAAAAACTTCATCAAGTGTAAAGCAATTTCTTATTACATCCTTGTAATCCATTACATGGGTAATCCCAACTTTAGTGAGAAGCGTCTTCTTTATAAAATTAATATGCACTTCAGGATCAAAGACCATTTCTCCTCGTGACTTTAATGAATACCTCATCTTCAAATAGTTCTACAATTCTTCAAGAGTGTTAGACCCTACAGATAGCTCCTCACATTTAGTTAGGTCGGGGAGTAATGTCCCCTTTTTCTATCTTTTCATAACATCTAGCTCCATCCATAATATTTTCCACATAAATTCTAAAAATTAAATTCAAATAGAATTTTTTTAGGTAAAACATGTGGGGCTTGAGGACACCCATAGACCCTTATTACTATTTAGTCTTCTAAGAAGAATCAGTCACCAAAATTGTGAGAGTTTCCCTACTCTGGATTCAATGCTAAAGGTCTTAATATCTACATGATTTTATCAGGAAATCTTGGTGAAATATTACCAAGAACGGCCATGACCTTTATTACGAAATCATCATGAAATATTAAATAATCACTATTTTTACATCTACTATCCCAAATGTAACACTAGTTTCGTAGAGGAAACCTATTCCCTTCATCATCAATCATTCCCAAACACATTCTTTTAGTCCATTTGTTTTTGTTTTGGTACAATATTAAATGACACAATAGAGAGTATTTCCTGAAAGTGATGGGAGCTAAGTTCTGTCTTACATGCAAAAATCCCTCATGTAGCCCTTTCTCAATTTTAGTAACAAAGTCATACTCAATGTTGACTTCAAGATTTTGTATCTTCATTGTCATCATCATGAGATAGGGTGGAATCCTCTCTTCATCATCTATTCTGAGCACTTGGCGCAAAGAAAAATAAGTTCTTTTGAAATATACTTGGAAGTATTCTATGGAAAATGGCTCAATTTAGGAGGGTGAGATAGGTATCCTCCTATTGTTTACACCCCTTTTCATGTGTAAAGGAAGTTCATCAATTATGTAGGTTTTTCTCAATCTCCTATAATCCTCCTCACTTATTTCCAAGTCGATCTTAATGATAGCTTGCTTGTTTTACATAAAACACTCTATAATTGCTTCTTTAGTCAGTACCACTAATGGTGAACCATCTGGCATTCTTATAGTCATGGTATTTGAGTGATAATATTGTCCCAATACTTTAATAAACTCAACATCTATGAAGACATTTGGGACTATCAATTTGGCCAAACCTAAGGTCCAAGGATTTGAAACTGGAATCTTGTCATCCCTTTTTTCATAGAAGTACCAAAATAGATCCCACCCTAAGATAGGGATAATTGGGTCTCTATATCCATGGGTTGTATCTCTAAACACAGTTTTGAATCCTTTGTTTACAAATTAGGTAACACATCTAAAATGGATTGTTGCAAGGACCTCTTCTCTCTTTTAGAAACTATGGACTCTTCCTTTTTACTTACAAGTTGACTTCTTTTGGGTGGCATGATGAAGAATTTACTCCTACTTGATTTCTTTAACTTGTAGAAGAAAATTTAGTTCTTATACACTTGCTATAGAGGGTTTCTGTGAACTTACCCAGCGAAATAATAGCTACAAAGTCTTCCCACTTGAACTCCCTTGCCTCTGGTATGCTGAGTTGTGTGAATGATTGCCAAATTTTCACCAATTCCCAAGTAATATTTTTTGTTGAGCTAGGTCACCTCACTATTAATTTTAATTCATGCAAAATATTTTAGAATCTGCCCATATTTCGAGATTGAATACATGCCTTTGATCTTGGGAAATTGAACGGTGTAATCATTAAATTCTTTGATAGCTTGTGTTGTAGTACCGCTTTCTCATTTCAAGACCACTGCGGGGTACCGTTAGTAGTACCGCCACCCCGTGCACACCCCTTTGGACTTCTACAGGACGACGGGTTAATTCTAGTAGTTGAGTGACTGTTCACTGCCATACCACTATGTCATATCAAGACCACTGTGGGGTAGCAGTATGATAGGGTTAGCAGTACTTCCACCCCACGCACACCCCTTTGGACTCCCACGGGACAATAGGTTAATTCTAGTGGTTGAGCAATTTTTCACTACCATACCACAGTGTAACTGTTTACCCCTTGTGGGGCTGCAATTTACTTTAGTTGTTAAAATGTTCTCATCACCACCCCGTGGTATTCATATTTGGTTGCCACGGTATTGAGGTAAGCATTTTTACATTGTCCTATATGTCCGAACATCCCACACATACCTCTATTGAATGTTGGGGTAGTGTGGTATTAGATTTTATTATGAATGCAATATTTTAGATATCATTTTATTGAAAAGATTGAACTATTTTCTAATTTTATAGTCTTTCAGTTTTAGTTTCCAGTGTCATTCAGACCTAAGATATCATTTCTTTGTTTCTAATGAGGAGGCTTAGTTCACCTAATATTAAGATATCTATATGCATTATTAAATCACATATGTTCATTATATGTTTGCATCTAGAAAACATATAGGACATACACAAAATTATATTGTAACTAAACAAAATTAATTACAAATTTTCAACCAAAGTAAGAAAACTAAGAAGAATGATTGAACCTAACTTTAAATGCACCTCAAATCAGCAGTGAACATCTCAAGTTTTGTATATAATGTACCAATAGAATAATGATGATTACATTCAAAAATGTATGAGTAAAAAAATAGCGAATAAGCATACCTATACTTAGATCTTTATTATATTCAATAATAAATTACACCATACATATAACCAAAGTTTAGGTGACAAGCTAACCTCTTAAGGTGATAAAAAATCATCATAATCATCTGCATTTCCAACAAAATCAACATCTTGATCACTCTTGTCTACATGTGATTGATTTTCTTCCCCATCCTCATCTGTGACATGCAATGTATTCTCTATCCCAATCTCTTCATTGGTAATCATTTAAATGTCTTCTTCAAACACTCCATCATCGTCTTCATCCACTTCTTTGAATATTTCTTGTAAATTAACATATTTTCCATCAAGCATTATATCAACAACTTCCATGAATTTTTGTTTTGAATGAGATTTTGTTTGAATGAAATACGACCATCTTGGGATTCTTACATCATCAATTATAAATTATTGGTTAGTTTGAAGAGGGGAAACATACGACTCATCTGTCTCTAATAAAAATTGTCTTGTATTTGCACATACAAATCCATACTCATCAAATTATACTGCGGATAGTCAGATCCACTTACATTTTAATAATATAGGACTATTTTCACCATAGTCCACTAGAATAATTTCTTTGATGAATCCAACATAAAATTTCTTCTTAGTTTCGTGAAGAAATTCAACACTAACAACACAATCACAATTTGTCTTTCCTTTGTCTTTTTCTTCCACTCTTAAATGACTAGCATAGGTCCACATTCTAGTGAAACGTGTAGCCCATAAATGTGGATATTGTGAAAGCTCACTTTCCTCCGTTGTTATATCTCGACCTTCTTCTTTTGCATCACTGACTGCATTAACAATCCATTCTTCAAATTTTGGAAAAGAATCACTTCCAATCAAATCAACATGACATTTGTGCTTTTGAGGTCGATGTTGCATCCAAGCTTGATTATCTTCTTCATATTTTCTACATAGAATATTCACATAGAAATAGTAAGATTAATAATATAAATGTATAAATGTAATTGAGTAAATAAATTATTGTGTAATTTTTTTTTACTTGGGCCACTTATTGAATGAAGATGTGTTTTGAAGAATATAGGCATGTATCACACTTCTTTCTTGACGTGATAGATTGAAGTGACATCCATTTCCTTCTAATATTTCACCTGCAACTTTCTCTTCTTCTTCATCATCCCATACACACCGATTGAAAATTTTAAAATCCTTCATATATTTTATGCAAAATCCCATGGCCTCTTGCATTGAATATTCCTTAGACATGCTACCTTCCATTTTTTCCCTAGTATGAACATTTTTTTTCAAAACCTTCATATATCATTCTATAGGATACGTCCATCTTTTTCTGATTGGGCCACAATGCTTTAGTTCATATTGTAGATGTATCAAAAGATGCATAGAAGTGTTAAATATTGCTGGTGGAAATTCCCATTCCAATAGACAAAGGACTTCAACAACCTCCTCCCTCAAACTATCAAAGTTCGAAGGATCTAATACATGTAAACTCATTCTCTTTAATATTAGGCCCAACCTTATAACTGCCAATCTTGGCCCCTTTTCCAAACTTAATATATTTACCACAATCTAGGTAAAATATTATCCATTATGACATGATAGTCATGGGTATTGAGGCCTCTTAAGCCATTAATGTCAATTTGCCTTCTAATACTACTACTTACATATCTAGTGGGAAAGCGAGTATGAGAAATCAACTGTAAGAATTGTGCATGTTGTTCCTTTGTCCAAACATAAGGAGAACTAGGTTTTCGATATTTTTCATCATCATATTTTTCAACCCAAATATTTTGAGGAATCTTTAGTTGTTGAAATTTTTCATGTGATGAAATAGTATCAAAAGCACCAAAAAGAGTTTCTATAATAGCATAGGCTATATCCTTAAAGTATGACAACTTATAGAATATGCATAACCTTTTACACCACTTTCATTACATGGATCATATATACTACTAGCAATCCCACCATTTTCAATAAATGAAATTCTTTTTTGTCCATTCTCAACAATGTATTCACCTGTTATTAGCAATGGTGCTTCACGATTCTCTTCTTGACCATTGAACTATGTTTTTTGTTGACGCTATGGATGATCCATTTTAAGGTAAGTGTGATTTCCCCAATAAATACACTTACACAAACTTCTTGAGTGCCTCATAAAATCTTTAAAGTTGCAAGCAGGACATCCATGGTATCCATGAACATTGAGACCAAACAATGTGCCATATGTAGGAAGATCACGAATCGTAAATAATAAGGAGGCTCTTAAAGTGAATTTGATTGAATTGCTTCAATTCCTTTTCACAATTCCATTAGATCATCATATATCATATAATGGCTCTAGATAAGCATCAATTGTATTTGAAGTCACACTTTTCTTTCCTAGTATAATCAATGATAGCATTAAGAAAAATGGTTTAGTTGCTAACCATGGAGGAAAGTTATAATTTATTAAAAAAGTTGGCCAAGTTGACCATTTACTACTTTGATCTGAGAATGGGTTCACCCCATCTAGAGCCAAAGCCAATCTTATATTACATGGATCTTGAGAAAAATTAGGCTATCTGTTATCAAATTCCATCCACTTCTTAGAATCAGGCACATGTTGTTTTCTATTAGTTCTCTTATTTTGGGCATGCCATTGCATAAGTTCAACAATGTCTCTGCACCTATACATTCAGAGTAATTGTGGGATTACCGGAAAGTGGGGAGGAACCATTCTAGTAACCACAACTGATTTCAACCCTTGTCTATACATCGCTTCATGACATTTTAGACATTCACTCTCACTTGCAAGATTCTTGCAAAGTAATACACAACCATTCACACATGTGTGGATGTTTTCATACCCTAAGCCTAGCTTAGTGATTTCCTTTTTACATTAACTTCATTTTGTTGGCAATGTGGTCGCAAAGCCGGTAACAAATCTTTAAATCACAGGGGTACCTAAATAATTGATCTACACTCTCATTTTTCCAACCAAACACCACTTGTAAGTTAAGAATTTGAAGGATTGTTTTCAAACGACTTAACTTGCAATTAGCATACACGGGCTTTAAAGCATCCTCCATCAACTTGGACCAATCATCGTTTAGACCCTCATTAAAAATTCTATCAACTTCAAACACTTCGTCTAATATTGCTGCCTTTTCATCTATGTTTGGTGCCACTTCATCTATGTTTGTTGCATTTTCATCTCTCACACTCTACCATTCCATCATATCTTCATAATAATTGAAATTCCAAGGGCTTATACCACTATGCCCATATCTTATCATATGTCGATAAATTAGACTCTTTTTTTCACCTTTCCACCAAGACAATCATTACATGGGCATGTGTATTTGTCTATGTCCCTCTCATCGGCTATTCTCTCATCAAATGCATGGTATTGATTCATAGTCAACCTTCGATGTTGATCCATCTATAATGTTCTACACATAGCAACAAAAAATTGTAGAGTAAGAGATAATTTTTTTTTTTAATTGAAAGGCATTTCCATAGGAATAGAGTTATAGAGAGAAAATAAAATAGAGAGTTTAACTAATGAATTGTAAAAAATAGATTTTTGTAGTTTATATTCAAATTGTTGATTACATTGCATTGCACATATTTCAAACTCAAAGCATTACTTCACATTGCATAACTAATAACTAGATGTTGATAGATGACAAAATGTTAAAAATTGTAGAATAAGAGACAAACTTTTTTTTTAATTGAAAGGCATTTCCATAGCAATAGAGTTATAGAGAGAAAATAAAATAAAGAGTTTAACTAATGAATTATAAAAAATAGATTTTTGTAGTTTATATTCAAATTGTTGATTACATCAGATTGCACATCTTTCAAAACCCTCAAAGCATTACTTCACATTGCATAACTAATAACTAGATGCTAATAGATGACAAAATTTCAATTACAATATAGTTTTTACAAAGTCAACCCCAAGCAGCTATGCAATTATTTCACATTGGCGTGAACAAATAATAGGAGCAGCTAACAATTGCATTTGTTTGTCATGGTATTCCATGAGACCGCATTTCTTGAGACATTTTTTTCAAAAATTTCACGGCTTTGTCTATACTACCACATTTTTCATACATGTCTACCAAAGCACTTTATCAAACAGTTCACTTCCTTGCTGCTATGGCTAAAAGTATAAAACAAGTGATTTCCAACAAAATATGGATGTTTGGAAAAAAATGATCAAAGCATAATAGTAAGCACTATCATAGACAAGCGTAGTGATTTGGTTGAAAATATTCTCAAAGCGAAATGTGGGTTCATGGTGATGAAAATGCCATGACAATCCATAATACACCACTTTCATGGCATTCATCATGGCATTCCACCATGAGACCACATTTCTTTTTAGGCATTTTTCCAAAGTTCATTTCCCTTGTCTATGCTACCACATTTTCATACATGTCTACCAAAGCATTTTATCAAATGGTTTATCAGATTGTCATATTAAGTTAAAAGCATAAAACGTGATTTCAAACTATGGATGCTTCAAAAATATATCAAAGCATAATAGTAAGCAACAAGCTATGGTCTCATGGTTATTTTTTTTGGCATGAAAATCAACATGATTTTATTTGCAGGTTTTAAACCCATTTTTTTGGAAATTTTGCTATTTGAAATGAGGAAAAATATTTGTGGTAATTTTTGTGCACTTTTTAATTGTAGGATTCTCATAGTTAGTGAAAAGGTAGTGTTCATGAAGGAATAGAAAAGATGCATAGAGCCTTTGAATTATACCCATACTGTGCAATGGCATTGAATCATTTAGCAAACCATTCTTTCTTCATAGGGCAACATTTTCTTGTGGAATAGCTGACTGTGACAACTCTTGTTTTAACTTACCACCCTGTCATGAAATCTCATTCATATTATAATATTGCACGATCTTATGATAGTAAAGATGATTATGACACAATTAGCCACTACTACATGATATTAGTCAAGGAAAGCCATAGGCCACGAGATTTTGTGGACAAGTTCAATTGAAGCTAGGAGATCTTAAGAGTTCTCTCTCAAATTTTGAAAAGGTTATGGAGGTTCACCCTGAGAAATTTGAGAGATTAAAAGCTATAGGCCATATATATGCTCAGCAAGGAAAATTAGAGAAGGCTTTGGAAATTTTAAGAAAGGAAACTCACATAGATCCACATGATGCCCATGTATTTATCAAGATGGGTGATTTATTAATATCATTAGACCCTAGTGTAGCCTTAGATTCTCTTAAGATGCCAAATTCTCTTTTGAAGAAGAGCAAAGAAGTACCCATTCAATTGTTAAACAACACTGGGGTTCTTCATTTTAAGCATGATGAACTAGAGTTGTCTCAACAAACTTTTATGGAGGCATTAAGAAATGATGTTTTGCCTCTACATAAATCTCTATGGTTAGTTTTGTGCATTTTTTACTTGTAGGATTCTCACAGTTAGTGAAAAAGGTAGTGTTCATGAAGGAATGGAAAAGATGCGTAGAGACTTTGAATTATAATTGTACTGTGCAATGGCATTGAATCATTTAGTAAACTATTGTTTCTTCACTACATGGCATCATTTTCTTGTGGAATAGTTGAGTGAGACAACTCTTGTTTCAATTGACCACCCTCTCATGAAATCTCATTCATATTATAATCTTGCACAATTTTATCATAGTAAAGGTGATTATGACAACACTGGTCGCTACTACATAACATCAATCAAGGAAATCCAAAGGCCATAGGATTTTGTGGATAGGTTCAATTGAAGCTGGGAGATCTTAAGAGTTCTCTCTAAAATTTTGAAAAGACTCTAGAGGTCCAGCCTAAGAACTATGAGAGCTTAAAAGTTGTAGGCCATATATATGTTCAACAAGGGTAGGCGAGAAGGATTTGGAAATTAAGAAAGGCAAATCGCATAGATCCATGTGATTCTCATGCATTTATCAAGATGGGTGAGTTATTAGTATCATCAAACCCAAGTGCAGCCTTAGATTCTCTTAAGAAAACAAAGTCTCTTATGAAGAATAGCAAAGAAGAAGTAACCATTCAATTGTTAAACAATATTGGGGTTCTTCATTTTGAGCGTGATGAACTAGAGTTGGCTCAACAAAATTTTATGGAGGAATTAGAAAATGGCATTTGGGTTGAATTCATAAATAAAAGTCCCAATGCCAATTATGTAGTTTTTCCTATGCTCTTTAAGATATCAAATTCTTCGATTAACTAGAAGGTGGTGTTTCACTTGAGTTACCATGGGATAAAGTCACAACACTATTTAATCTTGCTAGGTTGTTTGAATAGCTACATGATACTGAAAAAGAAAATCTTTTATACAAGCTAATATTGTTCAAGTTTCCTAATTATGTGGATGCATATCTACATCTTGCAGTCATGGCTCAGGCTCAGAATGAGATCCAACTAAGCCTAGAATTGATTTGGGATGCACTTAAGTTGGATAAAAAATCATCAAATTCTTTATTTGTGCTTGGAAAAAATGGAACTGAAAATGACTGGCTTAAAGCAAAAGAAATAATTAAAGTTGCACAAAGTGAATCAGATGCAAATAATTCTTATATTGACATTTCACTTGGAAATTGGAATTATTTTGTAGCTTTTTGCAATGATAGGAGGGATCCAAAGGTGGAGGCATAACATCTTGAGAAGGGTAGAGAACTGTATTGTAAAGTGTTGGTGCAGAGACTAGGAAATGTTTATGTTGCAAATGGGGAAACCCTTGTGCTAGCTAAAAGGGGTCAATTTGATATTAAAAAGGAAATTTTTACACAAGTACAAGAAGTTGCGTAGGAAAAATCTTTGTTCAGATACCTGATGTGTGGGTAAATCTAGCACATGTTTAATTTGCATATGGACAGTTTCCACTTGCAGTGAAAATGTATCAAAATTGTTTGAGGAAATTCTATTTTGGCACTGACACCCAAATTTTATTATATTTAGCTCAAACACATTATGAAGTAGAATAGTGGCAAGATTGTAAAGGAACATTATTAAGAGTAGTAGATTGTAACTACTATAAGTTTCCAATCAGAAAGCTATAGATTTTGTGTTTAATGTAATGAGGGTTTCAAATTACCTCTTAATTCATTATAGAGGGTGTCCCCAAGTCTCACTTTGCTACAAAGGGCCTCACCAACTTCAAATTTGTTGCAACAAACTCTGAATTCCTTGCCCTTGCCCACCTTTTTAGAAGTCTCCAAGTCCTCTTTGAATCTTTATCGCCCATGCAAGTAGCTGCTATAACTAATCAAAACGCCTCGGTGCTAGGCTAACCTGCAACTAACGAATGTAGCGAGGAATATTTTTGCAATGAACGTGAATAAGTGCCAATACATCGATGTGCAAAATACATTGCGCCAATAATTGGCCGAAATGTGTTTTTAAATTTTTTTCTAATTTGTATTTGGTGACTAACTATTTAGTCATTTTTATTTCTATGATAATAATGTTTTAGTCAACGACCAAATTAGTCATTTATTTACTCATTTATAGCTAAGTTGCCAAAACATAGTAGAATTTAGTCATTTTTAGGTGTTGTAACTAAAATTTTTAGTCACCTAGTCATTTATTTTTCAAATTCTACTAGTGTCAACCAACGCCCTCGATCTCCCCAAAAGGAAATATTTGCATGATACTTAGGAAATATTAAACATGGAAAATATTTGCTCGGCTAGTAATTGTTAAGAAGGGGGCTAATAACCCTCATGACACCATAGACTTAAGTTATGACTTAAGCTACCTACAACTTGCTATAGCCAATCAATGAAAAAATAGAAAAATTGTTTGTGTACCATGACTACAACCGTAGGGTTTATTTGATAAACCCTAAATTGACTAAGAGGAAACATAAATCAATTTTGGGTGTATTATACATCCTCTAGACTTGCTCATCACATTTCTGAGAAACTCTCAAAAAACCCATGTCAAATCTGCACTCTATTTTAACTTTCAAACACCTTGAAGAACCTTATGCAACATCCGGTAAATATTGCATGACAATAATGCAACATTTGAGAAATTTTGCAACATTTGCAAAATCATGCTTCTTTCACCAACATTTTGCACCAACTCTTCCAGACATCTAGAAGAACCGTCTGTAATAACATGTTACCATTTCATGGAATTGTTACAACTTTGCAACATTTATAGAACATGCTTCTTTCACCAACAACCTATACCAAGCTTCTAGAACTAGATCCATTGCATCTCCATAGCATCCTCTGTCATGATGGCAACAATATACCTTGCATGATTTCCCTTTTTGACATCAATGACACTTTTAAATTAATGCCAACCTCTTCACTTAGAGGATCAGTTACATCTCTCCTCTAGGTATGTGCAAGATCATCATGGAAAAAATAGTCCCTTATAAGTGGCAAAAAATTTAGAAAAATCAGAGTTAGGCAACTTGACGTAAAAATTTGAATAAGTTATCTATATTATTTAAAAAATATGTAAGAATAGAATCTATAGCAAATTGAATGTAGTTTCTAAACTACTAGGTTTTTTAAAATCTATTTGGTGAAAATTTGAAATTTCAATCAAGAGTACTTAAATTTTAGGAAAAAATAAGTAGGTGTCGACCACCTAACCACAATAAAATGATAATATTTTTTATAATATTTAGATATAAGTAGAGGACTCGTGTCCCAATGTGATGCATATTTTTTGTAATTTTTTTCCAAGTAAATAATTAATTATGAATTTTTTTATTACAACTATTAAAAATATAAAAAACTCGTTATGTCTAGCCACCTTAACTTGGTCAAAACTTCATGAAATTCTTTTTCTTTTTTTAATCCTATAGTATGGGAAGCATAGAATGTGATACATGTTTTGGATTCAAAAAATGTGATACCATTTGAAAGATATAGATGTTTTGAATCAGCCTATCAATCGGGACTTTAGTAAATTAATAGAAAATGAATAATAATTACTTATTAAATTCAAATTAAAGCATAATTTATATTGGTGGAAAGCTAAGAATCTCCTTTAAAACCTTTTTCACTTCATCAATTTTGGGTAAAAAAATCGACCACATACCCATCATATTGCCATTTTTTGGCCCATCATGATCCTGCACATACCCCTCTGATCCCTCTTTTGACATTAGCTCCATTTCACCACTGATCTCTCCTTTTGATGTCAATAAAAACAATAAGCCAATAATCTCCCCCTTTGTCATTAATGGTAAAACTAAATTCTCAACCTGTAGCCAATGGTCTGATACCAATGGTGGATAACACCTGAGCTTAATTCTCCTTTGCTCATCCTTTGAGCATTTGCATACTTTTCTCATGCTCCTACTTTGAGAATTTTCTCAACTCTCTCTCCCTTTGACATCAATGGAAAAGGGTCACACTCTTGAACATCTTGTCTTATGTCACCATGCTGCTGCATCCTCTACTTCTCCTTAGCAATGGAAAAAGGGAATTTATCTCCCCCTTTGACAGATAGCAACTAATACCAATTTATGCTCTTATATCAATTGTTTCTCTTATTATACTGTAATGGAAAAACCATTTGATCCAACTTCTTTGTACCAATTAACACTATTTGATGCTAGTTGAAGTGCTATTAGATGCTTTGAACCAATCAGGTCTGATACCAATTGTAGATGTTTTCCCTTTATGCTTTGTTCCAATTGATATTCTAGATTGCATTGTATCATTTATAACATTAATTTGATACCAACAATAGCTCCCCCTTAGACCTTACTCCATTATCTCTTCATGTATACCTAAGATTTTTCTACACTGCAGGCTTTATACCAACTAAATTGCTTTGTACTAGTTCACAATGGTCTGACACCAATTGGAACCACTCTATACCAGTTATAAAAAAAGGTAATTTGTGAGTGTATTTATAGAACAACTCCCCCTAAGACATATCTCTTCTTCTTGCAGACATAGAGCATTTTAGAGCAACTACACAACTTCTCTCCCAATCATAGATACTCTTTTCTTTTAACAAGCCATACAAGGAGAAAACATGTAACCATAAATCTACAACCATCAAGTCGTTAGAAATTTGTAAAACATATCTTATCATACTTGATATATCCTTTCATTTCCATGGATGAATAGATACCAATTTAGTTGCCCCTAGACTCATGCCCTATCATTAATACTTAGTGATGTGAGGTAGAAGCAACCACATTTGGTGCTTTCTTGCTGACTTTTCATTCTCCACACCTTCTTGGGCTTCTTTTCTATCTTGTTGGCCTTCTTCTCAATAATATGTGAACTTTTTTTCACTCTAGGGAATGTATTCCTCTTCTTACTCTGTGCTATTGTTGTTACACAATTTAATCTAAAATTCTTAGATTTATGACCAATATTATTATGGTTATAGCACAATACCTTCAAATTTGCTAAAGGAGAAATTGAGTTCCCATTCATATATTTTGTGCTCCTTCTAGGTGTAGCCCAACACTACCTATCCCTATGACCAAACTGATTACAAGTATAACAATAACCATAAAAACATGAGGAGTACCTAGTCATATCTTTTCTTTGAGTAAGATGAGGTGGTCTTCTTTATTTTGACATCTTCGCATGTCTCATCATTATGAATCTTTGTGCATCAACTCCCTTTGTATGTTGCTTCTTCAATTTTTCAAGGACTGATCTCTCCACTTTCTTATCTATTGTGGGCTTCTTTTCCTCATCTGACTTATTCATCTTAGCAAAAAAATCCTTATTTGGTTTTCCATCTTTAGAGGCATTTTTATTGGAACAACTCATGCCAGTTTTCTCCTCCTTGGTGCACCATCTTTCTTTTGCTTTGAATCCATCATATAATTTTTTAGAAGCATTGGAAGAGGAACTCTTTCCCTTCTCAAACCCAAGGCCATATTTTTCTTTGGGTTTTGATGGATTTTGCAACTTTACTAGCTCATCTAATATCTCTGAGCCACCCTTCAAATTTAGACCCTTGTCAATCTTCTCTTTATCCTTTTCTAACTCTTTTCTCATAGCAACACTTTTTTCCTCTAACTTCATGCACTAATCTAATTTAGATTGTAGTTTAGAATTAACTACATCTTCTATTCTCTTTGCTTCTTCCACTTCAATCTTCAAGCTAATCACCATCTGATCAGATTCTTCAAGATTCTTGTTCAACTTTTCTATCTCCTCTTGTGCATTTAATTTTTTCTCTTCATTTTCCTTCCTCAACCTTTTAATCTCATCTAGAGCACAAATGAGTTTACCTTCAAAGTCATCTTATTCTTCTCATTCTCCTTCTCCAGACCTTTCAATTTCTTCATCAGAAGTTGTTCGAAAATCCATGAACATGGATTCATTTCCCTTGATCTCATAAGTACTTTCATGTTCATCATTTGAGCTACCAAAAAAATCTGAATACCTATTTTATTTTCTTGTGTCCAGATTCTTCTTCTTTCTTCTTATTGTCCTCTTCTTTCTTAGGGTTATCCATTTTACTATGAGGGAATTTAGCAGCAAAAAGACATAATCTACCAAATTCAAAACTTTTCAGGGCTAGCTTACCTCTTTATTTTCCAAAGCCTCTTCTTAATCTCTTGATGCAATTAGTTTCCTCTTCATCAACCTCCTCAGATCCATAAATAGATGTGTGTCTACCTTCTCCCTTCTAGTTGCAACATCTCCTATGAATGTGTTTACAACCTTCTCATCTTCACTTGTCTTTTGACTTTTAGACTTGCCTCCATGTGTCTGAATCTTAGCTTGTACCATACAATCATCACCTTAATACATCCTCTTCAACTTGTTCCAAACTTCTTGTGCAGTTTGACAATGCATGACTTTGAAAACAATAGATCTTGATAACCCATTAAGAAATGTGTCCATTGCCTTTGCATTATCCTCATACACCTTATTTTCAACCTCAGTAGTTGGAGGTGTAGCAAGAGTTGTATATCCATATACTACTGACAACCACACATCAAACCCTATGGATCTGTTTGGGGTGAGAAATAGGGTTAACCACAATGAATTGACAAAGTGTTGAACCTCTTAATTTACCACACAAAACACAACAATTTTTGTAATTATGATTTCCGAAAGATGTAAATAACAATCAAAAAATGACCCTAACTGTTATAGCAACTATGAGGGAAGTTTCTAGAGCATAAAAAGTTGTGTACCTTGTCAAAAATTTGTTGTTTATAAGCTATAGAGGACTCATTCTCCTTCAGTGGTGAATGGGTCCTTGTTAGGGTTTTTTCAAACTAAGATCAGGGTCCTATTCCTTGATTCCTACACTCTCAAAGTATCGGTTATCAACTTTTGGAAGTCTGTAGATAATTTTGTGGCTTCAAATATTTGACTTTTCACTTTGAATGACAACTTTGCAACTTTGACAACTTTGACAATTTCGCTCCAAACTTACTCCACTTGATCTTCAACCTATAAATCTGCAACCACACATTCAAGGGAAGAAATACCTGTTGTTTGTTAGAGAATGGGGGTTTTCCTCGTTCAAACCCCTTGTAGGTAATTAAACCAAATGATGAAATAAATGAATTGAAGCATGAAACATGAAGTATGTAATTAATATCACCTTGGATGATGTCTTGTGAAACAAATCTACAAACTAGCATGTAGTGGCCATGACGAATGTAGATATTGGATCCTTGAAAATGATGTGAACAATGCTTGCAAGTAAATCTTCAATTCTACGTCCACTTCTTAGCTCAATAACACACATGAATGCATCAAACACTTGTCATGATAATATGATCTTGAATTGTTGCAATAAACTCTTGAAATTTTCCTTAAAATTCCTTATGAATGCTCTTGAAATGCTCTATAATGCTCTCTTGAAATTGCTAGAATGTCTAATAAAAGTTCCAATGTGAATTAACCCCTTATTTATACTAAATTAGGAGATTAAGCCTGAAATTCAAATAATTAAGGCTGACACCATATCTGGAAATAAAATTTATTAAATTACCACCAAAATGAAACTTAAAAAGGGAAGTCTCATTAAGGGAAGACTCATTCTCCACCTAGGGAAAATGGGTATTGGATCAGTTTTCCAGGAGCTAACCCCCAGGGATGAAAAGAGAAATAAAAATCCATTTTAGATCAACTAATAAAAGGTGGTCCTATTAAGGGAGGACCCATTCACAACCTAGGGTGAATGAGTCTTGTCACCATATTTCAGGACCTAAATCTTCCCTTCCCAATTAAATGTTATATTATTTAAATCATGGGTGTCGAGATGAATCTTCAGGAGGTGTCATAATTAAGGCTTAAATTTGAATTACAGGGGTTAATTAACTCCAATTAACCACAATTAATTAAGACCACTCTAGATAAATTTGAAAATTCTTTACAACACTTTACAACACTTAAATGAGGTATAATTTTGAATACATTTATTAAGAAGGGGCCCATTAAGCTTAATTAAGTAAATAAATACTAGAAAAGTGTGAAAGTGTTTTACAACACTTCACAACACCTTTGCAAAGGACCAATTAAGGCATGTTTTTAATAAAATAAAGGCCTTAGAATGATGTGAATTGGTACAACACATTACAACACCACTCCAAGATGCAATTAAGTCCATTTTATGTCAATTATCTAAATCAAGTGTGAAAAAGGATTACTTTTTTTCAACACTACATTTTTCCCCCACTTTAGTGAGAGAGGATGACCCCATGTCAAACTAACACTAAAGTAGACATACAATAAACTTAAGTATGCAGCAATAACAAAGAAACATAATCATACCTTGTCAAAGGTCAAGAAAAATAAACCAAAACAAAGGATCAAGCACAACCATTTCAACACGATGTGAAATGGGGTTGTTTGTCCATACCATATGTTGCTCACTCTATGGGAGTGGAACCTCAGTTTGTCCACTAAGTGAGTTGTCCCAAAGAAGTGGTAAATGAGAGAATCATATTAGGCTCCCATACCATACCGAAGTTATCCTTCTGACAACTTTGATAAGGCACCACAATGTATTACTTTATGTAAAAAAATTGCTGAAGGGGTTTTTTCTTTGTTCATGTAAAGGTATTCTTCTTAGGGAACATTGTGCATAATGTATCCAAGAGAGGATAAGTCAAAAAGTGTCAGATCATCACCCATGGGATGCCTTATTCACATCATTCCATGTTAGTAGATTGTACACTCTTGGATGAAATCAAACCCAATGACACCACCAAGAAGAGGAAACGTCACAAGAAAAAAGAAAAATCACGCCATGAAACTTTTCCAAAAGATTTCATCGATGTATTCCCCCACTTTAAAGTGGTTGCTATACCATCATTGTGAGCAATTGCTTTAAATTATCCAATATTTTTAACCTACAACATGAGAGCTTTCCCCGGAAAACCCTATGCCAAGTCATATGTTTCTGATGTAAGCTATGTCATGAATAGGAAATAAGGGTTTCCCCCACAAATACATAAGGGATCTATGGATTTGGGGTTAGTATGTCTATGCTACGATGTTGTCATAGAGCATGGAACTATCATCATTCCCAAAATACTCATAGAATTGGAAGAATGACGCAAAGAGAGTGAAAACAAATAAAAATCCTTTTGGGTCAACATGGAAGAGACCTAAATGTCTTGATGCCTTACATCATCCCCTAAAGGAAAATACAATACAAAATGAAAAATTATTACGACATAGAGAAGAATGAAGATACATATAGAGGAATGCACAAAAGAGAGAGGTACATCAAACGAAACGTCACAAGGGGATCACATTACGGACATGGAATCACATAAAGAAAAAAAAGGGAAAAGACAAAAGACTAGTAATGCATAGGTGAATCAACCTAAAGTAGGTCATTCGCCTCCCAATCTTAGTCGGTATAAATAGAAGGCGGGCAACTAGCTAAAGGGAAAACATCAAGTGTCAAACTAGGACAAGGCTATCAAACTCTCGCCTCTACTTTGTGCAAGGTAGGAGTGGGCCAAGATAGGTGATTAAAATGAGCTCCTTTCCTTAAAGAAAATGATTTTCAATGAGTGTAATTCATGTAATAGTGAGAATGTTTTAAGACTCTACAACTATTACATGGAAAGGAGCGAAAGGTCATGCTATTCAATCACTGGGTGACAATCATTGCCATCAAAGTGAAAATTACTCAAGACCAATTTGAATGCTAAAAACTCATCGGTACTATGTCTAAGAGTTTTGTGGTATCGATAATGTGGAACATTTGCATCTTTAGGATATAGTCTTATCTTTTCTTTCATAGGAGGTAATGTTATAAGCTCTTGGTTAAGAAGTAGTTTTTTTTTCCTTTCACTTTCAAGTGGCTAACAAGGGAATTTTAGTTTCTTTAACTTGTAAGGCCTCTTATGCTTGCTAGATTCACCAACTTATCTAAATGAAAATGGTGTAGGAGGTCCCAATATGCTCTTGTCTTTGTTATCATTGTTCTTAGAAGGTATGGGTTGCTCTTTAGGAAGGAGCACACTTATGTAAGGAGGACGATCTAAGACAATCCTACCATCATCATAAAGCAATAGGTATTTTTCAGGGATTAGAGCTTTTATATTGGGAGGGGAACCTTGATATCCTAACTCTTTAGTACTCTCAGTGGGTATTTTCTCTTGGAGTTGATGAATTTCATGTTCACTTGTTGTATCACATCCTTGTTTAATTAAGATTGTAAATCCTTTGCCATATGTCTCGTCAAGGTTAATTAATGTGTTGGTTACTTTGTTGGCATAGCATGGTTGAATGTTTGCTTGTTTAGAGGAGCTAGGTTCACCTATGGTAGGGAACTTAGGTTCAACTTGTGACTCAATTTTAGGATGTAAAATACCAAACATTTCAAGTTGTGTTGGTTGTTTCATTAAAGGATAAAAGGATGCATTAAACTCAAGGTTGTTAACACAATCATTTATGAATTCATTCATGCTAGAATCATCTTCTCAAATGATGTCAACATCACGAGGAGGACATGCATTATGATTTGTGTGAGCATGAGTAAGTTCAATTTCATTAGGGTCATTTCCAAAAACATAACTTGAAACATCAACCAAAGAGAACAAGGATTTCCAAATATTTCCTAAACAGTTCTCGACTTTCATAATTTCAGATGTAAACATAGTACCTTACTAATTACAAAATGAAATAAGCTAAAAATGAAATGCTTGAATGGACTTTTGAATTTTAATAACATACTAAAATGAAGAAATTTAACGTAAATGCAATGAATTTGATGAAACAACAAATCAGGAAATTGAAACATGAAAGTAACATCACCAAATAGAAGCTAGAAACTAAGATTTTAAGGTCTTGAAAATGCAGATCCATAGCTAATAGGGACTCATTCACTAGTAAGGGTGAATGGGTCCTAGTTAGATGCTTCTGATATGTTTTAGTGGATTTCAGAGTGAATTTTGATGCTTTTTTAGTTGCCAGGAGGTATAGACAAAACCTGATCAGGGACTTATTTTCCGATAGGGGTGAATGGGTCTTGGTTAGGTATTTTTTAATTATTTTTTAATTTTTTGCAAGCTTTCAATGATATCTTCTAGTTCCAGGTCTAAGACAGTGAAGTTTAGTTTCAAATTTTCCATAAATGAAATGAAAAAATATAATGAAAAGATGAAATGCAAGACCTAGGTTGAAATGCAATTTTGTTTTGATTTTCAAATGCAATTGTATGAGATGCAAAATCGCTGATTTTTTTTTGTATTTTTTAGATTTAGAAAGGTGTCAAATAAAGCAATTCTAAACCCTAGATGAGATGCAAGATTTCAATGCAAACAAGTAACTCTAAAATGAGATATTAATTCTATGCAAATAAGATGCAAAATAGTGCAATATCTAATCTTATGACGCAATGAAAGAATTTAAAATTAGGAAATTGTAATGATCAATATGTCAGGTTCACCATTTATGTTTGGGGTGAGAAATAGGGTTAACCACAATGAGTTGACAAAGTGATGAACCACTTAATTTCTCACACAAAACAAAACAACTTTTGTAATTATGAGGGCCAAAAGATGTAAATAACAAGTAGAAAATGACCCTAACGGTTATAACAACTATAAGGGAATTATTTAGAGCATAAAAAGTTGTGTACCTTATCAAAAACTTGTTTTTAAGCTACAAAGGACTCATTCGCCTTTAGTGACGAATGGGTCCCTATTAGGGTTTCTAAAACTAAGATCAACGTCTCGTTCCTTGATGTTTACACTGTCAAATTCTCGGTTACCAACTTCTGGAAGTATGTAGATAATTCTTTAGCTTCAAATCTTTGATTTTTCACTTTGAATGACAACTTTGCATCCTTAATTTGACAAGTTTGACATTTTTTCTCTAAACTTGCTCCACTTGATCTTTAACTTGTAAATCTGCAACCACACATTCAAGGGATGAAAAACTATTTTTTGTTAGAGAATGGGGATTTTCCTTGGTCAAACTCCTTGTAGGTAATTAAACCAAATGATGAAATAAATGAATTGAAGCATGAAACATGAAGTATGTAATTGATATCACCTTGGATGGTGTCTTGTGAAACAAATCTACAAACTAGCACATAGTGGCCATGAAGAATGTAGATTTTGGATCCTTGAAAATGGTGTGAACAATGCTTGCAAGTAGATCTTCAATGCTACATCAACTTCTTAGCTCAACAACACACATGAATGTATCAAACCCTTGTCATGATGATATGATCTTGAATTTCTGCAATAGACTCTTAAAATATACCTTTTAAATGCCTTATGAATTATCTTGAAATTTGCTAGAATGCTTCATAAAAGTGCTAGGAGAAACAATGTGAATTAACCCCTTATTTATACTAAATTAGGAGATTAACCTTGAAATTCAAATAATTAAGGCTGACACTAGATCTAGAAAGAAAATTTATTAAATTCCCACCAGAATAAAATTTAAAAAGGGGGGTCTCATTGAGGGAGGACCCATTCACCACCTAGGGCGAATGGGTCTTGGCTCACTTTTCTAGGACCTAACCCCAAGGGATTGAAAGAGCAATAAAAGCCCATTTTAGATAAACTAATAAAGGGGGGTCCTATTAAGGGAGGACCCATTCGCCACCTAGGGAAAATGGGTCCTAGCACCATTTTCTAGGACCTAAATCTTCCCAATTAAATGTTATATTATTTAAATCATGGGTGTTAGGATAGATCTTTGGGAGGTGTCATAATTAAGGCTCAAATTTGAATTATAGGGGTTAATTAACTCCAATTAACCACAATTAATTAAGACCACCCTAGATAAATGTGAAATTTATTTACAACACTTTATAACATTTAAATAAGGTACAACTTTAAATACATTTATTAAGAAGGGGCCCATTAAGCTTAATTAAGTAAATAAATCCTAGAAAAGTGTGAAAGTGTGTTACAACACTTCACAACACCTTTTCAAAGGACCAATTAAGGAATTTTTTAATCAAATAAAGGCCTTAGAATGATGTGAATGGGTACAACACATTACAACACCACTCCAAGATGTAGTTAAGTCCATTTTATGTCAATTATCTAAATCAAGTGTGAAAAAGGATTACTTTTTTCAACACTATAAGATCCCAAATGTATCTTCATTTTGCTACTCCAACACTTATAGTCTAATCCATCAAAGAGAAATACTTCTTTTGTAGATGATCCTTCCTGATTAGCCATTTTTGTGTTCACTTTACCAAGATCTACCCGAGCTGATTAAGCTTTTCCTAGGGAACCTAGGGCTTTGATACCAATTGTTGGAACACAACTATCTACTAAGAGGGGGGTGAATTAGTAGATATTAAAACTTAGCCCTTAAAACCTTTGTGCAAACGTATCCCTTAATTAATACGATAGATTCATTCCTTTTAGCTCTTTATGTTGATTTACTAAACAAGCAAAGAGATAAACATACAAACACAAAGCATCACATAACATGATATACATGGAAAACCCAAGATGGAAAAAACCATGGTGACAAAAGTTTCTTGAGTCTACTACTCAAATCCAACATCACAAAGTAAATCTTATGTTACAATATTTAAGGGCACCAACCCTAAGGAAGCACCAACTCCCTGATTTAGGAGCACCAACTCCAAGGAGACACCAATCTCCTACACTAAGAACATGAACTCATTTATCTGATGACACCAACCAATCAGATTTACAAAACAATATTACAAATTTTTATTACAATTCATGTTGCAACTTTATAACTATACACTACTTTGTTGCAATCTCCACAACTTACTTTCTGATGTTGATGTTACAATCTCAGCAACACATCCCTCTGCTCTACAATCGCTTCTCTTCTGCACTTAGAACATACTTTGTTCTACTCTTTGAATATTAACCTGGACCTGAATCTCTATTGTTATTTTAGTTCTACTCATTTAAAATGTTCATACTCTGTCTGTTGCACTAATCTCTCATCACTCTTCCTCTGTTGCATACTCATCAATACATGACTATGTTTAGCTCCTACTCCTACTAGTTATTCTCACTCAACTCACATACAATAGATACAACACTTAAAGATAATTTCTTAATTATCTTCATTCTTCACTGACCTACAATCAATGCCTCAAGATGTGCACCACCGTCCAAATCCTCTAGAACCTACAATTAGGATTTCCTTCATTCACAAGCTTTTCTAGCAAGCTGTCTATTCATCTCGAGCCTTGCACCACTGTCTAGCTCATCATAAAAATATTTGATAGGGTTTATTAGATATCTTCATCATCACACTACCTCTACATTGAGCCACATGCCATCATTTGTTTCAAATTTGATTCATTGGCTAACACGATAGTCTACAAAACCCTAAGACTACATGCATTAAATGTTATTCTTTGTTCATTCAATTTGATTATAATCTTCATCGATATGGCTATGTGTGTTGTCGACCTGTGCATCAAATCTCCAATCAGATAGTCACTAGTGTAGTTGAATGAATTAAATTCATTCACTATGTTGGTTACCATATGAAACCCTCATTTACATGGACTTAGCCATTTGTGATCTTCATCTTTGAATCAGTTCCATTGATCTTTGTTCTTCACACCATAATCCTTTGGCTCTCTTTTGATCTAGACAACTTTAAAACATGATCATTTGATCATCTTTATCCATGTGCCATTGATATTAGGGATATGTTAATGACCATCACATCCTTATACCCTTTAATCTTGATCATCGAATAAACGGTCCTTTAAGTCACTATCGCTAATATCCTTTAACACTGCTTGCCATGGACGAGGTCCACCAAGACACACGTCCAAATGCCGCTATCTTGTGAGCTCTAACAATGGGCCCATTGATTCCCAGCGGGCTGGCAAGTTGTCACCATTTTTCATCCACATCATTACCATGCAACTCACAACAACGATGTGAGTTGTTTTGTCAAGCAATTGCTCTTTGCCATCTGGACATGTTGACTTATACAGTACTGAATCCTATCAAGTGGGTGGTCCCCACTATCCACATTTCATCCTTGTTAGCACCGCGCAACAACCATCACCTATGTGACTTGACATACCGGTCAATCACACATGACCACTTGTCTTCATACGTCATCAATCTCCATCATCAATCATGTCCATCACATATCGCTCAAATTCTTGAGACACCACCAATCACTCACACAATGCAAATAACCTCAATGATGACCATTAGATCATTCATCCTTCAAATTTGCACCATTGATCATCATTAATTAGGTGTCATTGTAATTCATATGACTTCATATGTCATTGTCATGATATGAATACATTTAGCGATCGCCTTTGGATCAATCACCAACTAGTTTGCACCATCCCCTACTATATCATTGGCAAAGGACATGGGCCCATAGAATCCTAGTTAGTTGGCGGACTATTGCCACCTGTCACTTTTGTCAGTACCATTCAACTCACAACAATGATGTGAGTTGATGCTTCACTCAACCACCTTGCACCACCTATCCATATGACATTGCATACCTTTCCTACCTTCCACACTGTCTGGTCCTACCATCTATAGGAATGGTCATCATCCATCCACCATGGATTAATCTCTAGTGTTCCCTGCTACCCTAGGGCGACTTAGCTGGGGCCCACCATAGACTCAAGGGGCTAGTGGGGAGGCCGTTAGATCTTGCTGCCTCAACCAACACCATCAATCTCACCAAAGGGAGATATTTGCATGATACTTAGGAAATACTAAACATGGAAACTATTTGCTCAACCGATAATTGTTGGGAAGGGGGTCGGTAACCCTCATGACACCATAGGCTTAAGTTATGACTAAGTTGCCTGCAACCTGGTACAACCAATCAATGAAAAAATAGAAAAACTATTTGAGTACTATGATGGAAACCCTAGGGTTTATTTGATAAACCCTGAAACTGACTGAGAGCAAACATGAATCAATTTTGGTTGCATTATACATCCTTTTGACCTACTCATCACATTTATGAGAATCTCTCAGAAAACCCATGTCAAATTTGCACTCTTTCTTCACTTTCAAACACTTGGAAGATCCTTCTGCAACACCATATAAATATTGCATAACAATAATGCAACATTTGAGAAATTTTGTAACATTTACAGAATCATGCTTCTTTCACCAATATTGTGTACCAACTCTTTCAGACATCTAGAAGAACCCTCTGCAATAAAATGTCACCATTTCATGGCATTTTTGCAACTTTGCAAAATTTACAGAGCATGCTTCTTTCACCAACAACCTTTAGAAAATCATTTGTGATTCCTAAATTTTAGAGTAATTTTATTCATGTTGATAATTACTTGTTTGCATACAATTCAAAAAAATTTGAACCATGTTAATTAGATCATTATAGTATTTAATTTCTAAATTAGATCATAATGGTTTTATTTAGTACACTCTATTGTCAAGAGCCTTTGGGAAAGAGGAATCCAATATTTATGAAAATTGGATGTTCTATTTTATTAACATCATTCTAAAAGGAGAAGTCTTCTTGGACCATGGGAAAATTGTCTATGACACCATCCATGATTAAATTACTAAAGTGAGGGACAATAAACAATTTGTCATGTCCTCTTTTGTGATCTATTATGTTGCAAGAGTTGGATTTTTTTTAGGATTGATTACTTTTATGCCTTGCATAACCACCCCATTTTATTCTGGAACAAAACGTGTCCCCCTTTTTCTTTTGTTTTCTTCACCTTTGGTTGTCTGGTTTGGTCTTCAGAGTTCTTTTGTTTTCCTCCTAACGTTGTCTTTTGTTCTGTCTGATTTTGGTTTTGCCTCAGCCAGAGTTGGGTTTCTTTTTGTTAAAATTGAAGGCATGATGAACAATAGTGTATTTTATATGCTTTGAGGACTAATGGAGGCATTTGTGTTGTAGGATTAAATCATACACTTGATGATATTTCTCAAGGAGCTCAGTTGGAAAGCATACCTCAGTCACATTTGGTATAAAACTCTTCAAAGGATAAAATCACCGAGACCAGCTCGATGTCTTGCCGACTAGTAGTTTGGTTCTGTTCATTTGAAATATACCAGTCGGCCAAACATTTTAATCGCCATGGGTTTTTATATATCTCGTCAACCAAAAGAAGTCTCACCGACCATTGCACACAATGCTAGAGTCGCCAAAAGAATTTGGGTTTGGGGAGAAGTCTTCCGGACTGATAGAAGTCTCGACGAAAGGGGGTAGCGTCATTATGAGGTCTGGCTGACAAATGGAAGTCTCAGCGAAAGGTGATGCCTTCGGCATAGGGTCTGGCCGAAGAGATGAAGGTCTTGGCAAAAAGAGGTGTCATCGGGGAGATGTCTCGCCGACTGCTGAATGTCTCACCAAAGGTTATACCTTTGGTGTAATCTCTCATCGACGGGGCGAGGTCTCGCCGATAGGAGGTGTCATCGCTATGAAATCTTGTCGACCAAGTGAAGTCTCGCCAAAAGGTTTGAGTTTGGCATAAGGGCGTGGCTTTGGGGTAAAGTCTCACTAGCAAGGTGGACTCTTGTCAAAATGAAATGGCCTCAGGGAGATGTCCTGCCGAGAGGGATTTCCTTCGGTGTAAAGTCTGGCCGAAGGGGTAAGGTATTACCAAGGAATGGTTCCTTCGGTATAATGTTTTGAGCTCAATGAAAGGTCTTGCCAACAATGGGGAGTCTTACCGATAGCGATGGATTTGCTAATGGAAAAGGGATATCGGTATGACTCTTAGCACCCACTATGACCTCTTGGAAAATGTGATTGTCTCAGTGATGAAAGGGGGATATCGTTATAGCTCCTGGTGCCCACCATAATGTCTGGCCAACTCACTGGAGTCTCACCGATAGGAGGTGTCATCACTATGAAGTCCCACCGACTACAAGAGGTCTCGGAAAAATAAGGATTGCTCGGGGAGAAGTCTTTCCGACTCTCCAAATTCTCACCGAAAGGTGGGGGCTTCGTTGTAATGTCTTGTTGGCTAGGGAGAGTCTCACCGACATGGAATGATATAGTGTAATATCTTACCGACAAACGGTGATCTCGCCGAAGGAAGTTGAACTTGCTATGAGGTATGGCTGATAGCGATAGTCTGGGTGACAACTTTATGTTGCGGTATAACTCTTGCACACTCGCTATGACCCCTCACAGATAATGATTGTCTTGCTGATGGTTTTTGTGATATTGATATAACTTTTGTATTTGATATGAGGTCTCACCGATAGTTGTATGCTATGTCGATGCTACTATCGAGTATAATCTCATCGGGGAGACACGACAAGTGTCTCACCGACATGCGATTCCGTTTGAGTAGCCTTTGACCGCCTGGAAATACTAAGCGGCATGTGTTCAACCAATCAGAGGGAACTAAAGGTGAACCATTGGTAGTTTGACTGATTGACTACCCCTATGAAGAAGATCAACAAAATGTGAACGGTATGGATATGCTCTATGAATAAAGCGATGGATCAATTTGGTATCCAATGGTGTTCGTCTGTAAGATATCAACAAGAAGAAAGATCTAGAATAGGAGAAAGGAAGAAAGGAAGAAACCACGAGTCTTAGTGACAACTATGATCTCTACTGGCAAGGGTAGATCACCATTTATGATAATACTTCAAAAAATTCAAGGCAGCTCAGATGGAAGTTCGAGGGTGGACACAGAGGCCAAAAGTTATTGCAATGGTTGCAAAATATCTAAGGGCTACTCCTAAGGGTGATCCTTCACCGACATGGACAATGGGGATAGACATTTAATGTAGAAGTAACTTGATTCAAAAGATCTAAGGGCCGACCCTTCTGAAATTGGCTGATATTTTGTAAGACCCTAAAAGAGGGGCCAACTTTCTTTTTGGCACGTTATGTATATATGGCATTTTTTCCTCTTTTAAAAGGGAATTTTTTAGAGACGAGTAGTAAAAAGAAGAAAGATAGATAGAGATTTCAGGGACAAAAATAGATTTTTCAGCAGTAGGGATTTTCTGAAAGATAGAGGAGACAGAACTGCATCCTGCTTCTTTGTAATGGGAGCTTCTTTTGTCTTCTTAGTTAGGAGTTAGATTCAGCATAGATAGTGATGTATCTTTCAAGTTTTCTTAGTGTAGATGGAGATGATTTGAAGTCATGGATTTTCTGTACACTAGTGATTGTGCCAAATTTGTAAATGTTGTTTATCTGTTTCACAAATAGTGGAAGCAACCAGATTTAAATCTACTTCATATTGTGTTCCTGAATGGTGTTTATCTTGGGTTAATCATTTAATTTGAAAAGCTTTCAAGTAATGAAGTTTTATTTTATGTTTTGTTTAAATAGTGATTTGTAGTTTGCTATTCAAATTAGCACTGTGAATAACTGAAATTATGTGTTAATCACAAGTTAATTTTGTTCTGCAATTTTAGTTAGGAATTCCTTGAAAGGTAACAAGTCTGGTTAAGTTGGATGAATTATCATTCTCTTTGGTTCGAAAGCTTTGATCTATCTTTTTATGTTTCTTTAAAAACCCTGGTTAAAGTAGGTTTGAATTTATGTTTGATCTTAGAACAATCCAGAAGCTCAACACCAGCAGGCCCCTTGAACATTATAGTTCACATCAACCATTGAGTGAAATCAGCACAGTTGAGAACCGATTACGAAGACCTTGGGAATTATATATCCATTTGTTATTCTTTCTCTTTTAGGAGAACATAATAGTGATATTCTGCTAACTATTGCTATGCTCGTCCAAACCATCAATAGAAATTGGCGCTAGAAGGAGGGCCTCCTTGAGTAATTTTGGATTGTTGTGAGTTGGAGTGGGTCAGATCTTCGAAAACCCAGCTCTCATGGGTAGCCCTTTGTATACACTGGGACTTTTCCATGAAATCCCTCGTCACCTATATGATAGGATTCCTTTATTTTTCCCTAACAGTGGGAAAAATGCTTCTCAACATGTCAAAACTTGCAAGCGTATATTCATTTTTCTCCAGATTCAGCATCAGGATATCATCTGCCAGTTATTTGTCAAAACACTTCAAGGTACAACAAGGCAATGGTATGATAATCTACCACCAAATTTTGTTTGTTCATGGATAGGATTTAAAATCTTATTCTTAGATCAGTTTGATCCTCATGCACATGCACTACACCCATTACATGAATTTGCAACTACAAAAAGGATACCATTAGAACACATTTATCAATTTAATCACATATTTTTGTTTATGTATCAAAGGGTTCAATCTTTAGATTTGGTTGTTGATGATCATATATTGATAGAACATTATTATTGGGGTTTAAACCCCTCATTTACAACCAAAGTTAGACATTTTGGTGAGGCTACATCCTTGCATGATGCATTGAGCAAAGCTCTCTTATTGGCACAATTTGGACATGACACTAGAAATTTAGATAGCCAAACTCAGGGTTATAATCCTCTTATGCTTGCAAATTGCCATCATCTGCAGCCTTACGTCACTTCACCCACCATCCCTACCCAGGTGCAATCATTCTCACCAAGCAGCTACAACCTTCCTAGGGTTCCAAGCACCACAATCCCCAACACCCTGTATCAGGTCAATCACACACAAGACCACTGGGAGAACTTATCTCTGCAAAATCCAATCACAGAGTTAAGTACTCCACTTGTCAATTAAGTTGTGACCATATAATCTCTTTTTAGTCATATTCCAAAGCATAGTCCATTACATGACAATGAAGTTGTAGATGAAACATTTGATGAGCCAGAATATAATTTTGATGACTTGCTTGGTAAAAATCATGAAATGGATGTAAATTTAGACCATAATGGAAATCTCAAGATAGAATCTGGCTTTGTTGAAAATGTTAGTACTAACGATGGCTTTGAAGGAGATGAGGTATTAATACGGGATTGTTGTCATGAGAAATCAAGATGAGAATCAGGGTGATGAGGGATGGACAAGGGAACATGGTTCATGTTGGATTGATATCCCTCGTATGCAAAATTGAATAAGGGAGAAATTAGAAGAGCTGGGAGATCTAAAACTATCAGAACTTGTTGGGCCAAGTGGATGTAGGATATACCAAACTAATCAACACTCTTAGATGGATTGACACGTCTTCCTAGGTAGGATGGAGCTATATTTCAAGCAACTAATCACTAGTGAAGGAATACTTATGGAAGATCCTTGGAGTACATATCCCCTCAATGAGGAGGATGAAACAACTAGCACACATGAAAATGATAATCAGTCCATCCAAAATGATGAGACTAACTCTGTGAGGGGGTTTAATTCTTCCCTATCTTTCGATGACCTTGATCCTTGCATTGAGATGGATTCAACAACTGATGAAACTCCTCTACCTAGTGAGGGCTTGATAGAAGTGGAGAATGGATTCATCAATGCATTCATAGATTCTTTCATGATGGTGAATGAAGAAGAAACACACTTTGATGGGATAACACAAGAAGATGACTCTGCTGATTTAAGTAGTGAACGGATTGAAACAGATAACACACTTCAAGATGAGATTGCTAATGAATCTTGTGGTCAAAGACAAAGACTTAAATGTCAAAATGAAATTTTAAGGGAATAAGTTTGAGTAGATGTGTAGATCAGTCAAGTGTTCCCTGAAGAAATTCATGATGGGGTACATTTGGATGAAGCAGAGGAATGCCAAGAAAAGGACCAAGAGGTTATCTCAGAAGTTGAATCTCTTCAACATGACGAAGAGAATGAGACAAGGGAGTATTTTCTTGATTTTTATTATGTTTACTCAAGTGTGTTGTTTGAAGAAATTCCTTGCTTAGCATCCACTAATGAATTTGATCTCAATACTGATAAATTTTATGCTAAATGGCATGTTCTTGTTGATGATGTGTAGGAATATGAATTGAGAAATTGCTTTTCTGACTTTGACTTTATGCATTCAAATAAGTTCGAAGGAAACCCTTGTTCACTATGTACCAATATCCCTGACATCAATGGTGATAAGCTGGATGCAAATTCTCAAACCCTTGAGAGTGACATGTTTCAAGAGAGTGTTGAAAGTAAGACTTCATCTCAAGAAATCCAGAAAATTTTTGACTCTATACCTGAGATGAATACAGAGATGTTGGTCAGTGAATATCCCAACTACAAGATAAACCTTGCTTCAGTGGTATTCCATGAGTTGAGACCTCGAGAGAATGAGTTCACACAACACAAGTCTGCATTAGTAACTAGAAATCTTCTGAATCAGGTAGTGTCCTTTCATTATCCTCTGTGTTTCAATGATTTTCAGTTTGATTATGGCGTTGGGGATAGTAAAACATGTTTGTGGGTAAATCATGACAAAACTAAGAACCAACCACTGATAATCTTTCAAGCTTTATACCCTCAGAACAAACTTATTGTACATAAACTTCATATTTATGAGTATAAAGATAAATTTTCTAGGTTTAGAATTGTGCCTAGTAAGTTAAGATTGCTACACATAATGAAAAATTAGTCAAGTCAATGTACAAATTTTTACAGTTTTGTGTTTGTAAAGCTTAGCTTTGGAGTTAGTTTAGGATTAGGATTGGTTAGTGTTGGTTTTTGGTTTAGTTAGTTTTCTTTTTGTTCTGTTGTTTTCCTTTTCCCGTGTCCTCTTGTTTTTCTGTTGGTAAATAGTTTGTTTGTTTTTCTATTTGTAAATATTCTACTATTCTGCTTGTAAAAAGTTTTGTTGTTTGCTTGTTTGTTCTTTCTTTCTGTCCTTTCATTTCCTTTGTTGTTTGGTGTCTGTCTTGTTTTGTTCTCTTGGATTTCTCTGTTCTTTCCATCTTGAAATGGTGGGTTGTTATCTAAAGTATACTTTGGTTATTAGGAGAGAAGTGGTTTAGATATTTTTAGGTTTTCTACAAGGATGATTTTGTCCTAAATTTGTTGTTTTATGCCCATTGTCAATAAGAGTTGTGGAATGTCTTGAAAACAAGGTGCAAAGTAAACAATCTTCATTAACTACCTCTGAATCTATCACAAATCATCAAAATCATCTCCCTTTGTAATGGTATATTTGTCCTAGGATGATAGTGTTGTAAGATTTGAGTGAAAAATCTGATCCCCCAAATGCTATTATGAGGTCCATGGTAGTTTTCAACCCAGAACAGATGTCAAACATCTGACATATTGAGAAAAATTGAATAAAATATCTAAAACTCCAAGAGAAAAGAGAGAAAAAAAGAACTATCTAAAAATAAAAGAAGACTCAATATGAATGGGTGATTCCAGTATCTCTACCGAGGCTATGGATGCCTGGCTGGTAGTAGAGAAATGCTGTGAGAAAACTAGAGGTATCTCTGTCAGGGCTATGGATGCCTGACTGGCAGCGGAGCAATGCCCAGGATATCATTGCACAACAGCTAAAGGGAATCAACTCATGTATTTCAAATCTTGCACATTATTGTTCAAAAGATGAGGAAAACTTTATAAAAGGATGATGCACCATTAAGCACACATTTAGATTCAGGGGTAGCCAGTGTTGACTTACATTTGAGATTCTAGCTCAACCTTGGTTGTTAAAACTGACCCAACTAGAGTTGTGATGTTCATAAACCAGGAGTTCTGGGTAGCTGAATCTTTCAGTTTCTTGAAAATGGTTAAACCATTTTCCCATTTGAGTCACCATTTGTTATGCCATGCATAACCACCCCATTTTATTCTGGAACAAAACGGGTCCCCCTTTTTCTTTTGTTTTCTTCGCCTTTGGTTGTCTAGTTTGGTCTTAGGAGTTCTTTTGTTTTCCTCCTAAGTCTGTCTTTTGCTCTGTCTGATTTTGGTTCTGCCTCAACTAGAGTTGGGTTTCTTTTTGTTAAAATTGAAGGCATGATGAACAATAGTGTATTTTATATGCTTTGAGGACTAGTGGAGGCATTTTTGTTGCAGGATTAAATCATACACCTGATGATATTTCTCAAGGAACTCAATTAGAAAGCATACCTCAGTCACATTTGGTATAAAACTCTTCAAAGGATAAAATCACTGAGACCATCTCACTGTCTTGTCGACTGGTAGTTTGGTTCTGTTCATTTGAAATATACCGGTCAACCAGACATTTTAATCGCCATGGGTTTTTATATATCTCACTGACAAAAAGAAGTCTCGCCGACTGTTGCACACAAGGCAAGCGTCGCCAAAAGAATTTGGGTTCGGGTAGAAGTCTTCCCAACTAATAGAAGTCTTGGTGAAAGGGGGTAGCATTGGTATGACGTCTAGCTGACAAATGGTAGTCTCGGTGAATGGTGATGCCTTCAGCATAGGGTCTGGCCGAAGGGATGGAGGTCTCAGAAAAAAGGGGTGTCATCGGGGAGATGTCTCGCCGACTGCTGAATGTCTCGCCAAAGGTTATGCCTTCGGTGTAATCTCTCACTGACGGGGTGAGGTCTCGCCAATAGGAGGTGTCATCGCTATGAAATCTCGCCGACCAAGTGAATTCTCACCAAAAGGTTTGAGTTCGGCATAAGGGTGTGGCTTCGATATAAAGTCTCACCAATAGGGTGGACTCTTGCTGAAATGAAATGGCCTTGGGGAGATGTCTTGCCGACATGGTAAGGTCTTGCTGAGAGGGATTGCCTTCGATGTAAAGTCTGGCCGAAGGGGTAAGGTCTCGCTGAGAGGGATTGCCTTCTGTGTAAATTCTGGCCTAAGGGGTAAGGTCTCACCGGGATGGTGCCTTTGGTATAATGTTTTGAGCTCGGTGAAAGGTCCTACCGAAAATGGGGAGTCTTGCCGATAGCGATGGATTTTCCAATGGAAAAGGGATATTGATATGACTCTTAGCGCCCACTATGACCTCTTGTGAATGCAATTGTCTCAGTGATGAAAGGGGGATATCATTATCACTCCTATTGCCTACCATAATGTTTGGCCAACTCGCTGGAGTCTTGTCGATAGGAGGTGTCATCGCTATGAAGTCCCACGGATTGCTAGAGGTCTCGGCGAAAGAAGGGTTGCTCGGGGAGAAGTCTTCCCGACTCTCCGGAGTCTCGCCGAAAGGTGGGGGCTTCACTATAATATCTTGCTGACCGGGGAGAGTCTCGCCGACATGGAATGATATTGGTGTAATGTCTTATCAACAAACGGTGATCTCGCTAAAGGAAGTTGAACTTGCTATGAGGTCTAGCTGATAGCGATAGTTTGGGTGACAACTCTATGTTGCGGTATAACTCTTGCACACTCGCTATGACCTCTGGCTAATAACAATTGTCTTACTGATGGTTTTTGTGATATTGATATAACTTTTGCATTCGATATGAGGTCTCACCTACAGTTGTATGCTATGCTGATGCTGCTATCGAGTATAATCACATCGGGGAGACACGACAAGTGTCTCACCGACATGCGATTCCATTTGAGTAGCCTTTGACAGCCTGGAAAGCCTAAGTGGCATGCGTTCAACCAATCAGAGGGAACTAAAGGAAAACCATTGGCAGTTTGACTGATTGACTACCCCTATGAAGAAGATCAATAGAATGTGAACAGTATGGATCTGCTCTGTGAATAAAGTGATGGATCAGTTCGGTATCCAGTGGTGTTCATTTGTAAGAGATCAACAAGAAGAAAGATCTAGAATAGGAGAAAGGCAGAAAGGAAGAAACCACGAGTCTTAGTGATATCTGTGATCTCTACTGGCAAGGGTAGATCGCCATTTATGATAATACTTCAGAACATTCAAGGCGGCTCTGATGGAAGTTCGAGGGTGGACACAGAGGCCAGAAGTTATTGCGATAGTCGCAAAAGATCTAAGGGATACTCCTGAGGGAAATCCTTCACCGACATGGACAACAGGGATAGACATTTAATGCAGGAGTAACTTGATTCAAAAGATCTAAGGGCCGACCCTTCTGAAATCGGCTGATATTTTGTAAAACCCTAAAAGAGGGGCCGACTTTATTTTTGGAACATTCTGTATATATGGCATTTTTTCCTCTTTTAAAAGGGATATTTTTAGAGATGAGTAGTAAAAAGAAGAAAGATAGATAGAGATTTCAGGGACAGACAGATTTTTCAGCAGTAGGGATTTTCTGAAAGATAGAGGAGACAAAACCGCATCTTGTTTCTTTGTAATGGGAGCTTCTTTTGTCTTCTTAGTTAGGAGTTAGATTCAGCATAGATAGTGATGTATCTTTCAAGTTTTCTTAGTGTAGATGGAGATGATTTGAAGTCATGGATTTTCTGTACATTGGTGATTGTGTCAGATTTGTAAATATTGTTTATCTGTTTCACAAATAGTAGAAGCAACCAGATTTAAATCTACTTCATATTGTGTTCCTAAATGGTGTTTATCATGGGTTAATCATTTGATTTGAAAAGCTTTCAAGGAATGAAGTTTTATTTTGTGTTTTGTTTAAATAGTGATTTGCAATCTGCTGTTGAAATTAGCACTGTGAATGAATGAAACTGTATGTTAATCACAAGTTAATTTTGTTTTGTAGTTTTAGTTAGGAATTCCTTGAAAGGAAACAAGTTTGGTTAAGTTGGATGAATTATCATTCTCTTCGGTTCCAAAGCTTTGATCTATATTTTTCTATTTCTTTAAAAACCCTGGTTAAAGTAGGTTTGAATTTATGTTTGATCTTAGAACAATCTAGAAGCTCAACACTAGCAGGCCCCTTGAACATTATAGTTCACATCAACCATTGAGTGAAATTAGAACAATTGAGAACTGATTACAAAGACCTTGGGAGTTAGATATCCATGCGTTATTCTTTCTCTTTCAGGAGAACATAATAGTGATATTCTATTAACTGTTGTTGTGCTCGTCTGAACCATCAACAAGTACTAGGAGGGTCTGAGGAGAAGGACAAGGAGAGAACAAGATTTAGGATATTTATACCTAATTAGAGTACAAGGTGACTGAGAGGCACTTCAACAGATAAATGATGCTTTCCTATACCTGGTTATCAAACAACTCATAGGGGATACAAGCTTCATAATAACAACTTAGGAAGCCATTGCTTTAGTTGGGGAATGGGGACAATGGTTTATCCAGTTTCCAAAATCCACATACATCAAAGTCTTTGGGTATGATAAAGGACCTTTCTTGCTCCCAAGGTATTGCAGTGATAGGTTTATTTTGATTTAATTCTCTTGATAAATAATGGAGTTTAATTTTAATTTTTTTTATAAGCATAAAGCAAGAGGGTTCAAATACCCTATTCAACTTGGATTCTATTTGTGCCCATCTGTTGTAGCTACTAAGATGGCTACTAAAGAGCTACAACCATCAATATGAAATAGTACATTGCAAGGGATAACTTTGATCCCAAAGGAAAAATGAAGGGCCCCTCTATACATCACTATTTTCTGCACCATGAGCCAAACATTGAAGACTTTTGGGAAGATGTTCAAGATGATTTTGAGTACAAAAAAGAAGACATGATAGATTAACAATCCCTCAAGTGAGAGAATTCAAAATAATGGATGATATCTCAAAATGATTTTTGATGATGGTCAGACATTAGATCCCTTGTATGACATACAAATAATTGGTACCGAGGTATAGGATCCAATTAATTGGTTGGAGAAGGAGGATTTCTCAATTGATGATGTTTCAACAATGGTTGTGGATAGGAGTATCTCATGGGTGGAGCTCTAAATTAAAAACTATCAAGGGAAAGGCTTATCTATGAAGAAGAGAAATGATTTATCAACAAAAACTTCTTCCTCCTCAAGCTAAAGAGAATATAAGAGGTTGAAGAAGAAGACACCACCTCAAGCTACCAAGGAAGAAGAGTTATTGATTGAAAAGGTAGAAGAGGTATTCTAGGAAGCCTCAACTACCTACAAGGCCGCATCTACAAGAGTGGTTTCTAGACATGGGGTGGTTCTAATCTCCCAAGTACATCCCATTGAGGATACCGTTGCAACAAAAGTTGCTCCCATTGTTTCCTAAGCAACTAAATTGGCACTGGAAGTGGGGAAGGAAGCCCTAGTGATTGACACAATAGAATATCATCCTCTCACAAATACAAAAGAAGTTCCTTTAGGGTAAGAAGAGGAACAAGATGATTAGGTGGATGTACCACCCAAATCTCCTAAAGGTACACCCTCAAAAGAGAAAAAGCTTGCGGAGGACATAGATCTTGAAGAACAATGATATAATGGGGAGGACACCCAAGAATTTCATGGGGAGATTCCTGATATTGATGCTAAAAAAGAAGAAGATACAAAGCATGTGCTCACAAAGAAGGAGAAACAAGAATTAATTGAAAGCATGTAGAGGTAAGTAGACAAAGAAAAGGTTGAGTAGTAGAAAGCTAAGCAAGAGAAGATTGAATAGGAAAAGGCTGCTTCTTCAAAAAAGATTGAGACAGAAAACCCCTAAAGAGAGTATCCAAAGGAGACTCTGAGAGTGGAGCAACAAGTATCTACATCAACAGGGGCTCCAACATCCTTGAAGTTGAAATTGGAGAAGAGGCAACAAGTAGTGGTCCAACCTCTGAGTTGGTAGGACAAGGTGGTCGAAGTGGAGAAGACCAAAACTAAGAAAAAATCAAGGACTCTCCACTCCACTAGATTAAATGAGGCAGATAGATGATTGCATAATAGCTACCCCCATAGTGGATAAAGATGACAGGGAGTTATAGGCAATTGATTATTAGTTGTCAACTGTAAATTTGGGTAAGCAGACTCAGGGAGAGAAAATAGCATCCTTGGACTTAGTTGTGAACTCTGTAAAAGACAAGATGATCAAAGACAAACAGTTGAAAGATGAGTTGGAAACTTGATTGGAGCAAATGAGGAGGTTATTGAGAGGTCTTACCTCTCTTGTTTTTGAGCAACCATCATCATTAGAGGCTCCCATTTTAATGAGAAAAAAAGTGGTTGATGACCTCAATGAAATGAAGAAAAGGCTTACATTTTTTACCAATGGATTAAGAAGTTATGGGAAGGAATGGATGAACTTCTGGTGTTAGGCTATAAGCAGTATGAGGAGGCTTGCTCTTTGGAAGAGAAATTGCAGTAGTATACCAATAATCTGAGAGATAGAGAAGAGAAGTATATAATAGACTTAAAGCAACTCATGGAGTTGAGTAAAATGGGTGCAAAAGAACTCAGCCAGTTTGGAATTTTGGGTGAAGAGGATATCGGTTTTGTAGACAAGTGCATTAAGATAATATTATTCTGCATGGAATTAATAATAGAGCATAGAATAATCTTGCTAAAGCTACAAAAAAAATTGTATGAGGACTCTTCAGTTTTTGAAAGCTTTATTGTTACCATCATTGGTCCAGATCTTTTATTGTCAGGTACACACAAATTGGCAATTAAAGATTCTTGGAATAATAAACTAGAAGTAGAGATTAATTTTGAAAATGGTGATGAAGAGACTATTTTGGACAAACTGATGAACATAAAGGCTGATGTAAGATGGGTAAAGAATGATATTCATTGGACGAAGAGTGACATAACAAGTAAATAGATGAAACATGAATGCTAGAACTATGACAAAAGTTTTGATAAAGCGGCAAAAGATGAAACATGAAGAGGCAACTTGAGATAAATAGTAAACGAGTCTTCAACTTGGGCTTCCAAATTCTAAAGCCCAAAAATACTATGTAAAAAATAACTAATATATTTATAAAACTCCCTCTCATAATAAGCCCACTAAAATAATTGTCATAACTCCCTCCATACGATTATTTTTAGGCAATAAAGATTATCCCTTTTACACCCACTTTCAACTATAATCAAATATGTCATACATAATTAGGAATATAGTTCTCCATAAAGCTAGTTTGTAATTCTCTGATGAATTTTTGTAATATAATATGTCATAAAATATTACATTATTCCCTCATTATGAATTCTCATGCTCAACTGTAGGCAAATACATGCAATTAATAATATTTTAATATTTATTTGACCTTTTTTACAATTTTAACAAATAAAAACTTGGTTAAGACCAAAAACTATTAATTATTTTTCTAACATTTCCCTTTATCCCATGACAAATATGAAAATGGGCTTTTGCATCGACAAAAATAAATTAATTGAAAAGGGGACATTACATGAAATGTGATTAAAGTGAGATATTTTCTTTTGATTTGACTTGGAAAATGAATCACAAAAGAGTGGCCTGAAAATGTGACACGTGTGTGTCACTTAAATGAATTTCCCTTCAACTTCATCTTGTACTATCGACACAACCTCAAAAGCATCGCCCTCTATCTTAATCGTACATTTACTTTTTATCCATACTTGGACGATGAATAAAAAGAATGTGGATCCAACATGTGATGCACGCCCCATTCAAATGAATTTCCCATCTAAATTTTTCTTTTATTGCTGATGTAACTCAAAAAGCCTCACAGTATATCTTGGACAACAAATGGCAAAAGGGTGGATTCAACATGTGAAACACGAATCCTTTAAACGATTTTTCTTTTAAATTTGTCATGCTATCAACATGACTCCAAAATGTCAAACAAATAGATTATGAATTTTTTGTTTGAATAAAAGACCACAGATGTAAAACAATAAAAATAATTAATCACATATTTTTTAATTTAATTTATTATTTATAAAATTAAAATTAAATAATTATTATAATTATCCAATAAATAAATACTACTTTTAATTTAGATTATATTAAAAATAATTAATTGTATAATAACACGAGAATATATTATAATATATAATTTATACAGAACTTTTTAAAATTTAATTAACTTAATAAAGATATTACCCAATGCGTACAATTGAACAACATCTGGATCTGTCAAAGTGACAGATGTGTGCTTGCTCCGTATTTTCCATCAAACAATCCTCAGCGCTTCTTAATTGCACGCAGTGTGTTCGGAGCAGGGAACCTGAGCAGAATTCTTCAGGTAAGATACCAATTTTAGGGTTCTCTTTATTTAATAGGGTACCTAGTCAAGTAGAGTTTAGTTAGGGCCACTACTAAGGACTGAAATGTTTTGTGTTGTAGAATGTTCCGGATGAGAAGAGAGAAGATGCGGTGAAGAGCATTGTGTATGAAGCAAGTGCAAGGGTAAGTGATCCAGTGTACGGGTGTGCAGGGAGAGTGTACGAACTGGAGAAGAAAGTGGTAGAGCTTGAATCGCAATTGGCTATGGCGCAGGCAGAGCTTTGGAATGTACGGACTGATGTTGTACCTTTCTTGGATAAACCTCCCGTTTTAGTCGAAGTGCAAAACATAGTGAGAGAGGCAAGTGATGAAAACTGGGAGGAAATAATAGTGTCAGAAGATCTTGAGGATCCCTTCGGGTTATGGGAGCCACTCTGATATCATCATCTGTTGGTACTAATAGTAATATAAGATGACCGGTCATATCAAGTATATTGTTGTATCCATCCTTGTAAACGGATCATAACTTTAAAGTGTTAATATATACGTTCCATAAATATAAATATAAATATAAACTATCACTTACTTGTATCAATTGTGTTTAATCAATTAAATTACATAATTTTTAATATCATTTTAAAAATTTATTCACATTCTCTGTGTAATATTATGCATTCTCTGTTTATCCTGAAGAGTTGCTCCCTATGACTATTGAATTAATCAAGTTTTCTTAAGATGGTGGTTTGATTTTGGTTCTAAATTTAAACAAGATACCACATCCGGGGTATTGGAAATTGCTCTACTACAAGCTGCCTATTGGATAATGCATCTGGTTTCTATATGTTAGGCCTCTAAAACGTTCAAACTGTCATGAAATTTGGACCAAGAAGCATGTTTCTTGGGTTGTCAGCGTGTATTTCTATTTGCTTAGCTATCCACACTGACATGCTTTCTTTAGAAACTTGTTCGATTTTAAACATAAGTTTATTGAGAACTAACTTATAGTACAATATTCATCCAATTGGAATTTATCATGCATAAATTAGATGGGAATTACCCAAATTTTAATTCTAATTTCAAAAGAATTGAAGCTACATTTATAGATATAAGATTGACAGAGATATAGAACATGGACAGGTGCATGAACATGTGACAGTTTAAAAAGTACACATTACAAGTGCAAGAGTACTATTTGCTTTCTGTTTTCCAGAGCTATGCTCAGATGCATTAACATGTGACAGAATTTAGACTTTAAGAAGTACCTCTAATCTGACACTGTACAATTACAAAGAAAGCACCAAATGAGGTACCATTTACTTTATTTTTCTCATAATTGGAAGTCGCATATATTTGAACATTGATCTCCTGAAAAAGCTGTTTTAGTGTATAATCTAATGTTCATAATTATATTTAACAATTTTTAAGAAAGTCTTTAACAATTTTTAAGAAAGTCTCTTTTTGTGTTGTCAAGGATAGTTGCTGGTTTCGGGATTGCCAACCTTGCTGTCTTCATCTATGTTAAAGAGAATTGGAATCTTTGCTGTAAATCTTTCGTTTTAGTTTAATTAATGATTAATGATTAATTATTAATAATATATTTTTTAAATGATTTTAGAAATTAGATAATTTTATTGTAATATTGTGGATAAATTGTATTATAAGATGACTATTACAAAGTATTAATTTTACACTAATGTTACACAAAGCATATCAATGGTTAAGACATTTAATTATTAACAATTAAATACTTTTTATTAAGATAATTGTTAGAGAATATGATCTCAAACCATCCTTTATTTGTTGTACACACTACTAAGTTTTATAATATTTTATTATTGTTTCTAGTTATATTTGTTTCATAAGTTTTGTATTCATCATTTATAAATAATGCCTTAATTAGTATCATCAATTTTATTTTTTTGATATATTGAGTGAAGAATAAAAAATCCATCAACGATACTATGGATTTAGGAAAGAGAATTGATATTGACTAATTTGATATAGTTTACCATTCTAGTAATATATTTAATTTTTGGTTATTGTATAACATTCTCTAGTAATAATTATTTCTAAGAAAGGTTTCTTCATAAAAAATGATAGCTTTGTTTCCTTTAGGTAGCTACATAATTTTATATCATTTATATTTTTGTATTTGTGTTTAATAGTTTCAATGTATATATAGTTTTTTTTTATATAAGTGTAAGGTTGAAATTTAATTACCTTTCAATTCCCACTTTATGTTTTAGCATTCATTTTAGTGTTCATACTCATAAGTGTATTTAAGGGCTCAATTACAACCTTTCTAGGCTTTTACATATTATTAGACTAATTTATAATTATTTGTAAGCCTTTTTAGAGACCTAGAATCTACACCAATAGTCTTAGACCTAGATTCGGAGAATATATTATGAAAAAATGTAAAAGTGCTTTGGACACCTATGTACTCTAAATACTTGTGTTAGTGTTAACTTTGGAAACATAAATTTTTAAATTAACCTTAAACCCTAAATTTTAAGTTGGCCTAATATTATTTGTAACAATCATTAGACATTGGCATGAAACAAATCCATCTTTAGATTTATTTAAAAGGGATCCACGTACACCTCACTCTTGATACTCCTATTCCATCTTCTACTCATGGTACAAGGTGTTAGATTCACTTAAGGACTCAAGCCTCCAAGATCATGTATAAAACGTAAAATAGCATTCTCCAAGAGAGTAAAGGAAGAACATAAATTTGCAATAATGGACATAAGATAATATTAGATTAAATGTGATCAATATGTAATGCTCAATATTGCAATAGAATCAAATGGAATGATTTACAAATGAGAACCCCTAGGTTATATAGCCAAGGTGACAAATAAGATTAGATGAAATCATGACAAGTGTCTTAATCTTGTCATTAGAAAACTAACTCAACAAATATTAAATGAACTAGGAAACAAGTATTAAATGCCAAAAAGATAAGATAAAATCTGAGTGACAGTTAAGACTTCTAGAAATATTCCAAGTACCTAAGTAAAATTAACATATAAATAGGATCATAAGTGAACTAGATAGGTAAAATACCTATTTACACCAACACAAGGATTTTAAAGCTATCAGATTGAAGAAATCTATTACTATACTCCTAGTTACATTTCCTTTAATCCTCTAGTTACCAACCACTTCTTCACCATAGCTAGATCCTACATAAAAATTTGATCCATGCACCCACCAAGGAACTTCTTGCTCAAGTTTCCCCTTAGCCATTTTCTGTGTGGGGCCTAGATCTTATTAGTAAAATTTCTTCTCCTTATTAAGAACACATATTTATTATAACAACTATAGATTAATTCACGAAATGGATTGAAGTGGTTCTATTGTGATCCATTACAGCTGAAGTTATCTATCATTTTATACTTTATAATATGATGACTAGATTTGGTATTCCTTTCACTTTGGTTTCAAATAATGGCATGTCATTTAAGAATAAAGAGGTGAAAAATTCCTTGAATTTTTTTGTATAGAACATCACTTTTCTATTCCATACCATCCACAATTGAATGGTCAAGTAGATGCTTCTAACACAACAATAGAACAAGTCTTATGGAAAACTATTAATAAATATAGTAAATATTGGCACACTCAACTCTCTTATGCATTATGGGTTTACTAATCAAACATTATTACATCCATGGGAGCTACTCTGTACAATCTTGTATATGGTGTTGATGTGGTTATTCCTTTAAATTTAGATATTCCTTTATTGTAGATTTCTCTTAATGGAATCATAAATGACAATTCTTATAGTTAACAAAGACTTCAACAACTTGAGATGCTTGATGAAAACCACATACAAACTCTTGAACATCTACTATTTTATCATAAAATTCTTCAATGTAAATATAATGATGGTATTGATTGGATTAAACTGTGGTTGATATTATGGGTAAAACTATCCTTGTAATTCTATCTTGATTTGGGTAGGCGAGGTTGGATCAATCCTTGAGAATTTCGTAGTTTCCTTAGTTTACTCCTTGATGTCAATTCGGGGGTTGTGAACTTGTGAAAGATATTAGGGTTGTTTACCTAAGGGTTGAACCTAACAAGATGAGTGTGAATAGATGCAACTACTTAGTCTATGTTTATCCTAAAATATGGCTCTCAAACCTCCTATCATTTCTATAGCAAAAGCCTATATCAAAAAAGTCTACATCATAAATCGATTAATAGAAAACAATAAATAACATTACTATTCCATAGTAAGAATTGAATATAATTAAAAGACATAGCTGAAATAAAATGCACTATCTTTATTCGCGTATATTAATAATCAAACCAATCAATGTTTGTAGAGACAACATGTTGAATGAAATTCATACACATTTAACAGTAAATAGTGATAGTTTGCAAACTAGTTCAATCACAGAGAAATGAATGTAAAACAAAAAACACTTATTACCACATAATGCATTCCTACTATAGTGATCACCGGGTAATCGATGAAGTGGGCCCTGCCTTCTTCGATTATCAATGATGAAGATTGCGAACACAAGTTACTCCAGGCTAATCAATGTTCATTCAAATAACTTTCACAGTAATTAAATCACGAACAAAAGTATGTATCAATATATTATTATCATCTATGTAAATTGAGTCTTGGCTTACATATTTATAGATACCATAGACCGATTAAACTTATAACTACTGCTAGAAAAAAATATAAGAGTCTTTGGTTGTTTCAACCTACAACCAACAACCTTAAAAGATAATAAAAAATAGCTTATAGTCTTTTTCCATTGTTTCAAAATGACACAACTTAAAATAGATAAATACAACTCAACACTAATTTAACCAAAACAACAAATGACCCCTAAAGGGTCTCAACTTCACTCCACCAATGCCCTTGTCCACATGACATCCATTAATCATCCCCTACCACCAAAATAGCAGAGATAATCAATAAATGATTATTTAGGATTTTGATACATTCATAGGTTTTTATCTTTCCTTTGTATTTTATAAAATATCTTCAACTCATTAAAAAATGGTGGCAGTACCAATGGAAAATACTATAAAATGACAAGGTTTAATGGCAAATAAAAGTTAAAACAAAGATATATTTCACCCCCATCATTTCCCCCTAGCTTAGGGTTCTCCATGTCCTCATGCAAAAGAACATAAAGTACAAAACAAGAGAAAAGGAACTAATTTCTACATTATGTTAGCGATTTCTTTAACCTATGACTCGTATAATGCTTGCATATGCTTTTCATTTTCTTGAATGGTCATGAGAGATGTACTAGAGCCATCTATCTATTCAAGTACTGTCTTGAGTTGCTAGATTTCCTCCATCTCTGAGGAATCAAGAGAGCACGTGTCCTAAACCTGTCTTTGAAGGGCTTCATTCTCCTTAGTCACCCTAGCCAATGAATCCTGTAGTGCTTGATTTTCCTCTCTTAACTTGGCCACCAAAATTTTCAAACCTTTTATCTCTTCTTTTGGTGACAGAGGATTTTCTTCTGTCAACTTAGTTACCAAGTTTTGTAGGTCATGAGTTTCCTCATTTGTTAACAAAGGATTTCCCTCAAATTCTTCCTATGCTTCTTGGTTTCCAGTTGGGGGTGTCTCCATATATTCTTGATCATTTCCAATTGACATATTCTACTCTTGTTTTTCCATTTTGGGAGACTATTTAGTGGTCCTTTGTTTTGCAAGGTTGACAGTGTCTTTAGGCATCAGTTCTATGTGAAAAACTTGAATATTAGTGTCATTATGAATATCCTCCCCATGTGACACAAATCCTTCTTCCATGCCCTGTGCATTTTCTTCCAAGGGTTCCATTATTTTTCCTTCTTTTGTAGCTATCAACATTCCCTCTAAAACTAAATGACAAGACTGAGGGAGTTGGGTCTCTTGCTCACATCTGGTTTCATTTTTACTAGTAACTTCATAGATGCTTCTTTTTTCTTCCTTTTATTACTCCTTCATAGCGCCCTAGAAGCATTTCCTAACCTTCTAGTTCTGTGATACACAACACCTAGGACTGTACATACATCCACTTCTTTTAGTTGTTCAGAACCCAGAACATTGCTAGGTATATTTGCCAAATTTTCCAATTTTTCTACTGTAGCAATAGGTGATTTCTCTTTAGTTGGGGATTTCCCCTTGTCATCAGAATCAATTGAGGCTTGTTTCTTTGAAGAACCAAGGGAGATTGAGGATTTCCTACTATTCCTTTTCTACTTATCCCTCGTTTCCTAGTTTGGTGCACTAGTTTTGATAGATTTTCCACTCATAGGGGTAACACGAGAGCTTTTGGCCAGTTTGCTACTTGACGCTAGGGTTTTCTTGATACCCTTCTTGGAAACCATCTTCTTTGTAGGTTTAGAAGAATCACCCTAGGGTTCTTTTGTTCCTGAGTCTTCACTATATTCATCTAAAGAACTTTCATTGTTACTATCCTTATTTGACTTTGTCCCTACAAACTCCTCATTTTCAGAAGTACTAGGTGGGTTTTTAGTGACATGAGAATCTTCCTTCATGGAGTTATCTAGGGTATCATCACCAAGAAGTGAATCCCAATCTCGTGAAGGAGAAAGTCTTTTTAATTCTCTCACAACTAACAATTTGATGAGGCCATGGTGAGCTAATGAGTTTTCATGGCCCTTTTGAATTGCTTTTTGCATTTGATTTACAAAGGAATAAAGAAAGTATGGCATATTCACAAGCATACCCCATCTCAAATGATTCATAAGTCAAAATAGTTTAACATAAACATATACATACCTACCTTCGCAGGTTATGTACTAGATGATGAATTTTGCTACATTGTCCCAAAGCCGTAGAAGTGAGATTAACTTTGTACCTTGTCTAGTGACGATTTCAACAGAATCCCCTCTTTCTAGGAACTTCTTGAACAAAGGTTCGAGGTCCATCGCGTGCTTGGAATTATCCATAAATTATTTGTCCCTTGAGAGTGAAAACCCAAAAAAATCAGCCACAACTTCCACTAAGAAAGGAATTGTTAAACCACAAACTTTTGCCTCCTTCTAAGGGCAAGTCATTGCGAATTCTCACAAAATCCTCTCATCCTACGCTCTTAACCGTTTAAAATTCCTATCCCATCTTGCTTGTTTGAAAGTCTTATAGGCCTCGATAGCTTTTGGTGCCCTCAATTCTTCCATAGTTGGAGGCTCAAAACGATGATGATGTTCTCCTACCATGACGCTACCAGGAGGTTTCCACAACCAAAAGAATTGTGCCAATGAAAGTCACTAACAAACGCAAGAAAATGCCACTGAGGATAGGTTTTGGGAATAGTACATAGTTATCGACTGTAACCTAAATGGTAAGCAGTTAACGGGAAATTAAATTTAGAAGGTTGGTTGCAATGTTTGAAAAGATTGGTTTACACTGATGTTATCATGGTAGCTTACGGTTACATCGATAAATGATAGTAATGATGGTATTAAATAGGCAAGATTGATAAATAATAGTAATGATGGTATTAAATAAGTGAAATTAGGGAATAATAGATTATGGCATACTTGGAAGGACATGGCAAAGATATGATGTTACGGTTTAAGACATGACATGGCTTATGACATGACAACTCCCTCCAACTAAGCATGTGACTTGTCCACAGGTTATGTCATCAATCATTAAATGAAAATAAGAATATTAGATAAAATAACAACGAAAGAAAAAAACAAGATATAACAATACCAATGATTGTCGGTGGTATGGAATCATGATGTGGAAGAAAGCACGGTGAAATTGAGAGTGGAGCTGAAAGAAAACGGTGTCGATGCTGATGTAGAAATGCCAGCCTGGTAGTGTCATTGCTAAAATTGAAGACGCCACATGGTGATGATAAGACAACATTGTAGAAAAATACATCATATGGTGAATTGCGACCATCATAACCAATGTGAAGTAAAGCTGCCAGTTTTCCATGTGTAAAAATGAGCATGGTGAAGAGATGACCAAAAATGCATGATACCCTAGCATGTATGTGGCAAGATTGTGTGAATGGACTGCAAAAAATGATCATAGGGAAATCAACGGGAGAAATAAGCACTTGATGTCAAGTGGGGGGCCAAAAAATCCTCTAAGGAAGCAAGCACCACCCAACGGATGCAAAAAAAACCAAGTGACAAAGGATCTTGTCCAAAAAAAGATAGGGACCAAGTCACACAACTCTAACTTAAATGGGAAAGAAGGTCCCGACACAGAAGTGACAGGAAGGTAGAGTTGTGTGCTTGTAGAGTTATTATTTTTTTTTCCTTTTTAAAAAAAAAATTAATTAATCTCGATGATAGACCGCCAGTAACCTGGTGTTGATGGTGTTTTATGCACAACAACAACTCAGAAAAAATATAATATTCTATCTCTCTTGAAAGGTAAATCTCTATTAGCAAGCCTCAAGAGATAACCCCAAGGTCTCTAATGTCAAGTCTTGAAAATGAAAAAAAAATAACTTAGAGATAATGTGAAAATGTTGATAATCACAAGGGGCCTTCCAAATGAACAATGTTGGAAGTATACTTTCATTAGATGGAACAATATGGTGATGCTTTCAATCCTAAAACTAACCCAGATTCAAATAAATATCAAAAGGAGATAAGGGTTCAAGAGAGATATTTCTATTCTAACTAACTCCTAAGATCAATCACAACAATGATGAAAGCTACAAATGGACAGATCCCCAATAAAACCAATTTCTGCTTGGTCAAGGACAAGCTTGCAACCCCACAGAAACAATGCAATCTTTTAAGGAAATCAGAAGATTTTTAGAGTATGAATATTCATCCACATACCCAATAACTGGCGTAATGTAAACAAGCATCCATAGTTGAGCTTAACACAAAATGAGGACCACACTAACTATACACAACAACTTACAATCAATAAATTGCTAAAAGTATGGACTAGAGATCTATCAAACATCATTCACATTTCACCATTATTGCAAAAGAACTTAAATCTAACATCTAACATTGAGAATCAAGAACAAGAAACCATAAACTATTAAAGTTGAACACAAAGCTTGCCAAATCAACAATCCATTTGCATTAACTCCAACAATTACATAACAGTTTCCAGCTCTCTCTCCTCTCCTATAGCTAATTTCTAAAATCTACTTGCCAATTCTGGCCTTCTAACCCACAAAATATAACTCTTTACAAATGAGAAGGCACTGACCTTTTATATATTTTACATTATAATTTTAATGGCCAGGATTAAATCAATCCAATGGCATAAATTACACTTCTAGAAGCATCCAGTAGTTACATTAGGGTTTTGGCATCCAGATACATCATCATCCAATTGCATAAAAGCAGTTGCATCATGGAACAATGAGAAAAGAATATTCTGCCAACTTGACTTTGATAACAATCATCATTGGATAAAGCAAACAACATCACATGGTGCAAATAGCTTCCAGAAATCCCTTCCAGCTGTAGATAGATTGGGCATATATTCTTATTCAAGCCCCACATTTAATATTTGAGTTGAACTCTTCCAGATTTCCTTCTTGGCACAAATCCATATGCAAGTTCCCCCTTTTGATTTCTTTAATCTTGAAAAACAAATCCCATCCATAAAATATCCAAATTAAACTTGAATTAAATTTTGGCTTTTTAAAAAAAACTTTCCATTTTTGGAGCTTTTCCATTTTAGGAATTTTATTTTTGAAAATTTTTTCCATTTCAAGATTTTTAAAAAATTTCAGGAACATTTTAAAATTTCAAGTAAAAATTCTATTTTGGAAATTTTTTTCGTTTAGGAAAAAATTGCATTTCAATTTTTTCCTTTTGGAAAAAATTCTATTTTTAGAAAATTTCGGGATTTATGAGGGGGTTTGGATTTTTCAAAAATGGAAATTTTAGAAATTTCTATCTGTCATGGATTCTGGAAAATCCACCAGGGCTAGGATTTTCCCTAGTTCTCTAGAAAATCTGAGGTAGCTTGGATTTTCCCATGTTTAGTCCTCAGGGAAAATAAACATGGGAAAATATGAGGTAGCTAGAATTCTCCCATGTTTAATCCTTATGGAAAATCCGAGGTAGCTTGGATTTTCCGAAATCCATGTGAGGTCAAAATTCCCTAAACTTGATATCTTTTTTTTCTGGAAGGAATTTTTCAAAAGTTTAAAAAGAAACCCAGCCTAATTTTTCATCCTCTATCCATGGGTGCAAAAAATATTTACATATAACATTGAAAATTCACTTCAAAATCCCCATTTCCAAAATCCATGATAGGTGGATTTCTCCCAGATCCTCAAGATGCCTCAAAATATTGCCTTCATCAAATCAAGACTAGACCAAATCTCAAAATAACCTCCCAAGAAGAGAAAAATTGAAAATTTGACCAAGCCAAGATGCAGAGATGCAAGAGAAAAAAGAGGGTCCTCGCCTTTGATGGGGTGTGTGTGCAAAAATTGCACAAGACCTGGTTTTCACCCTATCACCGCCTAGAGGTGTCGGGAAACTGATTTTCACCCCTAAGATTATTTAGTAGTTAACGTGCGTCAGAAATTGTCTTTTAAACGTTAACTGGCCAACAACGCCAAAGGTTATCATTGTTGGATCTTTTATTACATTTTTTTTAAAATAAAAAATAAAAAATTTGAAGAGTACCTAAAAGGTACTAGAAGAGGCCATAGGAATCCTGTCAAGCAGATGGAGTTCCTTTGGAAAATTCAAGAAAAATTATTCCCTAGAAATAGGCCTCTTGTACAACTTTAACAGGTGGTCGTTGACAACTAAAGCCATGCAATAAGATTCCACTGTGTGAAGCTTGACTGCCCCGTTGTCATAAACCATCTCAATTTTGTAGGGTTTGAGCCATCGAGTGTGGAAATTTCCCTTAAAATCTTAGAAATGAGAGTCATATAAGAGTGCCTAACCACTTGGTTGAAATGAATATTGTCGAATGAAAGAATCATGCCAAAGAGCATGTTGTTTCTAGACAATCTTTGCATGGAATAACACTTGTTGGTGAAGTTGTGCAATCCATTTTTTCTATGCATCAATCAAGTTCATACCTAGTTGGAGTGTGGTGCGAAGAGTTTGTACCTCAAACAAAATAGGAAGAATAACTCTCTTACCATAGACAAGCTCGTAAGGTGTCAAACCAGTGGTGGTTTTCCATGTAGTGTGGTAGGCCCACACGACTTCACGAAGACATGCGACCTAGTCTCTTTTATGGAGGGAAACTCTCGTGGTAAGAATGCTCTCAAATTCTCATTTGGTGACTTCAACCTGACCATTAGCCTAAGGGTGGTAAGGTGAAGAATTATGATGTCGAATTTCATATTCACAAACTAAAGAAAAAATGAGGTCAGATGTAAACTATCGACCTTGATCTATAACTATCTCATGCAGAACACCAAATCAAGTAAAAATCTCGAAATACAAAAAGTTTGCTACCTTGGTGTCCCTCGTATGCTTCAAAGCAACAACTTCAACCCACTTGGTTACATAATTTTTACACATAAGGATGCATTCCTTGTTTTGAGATGGCGGATTAACAAGTCCAACAAAATCAAGTCCCCAGTTTTCAAAAGGCTCAATGGACAACTAAGGATGCAGGGGCATCTCATCTAAGTGCGTGGAGTGGCCCATGCGCTAACATTTATCACATTGTTGAATATAGCACTTACAATCCTTGTGGAGTGTAGTCCAATAATAGCCTATAGTTAAGATGTTTTAAGCAGTCCTCTGAGCAGCAAAATGTCCTCCACAAGGTTCTATGTGGCATGCGTGAAGTATGTTGAAGACATCATCTTCAAGCACACATCAACGCATGATATTTTCAAGGCCATGACGAAAGAGTAATCCATTGATCCATGTATAATCACCACTGAGTCTGACTAACTTTTAGTGTTTCCTTAGAGAGAAATTGGTGCAAGAGCACCTAGGCAACATCACACATCAAGTAACACTCTGCAAATTTTCAAGCCTAGCAAGCAATTTTGTGTTTCAAAGGTCATGTTGACCATCAAGTTTTGAGTTTGTGGCGTTAAAAGATGTTAGAATGTAGGTTGCTCAGTAGTATAGGGTAGATGGTATGAGTTACACAATTTGTTTTTTTTAGGAATCACTAGAATTGGGAAAATAAAGCCAAAATGTTGCTTTTAAGCAATTTTGGCCTTTGATGGTGGTTAAGTCCAACCGAAGGGAAAATCAACTAATTATTGAACCTTTAAAAGGTGAATCTCGTGCTAATGTGAGGTTAGAAGGAATGTTGAAGTTGTAATTAGTTTGTGATCAGGAGAACAGGGACAGTTTTAGTGTGCAATTTTCTGTTTTCTTGTTCTTGTTTTCTGATTCATCAAAGTAATGAATTGATCAAGGTTCTTGGAAGGTTTAACATGTAGTGTGTTTGTTTTTGTAGTATTGAATTGGAAAAGTAGCTAGCTAGTATTCATTTTCAAGAGAGATTTTGTAAATACTGTGTTCTTTTTCATTTGCAGTTTTGACTGGTAGTTTGCAGAACAATGGGGTTTTAGCTTGCATTGCCAGTATACTTTGAGTACGGGCTGGTTGGGAATGGAGCTAAACTCCATGAGTGTACATACAATAGGAGTAGGGGTCAGTAGTAGTCTAGGAAGTATGCAAAAAGTCTATTCCTAGGCGAGCTGGCTATGCCCGGTTAGGAAAGACAGTGCAAAATAGTCTCCAACGTTGCAGGGGTGTCTACTCACTAGAAACTCAGGGTGTATAGTGATTGCAGGAGACCTTACAAAGTTCTGGAAAGAGGCAAGAGTCATCACCAATCCATTTGGTGGCTGAAAGAAGAAAATAGTCCACTGTGTGTCCAAGAAAAGGCTTAAAAAGCCCTAAATCTCTCAAAATTAGGGTTAACCCTGTGTATGGCCTGGGAAGGCCCAAAACCCTAAAAACCTTGGAGAGCTATAAAATTGAGCTAGGGTTCCTTTTGTGAGTTTATGGTGTTCATCAAGCAGGAAGGAGTTATAGCCTAATTTCTTGAGCTAAGAGACCTAATTGGGGCTCAAGGGCTACTAGCCTTCTTAAACCCTAAACTAGGTTTTGGTAGCAGCGATGGAAGAATGAAGACTTGTGCTTGAACAAGAATCATAGTGGGATGGTTTTGAAGCCTTGAATGATACCACACGCCCCTGCAACAAGTTAGAGAGGTTTGGAGATTTAGTTGGCCTTTAGGAAGATTAAGGGCCAAGGAGGAAAATGGAGGAGAAGGCACCAAGTTTGACTTGGTTAGGTGCAAGAAATTGATAGAAGGGTTGGCTAGAAGAACCAAGGGTATCTAAAATTCTTAGGACCTATAGGTTCAAGAAGGTGGAGAGTATCACCAAAGGTTTTGCTAAAGTGAGACCCAGAGCAAGGAATCAGTGATTGATTCCTCCAACCCCATACTCTATCAGAAATGAGGTGGGAAATTGCAAGTAACAAGGTAATTTTCCATGTTAGTGTACCATGGTATCTTTGCTAATATAGCAAAGAGATGCTTATCTAGAAAGGCATAATCAACTGGAACTGGTTCATCATCTTGTTGTTGTAACCTAGACAAAAAGTCTACAACCACATTTGCTCGACTAGGGTTTTCAAGTATAGTAATGCCAAATTCTTGAAGAAAAAGTAACAACCTAATAACTCTACTAGTTACAACAGGTTTATTCATTAAAAATTATATTGCGGAATGATCAGTATGAAAAAACACTTTATATTCGGTAATATAATGATGAAACTTATTGATTGCATAAACAACAACTAAAAACTCCTTTATAGTTACTGTATAATTTACCTCAACTCGTGCGAAATTGTTGCTAATATAGTAAATGGAGTAGAAGATACTATCTTCTTTTTATCCAAGGATATCCCCCATGGAACAATCTAAGGCATGAGTGTGAATATGAAAGGTAGTTCCCAATTCAGACCTCTAAGTATTGGTGTGGTTACAAGCTTGTTCTTAATGGTTTCAAAGGCTTCTCAACACTCTGGTGTCTAGGAGAAAATGACAACTTTCGCTAACAAAGAAAAACAAGAGGGAGGCAATCTTACTAAAATCTTGGATAAACCTCCTATAGTATCTTGCATGGCCTAGAAAACTACACACATCCTTTTGGCTAGTGGGTGTAGGCAAGTCATGAATGATCTGTATCTTTTTGGGGTCAACTTGAATACCCTTAGAAGAAATATAATGTCCAAGTAATATCCCCTCTATCATAAGCATATGGAACTTTTCATGACTTAATGATAAATTAGTGTCTATACAACATCTAAGAATATTTTCTAAATTTTTTTTAGCCTCTTCATAAGTATTTCCATGGACAGTAAAATCATCCATATACACCTCAACACAATCATTTACAAGATCCGTAAAGTTTTTCAAAAATTCCCTTCGAAAAGTGGAAGGGACATTACATAAACCAGATGGAAATGTGTTATAGGAAAAAGTGCCCCAAGGACAAGTGAAAGTAGTCTTGTCCTAGTCCTCAAGTGCTATGAATATGGTTGTAGCCGCTGAACCCATGCATAAAAGAAAATAACTTTTTACTTGCAAGAGTGTCCAACACTTGATCAACAAATGGCAATGGAAAGTGATCCTTTTTAGTAGCTTTATTAAGTGCTCTATAATTAACACAAATTCTCCACTTACCATTTTTCTTGGGAACCACAACTAGAGGAGATACCCACTGACTATCTAAAATAGGATATATAAACATTTAATAGTTTATATAACTCCTCTTTAACTATTTCATGCAAGACAGGGTTGAGCCATCACTGTGGTTGCCTAACTAGATGACTACCTTCTTCAATGTAAATATGGTGAGTATAGGTATCAAGATGAATGCCACACATATATTGGTATTCCCAAACAAATGCATCTTTGTTAGTTCTAAGCATGGCAATAAGATCTTGGATTTGTTTAGTGGGTAAATGTGGATTAATATTAAGTGTACGATTAGGAAAAATTTCCATGGCTTTTGATTGTGCAGGTGAATAAATGGCTAGTACTTGTGAGGTGCATGGAATATCATTAGAATTTCCTAGAAAAAAAAATGAACTGTACAGGAAATTATGAGGTAGCAATTGATGCAATGTTATGAAGTGTTGAATAGATCGTGAGCTACCTACTAGTGGAAAATTTCCAAATGGACAAGGAGTATTTATACCTGAATGAATAACCATGCTTTCAAAAGATTCATTAGATGCATATCTATTCTGAAGAAAATTAACAAGAATATTATTCTTTGTAGGTTCTTCCATATCTAAAGCTTGATCAATATTCAAGATGGGAAATGAATCATACAAGTCACTATCAACCCAAACTAGATCCTCTGTCTCCAACAAGGGTTGTGCTGATGGGTATAAAGTCAACTATTTTATGTGCTCACCATTAAAGATGACCATGTTTCATGACTAATAATTAATGAATGCATTCATAGCCACTAACCAAGGTTTTCCCAAAATCAAGGGGTATCCCCCCACCTTAATCTTTGGCTACAAAACCATAAATTCAGCTGGGTATTCCCACGGGTCAATAGAAAGGACTACATCTTCAATCATACACTCTAGTTTGACCAAAGATCTATCTTCCATTTAAAGAATTGTGGTAGTAGGTCTAAGTCCCTCTAGTGACAATCTTTCCTTTGTTTCATTTTTCATAACATTAATTACAACTCCCAAATCAATATGTATGTTAAGAATGCTAACTTTACCAATAAACACCTTGATGACAAGACTCCCTGGATTTGAGTACTTAGGAATGGTTATGTTCCTAAGCATGAGGTCTTCTATCTATCCAATAACTTGGATGGTCTTCGGGTCTTGCTTCCTCTTCTATTTCCAAGTACATAGATCCCAATTTTTTTTGCATAGACAAAAATGTGCTTGATAGCTTGCAACAAAGGAATCTTGATGTTAACATTGCATAAATCATTGACAAAATCAAATTCAAGTTGAGAGACTTCCCTTTGTATTGTTTTAGGCTAAAATTGGTAGGGAAAGGGAGGTTTTTTCACTGGCTCTGCTTCAGGTTCTTCATTAATTTCAATGATGGTGGGCTCATGAAGTGCCTTCCCTGATCTTAATTGAAATCCATCTAATTCTAGTGTATTTACAAGATAAGTAGAGTAACATGTTGCCTCATTATTATACACGAGTTGCATCACCTTATTATTAGGATTTGGGTTTGGCTGGGCTGGCATTGGTATAGGATTAGGTGGCTGTGTTGGATTGGATGGTTGACTAGATTATTGTGGTATGGATGGAAGAAATTTTTGTGGTTGCTTGTATGGGTTGACCATGGGAGGAGGTGGAAATTGTGATTGTGATGGATATGATTGTTGGTATGGTGAAGGTCGTGGCAATTGTGGCCTCCATTTCTATTGCCACATTTGTGAAGCATACTGGTATTGTGGAATCCCTTGAGGGTATGGCGGGGGTTGTTGCCAACCCCCATACCATCCAAGCTGATTGGAAAAATAATTGGATTGGCTAGCTCCCAAAGCAAGATAATAATTCATTATTCTAGTGTGCATTACTCACAGAGGAAAAGGTTGCCTGGGGAACATGTCATAGATAGGTTCCTTAGAATATTCCATATCAGGCACTCCTACAAGAAGAGGTTGTAAGGTAGAACTTTTACTAACTTCTTCTAAGGATGAAATGTTTGTCCTATTGTAAGGGAAATCCTCACTACTATGTCTCTTGCAACAAGTCAGACAAAACACGGCCAAGGCCTTTTCAACTTCCTCTTTCTTCCTACGGGTATATAGAGTGTCTATCTATTTACCCGTATGATTTAACAAATCAGTTTTAAGATCCTCAAGTAAACTGCCTATTTCACACTTTGTTATACCTATTGCATTACCTAGAGCATAAGGCTTACTTGGATAGTTCCTTCCTGAGCACTGAGACCTTGAATAATTCTTGCAAATGTCACAAATATCATCAAAATCCATTTAGAGATGTTACTTTTACCTATTAAATTTAATGCTTCCATAGTATCATCTCTTATTCCTCTAAGAAACAATATTTTAACAACATTAGGAGTTATCCCTTGTCATGATTGTTGAAAATTGAGCATGAAGCACTCGAGGTAATCTTCCACAGACTCATCTTCTTTCTGTGTCATATGGAAGATTTAGTCCCAAACCTCTTTCGTTTTGCAATATTCTTGGTACTTGATCAAAAATAATTCCCTCATGACTTCCCATGGTCTGATATTCATAAGGTTCATGAACCAACATAGGCCTGCATCCTTTAATGTGGTTGGGAACAATTTGAGCTTCTGTGCATCACTCTGATAATCATAGCAGTACACAACACATCAAAATCAAATAAGAACACAGTCAGGATCCTCAACAGAAAGACCACGAAAAGCTGGTAAAGCAAAGTGGGGAATATTTTTCATAGGAGCATCCTCTTTAGGATGCGTAATGGGGAATTCAAAAGTGATTAGATTGTTGTGGGATAATTCTCTCGCATCATTTTTATTGTTGTTGTTGTTGAGATAAGCCATGATGTCTAATGCATAAGGGCTAAAGTAAGTTTTAAATGGATTTTGGGATTATGAGAATGCACCAGCTTTAGACCTGTAAGATTCTTCGAATAGTTTTTCATCCTTTTTCTGTAATACTTCAGAAGATTCTAGGCAGGTACCTGCGAATGTCTAAACAATGGTAGACTCAATGACACACTTTTCGATATCTAGCTTGGGTAATGGATGTACAACCAATGGTTTGACTAATTCTGACTCAAGTGAGGTGTGCACAATTAATGGTTGTAATTTGTTTATAAATTTCTCTTGTGTTGAACTACTTCCTTCAATGGATGGCTTTTAATTATTTTTTAATTCTTCGAGTTTTGATCCCTTAATGGATGGTTTCAATTTTTTTTAAAGATTCTTGGGATATGAACTACTTCCCTTTTCTTTTCTAATAAATCTCCCTCTACTATCCCTACTACAATTTATGCACCTAAATGACTTATAACAAAAAAAATTAGGAGTATTAACCTTAACAAGGTCAACAATTGTATATGATTTTCTCTTGACGTACTATTCCTAACTCAACTAGCTATGATTTAAAGCCTTTAATATCTTTCCCTAGAAACAACAACAGAATTATTGGATTAAACTGTGGTTGATATTATGGGTAAAACTATCCTTGTAATTCTATCTTGATTTGGGTAGATGGGTCTAGATCAATCCTTGAGAATTAAGTAGTTTCCTCAGTTTACTCCTTGATGTCAGTCTACGGGTCATGAACTTGTGAAAGATATTGGGTTTGTTTGCCTAAGGGTTGAACCTAACAAGCTGAGTGTGAATGAATGCAACTACTTATTCTATGTTTATCTTGAAATCTTTCTCTCAAACCTCCTGTCGATTCTATGATAGGAACCTATATAAAAATAGTCTGCAACATAAACTAATTAATAGAAAAAAGTAGACAACATTACTATTCCACACTAAGAACATAATATAATTAAAAGGAAAAACTAAAATAAAATGCACTAACTTTACTCACACATATTAATAATTACATTAATCAATGTTTATAGAGTACAACATGTTGACTAAAACTCATACGCATTTAACAATAAACAGTGATAGTTTGCAAACTAGTTCAATCATAGAGAAATGAATGTAAAATTAAAAATTCTTATTACCTCACAATGCAATCCTACTATAGTAATCATCGGGTAATCGATGAAGTGGACCCTGCCATCTTTGATTATTGATGATGAAGCTTAGGAACACAAGTTCTCCACAATAATCAACATTCATTCAAATAACTTTCATAGTAATTAAATCACAAACAAAAGTCTGTATCAATATATTATTATCATCTATGTAAATTGAGTCTTAGCTTACATATTTATAGATACCATAGATTGATTAAACTTATAACTACTACTAGAAAAAAACATATGAGTCTGGTTTTTTCAGCCTGTGGCCAACAACCTTAAAAGATAATAAAATATAGCTTATAGTCTTTTACCATTGTTTCAAAGCAACACAACTTAAAACAAATAAATACAACTCAACACTAATTCAACCAAAATCACAAATGACCCTCGAATGGTCTCAACTTCACTCCACTGATGCCCTTGTCCATGTGCCATCCATTAAGCATCCCCTGCTACCAAATTCACAAAGATAATCAATAAATGGTCAAAGGATTTTGATATATTAATAGTTTTTTATCTTTCCTTTGTATTTTATAAAATATCTTGAGCTCATTAACAAATGGTGATGGGAGCAGCAGAAAATACTATAAAATGACAAGGTTTAAAGGAAAATAAAAGTTAAAACAAAGACATATTTCACCCCCATTAGGTATTATCCATCGTTCATTCAAGGTTGGTTACCTAATGATTTACAAAATTCAACACAATGTGAATGTTGCATTAGGAGAAAAAGGAAAGTTTAACTTGAATTGGTTATGACCTTACATCATCATAAAATTCTACGAATCAGGTGTATATTGGCTCTAAATGATGGATGGTGCGCCTCTTATAGAACCTATTAATGCTATGCATTCACATAGATTTTATCCTTAGCATCATGGCACGCCATTTTTTGAATGGTACGCTAGTGCTTAGAGTAGGTAGATTAGATATATAATTTTATTATCTATTTAATTTTTCATTACTTTGTTCATGACAAACATTTGTGTTCCCTGAATTTTAGAGTAATTTTATTCAGGTTGATAATTACTTGTTAGCATACAATTCGATAATTTGTGAACCATGTTAATTAGATCATTATAGTATTTAATTTTTAAATTACATCATAATGGTACTATTCAGTTCAATTAGGGTGCACTAGGAAATATATGTGGTATTCAATTAAAAAATATTACTAATTTTCTTATTAGATTACATCCATCATAGGTATCAATTGGACCATCGTCATATTTAGTGAATAATATTGATTAGATTGTTTCATTAAAGTATAGGTTTATCTAATGTGACTTACATGTTAAATCATACAATAGTTGTATTTAACATAGTCTATAATCTTAGTCAAATCACATTGCATAAAACATAGGCTTGACAAATAAAAATCCTCATATATACATCATAGTTTCTATATACATTTGAATATCACCACGCTAAAAAAATGTGGTGTGTAATATGCAAATCACATCATATAAGATTATGGCTATCAGACCCTTTAGAGCTTGGTAGTGGTGCTCACCTCCAAGATTTGCATTGGCCTCGACTACTATTGTATATTGTTAGCGAAGTTGATCTCTTAACTTGCACTCTATCTAGTTCTACCTAAAGGATCATTTGTACATAAACATTGGTGAGAGCTTGATCCCTCTCTCTAAGCTCCTCTTACATAGCTCTTAGTCATGCTATGGTATCAAAAATATTTGCATGATGGCTTACAACCTACTATGACCTATAACTAGCCAACACTAGCTGATGTAGTTGAACATCAGGAACCATCTCTACCATCACTCAACCCATAAATTCAAGCCAAATTTGAGTACTAATTAAAAAGATAAAAACATAGGGTCACATTAGATAACATCATCATATAAATATAAATCACAAAATAAAAAAAATAGAGTAGCATCTAGTAAACCATGAAATAGTAATCGAAAATCATATCATATCACCTAGATTTCCAACTTTCTAGTACAAATCCATGTATGAGATAGATATAGTCATATATAGGCTCATTCATGAGGTTAAGGGCATGGTATCAATCCCTCTATTCATATCCTCATGGTCATATACACTCAGTCACTTTTGTGTAGCATGGTGTGCTCTGGATATGCAAGGGAAAAACCTAGATCTCTCCTTAGGGGAATCACTGACCTCATCATGCTCCTCTAGATCTCTTCCTGATGTTGTAGTTCACTATTGATCATCATCATCATCATCTCTACCTACATCACCATAATTTTCCTCCTCCTCATAATCCTCATGATCTCATGGCCATGGTCTTAGATCACCAGAAGGATGGACAACAAGAAACACAAGAATTGGACAAGCAGTGCCCCGCCACCTGGTATATGGGATGCTTCCTTAGACATCACTCAAGTATTAGGGATAGGGTGTGTAACTTTCTCCTCATTTTCAGAGTCACTCAAAGGGACATCCATGATGTTCGAGAAAGCTATGTCTTGGGGTCTAGCTTCATTATGAATGGGTCTAAGATAGGTAGGTCAAAGGATATGAACTCCCTAACGACAATCAAAATTTATTGTGACTCAGTCATAGTAGAATGATAAAATAATATACTCATATAAATCTACAAGAAATTAGTCATGTTGTATCTGAGCAAGCTACTATGATGAGCCTATCTAGGGTTGTAGTGTCATGTATGATCTCCAAATCACATATATCAGATCCAATCAAACAATGCAACATGAAAATATAGAAAATCATCATGCTTCTAGTTTCTTTAGTGGGTATGAATAGGCTCGAGGATATTTCCATGGCATATCTATTAGATGTCTTGCGAGCCCTGTGTAAGCACTATGCTTGAATACCTAGACCTAGATAAGGGTGCATGTCATTAGGCTATGTGTCTCATAGTATACATATCAACCAAGATCATAATAAATGTGTGCTAGCATGCTTCACCACTAGGTGAACATGGTGTGTTGTTCCTCCATGGCCTGTATGATGTGAACAAGGCTCCTATAATAGTTTGTGCCTCGTCCATTGGGTGCTACACTCAATGCTATAGTCCCAATCATGATGTGATGAACTATGGGGATATTTACATCTCCATATAGAATACATGAAAATTGTATTTGGTATTTTCCATCATCTAGCATAAGTCATTTGATACAATAAAGTTGGTTATCTAGGACATCCTCTAATGTCCTCCCCTTCTCAAGAGTTACAGTCCTACCTCATATAGGTAATTATACAATGTGATACATGTCCTCGAGGGTGAAGATAATTTATCTCATTAAAAGATGGAAGTTAGAGTTTTCCATGTCCCATTGCTCCATGGGTGTCATCAACATTATATCATGGTGGGCATAGTGTAGATCTAAAGTTAATTGATATCTTTTAGATGCCTCTCCTCTTCTAATAAAAGTAGCAAGGTGTGGTCACATAGAATTTTGTATACATTGCCCCCTAAATTCTCTCACATGTGCGACAATATCTATCAAAATCAAAATGTTTTCATGATTAGTTAAATTATCAAAGATAAATCAATCTGAAATAACATTACAAACTCTAAAGTAATCATGCTTGATTAGGTGTGTCATAGTTGGACTAGGGTGCCCATCGAAGTTTGAAGCGTCTATGTTGGTCAAGGGTGTCCTCATGGGTCAAGGGTGCCCAATTTACTTAGAGACACCCCTTTTTCAAGAAAATCATAAAAAAAGTATTATAAATAAAATTCCTAACTACGTGGAAAGTGAGAACATGATTTACCTCTTGTGATGAAACTCCTCGTGTAGTATGATCACTCAGGGCCTCTAGCCTCAGTGCATGGTACAGTCGTCATTGTGAAATTATTACTCCCAAGGATGCTTGAGCTACCTCAAGGTGCTCTAAAATTAAAAAAGTTAAGCTTAATGGTAAAAAACTTTTAAAAAATCCTAATTATGGTAAAAATTGGTAATATATCATTTTCAAGCATATCATCTTCAAATCATCATAACTTAACCAAGCGTGAAATCTAATATTTATATTGTTTGTTGCATTGAAATGCTAGTTATATTCTCTATTTATTAGTCTAATTTTTGGTCCTTAGCATTATGGTAACATGAACCTACCAGAGGATTTTTTATCAAAACCATAATCAATTTGATACATGATGAGATTGCTACCTTGTTTCTACATCCATAAAAGCAAGCAAAAATAGGGGGTAATACATCTACTATTGAATTTTATTTTCCTTATAAGTTTTGGACTTTAACACATTCATTTGTATGTGCAAGATGATTTCAAATTTCTAACAAGTTGGTGTGACGTAGAAAATTGGAAACTCTTGAGAAAAGAGACAATTTCACACCTAATTAGACCTCCTTTTAAGCACACCTACATTATTTATCCTTCAAAACAACATTTATAGGCCCCTAAGACCCATTAATTTTTATCTAGAGGCATGTTTCACTTGAGAAATCACTTAAATCTCGACAAACAACATTCAATTCATCCATATCTCAAAAACCCACCTTCAAAAACTACTAGTGGGACCCATTCACCACCTTGGGTGAATGTGTCCCCTCTGGTGGGACCCATTCGCAAAGGGTGGTGAACGAGTCCCTTTTGAGGGAAAATTCAATTTTGAGCGAGAATTCAATTAATTCAACTTAATTTTTTGGTGAATTTTGGCCTCTTAGGTCTAAATAACAGGAAAATTAGGTGTTGTTGCTTATAAATACTCATTTTAAGTCATTTTACACATCTCTTAGTCATTTTTACATAAGAAAATTCTAAAGTCAAGTCTTCTACAACAAGTTTCATTACCAAAGATGAAGTTTTAGGGTAGAAAACTAGGGTTTTTGTAGGTCTTGAAGCTCACTTTTTAATCAAGATTCAACATTGAAAAAGGTTGATGATGTATGCCTATGGTGAATCATGGAGAAATCTAGCTTGAGGCGACGCAAATAGCCATCAAATCACACCTAAAGACTTGTTTTCAAAGTGATTCCATCTTCCATTTCTTCTCTATCTTTAGATTAAAGTTTACATTTCATTTACATTCCATTTACATGTCATTTTATCTCCATTTTTGATGTGTTGAAGGATTTCTAGGGTTGAGATCTTGCATCATTCAAATCACATTTGTATTTCTTATTCTAGCACAATAGAATAGGGTTTTTGACATACTTCAGACTTTCCTAGTCTTTAACACACTTAAGGCTAGGGTTTTATGCATATTTTTCTCTATTTAAGGTTTGATTACCAAACTAGGGGTTTGACCAAGGTGAACCCCCCATTAGACCAACAACTTTAAGCTAATTTGGAGGAATTTTTTGAGATCCTGATTCGGGTTTCCGCTAGAAAATGTTGTATAGGTGTCAAGGTGTAGAACAAAGACTTGAAATTACAAAAATATGAAAGTGGACTGATTCACCATGCATGGAAAATGAGTCCCTCCTGAGGTGACCTTTTGAGTTAGATGTAGATCCAGACACCCAGTTAGTAAAAAATAGTTTTTGGGTAGAAAAATCCTGACTTGGGACTAATTTGCCCAAGGTGGCGAATGAGTCCTAGTTAGCTCAAAATAAAATTTGTCAGATTTCCATATTTCTTTCTAGTCCTCTTTAGCTTCTCAAGTGCACACATTCTAAGATTTATCTTTCTATTTAGTTTAATTTGCATTTTCATTCATAATTTTAAGCTTTTTGCAAACATCATTGTGTTTTCAAACATTGCATATATCTTAGGTTTTATATTCATAATTAGTCAATTACTTTACCTAGTTGCATTTAAATCATCTCATTTAGTCTTAATCACATCCTACATACATTAGATTGAGTAAACCACATTGATTTTGAGTGAGGTTTATCTCTATCCTTTTAGGTGAAACATCCTAAGAGTGCAAGAGTAGCCTATAAGCCTCATTCCCAAAATCTATGGTTCATTTTGGTGATACTGCATATTGAACATCATATCATTCTAATTTTCATTTATATTTGCATCCTAGGACTTAATTGCATTGTATTTTGCATTGTTTTGTATATCCTACAGATTCTTAAAGTTGCATTAGTCAAAGTGTCATTTAGATTTCATTATTGCATCTTGTTTCATTACTTCATTTCAAAATTCTTCATCTTCAGTCTTTATGTACATTGTATAGACCTTAACACATTTAAAAAAGTCAAAAAAATCCGAAAAAACCTAAAAGTATCCCTCCTAGGACTCATTCGCCACCTTGGGCAATTCAGTCCCTCTGTAATTTTTCAATCAGAGTTTCTAGAATTCAATTTATTGCTTTGCAAATTTATGTTTCCTACAATTTATTTTCTGTCATAGTTCAATTATCTTCTATTTCATTAGCATAAGCATCATTTTCTTTCATGGAATTTATGGATTATCTTAGATTTTTGTAAATTTCCTTTTCAGTATTCATTCCTAGTTCTTTTAGATTAGATTCATCGATACATAAAAACACAAAAACAAAAACATCAAAACAACCTTTCAAACAAATGATTCAATTTAGAAACAACATCTCATTCAAGCCTCTTTGTAGTGATGATGTAGACAATTTAGATGAAGTTCTTCAAGACTTCCTCTCACTCACTTTATCCTCTAAAGCTTGTAATGAGAAACCGAAATAGATTCAAGATAACTTATCCCTCAAACCTTTTGGTTGTGATGACTTTGACTTGTTAGATGAAGCCCTTCAGGACTTCATCTTGCCTAAGTCATCCACTCGGGTTTGTTGTGACCAAACCAAAATAACAACTGTTACCACCTCTAATGCTTATCCTGAACCGCCTAAAACAATTGACGATAACTTACCCCTCAAACCCTTTAGTCATGATGACTTGGACTTGTTAGATGGATCCCTTTAGGACTTCATCTCACTTAATTCATCCACTAAAGTTTGTTGTGAGCAATCTAAAACTAAGGATGTTAACGTGATTCAACCTCAACTCATTCTTTACCCACCCTCGCATAAACTTCATCCTTTCAATAAACCTGAATTCACTCTTTACCCACCTAAAACTGATGTGTTGCAGCAATCCAATAATATTATTATTACTCACACATATAATACCCGAAACAATCTGCAACCACCGCAACCAACCCCACCCTCTTTACCTTTACAAAATCTACCTAGTGCTCCTTGCTTTCCCTTACACATAAAGGAGTATGATCTTGTTGAAAAATTAAAGAATACTCCTACAAATATTTCCCTTTGGGATTTACTTCAGAATTTGCCAAATTACCACACTATTCTTCAAACAACATTACAACAAATTGTAGTTCCCCCTCGTACAACTCTGAATGATGTGGAAGCTTTAATACATGGAATGAATCAAATTAATCTCGACATTACTTTCCATCAACATGAGCTCCCTCCTTTAGAGTTGCGGAAACAAAATGAAGCCTTTATGGTAATTGCTCAGTTCAATCGAATAGGTATCAAAAGAACACTTATCGATAATGGTTCTTCCCTTAATGTGTGTAGTGTGAATCTCCTTGATATATTGCACATTGATAAGTCACAAATAATACATGATTCCATATCCATTCGAGGATTTGACAATACAACAAAGCAACTACTCGGTATAATCACTTTACCTATTATAGTTGGTGTGGCTACTTTGCAAACTCCTATTCATGTCATGCCTTATGATCTTTCGTATAATCTTCTTTTAGGTATACCATGGATTCATGAGATAAATGCAGTGCCTTCAACCCTTCATCGTATCAAGAAATATGTCTATAAAAATCACATTTATCAAGTTGAAATTGACCCCGAGCCTAAAAGTTGCTTGCAGCTTGAAAAAGGAGCTACAAGTCCTTTAAAACATTAATTCCAACATCCAATATAGACCCTCTTGAAATTGAACACAATGATGAGGAATCAACATCTAAATTATTTGGTGATGATTGGGGATTCTTAGAATTCACACCTTCATTTATGGGCGAATACATAATCACACAAAAGAAAGATGAGAAACAAAAACAACCAACCATCATGCCAACTCAAAATTCTAAACAATCTCCTCAAACATTTATCTCCTCTACTTTGGAAGAAAATACAACATACACAATTTTTTTTATGAGATAGATTATCAATCTCTGCCTAATTTGAAAGAAATGGAAAGAATCTATGTAAAAGGCTATGAACTTGTGAAACAATTAGGATATATTGGAAAAGGGAGTGGAAAACATGAATAAGGTATTCGTGTTCCTATTGAACCTCATGCGCAAGAGACAAAAACCAGATTGGGATATTCTTTTCCTAAAACAACAAAAGCTACTCAACAACCATATTTGAACATCAACACTATTACATGTCAACCAAAACACAAAATCACAATCAACCATCTTGAATTGCTTGATATGAACTTATCACCATCATGGAAGTATGTTGATAGTGATGAAACTCTGAAAAAAATGTTAGGAGTTTATGATAACTGCTACTCCCATGAAACATGGTACTTGTGCTATGATAGTTACCAAGAAAAATGATAGGGATATCATTGAAGAGTCTCATGAGTATAAAGTTCCTAAATCTAATGCACTCCCTTTAGGAGATACAATTGATGTGCCAATGGACGTCGATGATAAAGACAAAGTTATTAAAATTGGGAAGTGCCTTGATGATGAAGAACAAGAAGACACTACAACTTTCCTTCATGATTTTCTTGAGATTTTTTCTTGGAAATATTTTGATATGCTAGGAATTGACTCAAAAATTGTGACACACAACATCGTTCTTGCTGAAAATGTTAAACCTGTTCATCAAAAGATACAAAAAAATGCACCCTAACATAGCCTTGCATGTTAAAGCAGAACTTGAAAAAATCCTTGATGCAGACTTCATTCGACTTATTGATTATTCTCCTTGGATCTCAAACATTGTCACAGTTGCTAAACCCAATAATTTTATTAGGATATGTACATATTTTCATGACTTGAATAAAGCTTCTTTAAAAGATGACTTTCTGCTTCCTAATATTGACATGATCGTGGATTCAATTGTTGGAAATTATTTGTTGTCATTCATGGATGGATTTTTTGGTTATAATCAAATCCTTATTAATCCTCAAGATCAATACAAACCCGCCTTTACAACTGCTTGGGGAATGTTTTGTTGTGTTTTGATGCCCTTCGGTTTAAAGAACACTAGTGTAATTTATCAACGAGCAATGACATTGATCTTTCATGATTACATCCACAAAATTTTGAAAGATTATGTTGATGACATCCTTGCTAAATCCTTAACAAGGGAAGACAATGTAAATTTTATTCACAAAATCTTCAAATGAATATGTAAATATAATATGCAATTAAATCCAAAAAAGTTTCTTTGGTGTAGATAGTGGTAAGCTTTTGGGGTTTGTCATATCTCATAGAGGCATTGAGATGGACAAAAAGAAAATTGATGCAATTATTAAGATGCCACCTCCTAGGAACATTTCTCAATTGCAAAATTTACAAGGCCGAATTCAAGCTATCCATCGTTTCATTGCATCTTTAGCCAATCGCACATTACCTTTCACACATATTCTTAAAAAGGTTGTACCTTTTGATTGGGATGAGGATTGTAAATAGACTTTTGAGAGTTTAAAGGAATACCTTGCAACCCCACCTATTTTACAACCCGCCATGCCATACAAACTATTAATCTTGTACATAGCCACATTAGCCCATGCTCTTGTAGCATTTTTGGCTCAACAAGATGATCATGGAAAAGAGCATCCAATTTATTACATCAGTTGAACCTTAATTGATTATGAAACTCGATACTCACCAATTGAAAAATAATTCTTAGCTCTTGTATTCACTACTAGTAAATTGCAGCATTATTTACTAAATGCTAAAATATAAGTCATAACAAAATTTGATCCCCTTAAGCATATTTTTAATAAAACCAACCTTTCTAGACGCTTAGCTAGGTGGGTGATGTTGTTAACTAATACTTTTGACCTTAAGTTTGTTTCACAAAAATAAATCAAAGGACAAGCCTTAACTGATTACTTAGTTGATGCTCCTTCTCCTCTTGCTTTACCTAATCTTGACTCCTTTGCTGATGATAGTGTCTTGACCACTGATATTCAAACATGAGAATTATATTTCAATGGATCTAAGTGTAGAATTGGTTTTGGTGCTAGGGTGGTATTGATTCCAGCTGACGGAAAACCTATTCCCTTGTCTTATCTGTTAAATTTCCTATGTAAAAATAACACAGCTAAGTATGAGGCATTAATCGCAGGTTTGCAAGCTACTTTAACAATGGATGCTAAACATATCAAAATGTTTGGTGATTCACAATTAGTAATCAAACAAATCAATGGGACATATCAAGCTAAACATGATAAATTATCAAAATATAGGGATCTTACAATGAAACTGTTAGAAAAGTTTGAATCATTCACCATTGATAACATCCCATGAAAAGATAATAGATATGTGGATGCAATGGCAAGTACAACCTCTCTTATATCCCCACACGATCCTTTAACAAAATTCATCTTTGCTATTCATCCCATCATGAAACCTTTGATTGATACTCGATTAGAAGACATTTTAACAATAACTCAAGACTCATGTGATTGGTATGATACAATCTACCATTTTTTAAAAGATGGTACCATTCTCGAGCCTATAATGACAAACACTCGAAAGCCTTTACGCAAACTAGTAGCTAAATATGTGATCCTCGCCAATGTATTGTATAGACGATCCTTTAATGGTCTCTTACTACGGTGTCTTAAGGATTTTGAAATCCGTATAGCACTTGAACAAGCTCATGGTGGTGCCTGTGGAGGTAATTTTGGAGGACGGTTGTTAGTAAAAAAAATCATCCGTATGGGATATTATTGGAGACATATGGAGAAAGAATCCTTTGCTTACATTAAATGATGTCACAAATGTCAAGAACATAGCAATTTGATCCATGCTCCTGCTTTTGAGCTCCATACCCAAGTTTCCATTTGGTCGTTTTTAGTATGGGGATTGGATCTTATTGGAAAATTTCACCTCCCTCTTCTGTTGGACATACATTTATCATAACCGCAACATACTATTTCATGAAATGGGTGGAAGCTATTCCTCTTTGTTCTACAAATACTGAAGTAATTTGTTGTTTCATATTGGAACACATAATTACTCTCTTTGGACTCCCTTCTGCAATCATTTCATACAATGGAACCCCGTTTAAGAATAACGAAGTCAAGAAATTTCTTGAAACGTTCAACATTCAACATCGATTTTCCACACCATACTATCTACAATCCAATGGACAACTAAAAACACTAACAAGATTCTAGAACAAATCCTCAAGAAAACTATTAACAAACATCATAAGGATTGGCATACACGATTACATTATGTGCTTTGGGCTTATCGAAAAAGTGCTAGATTATCCATAGGAACTACACCCTATATCCTCATTTATGGTACTGATGCAATCATGCCGTTGGAGTTAGAAATTCCTGTGTTGCAATCTTCTCTTCAATACCTTATTGACTATACCACTTATAAAGACCAACAATTGCACCAACTTGAGATGCTTGATGAAAAGCGCATTAACGCTCTTGAGCATATCCAAGCTTACATCAAAAAATTACAATGAAAGGATAACACACATGTCATTCCTCGAACATTTTTTAAGGGTGATTTTTTTCTTTCTAAGAATCACTGTAATACTAATGTTGACAATGAAGACAAAGATAAATTCAGCCCTAATTTGTTAGGACCTTACATAGTTGATATTAGTTATGGGTCTGGTGCTTATGTCTTAATGGCGCTTGATGGAATGCCCCTTAAGGAACCTATTAATAATGCACATTTGTGTCGGTATTACCTCTAATCTCTTTGAATAGTATGTCTGTTAAAACAGTGTTGTCTAAAGTTATTTGATGTCATTCTACATAACTTTCACATTGCTTCGTTCTTGACAACTAATCTTGTGTTTGTCTTGAGCACTAAGGTAATTATTTAAGTTCATTTTATAATTGCTTTAGAATTCATACTATTCACCCTTGCGTTATGTTAAGTTAGATCCTTATATGAGTTATAGGTGTATTTAATTTAACATATACTCTAACCAACAACATTGTATCTAGAGTGAAACTGAAATATGTTTTACATTAGATCACATCAATCATGTTAAATCATGTAGCCATTAATTAAATACTTTCACCATGAGTTATTTTGTTAATCAAATGCTATTTAACATTTAAACACATTAATATAAATCATAAAAACATCGAATGCCCATATCTATATATATCAAGGTTTTATATACATCTCAATAGCATACAAAAAGTCACCAAGGTTTGTGAGAACTAGACCCCTCAGGCTCTAGCGCTCATGATCTAGTCCCTGGATGTTGTGAGATGGTCATGTGTGATCGTGACTGTGAATTTATGAGTCTAAGTGCATACTCCAGACCCCGTACTTGACTAACAACCACAATACACTCCTTTTCCATCTGATCTCTCTCTGCTCGTACCTATGCTAGCTCTGCACACAGTCTCTCAACCTCTGCTGAGGTCTGTGATGACTGTCCTACACTCTCAACTCAATGGAGTCTTCTCCTAATACTTTCATACATTTCCCATAACCTCATGAAAGGTCTGAGTGACTTTCGCTCCTCCATGATCGATGGGGGCATGTAGTCAGGTTCCATCTCCTCCTCATCGATGGATGTAGGCACTATCTCCACGGTAGCCTGATGATAGGAATCTTTCCAATCTCTCATTTCTCCTACAAGATGGACATGGTACATAATTAGTACACATCAACATGATATATATAACATAAAATACTAAAGTACATGTGTAGAATTAAAAACATCATCACCTATGTCTCCATATGAATGAGGAATATAAACCTCATCCTCTTTGGGGGACATGGAGGATGTGCAAGCCTCTCTTTGAATCTAGATGTTGATGTCTGTCATAGATACTACAAGTGATCTAGTCCTATAAGTGTGTGAGGACTCTCCATGCTCGTATCAATCCTCAGTCACTGCCTCATCACCCTAACTTAGGGGTGGCTCTGAGCCTCATACTCCTCATCACCCGCATCCTCCTCTCCATCCTAGTACTCATAGTCAAGATCAGCCTCTGAATCATACTCATCATCGATAACATCAGTAAATATATCTAATGGCCTGTATCGTACATCCTTGTGGGTGCTGTCACAATAGTGGTTTACAATTCCTGAGAGGAACGAATTTTAGCTGAAATCACATATTTTTAGAAAATATAATGATTTAAGCCTTAAAATGTTCCATTTTAAGGATTCCAATTGAAGAGGGTTTGATCAAATCACCTTAGATCAAACCCCCTTGGATAGAACCTCACTAGTTTTAAACCATACCTATAAATGTGTCTCCTTTACACCTATCAAAATGTTGATAAAAAATCACTTTTGATTTAGCTTTTGGGGAAAATGAATTCATTTAAAATTTATTTCAAATGATTATGGTATTCATCAGAACAAGCTATCCAATGAATATAATTTTAATATGTTTTGGTTTTGTTATTTATTTGTTTTTTAAGTTTTATTAAACATAGGTTTTTCATCAAAAATTAATTTCTTTGTTCTTCACATGTGGAAAAATAGAAGATTATCAAAAAAAAAAATTTGAAAAATATGAGTGCACCAGATATTGAAGTCCTTGATCCAACAAAAAAAATAAAATAAAATTTTGACATATACAAAAAAAGTTTCGCATTATACGCTCGCGCTGTGTCTGAATTGTAATTTGTTTGACTTTGAAACTTGATTAAGGAAACAATATTCAATAAAAAACTATCTAACCTAGTGGAAGCACTAGATATCAGAGTTACAAATCTAAATTTGAAAGAATTAGAATTTTATCCTTCATGGAAAAAAAGTTATACGTTATACGGTGTGCGTCACTTTTTTAAAATGTTGTTTTCTGAAAAAAATAAATTTTCGTGGGAGATGGAAAAAGAAGTGCAATTTGATTCCAAAAATTTTGAAAAAAATACTTTTAGAATCTACAGACAAAATTTGATGAGACTCTAGTTTGCACCATCTTCAAATTCCTCACGGTTTAGCCGCTATAGGTGCCCGAATGTGAAGATTTAGTTAAAAATAATAATTTTAGTGTCCAGTTTGGCCAAAAATTGTAAACCACTATTATGGGATCACCCTTGTCCCTATCCTCTAGCTCATCTACCTCATCTAGTGCTGGTCTTACATCACCTAAAGGGACATCCATGGGGAACACATGAGTTGGTCATGTCACTGATCACCACTCCTCATGCTCATATGTGCTACCAACATCATCAGTGTCCGCAATTGGTGGATGATTGTGATCTAAATCATCAAAATCACTCTCATGAACATGATCTATAGTAAGTATAATAGTATCACCTAGCCTCTAGGTGCTCTACACTAATCATCTAATGAAGGGGCACACCCTCGATGGTGTCTGCACCTTCTCAAACTGTCGCATGTCTTTCCCGTAATAGAAAGTTTGTACAACATAGTCATGTCTCCCAGCTACAAACCTGTCCATCTGCATCCTCCTCAGCTATCCTGTGGGATCTGGCCACTATAGAGTGAGTAGATAACCTGGTCTCCATAAGATCTCATCCTCCTCCAGCTAGTCAAACCTCACCCTTTAGAAATGTAAATCTCCATACTACCACAAGTGTCGTAGAGGATAGCCAAATGCTCATGGATATCCTACAGCTATAGTACAAGGGAATCTAATAGGCCTAGTGCATGTGATATGCTTGAGGCACCACACCTGCAAAAGCGTGCAGTGCACCATACTATCGATCTCTCAAAACAAAAATCTACCAAGATCATAATATAAGTGTGCTAGGATGCAGTGACCCCATGCATAAACTACCTTGTGCTCATACATCCCTCGAATCAAGTGTACCAATCCTCCATCTAAGTTTGCCACTAATCCATTAGGATTGAGAAGAAGAGCTACCGTATGCATCATAATCCGTCTAACAATAGGAGCTCATGAATATAGAATCATGGGAAGCTCGATTCATGCTCTCACGCACTCATCATGAGCCAATCCACCTAGGAAATACTGCATATCCACCTTCTCGTAGAATGACCAATCCCCCTGGAAATATACCCACTCTCCCCGAATAGGAACTCAGAAGATACGATGTACATCCTCGAGAGTAATGGTCATCTCCCTAATAGGAAGATGAAATGTATAGGTATCGGCATCCCAATGCTCGCATAGAGCCATAAGCATGGCATCATGGTATGTCATAGGTGGCATAAGATATGCCCAATAGATGCCTACTATCTATAAATGCTCTGTCTCTGTTGTTGATAGTATTGAGTCATGATCTCTCATAAAATTAAGCTACCTCCCCTCTAGCTGTTGTCGCAACCAGGCAGGGAACTATCAAATTCACAATAATAAGCTCTAAAAATCCATCTAATAGCTTCAATTTTCACATATATCATCACATGTAAGTGTGCTAAAGTAGATCTAGTGTGCTTTTCTAATGGCCCTAGACACTTTAGAACCCTTTTAGGATATTTCACAAAGAAACGGGACACTTCGTGAAGAAGTGGGACACTTTGCAAACAAAAGGGACACTTTGTGAACAAAAGGGACACTTTGCGAAAAAATTGGATGCTTTGCAAAAAAAGGGGACACTTTGCAAAAAAAATTCCAAGATCTTAAATTAACCTATCCATGCATTAAAAATCATTAAATTATTACAAAATCATAGGGTGAATGTTGCTAAATCGACTCACCTTATAATACAACTTGTCGTGCGCCGCTAGCTCACAAAGCTCATCTACTCATGAAGGTTCATAATCCTAACTACTCGACATCTTCTCGTCTCACTTGTCACTCTCACACTACAAGAAGGTAAAATGAAATAGTAAGTGAAAAATTACTTTCTTCTCCTTTTTTTAACTTATTTTTCATCACTTTTACTCTTATACATTAACTTAGGGTTCTTTTCTCTTAAAAGTTCATATAACATCTATTCTTCAAAACAACATAATGGGAGGTAGGGAAATCCATTGTTGACGTTGTTTGATGTGTTAGAATAGTAATTCCACACCCGAAATCATCAATCATCTATCATTATGTGGCATAATACTTGTAAATTCCCTACGATATGATGTTCCTTATTCGATGTGGCTAGATTGCTACCTTGATTCCACCTACGTAAAGCAAGTAGAATCAAGGGGAGGCATACATCTACCCTCGAATTGGATTCCTAGGAGTTAGATAAAAATACTTTTGGACAATTAACGAATGTGTGTTGCAAGATGCGGTTCCTAATGTTGTGGTTTTGCAAAGAACTACACTAGGGGCTTCGTTCTCCCGTCTTTTGAACGTGTATCCTTTTTATTTAATAAAGTGCACTATTTAGAGTCCTTTAGCTTACATATGTGCGTAGAGTCATATGGGCGCTAAAGTGGGGGCTAAATGTGACGTAGAAAATTGGACACTGTTGAGAAAAGAGACAATTTCATGCCTAATTAGACCTACTTTTGAGCACCCCTACATTATTTATCCTTCAAAACAACATTTATAGGTCCCTAAGACCCATTATTTTTTATCTAGAGGCCCGTTTCACTTAAGAAATCACTTAAATCCTAAAAAAAAACATTCAATTCCATATCTCAAAAACCCACCTTCAAAAACCACTAGTGGGACCCATTCGCCACCTTGGGAAAATGAGTCCCTTCTAGTGGGACCCATTCTCCAAGGGTGGAGAATGAGTCCCTTTTAATGGAAAATTCAATTTTGAGCAGGAATTCAATTAATTCAACTTAATTTTTTGGTGAATGTCAGCCTCTTAGGTCTAAATAATGGGAAAATTAGGTGTTGTTGCTTATAAATATTCATTTTAAGTCATTTTACACATCTCTTAGTCATTTTTACAAAAGAAAATTCTAAAGTCAAGTATTCTACAACAAGTTTCATTAGCAAAGTGGAAGTTTTAGGGTAGCAAACTAGTGTTTTTGAAGGTCTAGAAGCTCACTTTTTGATCAAGATTTAACATTGCAAAAGATTGATGATGGATGCTTATGGTGAATCATGGAGAAATCTAGGTCGAGGAGAAGCAACTAGCCATCAAATCACACCTAAAGACTTGTTTTCAAAGTGATTCCATCTTCCATTTCTTCTCTATCTTTAGAGTAAAGTTTTGTGCCATAGAAAAAAGGACCCGTTGCTTGACATGAGATTAATTGGACTTCATTAGGCCTTGATTTAGGTGTTGTGAGGCATTTTATGCATCCACACTAAGTCTTGGACCTTTTAAATTAAATAATATGCTTTTAACGATGTCTTGTAAAGGTGTTATAAAGTGTTGTAAAGGACATTCATGCTTTTCTAGACTTAATTAACCTATTTATCCCTATTCAAAATTATAAAACATATTTAATAATATTATTACATCAATCTAGAAGGTTCTTAACTTAAATTTAATGTTAAACTAGTGTTGTAATGTGTCTTGCACATTCACATTGATTTTTGTGCCTTTCTAGGCTATGTGGACCTCATTTTAGTGTTGTAAAGTGTATTTAATCACACTTTCAAATTGATTTCTATGTACCAAGCCCTAATTGACATTCACATCATCACGAAGAGGTCCCTATTAACCCATATTGTGCATCTCGACAGTTAAATTGATCAAATACCCAACAAATTTGCAATTTAAACCTTATTTCCTTATCCCTTGGCTTCTTAGGTGTCAGAATGGCCCCTTTGGGACTTATTCACCATGCATGGTGAATCAGTCCCATCCAGGTGGGAACCATTCACCATGTGTGGTGAATGAGTCCTTTCTAGCCCCCTTTTTACCTTTGAGTGGGAAAAAGTGAAATTTAAAGTTTATTTTCACTACATGTCGGCCTGTGATGAGGTATTATCGGGTACTAAGGCACAATTGTCTATAAATAAGTGTTTTTATCCTCATTTTACACATCTTATCTCATTGTTACATCTCTCATCATCAATTTATCTTCTATCTTCTCATCTAAGTCAAGCAAGTTGAGGTTTCTTCATTAGAAGTCATCAAGTTAGCTTTCTAAAGCATTCAAGGGATGAATCTTCATGTATTGCTGTAGAATTTCAAGATCATTCATCATGGAAAGGTAATATATTCCATTATTGCATGTTTCATTCTATTATTTCATCATTTAGGTTTAATTACCTAAATGGGGTTTGACCAAGGCAAACCTCCATGCCATAACAATCAACAATTTCTCTTTCTTCTCTTGTTTGTATGTAGATTTAGGACTCTTGGAGGCTTAAGAATCATTGAAGATTATATTTCAAGGTCATTCAAGTCATCTCTTCATCATTCAAGTCAAAATATCAACAAAAATCCACTTTAAGACCCGAATCCAACAATTTCAGAAGTAGACATTTGTAGAACATCAAAGTGCAGATCAGAAGCTTCAGAACCCACTTTTGAAAAATTAGAAATTAAAAAGTGGACTCATTTTCCATGGGTGGTGAATGAGTCCCACGCCAAGGTCAATTTTTAGACTTTTACATTTTTTAGTACCCTTTTGTCAGAAACGGGCTCTGGTATAGTTTGGCAAAACTGGGACTGATTCACCCAATATGGCGAATGAGTCCCACTAGGCCTAAATTTTTGCATCAACAACATTTAAAAAGTAATTTACAGTCTCCATCCACATTCTAGGTGCCCACTTTTAGTCGGATTCATTTCTATTGCATTTTTCCATTCATTTGTAGGTGATTTTGTAATACATAATGTGTTTTCAAACATAGTTGTAATTGTTACTGTAATTAATATTTAATTGCACTTGCATAACTTTACTTAGGTAATATTTAATTCCTAGGTTAATTAATCTCATCCTTATCTTGTTGAGCTATCTTGTTGCTCAAGATAATGTTAGGTTTATGCATCTTTGCTTTTATAAAGCAAATCATCTCATGTAATTATGAATTCCTAAATATTATTATTTGCACATATTTTTTGCAAAGCTCTTTGCTTTTTCTATTTTTCTCTTATGTGGAAGGATTTTTTGGTTTTCATTTCAGACCTTTGTTTCTAACATGGTATCAAAGCCTTGATTTGCAACCCCTTCTCATATTTTTGAGAAAATCATTGCAGATTTTGTTCGGGATTCCTTGAGGGTATCATGCCTTGAGTTCATCTATGTAGCATCTTGGATCAGATTGGGCTTGACCATTAGGTTCAGAGCATTGGAAAAAGTCAGGATTGGCTTTTGTTTTGTAGATTTTTCCCATTGTTTGCCGGATCCATGAGGGTTTCAAGCTGGGAGATTTTTTGCAAGCTCTAGAGGTAGCCATTTTATCAGAGTAGTTTGGGCACAAACAAAGGTCACCATTGCATTCATAGTGGCCAAAAAACCTAAGATCGCCTTTCGTTTCATTGATTTTGGAGAAATTTTTTTTTGAGGCAAAAAAATTTTGCCAGGGGGGCCGTACGGCCTCCCAGCATGCTTCCCAATGCACAAAAAATGAAAAAAAAGGTCATTTCTTGGGATTCAAGCCAGCGCCTCTAGTTCAAAAGGCAGCCGCTGTCGGGCGGCCACTAGGCGGCCACCTACCAGCCGCTCTGAGGAGTGGCGCCGCCCAACCTCCACAGGTCTGCATAGCCCCCATGACCCCCCTGTGCACAAGCTGAGGTCAGATGGGGGACCGTGCGCTATGCGCCTAGCCCCCGACTAGCCTCCCAACATACCTGTGGGTTGTATGGGTGACCAAGGGCTCTACCCCAACACTTGCCCTCCAACCCCTGGTCGCACACAAGACCAGGGGCCAACTTTTTTTTAGCCCCCTCGGTTGCTTGCAAGCCTTATTGGGCATTCTGGAGAAACTTTCACTAAATCGGGTGTATTTTTTGCGTATGGGTATGTGCCAGATCATCATGGAAAAAATAGGCCATTAAGTGGCAAAAAATCTAAAAAAATCAAAGTTAGGCAACTTGACATAAAATTTTGAATAAGTTATCTATATTATTTCAAAAATATGTAAGAACAAAATCTGTAGCAAATTGAATGTAGTTTCTAAACTAATAGGTTTGTTTAAAAAGAAAAAAACCTATTTGGTGAAAATTTGAAAATTCAATGCAGAGTACTTAAATTTTAGGGAAAAAATAAGTAGGTGTCCGTTTACCACCCTAACCACAATAAAATGATAATATTTTAGGGTATGTGCAGGATCATCATGGAAAAATAGGCCCTTAAGTGGCAAAAATTTAGAAAAATAGAGTTAGGAAACTTGACGAAAATTTGAATAAGTTATCTATATTATTTCAAAAATATGTAAGAATAGAATCTGTAGAAATTGAATGTAGTTTCTAAACTACTAGGTTTTTTTAAATCTATTTGGTAAAAATTTGAAATTTCAATGGACTAGTACTTAAATTTCGGAGAAAAAATAAGAAGTAGGTGTCTGTTTGACCACCCTAACCACAACAAAATGATAATATTTTTATAATATTTTAGACATAAGTAGAGGACTCATGTTCAGATGATGCATATTTTTTTGTAATTTTTTTCCAAGTAAATAATTAATTATGATTTTTTTATTACAACTTTTAAAAAATATAAAAACTTGTAGGTCTGACCACCTTAACTTGGTCAAAAATTCATGAAATTCAATTTTTTTTTTTTTGATCCTACAGTATGCAAAGCATAGAATGTGATGCATGTTTTGGATTCCAAAAATGTGATACCATTTGAAAGCTATAGATTTTTTACAATCAATCTATCAATCAAGACAATTCAAATAGAAAATGAATAATAATTATTTATTAAATTCAAAGTAAAACATAATTTATATTGATGGAAAGCTGAAAATCTCCTTTAAAAACCCTTTTCATTTCATCAATGTTGGGTAAAATAAAAGTTGTCAGCCACATACCCTACAAATACCCATCATATCGCCACTTTTTGGCCCATCATGATTATGCACATAATTTTTAGATATAAGTAGAGGACTCATGTCCTGATGTGATGCATATTTTTTTGTAATTTTTTTCCAAGTAAATAATTAATTATGAATATTTTATTACAACTTTTAGAAAATATAAAAACTTATATGTCTGACCAATTTAACTTAGTCAAAACTTCGTGAAATTCAATTTTTCTTTTTTTAATCCTATAGTATGTGAAGCATAGAATGTGACACGTGTTTTGGATTAAAAAAATGTGATACCATTTGAAAGCTATAAATGTTTTTCAATCAGCCTATCAATCAGGACTTTAGTCATAATTTGAATAGAAAATGAATAATAATTATTTATTAAATTCAAAGTAAAGCATAATTTATATTGGTGGAAAACTGAGAATCTCTTTTAAAAACCCTTTTTGTTTCATTAATTTTGGGTTAAAAAAAAGTCGTCAGCCACATACCCATCATATTGCCACTTTTTGGCCCATCATGGTCCTACACATACCCGTACGATGTCCATTTTTCACAAACGAGATATCGTTGGAAAGTTGATTCCGACACCGATCCAGTGGTGCAAGTGCGTTTACCTTATTTTTCTCTAGATTTATTTTGTAGGTCCTTGAACTCAGATGTTGTTGTTTTCGCTTCGGAGGGCATATCTTTTGGCTCGGTGATCCTTTTTTCATCATTCTTGCAGCGTTGGAAAGCTGCTTTAGTCCTCTACACAGATTTGAGGTCTTTTTTTAATGCATTTTTTCATTCTATACTTTTACAATCATTGGGTTATTGTAATAAATGAACTGAGATAAAGTTCCATCAGAGGGGTTTCTTGTATAATAATCTGATTAGAGTGTGCATGCACTTTGATCTCCATCTTCATCTTGTTTTGATGGAAACTCGCATGGGTTATCTGGTTTCTTAGTTTCTTTTGGCCACATTTTGCTCTAGCTTGACACATCAAATTCACATTGGTTCACACTTTAGATTGAGAGTTTATGTTTCTTGATCTACATTGGTTCAGATCCTTCTCAGTTTGAGGGCCATGTTTTTATGGTTAATGTTCGAGAGTCTTAATGGTACTCCTTACCATGGAAGAGTTTTAGTCTCAGTTTGGCATCGACATTGAGATACACGGTTTCTAGATTATATCATAATCTCATCTACTATTGCTTCACAAATTCTAGGGTTGTTCTAGTTTGTGATTTTTCTAGTGTTCTGTGGCATTGGGTTTGCTGTCACATTATTATGATTCCATTTTTGGTTTCTTGTAGATAGAAGTATCTTTTCTTGCTTGTTAGATTGCAGTTCCAGTGTCACTCCACCGTGTTCTTCCAGTGCTTCTCTACAACAGTCATCTCATTGTAGGGGGGTTTTGTCTCACAGGGTTTTCCTTCTCTACTTCATTATTGAATTTGTACTTAGGTACCTGATCAGGCCTTTGTTACTAGGACCCATGCATGCTTTCTTGCATTCATCTTATTTTTAGGTGCATGCTTTTTTAGTCTCCCTAAGTTGCACTTATGGGGGGGTGTTAGTGTATTTAATATTTAATTGCAAGTGTAATTAATATTTAATTGCACTTGCATAACTTTACTTAGGTAATATTTAATTACTAGGTTAATTAATCTCATCCTTATCTTATTGAGCTATCTTGTTGCTCAAGATAAGATTAGGTTTATGCATCTTTGCTTTTATAAAGAAAATCATCTCATGTAATTATGAATTCTTGAATATTATTATTTGCACATCTTTTTGCAAAGCTCTTTGCTTTTTCTATTTTTCTCTTATGTGGAAGGCTTTTCTGGTTTGCATTTCAAATCTTGGTTTCTAACAGTAATTACACTTTTACATTCATTTTCAGTCATCTAGATTAATCAATTGCATTTAGTTAACTTCATTTGCATCACATCACATCACACACATCTTAATTTGAATGAACCCCTTATATTTTGGGTGTAGGATCTATCTCTTTCCATTAGGTGAAAGACCCTGATTGAGTAAAAGAGACTAAGCATTGCTAGTCCCCAAAATCCTATTGTTTAGGTTTACATTTCATTTACATTCCATGTGCATGTCATTTTATCTCCATTTTTTATGTGTTGTAGGATTTCTATGATTGAGGTCTTGCATCACTCAAATCACATTTGCATTTCTTATTCTAGCACAATAGAATAGGGTTTTTGACATACTTTAGACTTTCCTAGTCTTTAACACACTTAATGCTAGGATTTTATGTAGATTTTTCTCTATTTAAGGTTTGATTACCTAACTATGAGTTTGACCATGGAAAACCCTCCATTAGACAAATGACTTTAAGCTATTTTGTAGGAATTTTCTGAGATCTCGATTCGATTTTTTGTCAGAAAGTGTTGTACAGGTGTCAAGGTGCAGAACAAAGACTTGAAATTATAGAAATTTGAAAGTGGACTGATTTGCCATGTATGGAGAATGTGTCCCTCCTAAGGTGACCTTTTGAGTTAGATACAGATCTAGACACCTAGTTAGTAGAAAACAATATTTAGGCAGAAAAACCCTAGCATTGGACTAATTTGCCCAAGGTGGCGAATGAGTCCTAGTCAGCTCAAAATTAGAGTTGTCAGATTTCTAGATTGCTTTCTAGTCCTCTTCAACTTATCAGGTACACACAATCTAAGATTTAGCTTTCTGTTTAGTTTAATTTGCATTTTCATTCATCATTTTAAGCTTTTTGCAAACATCACTGTGTTTTCAAATAGTGCATATATCCTAGGTTTTGTATTCATAATTAGTCAATTACTTTACCTAGTTGAATGTAGATCATCTCATTTAGTCTTAATCACATCCTACATACATTAGATTGAGTGAACCACATTGATTTTGAGTGAGGTTGATCTCTCTCCTTTTAGGTGAAACATCCTAAGAGTGCAAGAGTACCCTATAAGCCTCATTCCCAAAAAGCTATGGCTCAATTGGTTTTGTAGGATGCAATTTATAATGTTGTGGTTTACAGGTTACTACAATGGGATCTTCATTCTCTCACATGGAAAACAATCTATCTTCTACAATATTCTTTTAGGTATCCTTTTTCATATGTTATGATTTGCTTTACGATACTTTAGCTTGCATATGTATGTAGTGTCATATGGCTACTAAAGTGGGGGCTAAATGTAGCATCACAAATTATTCCCCCTAAATGTGAAAGAACAATTTCATTCTTTATTTGGGTCTAACTTTGGCATTTATTTCATCAATGTATTTTAGAAACACTCCCCTAGCCTTGACCTTTCTCTTCAACTCAAGAGAACGTGTCAGTGCCAGTGCTACCCTAAGAGTGCCCTCTCTATCACATTTCACCACTTTAACTCTATTTTTTTTTAATGGATAATTCTTGATTAAGAAAACCCTAACCTCAAGAATCAAAGGGGTATGTGTAGGATCATGATGGGCCAAAAAGTGGCAATATGATGGGTATGTGTAGGGTATGTGGCTGATGACCTATTTTTCACCCAAAATTGATGAAACCAAAAGGGTTTTTACAGGATATTCTCAGATTTCCACCAATATAAATTATGCTTTACTTTGAATTTATTAAATAATTATTATTCATTTTCTATTTGAATTATGACTGAAGTCCTAATTGATAGGTTGATTCAAAAACATCTATAGCTTTCAAATTGTATCATATTTTTTGAATTCAAAACATGTGTCACATTCTATGCTTCACATACTATAATATTAAAAAAAGAAAAATTCATGAAGTTTTGACCAAGTTAAGGTGGTCAGACATACAAGTTTTTAATATTTTTTAAAGTTGTAATAAAAAATTCATAATTAATTATTTACTTAGAATTTTTTAAAAAAAAAAATGCATCACATCGACATGAGTCCTCTACTTATATCTAAAATATTATAAAAAATAATTTATCATTTTATTGTGGTTAGGGTGGTCAAACATACACCTACTTCTTATTTTTTCCCGAAATTTAAGTGCTACTGCATTGAAATTTCAAATTTTCACCATATAGATTTAAAAAAAAAAATGAAGTAGTTTAGAAACTACATTCAATTTGCTATAGATTCTATTCTTACATATTTTTGAAATAATATAGATAACTTATTCAAATTTTTACGTCAAGTTGCCTAACTCTGATTTTTCTGATTGTTTCGCCACTTAAGGGTCTATTTTTTCTATGATGATCTTGCACATACCTAAAGTTAAATGTGTGGAAAACAACTAGACGAGGGAGTGGCAACCACAGACTAGCTATTTTTCTTGATAACTTTAGTTTTTAATTTGTGTCGATCCTTAATTTATGTGGTGTGAATTTGAATTCAAGATTTGGTGGTAATTAAATCCTAATAAACTAAATTTAAATGAGTTTTCCTACACTTTAATTTATTCCCATGATTGACTATAAATATATAAATTATTATTTTAAAATCAATAAGGTTAAAATTTTAACCTTTTGCCTAGAAAAAACATTACAGCAAAGCTCTGCCAAATCATTCATCCTATTTTATAGAATTACAAAGGAAATTTTTAGATTTATTAAATATTTCACAATCATTGTCCAGAGTTTGATTCCAATGGAAGAACTAGGTGGAATCTAGGTTTGTAGATGAATTTGTCTTCCTTCAACTAGCTAATGACTTGTTTTCAGCTCATTCTCATCTTCAGACTTTGATCTCCTTTCTACCCTAAGTACAGTATTTATGTATTTTGATTCTCCTTTTGGTATTTTACATTCTTTTGCGTTGATCTTTATTTTGTCACTTAGGGATCCTTCTCTAAAACATTTGAGTAGCATTTTAATCAGTTGTATTGTATTTTAGCTTTTCACAACCTTAATCACACATAAGGTTCAAAGCACATACTTTATCTTTTAACAAATCAACTATTTGTGGAAGTAGAAATACCAAAATGAGGGTTTAATAGATGAAAAATCCTATGTATCTGTGGATGTGAAAATCTGCATTTTGGTTAAAATCCTAACACACACAAAGCATGATTAGTACTTTAAAACAAAACCAACAACCAACATCCCTATGAAATAACTCTACATGCTAATAATGCAATCAAAGCAACAAATATTTAGATAGATAAATTGAAAGCATATAATAAAACATGGAGAAAATTATATCTCATAGTGGATTGGTGCTATTGTGGAAAATAACCCTTTCCCAATCCTTGATAGATAAGCTAAATAATGAAATTCCTTGAAGATGGAGTGATGGTGGGAAAAATCAGTTCTCCTGAAGAGAGTGACTTTACATGAATGATTGTGGAGTTGTGTAGATGAAAATGCTAAGCTTGTGGAGGATTTGATGAAGAATGAAGCTTCTCATTTATAGATTATTTTGATGAGAGAAATAGCCAACTGGATGAATGTGGGACAAATATTTGACCAATGATATGAAGCCACTTGTCAACTTGTAATAGGTTGGAGGATGAGCACATTTTGGTCAATGTGCCAAAGAGAGGGAGATTTCAAATTTGAATTTGAGAGTAGATGTTGAGTTTGACTTGTGCAAGGGACATGTAAGAGCCATGTAAGGCCTCATAAATGCTTTGTTGGATGTACATGTCCACTTGTTTTTGAATTCAAACTTGAGGGAATATTCCTCAAAGATGCCATGTTGATGGAAAATGCTGATTTTAATAAATCAATAAATTGATTTATTGGTGCAAGTGGGAAAATCTAAAGGATGTGATGGGTGATTAGGTTAGGTTAATCAAGATTAGATTAGCTTAGGTGATGATTAGATGCTTTGACCCCTTTGACTTGAATATTTTGATTTATTTAAATCAAAAAGGGATGAAAGGTGATTTCAGACTTATTAAATAAATGATTGATTTATTTAATCAAGGAGGGTGATGTTAGGATCAAGTTGATTTATTTAATTTAAATTGACGACTTTAAGAGATTGATAAATAAACTTGATTTATTTGCTGAATGGATGAATATGACCTAATCGAATGCATTATGCCAATTTTGCATGTTTACATTTTTCCCCTCTTTGAAGCAATGTACTTGTTGCGTTGGTTCAAAGAATAAACTTGCCGCGATCAAAATTCAAAAAATTTCTAATTTTTTGGATGCCCCAGTGGAAAGAAGTACACTAGTACATTGCCCCTCGAGAGATCGAGCGAAAAGATTCAATTTGAGGGTCGATCTCACGATAAAGAGGTTCAAAATGGATGGTTATGCAAATGAGATGGTTTTAAGATGCATAGAATAACAAATCTATATTATCTTAAACAACTTAAATGATGATATGATGTGAGATGGATGAGATTGATGATGTGATATGCCATGATTATGCAATGGATGATTTATGAGATGCTTAGACTAACAGATCTATATTATGATGATGAACATGCATGTGAGATGATATGCAGAATACTAATGAATGCAGGATGTATGCACTGGTGATGATGATTAATTAATCATGACGTGATGTTAGTGCGGAAAAGAAGACATTAGATGATGACAAGAGGATCCAACAAGCCAACTTTATGAGATATGATGAGAAATGATGATTATAGATGGGTGATTTGCTTATCAAGGATTGGGATTTTAAAAGGGCTACTTACCTTATGTTTGATAACACATGTAGATATGATACATCAAGGTATAAAGAACCAGGATGGCATTGTATCTAGTGCAATAGAATTTGACTCGACAAACGTATAGGAGTATTATTGTTCACACTTGACATACAGAAACCTTGCTAGGACTTACCTAACAAAGCAAGTATCCGCCAAGTTATTTTACAAGAACGTCCAACAAGTACAACAGAGAAAAGATAATGATCGTTGCCCCATTCCTATCTCTCTAAATCCTTTGTTCGGATATCATCGAGAGGTCCTTGGAATGAGGGCAATAAGATAAATCAAAACAAAAGATCAAGTATGCAAACAAGCCAATGCTCTTCATACTTTGAGCCAAAGGGATGTGTTTTGATAGGATAAGAATCCAAGGTGGTATCCAAAATGATGCCCATTGTCAGAATGATATATCCTAGGACATGCATTGTATAGGATGATGATGGTTTGATAAGTTGACTGATAGGCTGTTGATATAAGGTTGATTGACATGTTTGAAAATGATCAAGAGTTTGATTTTGTTTTAAAGATTTGTTGTTTTCTTTTGATTTTACGATTGAAGTTTGCTTTTTGTTGATTGTTGTGATTGTTTCGCTTGTTTTGCCAAAGGATGAACATTACTGATTTGTTTATTATGGATGATTGATTATTGCAGGTGCAAGCCTAGATGAGATAGATGGATTTTATCAAATATTGGATGTTTTGCATTTTGAAATGTTTTGAGGCTATTTTTGGTGTTTTGAGATTTTACAAATGTTTTGATTTTTTTGATTTTCAAATGTTTTGGGGTTGAGATTTTATGGATGTTTTTGGATTTTGTGTCTCGGGGGCTAATCAAAGATGAGCCTTTCCTACATTTAAGCTCAAAGACGACATAGTCCGGATTCCATGTTTTTGATGTTTTTTTAAATTTTTATGAATGTTTTTGGATTTTTTGATGTTTTGGATGTTTTTGGATTTTTCGCACGATTTTGACGATTTGGATATGGACATGTGCGACAATATCAGTGCTATATTTTGGATTTTGTTGAAGACGAAGCTAAGGTTGACTAATCAAATTGATGGATTGATGATGATGATAAGATTGTTGAGGATACACAACAATGCAAGGATTTGATTGATCAAGATTGATGACGATAACATTGTTGAGGATGCACAACAATGCAAGGATTGATTGATCAAGATTGATGATGATAACATTGTTGGGGATGCACAACAATGCAAGGATAGTGTTAAGCAACACAAGGATTAGGATGAATATCCAAAGATGATGATGGATTGATTGGATTGGATTGATCAAGATTGTTTAAAGCTTGTTTTGGAACAAAAGATGTTTGAATGATTTGATATGACATTTGAAGAATGCATTAGATGCGACTGATATTGATCGTTTGAATCAATGTTCAATTGAAGATAAAACTTGATAAGGAACATCTTCCTGTCAAAATATGCCATGGGCTAGTGATTTGGGATTTTTCTCACAAAATTGGTTTGACCAATTTGATTTCACATTTTCCAATGTTCGGATCACCACATAAGTTGGAAGATATATATCAAGATTTATTCCTAAAGTAAGATGTAAATATCTGCCCCCAATGTTTAGCAATGTATGGAATGTTATGGATAGATGCTTGGATGGATGTATGGATGGATGGATATGGATTATCTTGTGATAAGATAAGGTGTTTGGATAAAGAATATGCTCATTTGGATAATGCTTCATAGCTCATATAACATTGGATAGGATAGGATTAGTGAAAATGACCCATGTCAAGATGTTTACCATAAGCAAGTGTAAAGTGTGCCCTAAACTTTCATCAAGATCAAGATAACTTGGATGATGGATGCAGATGGATGAAAATGGACTGGATAAATGGTTTATGGATGAATGGATTTATTAGGATAAGATGGACGGAATGCTCAATTTATTACGGATGGGATGAGATGCCTTCACCTAAACTAGCGCACATAGATGCTCAATTCTACACATGACACCTATTTGCTAGGTTTTCATCATGGTCTTGCCCAAAGCACCACTATAGTGGTTTTCTCTTGGAGGACAATTTTTTTTTCTTTACTGTTTTCAATCCTTTTTCTAATTTTTTTTTTTTGGATTTTCATATTTTTTTATTTTTTTGAAATATTTTAAGCTCATGTTGAATCACTAGGTGTTGTTGATGTAGATGCCCCTGTCATAATGTGCCATTGATATCCTACTTGAAGAAGTTTCTTTGCTAAGATACGTGCACTTGAATACAACTTTTGAGATTCATGATTTGCTTGGTTGATACCGGTGTTAACTCTGTCTTGGTGCGCACATCGCGATAGAGTGCCTTTTGAATCCTTATGATGAAGGGTTGTTGCCAACACATGGTCAATGTGAGAATTGGATATCATGCGTGGAGGCGTGGATGGAGTGTGTTTAGGGATAAAAGATGGATTGGTTGACAGTTTGGAGCTTTTGAATCTCCAAACTTGGGAAGGTGAACAATGATGGGTGGATACAGAAGTGTGCATGGAATTAGGACCAACTACTTGATACACTTTGTACGTCGCTTGAAAATCCTATTTTTCTTTTGTGGACATCTTTGATGGATACTTTTCCCTTTTTATTTTTCCCCATAGTTTCTTTGACTGATGGAGTTTGATAGGGATGATCTTTCTTTGTATTCTTTGGTATAAATTTGTATTTGATTTGTTCATTATTCTTTCTAGCTTCTTTTTCTTTGATAAATTTCTTCGTACTTTGATTCAATTCTTTCTTTTGACAATGGTCCCAATTCGTGGATGGGGTGATGGGTGGATGAAGATTCATGACACGACTAGTTGTAGTATTGGCATTGGTTTCATCAGAAGGATTCTTTGTGCTCCCTATGTCAACATTTGGTTGAGACATAGTTGCCCCCTGTATGGTGGTAGTAGTACCTTCATGCTTTGATTTTTCCTGTTTTGAGATGCCTTGTTCGATAAGCGTTCTCTAATAGATAGCTATTGTAGTTGATGTTAGTTCAATTGGATGCTCTGCTGACTCTAAAATATCTTGTTCTATGTAACTTGTTTCCTTGAGCAGATAATGGTCGATATCCACATACCTGATGTCCTTAGTCTGAATTTGGGATATACTTGACCCTGATGTTGACAACTCAATAAACTTGTCTTTTTGTGTAATAATATCAGGAGTAAAGGGATCCCGTTCTGAATGAATATCATCTACGTGCCTATCCATAGAAAGCATATCATGGGTAGATGGAGGAATATGTGTTATGGGGATATGATCATCACTTGTGATATCTTGTATAGATAGGAGAGTGTCCATTAGATCATTATAGTATCTTTGAGATACAAATTCTTGATCTTGAATAATTTTGGAATTACTTTCGACATGCTTTGGATCAAGTTCTTGACATGGGTCAGTTTCAAAGGATGGATTGCTTACAAAAGGTTCTTGGATGTCGTCATTAGACATGGTAAGTGGTTCAATATCTTCAAGTATCGAGTTCAAGGTTCCTTCAGTATATGTAACCATGAGGTCAAAGTGTGTCAACATGTCTTGGAAGGGACCATTGCTAGACTTTGGTGAAAGATTTTGATCATGCTTTGGAATAAAATTTTGAGATATGTCCTCTAACTCATAAGGCGAGGTAGAGACATTTTCAACATGATCATAGGTCAACAGATCGTGCATTATGTCAATAGGATCAAATAATCCTAACACTCCTTTAAATAGATCACTAAAAAGTGGCTCTTGATGTATGGTGAGTTGATCATTGGATTAGGTGGAAACATCTTCAAGGTGCTCATCGATGGAGAGATCTTGATCATTGTTTTCAACAATTGTGATGGAGGGATTTCTAATGTCTTCAACCATAGGGTCAAATGATGTTGACATTTCTTGAATTGGATCATTGTTGGGTATTGTTAGTGGATTTTTATTATGATTGAAAAGTGACTCTTGACCTATGTTGATTTGATCTTTGGATGGTGTAGAAACATCTTCCATGTGTTCGTTGATGGATAGCTCTTGATTATGTGATCATTGATTTGGATCGATACATGGAGTTGTTAACATTGTGTTGAGATTTTGAACAACATTTGCTTGTTGGGCTTTGTATTGGGCTTTAGCTTGCACTTGCATTTGAGCCTGGGCTTGTGCTGATTTTTGTGTGGCTAGATATTGTTGGATGGCCTTTTGGTAGGCCTGGTGAGCTTTTAGCGCAATGTTATATTGTCTTGTTGCATTTGGTTTTGCTGGTGGTGGTGGTGGAATTGGGATCATGTTGGATGTAGTGATGGGTAGTTGACATACTTTTGAAGTGATCATAGTGGTTTGTGATATGATGGGTTTGATCGAAGTGATAGGAATGGTCAGAATGAACAAGGTGATAGGTCTTTGGGAGACCATATTTTGATTTGTCAGGATTCATGTTGTCATTTTATTAGATACCATCTGTTGGTGCGATGTCGATGGTATATCCAAAGGATTTTATGTGATGGCTTCATTGGTGTTAGGTGGATTGAATTGGATGGAGTGGTTGGTGCTAGGTAAAGGGGGAAGCCCTAAACCAAGGAATGATGTTGATATGGGTAATGGTGGTGGAGATGTCTCTTGGTGCAATGACTCAAATATTTTGGTAAGTGTAGCAATTTGATCTTGGTTACGATCTTGACTCCCTTGATATTGTTGATTTGGTTTTTGTTCAAGCAGATTTGGGATGCATACTTGTGTTTTTTGAATGGGATCATGGAAAAATTGATTTTGGACAATGTTCTGATTTGGGATGACACTTAGATTTGGCATGATAGGTTGAAATTGAACATTGTTGATTTTGGGAATCACATTGCCTTGATTTAGGTAACTTTGATTTTGTATGGTGTTACCTTGACTTGGAGTCGTTAACATCTTGTTTGGATTCTGAACAACATTTGTATGATTTGCAAACATATTTATCCCAAAGTTTTTTGGATTCATGTTTCAAAAATGTGTACTTGGTACATTCTCATTTGGCTTGTAGGGATTTGGTGGGATGACGTTGTTCATTTGAAAGCTTATGCTTTGATTGTTCGGTTGACAGACTTGTAGGTTTGGATTTAGATCTACCATTGGGAAATGTGTTCCAATCTTTGATTTGTGCATACTCACACTTGTTGTACCATTGACATCTGTAGAGGGTAATGATCCCATGTATGGATTGTATAAGTGTGAGTTTTGATAATCAATCGGCATTGTAAGGTTTTGAAAGTTCAATTGATTTGGATTACTCATGATGTATGGATCAAGTTTGTATTCCATGTTCTGCATTTGTTTTTACCTTGTTGCCAAAGTGACCTCTAAGGTGTTTAGGACCAATGATGAGATGAATGTTGAAAGGGGTGAATGATATGGGTGTTGAACGTTTAGGGACTTTATATCAATGCTAGACTTAGGGCTTGATTTTGATTGGTTTGATTGAAAAATGAACTTGTAAACCCTAAGATGTTGGATGTGATCTTAGGATGATTTTGTTCAAAGGATTTCTAATTCAATTAAATGCATGAGAAAGGATGCATTCCCATACACCTAACTAAACAAGGTAATTTTGATTTTGATGATTTACCCAAGTCTAAAATGATGTTTCCAAATCTCTAAATTTGTTTGGTGGGATGGGATGATAAATGTTTGGGATGGGTGAAGTGTTTGATTGGATCCTAAATGAACCTAGGAAGGACTTGTTTACTAGACCAAGATAGTGAAGAACATGCCTTCTCTAAAATTAATTCAAAATCAAAAGACCGATGTTTGCATGAAAATTATATGACCAAAAGATGCCAAGCACATGTGTGGGGTCCAATTGATTTAATCTTTGATTAATGGATTCTTTTTACCACAAACACACTCTTGATTAGATTTTGAATCTAGATGTCTAATGTCTCAACTTTCCCCTTATCTCACAAAGTGTATTATGCAGAAATCGAGGAAATTTGAGGCAAGAGTTACCTATTGTTGACCTTAGCAGGAGCAAATTGAGATGAAATCCAAATGCTTAGAAGCCTCTAAGGATACGAATCCCAAGGGCAAGCAATAACATGTGAATTTTTTCAAGGATATTTTCCTCTCCTAAAGGGTTTGAGATTTGATGCTCATGTTGAATGTTGGTTTTCCAATGTTTTTGATCAAAGCACTGTGTTTTCAAACTGACTCACAAGCAATATAACATCCTAGCTCAATTGGTACATTTTTCTTAGTGGGCTTGCCTCATGCCCTTCATAGTAGAAGAGATGATTTTACATGCAACCAAGGAGACAGTATAAAGGTATGTTAAGAATGAAGCCTTAACCTCTATACTTTAACCAAGATCGAACATGGCAAGTAACTTCTTGGAATCTATGTTCTAATGTACCACTTTGATAAACTCACTCAATGGATCAATTGGTCACTACAAAAAAATGGTTCTATTTTGGACTTTCTTTTCGTGGAGATTGACCCATATGGCAAGAGTCCCCTTTCGGATCCATCTCGTCAGAGCCAACCGCATGATACTAGTGTTTACTCCAATACCCACATTTATATCCTAGTTGGAAATACTCTTGGCTTTAGAGTGTTACTGGTTGAGTCATTCCCTTGGGTGAGTACTTTTTTCCCAAGGAAGGCCCTCTAGGATAAACAAAAGTGAGTAAAGACAAAATCTGTAACTCGATCAATCTTTGATGGCAACAAAGAGAGAGAATATACGCGATAATGCTCCCACTCACACTCGCACAAGATCTTGTTTAATTTTAAACCCAAATCAAAGTGTGGAGGTGATTGCTTTATCTCACCCTACAGTAATGAAAAAGGCCTTTTGATTCTCAAGATCGCTATAAAGCGCGAGAGAAGCGCATATGTCCTTTTTCAATGCCTTTAGTTTAAGTAAGCGTTCACAAAAAAACAAAGTTGCACTTGTTCTTTTTAAATCCAAAAAGCAAAATGTGAGTTTTTTTTAAGCACCAAAAGACAAGTGAGAGATACTTTGTTCAATTGTTAATACGAGAAACAAAATATAGTAAGTTGTGATCCTAAAGTTTGTTTTAACCTTTGCAAGAAGAAATTGAAAGATTCTTTTTAAAACCAAATGAAAATTAGTGTCCTAAGAACGAAAAAAATAATGATTTCTTGGAGAAGTGTTTAAAAACAACACTTAAAGTGTTTAAAAAAACTTTGATCTTTCAATTTGTCATCTTCATGCTTTGTTGTTCTTCGTTATCCTTCTTCGTTTTTGTTGTTTTCCTTGTACTTTCTTTGCTTTCCTTTGTTTCCCTTTTCGCTTTCCTTGTACCTTTTTACCTTCCTATTCCAACAAAATGACAATCATGTGAGATTTAGAACATTAAATTCATTTTGATCATTAACTCCAACAACAACGTGATATTAATTGAAAAGACCAATGATAATAAAAGAAAGATTAAAAAGTGATTCTTGCTTTTTACAAACTTTAAAGAAAATCTTAATCAAAAGTAGAGAGTTTGCTTAACAATGAGCAAAAGTTTATTTTTCTACCAATGATTCAGTCTCACCCATCTACTTGATTCTATATCAAAAGTTTCTCTAAGATATGAAACACTTTGTCCACTACTTTGTGTAGTAAATCAATTGTTGAGAGCATCGATATTAAATGTAGAGACAAGTGTTAAATGCATTTGATAAATACAGTCAAGTCACCAAATCGTCAAAAATTTTAAGACTTCCCCCAAACAAAGTCATTATAAATGTTTCAACATTTTAAAATTGGGTTATGCTGGATTCTTCAAAGCAATTATTAGTAGATTTTCCTTCATGTCTTCGACTCATGAAATCAGCTGCAAATACCACATTAGCCCAAGAAGGTGACCGAAAACATAACTTACCCAGGCTGCCTAATATAGCATAGTTATTGACTCGTCAACCTATGCCTCACTGGTATTCTCTTTACAGTGTACAAATGGATCATCATTAACATTATGCATGCTACAAATGGGATCGCTCTGACAAACAGAGAATAAAAGACTTAGGAAGTGCATCAGATTTTTAAATAAAACTTGTTGTGTTATGCCTTGTAGGACAGGTCAGTGAATATAGATTCTTAGGACTTTGATTAATGTATGTGGCAGAGAATTCAATAACCCCCTGACACCAAATCTGCCTTCTTTAATGCTTTTGAGTAGAGATGTTGACTGTTATCCACTTCCGCTGTGAATGAAGAAACACAACTAGTAGGTGTAAAGCCGTATTCTACATGATCGCAGGACCTGCACATGTAAATCTACTAGCGTATGTTTCAAAACTAGACCTAAGATCTATTGAAAAGGCATAACAGGAACATTTAATGACAACATTCAATGATTTTTAAGACTTCCAAGCAAATGTAGTTGACAGGTGTAAAGGACGAATTCAAAAAGTTCTTTAGAAAGGGCGCCAAGACTATTTTTCAGGAAAATACATTTGGCAAGTGTAAAGCCATATTCCTCAACCGTTCTAATATTTTCTTTACCTGCACGCAGATGGGAGGTGTAAAGCTAAGTAAAAAATAAAATGGTGGATGGTCAAGCCACCTCTACACTACTATTATGCATACAAGCTAGAGAAGAGTTGTATAAATAATTTCAAAGGTCAAAAGAGTAGAACAAGGAAAAAATAGCTGAAGGATGATAGGAAATGAGTGCCTGTAGAAGATTTGTAATCAATCACATTAAACCGACACGCCAAACATAAATATGTTAATGTGAATCACCAAAAGTCTCCATTTTAATGTTATGTTATTATTCTGACGTGCAAGATCTAAAATGTTCTCTCTCTTTCCTATGTTCATTATTTTGTAGGCTACAATGACTAGAATGGACTACAATATTTGACCAGCACCCTCTACAGAAAGAAACACAGTTTTGTAAAGAATATGGACAACCAAAAGAAAAAAAAATGCCTAGAGAACTTTCATTAGATGTTATAGTTGTAAATGTTGTGGCAGACATGTAAGTAAATTTTGCAATAGTTCCTCAAACGCCTTCACCTGCAAACTAGTAGATAAAAGTCTGAGGAGTACTAATCAATATTTGTGTCAAAGAAACTAGTAAACATAACAACAGTGAGGTTCATGAAAAAAAATCAGCGAATAAAAGCTTGTTCCATTAGTGGGTGCAAAGCCGTATTTCACAAGTGAAGATGTCGCTAGAAGCTTTGATAATGATGGTAGCTAATTACAGAAATTCCAATACCACATAAATTAAAGTTTGAAAAAGAAGTCCCCTGCTTATTGAGAAGTCAAGAAAACAAAAAATAAGGATGTTGATATCTCAATAATGATGAAGAAATGTCTAAGAGAATGGGCTAAAACAATTGTTCAATTGATTGTCTCTTCTGAAATTCCACAGGAGTGAACAAAGAAGATTTATCCTCATAAAGTTTTCACCCATTTATGTTTGTAGAAACAGAATAAGACAAAATGCCTTTAAGAAAAAACAAATGTTTTCTTTTTACACAAAAGACCAGCCCCATAAGATACTTATCAAAAATCCAAATAAACAGAGACATTTTGATTTGTAGCTTCTAAAATACTTTGACTAAAAGTAGACCACAAATTTCAATAATGCATTAAACGGAAATTGAAGCCTGAACAAAACAAAGACTTTAGAGTCTCATTTCATGTGGTAAACCACCCTCCTTCTAGCACCATTTTTTGGATGTGAAAATCTGCATTTTGGTTAAAATCCTAACACACAAAAAGCATGATTAGTACTTTAAAACAAAACCAACAATCAACATCCCTATGAAATAACTCTACATGCTAATAATGCAATCAAAGCAACAAATATTTAGATAGATAAATTGAAAGCATATAATAAAACATGGAGAAAATTATATCTCATAGTGGATTGGTGCTATTGTGGAAAATAGCCCTTTGCCAATCCTTGATAGATAAGCTAAATGATGAAATGCCTTGAAGATGGAGTGATGTTGGGAAAAATCAGTTCTCCTGAAGAGAGTGACTTTACATGAATGATTGTGGAGTTGTGTAGATGAAAATGCTAAGCTTGTGGAGGATTTGATGAAGAATGAAGCTTCTCATTTATAGATTATTTTGATGAGAGAAATATCCAACTGGATGAATGTGGGACAAATATTTGACCAATGATATGAAGCCACTTGTCAACTTGTAATAGGTTGGAGGATGAGCACATTTTGGTCAATGTGCCAAAGAGAGGGAGATTTCAAATTTGAATTTGAGAGTAGATGTTGAGTTTGACTTGTGCAAGGGACATGTAAGAGCCATGTAAGGCCTCATAAATGCTTTGTTGGATGTACATGTCCACTTGTTTTTGAATTCAAACTTGAGGGAATATTCCTCAAAGATGCCATGTTGATGGAAAATGCTGATTTTAATAAATCAATAAATTGATTTATTGGTGCAAGTGGGAAAAGCTAGAGGATATGATGGGTGATTAGGTTAGGTTAATCAGGATTATATTAGCTTAGGTGATGATTAGATCCTTTGACCCCTTTGACTTGAATATTTTGATTTATTTAAATCAAAAAGGGTTGAAAGGTGATTTCAGACTTATTAAATAAATGATTGATTTATTTAATCAAGGAGGGTGATGTTAGGATCAAGTTGATTTATTTAATTTAAACTAATGACTTTAGGAGATTGATAAATAAACTTGATTTATTTGTTGAATGGATGAATATGACCTAATCGAATGCATTATGCCAATTTTGCGTGTCTACAGTATCCACCCATTTTCCTCTTGGTATGATGATTGTGTACCCGTTCAAATCTAAAAATGATAGGTTACAAAACAAAAAGAAAGAGTGCAAGCCTGTGTGTTCCAATTGAGAAAGTTGCAAATCAAGAATCCTACATCTTTGTCAAGCGAACCCATGCCCTTGACCAATCTATTCTACTCCAAATTTTGATAACATGTGCATAGATATCTTCCCCTCTTAAATATTTTGTTGTTTCGTCAATTTTTTGTTTTGTTTGTGCATATAATGTGTTTTAAAATTCAATTCAATAGTCTAATTAGGTCCATCAATTCACATAAATTTCAATCAATTTTCAAATCAATAAACTATCCAAGTCCTTGGTAGATTGGATCTCCTTAGAGGTTGCTAGTCAATCTTGATAACATTGTTTGCCTAAATACTAATGTTGATGCAAAGAAAGATAGATATTTGTAATATCCTTGCTAGACCTATGATCTCTTTTTCCACATCACAATATCTAAGATAATATAGATTATCTGATGTTAAAGTGAGGATATGATGCAATGTGAACTTGCAAGGCTATGTAAATTTTGCCACTATAGTAACCATATAAAAGATATATGAATTATGTAGGAAAATTACTAATAAGGTGTGGAATGCTATGGATGATTCATGAATTTGTGTAGGCTTATTAGTGATAGGACTTGATATTCCCTTGAGAGTGCTAATATTCTACATATATGTACATGTATATTTTGAGCAATAATTTGAAATTTTGAAAATTATACTTTAAGTGTTCAAATTCAATGTACAAATGTAATTTTCATACTATAGGACCACTCACCACAAATATTAGTTGGTTTGACATGGAAGTGTCATGACCTCCCAATTGTTGTAAAATTGTTCCACATTTAAATTAAATAATATAATTATTAAAATGTGTCTAAGTTTAAGAAGCAAATTAAATGTATGTTTAATGAAATCTAGATATGGTTAAGGTTAATTTATTAGTCTATTATATATGTTGTGTTGAGTTATATAGATGTCAAAAAATTAATGATCTACTTGACATAATGTGGCCAAGAAAATCATCTACACCAAACAACACGTAATATAATTCATTAAATAAATTGATAATTGATATTTTAAAATAGATCAATCTATTTATTAATTTTAATATGTGCATCCTACACAAACATAAAATGTGACTTATCTCTATAGGGGGATCATATAGAGTAGCTAATAAATACTGCTTTCTTGTAGCCCCTAAAGCAGATGCATGAGTAAGACCACAACACAAGTGATTGCAATTCTAAATAAAATATGGTGTATATTGAAATAGTGTTGATATGTGTGAGGTGTCAAGAGTAGCTCTATCTCCATCTAGTACTCCTCAACACTAACTCTAAATTCCATGTAGGTATCTTGGTTAATTAAGTTTCCTAAGAGTATACTCAATGCTCCTAATTTTGATACCAATTATTTTTTGGTGATGGGTGTAGGAACAGTGAGTGAAGAAGGAGCTATGATGGGTGGAGCAAGCACACATTGATTTGGATTGACATGTTCCCCTACCCCATACTATGACATGCCACCACCAACACCATAGAATAATAGGTTGGTTTGTCAAAGGTTCAACAAAGTATGGGGTTATAATTTTCTTATAAATATGTAATCAAAGGATCTTTCTATACAATAGTCTAATAGAATTATATCTCATCCCTCCAATTGTGGAATCCATCAAGATACAATTTAATCAATCTAATAGAACCAACAATGGTTTGTGTCAAATATGCAAGTTGTCCAACATGTTAAGGCATATTTTTCTCATGTTGGATAAAATCCTTTTTCTCCTATCACATGGTTATGTTCTCATTTATAGTTTAGTTTAAGTTAGCCTCATTAGATGGAGGGGAAGGGGGTTTTCTATTGGGGTTTTCCAGGAAATTTTATTGGGGGTGTTTTATGTTGGCATAAGGTGTCTCAACTTTAGTGAGTCCCATGATTAATTTATTAATTATTTTCCCCTAATTTTCTGATTTAATTTGTTAAATGTAATAATATTTGTTTCCAAATTGCTAAGTTACATTGTGGGACCTAGCAGGGAGTTGGCATCCTACATGCAAGGTATGAAGTGCAAGATTGTGACACATGTTACATGTGTGCTCATTTGGGAAGGAATTAAACATTAAATTCTCTTAACTAGGTGTCATGTTGGCATGTCAAAATGTATTTTGGACATAAGTATTGGCAGGGTCCACTTGTGTGCTAGTTGATCTCTTTGGAAAAGTGGAGACAAGGAAATGTGACACTTATCATCTTGGGGAACATTTGAGCATTGAAAATTATAAAAAACCTCTAGAAGAGGTGCCCTTATGCCATGTGGAATGTATTTTGACTTATTGATTGAAGGTTGAAAATGAAACTTGCATAATAGAGGCTAAGTTGTCACTCAGAGTGACAAGGAGTTGTGGGTGAGTTATATTTTGTCAATAAATATGATTTTTGTATGGGATGCCTAGCATTTGAGGTTGCTTGATTTTTGGAGCTACAAGCCTTGCATGTTCTTGCATGTTGGTGCATGTAAGGTGCAAGTTTGACAAGTTGTTAATTGTGTCACTTGGGACTCGTGCATGTTATTGATTTTTAGTTTGCATACATGCAGAGACTAGGAGATTGACACATGGAAAAAATCAATGCCCATGTATGATAAGGACATATTGACCTGTATTAGTGCATTTGTTATTGTAATGTAGTTGTAATATTTGTATGTTGTTATGCTACCAAATTCACTCTAGAATTGTATCAAAGTGAATAAACACCTGCAAGAGCATAGACTTTGAATATTGTATGTAATTGCCATATTACTATAATACAATTGATATGTGCTTTGGTGTGTGGGATTTTTTGAAAGGGTCTTTCCCATATAAAATTCTATGTTATATTATGTGTTGAATGCTTTAAATTTGAAAATAAATAAATAATTGCATGTGCATTCTTAAGTTAACTATAAAAGTAAAGATTTGAAACAAAGTTTATGTAACCTCTTCCCTGATTGATTTTTTTTTAGGGAAGCATTTCCACACTCATATTTCCTTTCAATTGGTATAAGAGATTGATCATATATATTTCCTTGGTGGGTTAGAAGGTTTTTTTGTACTTGTTTAGATTCATTGGGAGTTCTTGTAAAGAGAACTTTGAAATCTTATTTGTAGTTTTAAGATGGCAAGCACATTTAGAAGAATAGAGATAGAGAAATTCAATGGTGGAAATTTTGAGTTGTGAAAAATCAAAATGGAGGACATGCTTGTAGAATAAGATCTATGGGTTACAATATCCAATACAAAACTAGATGCTACCTCCCAATATTATTGGGATTTAATGGATCAAAAATCCAAGGGTTTGATAAGACTATGTTTGGTTAATTCTATGCTCCTGAATGTCCATGAGGAGAAGACTGGAGCTAGTCTTTGGAAGAAGCTTGGCAATATTTATCAAGGGAAACCCTTGGTAAATAATCTTGTCTTGAGAAAGAATTTATATTTTATGAGGATGGAGGAAAGAGGATCAATTTTTGATCACTTGAATGTATTCAATATGCTAGTGGCTCAACTAGGTTCGATTGGTGTGAAGATTGATGACCAAGAATGTTGCATGTTATTGATTTTTTCTTTACCAAACTCGTGTGACCACATGGTGATGGATATTGAAAGTACAAAAACCACTCTCAAGATGGAAGATGTGGTTACTTCACTATTATTTGAAGAGATGCAAATGAATTATTCTAAGATGGCTAAGGAGGCCCTGTCGGTTTGTGGTAGATCAAAGGAGAAAGGAAAGAAAAATGACAAGAAGTCTAAGTCCAAGTTTGCGGGGAGATCTAAGTCTCCTGGTAAAATGTCCAAGGCTAAATGTTGGAGATGTGGGAAATTCAGGCATTTCTAAAAAGACTGCAAAAAGGAGAAAAAGAAGAAAAAATGATAAATTTGATTATGAATCCTCGTATGAAGATGCAAATGCATTTTTTGTAACCTTGGAAATACATGCATCAGAAGATGTGTGGTTGATTGAATCAAGTACATCTTTCTACATGACCTCTCACAAAGATTGGTTCTCAAAGTATGAAGAGTAAGATGGTGGGAACGTGTATTTAGGTGATGAATATCACCTAAAGATTGTTGGCCATGGAAGAGTCATTTTCAAATCACTAATGGTAGAGTGAGGGGGATTGATTGTGTTTTACACATCCTTGGTTAAGATGGGTGATGTGGGAGTGTAGGTTGTTTTCTTGAGTAATAGATGAAAGATGACCAAAGGTGTTATGGTGCTTGCTTAGGGTATTCAAATTGGCACTTTGTATAAGTGGGATGCATGCATAGTTCAATACAATAGTGCTTTTGTGAAGTCCAAGAAAAGGGCTTTGGATTCTTCATTGTCACCATTAGATTGAGAAAAGAAGAATTATTTTGTGTTTACATGTGATGGTCTTTACTTTCTAGGTACTTAAGGGTCCCAATTCTTTGGAAATAAAACTTACTATTGAGAAAGCATTATTATGGCACTGAAAGCTTGGCCATATTGGTGAGAATGGTCTTAGAGCCCTAGAAAATAATTTGAGCCTTGTTGAAGGCCTTGATGATTGTAATCTCGAGTTTAAAATTTTTGAAAATAAATTATATATATAGAAAAAACCACCGTGTTTCTTTTTATTCTAGTTCTCATAAATCTTCTAGGTTATTGGATTTTGTGGATTTTGGTGTGTTTGATCCAGTTAATGTTTTGGTGTAGAGCACCTTGTTGCTCCACTTTAGGAATTTGGTCTATAAGGTTGTTCAAGTCATAATAATGTTAAATAAGGCCATGTTGAGGACATTTTGTAATTTTTTGTGGGAATTTGAGTCATGATTAGGTCGTAGGTTAAATATTACTTAGTTTGCAAAAGTTGTTAATTTGAAAATTATGTAAAAGTGCAAAATTTGAAAAATGGAGAGAAGCCCAACGGTCATGGGAAGTTGTGAGGTAGTTTGGGCATTGTAGGAAGTTGGAATATTTTGGAGGATGTTTAAATAGGTGTGATCCATCATTTTTGAGGGTTGTTGAAGAACTTGAAGGGGAAAATCAATAAAAGATCACTATTTTTTGTTATTTCTATTTAATTTTCTCAAACCCAGCCCATGTACGGTTCTGTATAGGTTGTTAATTTGAAATGTATGTGAATTGATAGATGTAGGTGTTGGAATTAATTTAAATTTTATTTGAGTTTTTTATATTGAGTTTCAAGCCTTTGGAGGATTGATCTCCGTAAGCAACTAGAAAATAGGGACCTAGTGTTTTGAGGGTTAAAATGGATTCAGAGGTCATTCCACCTTTCTATACCTACTATTTCTTGGTGGAATGGGCCTGAATAATGTATGAGTAGGTGTAGGAGTTACAATTTAGGTTTGACAAAGATCTTTTATGAGTTTCTCCACGTTGCCCTGGTGAAAATTAGAATTTGAGCCTTTTGAACAAGGCTAGAGAGGGTGAATTGAAGAAGTGGATTGAGAACTTGATAGAACCTCATAAAATATATGATAATAGGTGTATTTAGATGTGTTTTGAAGGTCTAAGAGGTCTGGAAAGGTCATTTGTATGATAGGGCATGAAATCCTAGTTGATAAAAGGTGAAAACAAGTGAATTAGAGTGGTTTTGTGAAGTGTCCAAGAATCTTAGGGGAAACATATTTGGAGGATGAAATAAGTTAGAGAAGGTAGAATAATGCCTATTGGAAGTGGTTTTAACATTGTGAGAGGTTTGGGCATGTGAGTTTCAATAAGCCTTAGCTAATTGTGAAGAAAGTAAGGGTTTTGTGGAAAGAGGTCATAGTGAGTGATTGTGAACCTAAAACTTGGATATTCTGATATTTGAAGGTTGTTTGTTGACTTCCAAGTTAATTATAAGGTTGGTTGAAAGTTTCAAGGTGTGTCTCTTTGTAAAAGAGGCCTAATTCAAGGCGAGTTCAGCGTGGAAGACAAGATTAGTGGTTGATTTTCCAAAGGATTTATAAGAGAGGTTGAGATATGTGAAAGAAGGCCTAAATGGGTACCTAAATTGATGACTTGTTGTGGAGATTTTTTGGAGAATTTCAAAGTTTTTTCAAGAAAGATAGGTTGGTTGACCTAGTAGGAAGACTAGGTAGAAAATTGAAAACGAGACAAGATTTGAGTTCTTGAGTGGAAAGTGGGTTGGAATCCATTTGAATGGTGAATGTGAGTATTTTTCCACCCTATCATTGCATCAAGTGGTATCAGAGTGCAACTAGTAGATCCTTGAAGGTGATTGGTTGAAGGTTTGAAAACATGGCAAAGGAGATCAGTGAAGCAACACAAAGGAATGCACTTTTCAAGACTAGTTGCAAGTGTCAAGGTAAGGTATGTACTATGATGGTAGATTTAGGTAGCCTAGATAATTTGGTGTCTCAGGAAATGGTTGACAAGTTTCAATTAGTAAGAATTCCTCATGAATCACCTTATGTTATTTCTTGGTTGAATGGGGAGCATACTTTGTTGGTTAAGGAACAAACTTGGGTTGAGTTTCATATAGGTGCATATAAAGATAAATTTTTGTGTGATGTTGTACCTATGAGCATATGTCATTTTTTGTTGGGAATTCCATGGATATATGAAAGGTTTTCTCTATATGATGGAAGGTGTAATAGCTATAAGATAATGAAGGATGACATTTCATTTAATTTGATTCCATTGATAGAGAACAATTAAGGACAAAGTAAGTAAGAAAAAATACTAATGCAGTGAAGAAGAGAGTCTATGAGGCATGAGAAAATAAATTACAGTGAAAGTGCAACCATTACAAAGGAGAGGAATGTTGGGGCAGTCAGTATTGATGGAGATGCAATGTTAAAGAGAAAAGTGGATGGTGAGTTAGTGATGAGATTTGAAAAGGAAAATTCCAAGAAAGAATCCTTTATGAAAAAACAATACAAGTTAGGAAAGCATGATGGGAACAAATGAAAGATGGACCTTTGTCAGAGAAAATCCAAAAAGGTTGTAGGATAGTCAAGCACTATCTAGACAGTGAAGAGCAGGTCTTACATGACAGAGTCTGATGCAAAGATTTGTGAGAAGAAGAATCTTGGGACATAGATCCTAAAAAGAGGAAGAGATGAGAAGTATGCAAGAGAATTTCATAGGGAAAGGAAAGAAGGGTTTGGTGAGGTCATCATGAAGGAAGAATGTTGTCCACTGATTGGACAAGAACATAACATGTAGCAGATGGTTGATGATAAAGAAGATGGAAAGCAACATGGGTTTGACAGTAAAAGTGTTGAAAGACCTAATGGCAAGGAGGTCTTATATGTAAAGAGATTGAAGGTTGAGATGACGAGTAAAGATAAAGTGAATGGAAAGAGTGTAGAAAGCCATGTAAGGCTTGTAAAGAGTGAATATATTATGGTGGGAATAGTGATGTGTCCCTTGAAAGGGAAAGAGGATGGTGAGCAGTCAAGTGCTGCTAAAACAAAAATTTATGTGTCTGAAAACATAGAGGTAGAGGAAGCAAGAAGTTTGTGAATGGAAGATGTAAAGAGTCCATGTAGAGGGCAAGTGAAAGAGAATGAGTATAAGGCAATGAAGGTAGAAGAGAAGCAATGTGAGAGCATGATATTTGACAGTCAAAGTGTGGACAGTCAAGAAAAGAAGATGAGAGGCAAGATGTAGTGTCCATTAATGGGACAAGTAGTTGATGAAACTGAGAATATAGAGATGGCAAGAGTAGAGAGTCAGAAGCAATTCAAGACAATAGAGAGAATAGTAAGCCAAGAAGAATGGAAAAGGATAGTGAAAGATATTGTGAAAGGATTTGAAGAGAACAGGGAAGTTGCAGTCACCATGAGAGGTGAGAAAGAGGAAGTAAAGTGTTTGTAGAGGGTCTCAATGATGGAAGAGACTGATGATGAGATATTGACAAAGATTGGCCAAGTGAAAGCTAAAGAGGAAATGTTGGTGAAGTATCCAAATAAGATGGATAAGAGGGAGAGTGTTGTGGTTATGATAGAGGCTTGTCCTTGGTTGAAAAATTTAGTTGTGGGGCAGTTGTATTCTATCATGAAAGTGGTTCCAAGCATAGAGAACTTGAAAAGAGTTGTGATGATAAAGGGTAAGGGGCAGAGAATGAAGGGAGTCTTTTGCTACTTCCTTGTTTTGATGATTATGTTGATGAGAATCGAGCCATGGGTTTTGATGAAGGAGGATAGACAAAGTGTTGATTATTTTGTAGAGAATGAAGTTGAAGAATAGAGTAAGAGCAGATGGATGAAGCTGGTAAAGGAAAATTAGAACATAGAGGTGCAGGTTCAAGTTGACAAGGCAAGCAGAAGACCATATTGTGTGGACAAGTACAAGCCAAAGGTCAAGATGAACCAATTAAAGGGACAAGAAGGAGCATCAAAGGTTCGAGAACATAGATTTTTTGCAAGTTCAAAGCATGAGGACTTCCAAGAGACTTGGAGGAAATCTTATGGCCGGGTGAATGGTGCAGATCACCTTGTTGCTCCACTTTAGGAATTTAGTCTAGAAGGTTATTAGAGTCATAATAATGTTAAATAGGGCCATTTTGGGTCCATTTTGTAATGTTTTGTGGACATTTGATTCATGGTGATGTCATAGGTTAAATATTGCTTAGTTTGTAAAAGTTATCAATTTGAAAATAACCTAAAGTGCAAAATTTGAAAAATGGAGGGAAGCCCAATGGTCATGGGTAGGTGTGAGGTAGTTTAGGCATTGTAGGAAGTTTTAATAGTTGGTAGGATGTTTAAATAGGTGTGATCCATCATTGTTGAGGGTTGTTGAAGAACTTGAAGGGGAAAAATCAATAAAAGATCACTATTTTTTGTTATTTCTGTGTAATTTTCTCAAACCCAGCTTGTGTACAGTTCCGTATAGGTTGTTGTTTATCTAAAATGTATGTGAATTGATATATGTAGGTGTTGGAATCACTTTAAAGTTTATTTGAGTGTTTTATATTGATTTTCAAGCCTTTGGAGGACTGATCTCCACAAGCAGCCAAAAAATAGGGGCCTAGTGTTTTGAGAGTTAAAAAGGATTGAGAGGCCATTCCACCTTTCTGTACCAACTTTTTCTTGGTGTAATGGCCATAAATAATGTATGATTATGTGCAGGAGTTACAATTTAGGTTTGACAAAGATATTGTGTGAGTTTCTCCACTCTACCCTGGTGAAAATCAAAATTTGAGCCTTTTGAACAAGGCTAGAGAGGGTGAATTGAATAAGTGGATTGATAACTTGATATAACCTCATAAAATATGTGAGAATAGTTGTATTTAGATGATTTTTGAAGTTTTGAGAGTTTTGGAAAGGTCATTTGTATGATAGGGAATGAAACCCTAGTTGATAAAGGGTGAAAACGAGTGAATTAGAGTGGTTTTGTGAAGTGTCCAAGAATCTTAGGGGAAGAATATTTGGAGGATGAAATAAGTTAGAGAAAGAATAATAAGGCCTGTTGGAAGTGGTTTTAACATTGTGAGAGGTCTAGGAATGTGAGTTTCAATAAGTCCTAGCTAATTCTAAAGAAAGTAAGGGTTTTGTGGAAAGAGGTCATAGTGAGTGAGTGTGGACCTAAAAGTTGGATATTATGAGGTTTTGAAGGTTTTTTTTTTACTACCAACTGAATTCTAAGGTTGATTAAAAGTTTCAAGGTGTGTCTCTTTGTAAAAGAGGCCTAATTCAAGGCTAGTTCAGTGTGGAAGAAAAGATTGGTTGTTGATGTTCCAAAGGAGTTATAAGAGAGGTTGAGATATGTGAAAGAAGGCCTAAATGTGTGCCTAAATTGATGACTTTTTGTAGAGCTTGTTTGGAGAATTTGAAAGTTTTTTCAAGAAAGATAGGTTGGTTGACCTAGTAGGAATACTAGGTAGAAAATTGAAAACATGACAAGGTTTAAGTTTTTTAGTGGAAAGTGGGTTGGAATCCATTTGAATGGTGAATGTGAGTAGTTTTCCACCCTCTCATTGCATCATGCTCCTTAATTTTCTAGATGTGTGTATTTTATCTCATTAATAGATGACTATTCTAAAGGAAATTTGTGTATTTCCTTGGAAGTAAATCTAAAATTTTTAGCCGATTTATGGAGTTCAAGTCCTTGGTTGAAAACTAGACTAGTAGAAAAATCAAATTCTTGAGGAAAAATAATGGTGGTGAGTTTTGTTTTGTACAATTTGATTGGTTCTGTAATGACCATGGGATTGAGAAACACAAGACAAGTCCATACACCCCACAAAAAATAGAGTTGCAGAGAGAATGAATAGAAAGATGATGGAGAGGGCCAGAAGTATGTTGAGTGGTGTTGGCCTTGAACATAAGTTTTGGGTTGAATTTGTTGCTATTGCATGTTACCTGATTAATAGGTATCCTACTTTGACCCTTATTGAAAAGAAACCTATTAAAGCATATTCTAGAAAGAATCCCTTAATGAAACATTGTAGATTCTTTGGTTGTGAGGCATATGCTCATGTGCCTGATGTGAAGAGATCTAAGTTTGAGAATAAGTTAGTAATGATGGTGGAAAATAGGGTTTACCAAAATCAAAATGATAAACCACTAACTCTCAACTTAAATCATGTGATTTTATGTGTGATATAGTTAAAATCACAATAAAAATATAACCCTAACTATTATAGCAACTATTAGGGGAGTTTTTAGAGCTCAAAATTATGTGTATCTTGTTGGAAGAAGCCTATTTTAAGGGCACAAAGGATTCATTTGCATTTAGTGGTGAATGGGTCTCTGTTAGGGTTTCTAAAACTAAGATCTGGGTTCTATTCCTTGATTCTAGAACTATCAGATTCTTAGTTGTCAACTCCTGAAAACCTGTAGCAAATTTTGTAGCCTTCTTTCCATGTTCTGGCACTATGAATGCAACTTTGCAACTTGACAACTTTGACAATTTTGTTTCCAATTTGTTCTCCACTTGATCTTCAACCTGTAGATCTTGGAAGTTATCTTGGAAGATAAATTTGTAAACTAACATGAAGTGGCCATGTAGAATGTAGATCTTGATCTCAAACAAGAAATGTAACAATGCTTGCAATTTGATCTTCAATGCTACATCCTCAATCTTAGCTAAACAACGTGCTTGCATGCATTATTCCTTTGAGATGATGAAATGATCTTGAATTGCAACAATAAAATCTTGATAATCTACCATTAAATTCCTTTTGAAATGATCTTGAAATGCTCTATAATGCTCTTGTAAAGTATTAGGCTACTTACTCAAAGTTTCTTGGAGAAACAATGTGAATTAACTCCCTTATTTATACTAAATCTAGAGATTAACCCTGAAATTCAAATAATTCAAGCCAACACTAGATTTAGAAATAAAAACCATTAGAATCTCACCAAAATTAAATTCAAAAAGAAGGGTCCTAAGAGAGGAGGACCCATTCGCCACTAAAGGCGAATGGGTCCTAGCATAGGTTTCTAGGATCTTGCTTTGGGAGGTGAAAAGAACATCAAAAAACAATTTCAAAAATGCATAGAAAGGGTGGTCCTTTATGGAGAGGAACCATTCACCACTAAAGGCCAATGGGTCCTAGTACCATTTTATAGGACCTTTATTTTTCAAAATTTAATGTTATGCCCATTCATTATTGGGTGTTGGGATAGCTCCTTCGGAAGGTGTATTTGAATTAAAGGGGATAATTAAGCTCAACTAACCATAATTAATTAATGAAACCCTAGATAAGTATAAAAGTGTAATTTAAAGATTTACAACACCACATATAAGGTACAAATTAAGTACATTTTATTAAAAAAGGGCCCTAGATTGACGTGAATGTGTACAACACATTACAACACTAACCCAAGGCACAATTAAGTTAATTCAACATCAAATTATTTCCAAATTAAGGAAAAGGGATACTTTTTTCATTACTACATCTTTCCCCCACTTAAGTGAGAGTTTTCCCCCACAACAAACTCACACTAAAGTAGACATTCAAGACACTTAAATATGCAAAAATAACGAAGATACATAATCATACCCTATCAAAGTCTAAGAAAAATAAAGAAAAACAAAGGATCAAGCACAACCGTTCCAACACAATGTGGAACATGGTTGTTTGTCTGTAACATACATTGCTCACTTTGGGGTAGTGGAACCTCAGTTTTCCACTAGGTGAGTTGTCCCAATCATGTATGCTCACTCTGGGGTAGGAGAACCTTAGTTTTTCCACTAGGTGAGTTTTCCAAATCATGTATACTCACTTTGGGGTAGTGGAACCTCAATCTGTCCACTAGGTGAGTTGTCCCAACAAGGTGGTTTAGTGAGAAATGCATGCTAGTGTGTCAGCTCCCCACCGTACAATGAGAATGTCATGCCAGTGTTGGTTTCTCATCATACTGACCATATCAAAGCTATCCTCCTGATAACTTCAATAAGGCACCACAAAGCTAGGATTTTTGTATGGTTTTGAATATCATGTTTGTAAGTTTTTGTTAAAGGGGATTTTTCTTTGTTTGTGTAAGGTCTTCTTAGGGAATATCGTGCCTAATGTCTCCAAGAGAGGAAAAGTCAAGAATATCAGATCACCACTTTTGGGATGCCTCTCATCTTGCATCATTCCATGAAGGGATATCATATGCTTAGAAACATCGCACTCTTGGAGGACATCAAACCCAATGACACCACCAAGAAAAGGACACATCATAAAAAAAAAAACATGCCATGAAATCTACCTAAAGATGTCATCGATGTATTCCCCCACTTTAAAGTGGTTGGTATACCATTGTAGTGAGAAATTGCTTTAAAGTAGCCAATATTTTGTCCTAAGACATGAGATATTTCCTCAGAAAACCCTATGCCAAGTCATATGTTTTTGAAATAAAGCTGCATCATGAAAGAGGAAGGAAGTGTTTCCCCCAAAAAGTGTTTCACCCAAAAATACATAAGGGATCTATGGATTTGGGGCTAGTATGTCTTTGTTGTATTGTTGTTTTAAGAGCTTGGAACCATCATCATTCCCTAAATACTCATAGAATTGGAAGAATGACACAAAGAGAGCTAAAACAAAGAGAAATCCTTTCAGGTCAACATAGAAGAGATCTAAATTTCTCGAAGCCTTGCATCATCCCCAAAAGGAAGACACAAGAGAAGTGAAAAATGATAAAGCAAAAATATTTTGGGTGAACATGGAAGAGACATGGATATCTTGATGCCTTGCATCATCCCCAAAAGGAAAACACAAGAAAAATTAAAAATGTTATGACATAGAGAAGAAAGTAGGTACATATGGAGGAATGCACAAAAAGAGAGGGACACATCAAATAAAACATCATGGGGGATCACATTACACACATGCAATCACATAGAGAAACATGAAAGAGCAAAAGGCTAGTAAGGCACGTGCGAGTCAACCTAAAGCAGGTCGTCCACATCCTAATCTCGATCTATATAAATGGAAGGTAGAAAACTATCCAAAGAATCAACAACATGTACCAAAAGTAGGACAAGGCTAAGGAACCCTTTTCCCTCACTAAATGCAGGAAAATGATGAGCCATGATAGGTGATGAGAATGAGCTTCTTGTAACAAAGAAAAATATTTTCAATGAATAGAAAACATGCAAGAATGAGAATGTTAAGATTTTACAAATATTACATGGCAAGGAGAGGAAGGCATGCTTTAAGGGATTATTTATATGATATCAAACTTTTTGAATATTTGTTGTAAAGCAAGACACTCATGGGTACTATGTGTGTTTGTATTTTAGGATTTGGTTTGTGATCTTGTCTTATGGGTGGTAATGTAATCAGACATCTGTGTAGAAGTATTTGTAAATTCCTTTCAATTTTAGTTGGTGGATAAGGAAATTGTAATTTATTTAGTTTGTAAGGCCTGCATTTCTTGCTAGATTCACCTATTTCCCTAGGTGGATATAAAGTAGGATGACCCGAAATGATCTTGTTTTTTTATCATCGTTACGAGGAATTGGTTTCCTTTAGGAAGGAGAAAACTTATGTTAGGAGGAGGATCTAAAACCATCCTATCATCATTAGTAGGTATTGGTTTCTCTTTAGGAAGGAGGACACTTATGTCGGGGGGGGGATCTTGATATCCTAACCCTTTAGTATCTTTAGTTGGTATTTTCTCTAGGAGTTGATGAATTTCATATTCACTTGTTCTATCACATCCTAGTTTACTTAAGATCGCGAATCATTTTCCATATGTCTCTTCTAGATTGATAGGAGTACTATTTGTTACCTTGTTAACATAGAATGGTTAAATTTTTGTTTGACTAGATGAACTAAGTTCACCTATTGTAGGGAACTTAGGCTTAGCTTTTGACTCAATTTCAAGATGTAAAAGGCCAAACATCTCAAGAGGTGTTGGTTGTTTCATGGAAGGATAAAAGGATGCATTAGACTCAAGGTTGTTAATGCAATCATTTATGAATTTATTCATGTTAGCATCGTCTTCTCCAATGATGTCAACATCAGGAGGAGGACATGCATTAGGAGTTAAGTGAGCATGAGGGAGTTCAATTTCATTAGGGTCATTTCCAAAAACACAACTTGAAACATTAACGAAAGAGAACAAGGACTTCAACACATTGCTAAAACACTTTTCCATTCTCAAATTTTAAGATCTAAGCAAAGGAATTTGTTGATTACAAAATGCAGTAAATTGAAATGAAATGTTGTACATGTAATTTTTATTTTTTGACAATGCACTAAAATGAAGCAAATAAAGCTAGATGCACTAAATTTGATGAAACAACAAATCAGAAAACTGAAACATGAAAGTAACAACAACAAACAGAAGCCTAAAACTAAGATTTTGATTTCTAGAAAATGCAAATCAGGATCTAACAGGGACTCGCTCACTAGTAGGGGAAAATGGGTCTTGGTTAAGGATTTTTGGAATGTTTCTGCTGATTTCTGAGTATTTTTTATGCTTTTTAGACGCTAAAAGGTATAGACCCAACCTTATCAGGGACTCATTCACAAGTAAAGGTGAATGGGTCCTTGATTAGGTTTTTTAAACTATTTTTGAATGATTTTCTAGCTTTTTGTAATGTCTTTTAGTTCTAGGTCTGAGACAGTAACTTTCAATTTCAAATTTTCCAAAAATGCAATAAAATGATGAATGTAAAGACCTAACTTGAAATGAAATGCTATTTTGATTTTCAAATGCAAATGTATGAGATCTGAATGGTATGCAAATTGATTGATATTTTTTTTTATTTTTTAGATTTAAGAAATGCAAAACAATGCAATTCTAAACTTTAAATGAGATGCAAGTTTCAATGCAAGGAAAGAAACCCTAAATGAGATCTGGTTCAATGTAATTTAAATGCAAATGAATGCAAGATCTAACCTAGGATGTAATGAAAGACTTCAAAATTAGAAAATTGCAATATTCAATATGTCAGGTTCACCATTAATGATATTGATGATGGTGGAAAATAGGGTTTACCAAAATGAAAATAATATACCACTAATTCTCCACCTAAATCATGTGATTTTGTGTGTGATATAGTTCAAATAACAATCAGAAACTAAACATAATAGTTATAGCAACTATGAGGGGAGTTTTTATATCTCAAAATGATGTGTACCTTGTTGCAAGTAGCCCATTTTTAAGGCACAAAGGACTCATTCTCCTTTAGTGGTGAATGGGTCCCTGTTAGGGTGTTTGAAACTAATATTTGGGTTCTATTCCTTGATGCCTACACTCTGAGATCCTCAGTTTTCAACTCCCGAAAACTTGTAGCAAATTTTGTAGCCTTCTTTTGATGTTCTTGCACTATGAATGAAAACTTTGCAACTTGACAACTTTGAAAATTTTGCTTCCAACTTGTTGTCCACTTGATCTTTAACCTGTAAATCTTGGAAGTTGTCTTGGCAGATAAATCTACAAACTAACATTAAGTGGCCACGTAGAATGTAGATCTTGATCTCAAATAAGAAGTGTAAAAATTCTTGCAAGTGGATCTTCAATGCTACATCCACAATCTTAGCTCAACAAAATACTTGAATGCATTATGCCTTTGACATGATGAAATGATGTCGAATTGCTGTAATAAAATATTGATAATATTCCTTTGAATTCCTTTTGAAATTCTTTTGAAGTTCTCTATAATTCTCTTGTAAAGTATTAAGATGCTTACTCAAAGTTTGTAGGAAAAACAGTGTGAATTAACCCCCTTATTTATACTAAATCTAGATATTAACCTCAAAACTCAAATAATTCAAGCCGACACCAGATCTAGAATTAAAAATCATTAGAATCCTACCAAAATTAATTTCAAAAAGAGAGGTCCTAAGAGATGAGGACCCATTCACCACTAGGCAAATGGGTCCTAGCACAAGTTTCTAAGACCTTGCTTCGGGAGGTGAAAATAACATCAAAAACCCATTTCAAAAATGCATAGAAAGGGGGGTCCTATATGGAGAGGATCCATTCACCACTAAAGGAAAATGGGTCCTAGCACCATTTTCTAGGACCTTAATTTTGACAAATTTAATGTTATGCCATATCATTATTGGGTGTTGGGATAGATCCTTTGTAAGGTGTATTTAAGAAGGCTTAAATTTCAACTAAAAGGGATAATTAAGCTCAATTAATCATAATTAATTAATGAAACCCTAGATAAGTTTTAAAGTGTAATTTAACACTTTACAACACCACAAATAAGGTACAAATTAAGTACATTTTAGTAAAAAGGGGCCCTAGATTGATGTGAATGTGTAGAACACATTACAACACTAACCTAAGGCACAATTAAGTTAATTAAACATCAAACTATTTCCAAATTAAGTAAGGAAAAGGGATACTTTTTCTATTACTACAGGTAGTCATGAAGTGTATCTTCATTGGCTATGGTGTCGGTGTGAAATGGTCTAAGCTTTGGGATCTAGTTGTAGAGAAGGTGATCTATAGTAGAAGTGCGATCTTTTGTGAGCTGAAACCTTCCACAGTTAATCTACAAGCAGAGAAGGAAGAGAATAAGGAGGTAGTTTGAATTCCACCCACTCTTGAGAGAGATGAGTTACATAGTCCTAGTGGACCTGACGATGAGGAGAGATATAGAAGCTCTAATATCTCTAAAGAAGAGCAAGAACCTCAACCTCAACCATTGAGGAGGTCTACATGAGAAAGGTGATAACCAGATAGATTTGGGTATTCTGTGTTAGATTCCAGTTGCATTTTTTCTTTGATTTCTAACACTGATGAGCCTAGGATAGTTAGAGAGGCTATGGGTATGCATGATGTAGATTCCTGGATGGAAGACATGAATGAAGAGATGGCTGCATTGAAAAATAATTCTACATTGGATCTAGGTATGTGCGGGATCATGATGGGAAAAAAAGTGGTGATATGATGGGTATGTGTAGCGTATGTGGTTGATGAATTTTTTTACCCAAAATCTATGAAATGAAAAGGGTTTCTAAAGGAGATTCTTAGCTTTCCACCAATATAAATTATGTTTTACTTTGAATTTAATAAATAATTATTATTCATTTTCTATTTGAATTACGACTAAAGTCCTAATTGATAGACTAATTGAAAACATCTATAGCTTTCAAATGGTATTACATTTTTTGAATCTAAAACATGCATCACATTTTATGCTTCACATACTATAGGATTAAAAAAAATTGAATTTCATGAATTTTTTACCAAGTTAAGGTGGTCAGACATACGAGTTTTTATATTTCTTAAAAGTTGCTATAAAAATTCATAATGAATTATTTACTTGGAAAAAAATTACAAAAAAATATGCATCACATTGGGACATGAGTCCTCTACTTATAATATAAAATATTATAAAAAAATATTATCATTTTATTGTGGTTAGGGTGGTCAGATAGACACCTACTTATCTTTTCCCTAAAATTTAAGTGCTACTGCATTGAAATTTCAAATTTTCACCAAATATATATTTTTTTAAATAAACCTAGTAGTTTAGAAACTACATTCAATTTGTTACAAATTCTATTCTTACATATTTTTGAAATAATATAGATAGCTTATTCCAATTTTTACGTCAAGTTGCCTAACTCTATTTTTTTTGAATTTTCATTGCCACTTAAGGGCCTATTTTTTCCATGATGATCCTGCACATACCCATTTGGTACCTTTTCCTGATGGAAATAATCCTATTGGATGCAAATTGGTGTTCAAGAAGAAAATGAGTCCTAATGGTAGTGTTGAGAAGCATAAGGCAAGGTTGGTGGAAAAGGGATATTCCCAAGTGAAGGGACTTTATTATGGGGAGATTTTCTCTCCTATAGCTAAGTTGGCATCCATTTGGTTCTTGCTATCACTTGCAGTAGCTTATAACTTTGAGGTCAAGAAAATGGATGTGAAGACAACCTTCCTTCATGGTGATTTGGAGGAGGAAATTTATGTAATAGCTAGAGCATTTTGTTGTGAAAGGGAAACATAATCTGAAATGCAAGTTGTGAGAATCTTTGTATGGTTTGAAACAATCCCTTAGGATGTGGTACAAGAAGTTTGACACCTATGTGTTGTCCATAGGATTTATAAGATCCAAATTTTACCATTGTGTCTATTACAATATTGATAATGGTTTCATTCTGGAACCTATCAAAATGGGGGAATGAATGAATGATGTATTCACACCCACTTTCAAAGAGATTCCACTCAAGGATAACCCTGGATATCTTAATGCAAAAGAGAAAGAGATCTTGCAATAGGGTTGTCCTAGAGATTGAATGCTATCTAATGAGGGGTTGACCACCAAGTTGACACTTGGAAAAGATAATGAAATGTAATGTGAAATGAAAATCCCTTATTGAATGCAAACTTGAAATGAATGACCTAAAAATGCAAGTAAAATAACATAGAAAACTATAAAATTGAAAGTGTGCATTTAGGAAACTGAGGAAGGTAGAATGGAGGTTTGGATCAATGGAAAATCTTCTATCAAGGTTGACTGGGACTCATTCACCAAGCTGGGTGAATCTATCTATTTTTTAGGACAATATGTAGGAACATGTTTCTGCCAAAAGGGTGTCCCATTCTGTAAAACTCATTATCAGGCCTATACAGTGGGACTCATTCAACAATAGTGGCGAATCGGTCCACTTATTTTTTGGAAATTTTGAATTGGATTTTGTTCCTCTTAGTCTAATCTGCTCTTCTCAACTAGTTTTTGAATTCAAAACTACAAATTACCACCTATGGGTCTTCTCCAAGTCCCTTCAAGGCTTGATGTCAACTTTAGCAGTTTTGATCAATTGATAAATTTTATCCAACCTTGATCCTTATGAAATATGCAACCTAAATCTACAAATCACATGTAAAGGAGAGAGAAAAATGTTGTAGGGTTATTAAATAGGGGTTTTCCTTGGTCAAACCCCTTATTGGTAATTAAATTTTGAAATGAAAGAAAATATGAATGGGGAATAATGAATAAACAAATAACAATATTGCAACTCACCAAATCCTAGCAATAAAGTGTTGTAACTATGCTTGAAATGGCTACAATGGATGTGGTTCCTAAATCTTGTTTGAATGGAGTTGATCTTGCTTGAAACAGTTGCTTGAATCATAAACCCTACATCACAATTGTTAGCACAATAAAAAACATGATGAATGCAATCTTTGACATGATGATTGACACTTGAATGCTACTCTAAATGATTGATAATATACCCTTGAAGACTCTTGAATGCTCTTGTGAATGCTCAAATGATCTTGTGAACTCTCTTGAATGCAAGGTGAGAATATGAGTGAAAGAACCTTGCATTTATACTTGATTATGCAAGAATTCCCAAAATTACAACACTATAAGTCGACACAGATCGAGGAGAATAAAATTGCACCAAAAATTTTAATTAAATTTGAATTTTGGTCACATGGGACTCATTCGCCCAAGGTGGCAAATGAGTCCCATCAAACATAATGTATGGGACCAAAAATGAAAAGTGCTTAGATATGTGTGAAATTTGGTTCGAGGCCAAAAGATCCAGATGGGACCCATTTTCTTAGGGTGGTGAATGAGTCCCATATCTCTAAATCAGGGCCACACAAGCCAAAAACACCTAAATTATGATTGGGTCTTGATTGGTGTGGGGATTATCCTCAGAAAGGTGTAATAAATGAGGCTTGTGGATGAAACATGTGGCCAATTAAAGCATAATAAAACCCAATCATTAATGATAAGCCTAGAAATGTGTGAAAGTGTGTTACAACACTTTTCAAAATTCCAAATAAGGCAAGATTAATTTTGATTTTGACTAAAAATTAGTTTATTGTGTTTAATTATTTGATAAAATCCTAGAAAAGTGCAAAAGTGTGTTACAACACTTCACAAAAATTTAGCAAGGTGCCATTGAAATCCATTAGTTCACAAGGGCCCAAGACCTGATGTGAATGTGTCAACCACATTACAACACTAAATCAAGGCAACATTAAGCCAAAATCACAAGGAGGGCTAAAAAAAGCTAGAAAAAGTAGAAGGGTTACTTTTTTGGTGACTCCCTCTAGCCCCCACTTTAGTGAGAGGATGACCTTGCTTTGAACTCATACAAAATTAGACGAACATGGATGAAGAGAGGTTCAAATGTACCAATTCCAATAAGATGAGATAACAATCAAGAGGGGTGATCAAGCCCCTAGGATCAAGATCCCATGGAAAACCAACATAGGCACAAAGGAACACACATGAGAATGATATAAAGAGCAACAGAAAAGCACAAGCATGCACTATCAAAGAAAAAAAAGATAAATGAAAAAAGAGAAAAGAAAATTGAATCAAACTTCAATCGTTCGTCCATCCCAATGTGGATCAAATCTAGGCTATTTATTTGAAAAATGCATACTCACTCTGAGGTGATGAAACTTTAGGCTGTCCCCTGGGTGAGAAGTCCTAAGAGGTGAGAAACATACACTCATGGTTTGTATGCACTAACACACATGCAATTGGCTATGGGGAAAGTCATGCCTTACATCGGGCTTCCCTCTCAAACCATACCAAAGTTATACCCTCTGATAACTTTAATAAGGCCTCACACAAAAATAATTTTTGAGCTTCATGAGTCAAGCAAAACTTCGTATGGTTGGAGCTCATGAACAAACAGGATGGCCCTATAGGCATGCAAGATGTGTTATGCAAGGTGGCCATATAACAACAAATGCAAAATACAATATGCAAAGAATGTTCAAAGGTTTCTTGCATAGTTCGTGCAAGGTCCTTAACTTAGGGAACATTGTGCCTAATTTCTCCAAGAGGAAACCAATCAAAGAATAGGAAATTCAGAACTTAGGGTATGCATTGTGTCACACCAAGCTACTAAGAGGAATGTAATATGCTAAGATAGATCACACTCTTGAAGGACATTATACCCAATGTCATCCACAAAGCGAAAAACACATCATATGAAATAAGAACACTACACCAAGAACCATGAAAAGGATAAAAATGAAAAAGAATAATGCCAATCTATGCCCTCACTTTAAAGGAATTTCTAAACACCATATTGTGTGCAATTACTTTAAAGTAGAAAATGAAAAATACAAATAGAAAGGAGAGACATGAGAGCCAACTTGGAAATCCCTATGCCAAGTCATATGTTTCCAAGTAAAGTTGTGTCATGTAAAATAAAAAGAAAAGAGGGGTTGCCCCCAAAATGAAAACACCAAACACATCAGGGATCTATGGATTTGGGGTCAGTATGTTCTTTGCTACAATGTTTTTAGAGAGCTTAGAACTATCATCATCCCCCAAATACACATAGAATTGGAAGAGTGAAAACAAAGAAAAACCTTTTGGGTCAACATGGAAAAGACATGAATGTCTCGACGCCTTGCATCATCTCCAAAAGGAAAACACAAGACAAAAGAGAAAAGGAGAAAATGAAAAGGCAAGGAAAAGGAAAGCCTTTTGGATCAACATGGAAGAGACGTGAATGTCTCGACGCCTTGCGTCATCCCCAAAAGGAAAACACAAGACAAAAGAGAAAAGGTTAAAATGAAAAGGAAAAGGAAAGCCTTTTGGGTCAACCTAGAAGAGACATGGATGTCTCAATGCCTTACATCATCTCCAAAAGGAAAACATAAGACAAATAAAAATATCAAAAAGAGAAAAGTAAAAGATTGGTGACATAGAGAAGATCTAAGGTACAAATAGAAGAATGTCACAAAGAGAGAGAACATCAAACAGAATGTCACGAGGGATCAAATTATGCACATGCAATCACACAAAATAAAATGAGAAAATAAATAATGCAAAAGACGAGTAAGGCACATGCGAGTCAACCTATGAGTAGGTCATCTACCTCCCAATCATGTTTCTTATATACTGAAGGCAGGAAACTAGCCAAAGGGACAAGAGCAAGCACTGAACTAGGAGAAGTACTAAGTTCAACACTCTTTATAGGATATTTTTCATCTAAGCTCATGGACGAGGAAAATAATGTATTCAATTCGTTATGACCTCTTCGTCAAATTTAGCAACCTCATCATTTTCATCCAAATTAATCACACCAGCAGGTCAAAGGATAATGTCCATAGAAGAGTTCAACTTTTGTTGTGGTTGTTGTATTGGATTATTTTGTTTCAGAGCGGGGGTAGAGTCATCATGCATTGCTTCGATTAGGTTTGGATATTGATTTTCTTTGTTTAATTCATCATGTAACCTATGAGCAAGGGCATGATGTCAATGCCTACGCTCTCTAGCACCTATGTTTATTTTAGTTCTGTTTTCAAGTTGTGTTTATGTAGGAGTGGGTTGATCAACCATGGGTTTATTTTCATCCCTAAGGGAAGGAATGGAAGAAACCACGGGAGGTTGTTCGACCACTTTCTCTTTGACTTTGTATACGTGTTTTACTCTAGGAGGTGTGGCATGATTGTTTTCATTGTCTCTTAATCATTTGTAAGATGTAGGTGAAGGTTCTATCTTAGGTTGATCTTGGTTGTTTGGGACTTCTTTAGGTTCAAGCATGGTTTCTTTAAGGATGGTGGTTTGAGAGGTTGACGCGGACATGTTTTAGACAGATAGTTCGGCTATTTTCTTTGCTTTGAATTTTTGGTAGGATAAGAAAAAGAAGTCTTCTCATGGCTTTATAGGTTCCATGGGCTTAGGCCAAAAGGTATATAAGGAAAAATTTCCTTTGGATGATAAAGGGTTGAAGCCACTATGGTGAACAACGAATATTTCATTGTCAAAGAGAAAATTTAAGCGTTTAAGTTCAAGTGAAGGGACAAATTTCATGGAGTGAAGCCAAGGGTGGCATAGCTTCACATGAAATTGGTCTGACTGCAAGATGATGAAGAATGTGGCATCTATTGTTTTTTGTCCTATTTGGAATGGTAAGGTGATTGATCCAATCATAGGGCAAGCAAAACCATTGTGTGTCTTGATCCATTCTTTTGGTTTATCATATATGTCTTGATAGAGCTCATGTAGGAGTAAAAATTCCTTGGTGCTCACATTCTCTCCACATGCGGGATCTATTAGTATCCCATTAGTGGGCTTGTCATAGATACAATGGGAAATATAGAGAGAACCATCGAGTGCATGTTTAATTATATCCTTAGAGGAGAAATCAATGTCAAGAGGACTCTTACTTTGGCCCTTACATTGAATGATGTATGTAACCCCTACCATTTCATCTATAGGATTGTTAATGATACTATCATGCTGAATAGAATCATTGTTATCATTATCTGTGCCCACATTCTTCACATCATTCTTTGTAGTTTCACTAGATTTGACAAATGAAATATTATGTTTTGGCATTGAGTTGGTGAAAATTTGAAAGTTTTGGTTAGGAGGGGCATTGAACTTATTTCCATGGTTACTAACACCTCCAATGGATAGATGGTCGGAATCAATGAGGTCTTGTACAAGATGTTTAAGATGCTTGCAATGTTTCGTGTCATGTTCATTTTTTCAGTGATAATGGCAATAAGCATTTGATTTAAAGCTTAGGGGTAAAGGTTTATTAGGATCTGTTGTTTTGATGAAAGGAAAGGTAATCATTTGTTTTTCTAAAAGTTGTGAGATTGTGTTATGAAGGGTATTAGATAAGGGAGTGAATTGTCTTTTTGTGTCTCCATAGCTAAAGGGTACCATGGCTTTGACAACATCTACTTGGTTATTGAAATTGTAAGTTTTTTGTTGAGGGGGATTAAATTGAAGGAACCCTTTGTTTTGTTTCCTAAAAGGTTGGGAATTGTTTTGGTTTGCAAGCTCAGATTTCTCAATTCAACTAGAAGTAGACTTTGTATCTCGACTACTAACCAAATTTTGATAATCTGCATGAAGGATGGAAATTTCATCATGGTAATCTTGTCTTGAAGTTTACTTTGCAAATTTTCCTTGAAAATCTTTTGGAGATGAGGGTTGGGAACCTTGACATTGATTTGGGAATAAAGTGATTGATAACATGAGATAAAATTGATTATCTTTTCTTCTTCTTTTTTCTTGCATCTCATAAAATTGTCCAAGGTCATTTTAGGAGTCATGTGCACTTGGAAATGGTTTACAAATGCCTCAACAAGTTCATTGAATGAATGAATTGAGTTATTCGGTAAAGAAGAGAACCATTCCAAGGCAGTATCTTGTAAGGGCCTAGGAAAAAGCTTTGACAACAATTTATCATCAAGGAAAAAGTCACTACATAAGGCAGTATAAGAATTAACATGGTTACAAGTATATCCCTTCCCTCCATATTTCTCAAATCTAGGCACCTCTACACCTTGTGGCATCAATGTTCGTAGTATCTCCAAGGACAATGGATTGCTTTTGACATAATATGTAGGTGGGCCATTTTTATTTTTGTTTATGAATGAAAATTTTCTTTGAAGGGATGAAATAGTTTGGAAGAGTTGAGCTATGAGTGGGTTTTGTGTTATGAGATGGAAGTGAAAGTGGGGAAGGAGTGTATGTATACATAGGGAAAGTGAATGGAATGCTTATAGGTGGTAAGGTGGTAGGAGATATAACTTGTGATGCCACATAGGAACTAGGGATGCTAGCAGGAATACCTAGAGAAGGAATCACATTACTAATTTATTGCATTGTTGTTGTGACTTGAGGAGTGGTATAGGTAGGTATTGAGGCTATTGTTGTAGGAGTAGGAATTTGAGTTCCTCCTTGACTTGTAACATTTCTTGTTGGAAAAGGAAAAATAGTCTTTGAGGTGAGATGTTTCCCAAAGATTTGCACTATTTTTCACAAGATCAAGTCCTTCTTCACTGTCAAGCATGTGATGAATGTTATCTATGGTGGGAATGGCAGTAGTTGAAATGTTGTCATTTTGCACTTGATTTTGGAGGTGTGCTAGGTCCTCATGAATGTGAATTATATTTTCTTGTGGGACACTATCATTCCTTATGTCAACATGCATCACACTACTTGAAGGAAAAGAGTTGTTAAAGGTATTGTCCATATCTAGTGTACTAGTGTGAATAGCAGGACTGAAAGAGCTAGAAAACCCAAGATCAACAATGATTGTGCTATCACAGGATGACATGAGTCTTGAACTTCGTCTCACCACCATATTAGCAATTGGACACAAAATACTCATGCAAAGGATACTAAATGTTAGGTGAATGCAAATTCAATGTAAGCTAAGAGCAATGAAATGCTTGTTGACCATCAAAGCTTGTGCCTCTCCGACAGTCTTATGGGATATTCAGCGAGTGGGGGACTAATTTGTGCCTCACTGGATACCTTCAGGATTTTTATAGAAATATGACTCTTCTTTGGGTTTTTGAGAAAAGGGTATAAGGAAATGTAAACATAAAACATAAAAATGATGATACACCAAAGCTTTTACAACATTTCAAACCCAATCTTTCCTATGAGTGATATATTTAGACATAGAACATTACAACCCTTCATTGTTGGGAAGAGAACGAATATCAAAGGGTAACAACAAGCACAATGCATACTTTCAAATCTTCCCAAAGGTAGTGTTCATTAAGGTCTGATCAAACATAAACATTTCCAAGGTTAACAGAAAAATGTTCAGAAATTGCATAAACTCTCTCTCCTAATACAACATAATATAACAAAACAACAACCCTTCAAAAAAATAGAGAAGTCCAAAGACATAATCCAATTTTCACAAGTTATTATCCCACCATTTAAGCCTACAACATGGAAATCAACAACTTAAACTATTTGAATTTAGCTTGACACAATATTTTATTCAAAACGAAAGCATAAGGAAGGAAAGCTTGATAAAGGCCATGCATGCATAGTCTCACTGATTTCTTCCAAATAATTTGTGCTTAAATATCAAATGAACTTTAAAGCAGAGGTCAGATGCCATTTCGATAATATTTTGAGCATAAACAATATAACATTCCATAGAAAAGCAGTTTTGCAACTCTACTTTTGAAAATAGTTCTCAAAACCTAAGAAAACTAAAGAAACTTTTCCTTAGCAAAGGAAACTGAAACTTGGAACCAACCCTTTCCTTTTGTCACTGCCTCTCATTTATAGTTGTAGAAAGAAGGAACCACCACCACAACACGGAAGTAATTACTACTAGGTGTTGGAATTTGATAACACATGATCTAATCATAGATCTTTAGTTAGGTAAGAACAATCTTTTCCCATGAATTCTCAACTGCTACATTAATGCTCTTTAGATATTTAGCAAAGATAGTTATCTGAAAATGATCAAATCCTAGAAAACAACCTAGAAAAAGTTCAGTTGACTAGTCATGTACAACCCAATGGCACCAAATCAAATTTTCCATCCCAAAAACCAAAAAAAGGGCCAACAAGCTTCGACAAACTCACAAAAAAAAAATCTTTATAAAAGTACAAATTGCTCGTAGTGAAGAGATGACATGTCAAACAAGCAAAAAATCTCAAACACTTGAATATACCTCCTTGAGAAAATCCCCGATGAGTTGACACATGTCCTAACTCTCTCCCAAAAGGAAGGAAAAAAATGAAAGCTATGCAACCACTACGTGGAATGTTTCACATCTTTCCAACAACTTTACTCGAGCGCGGACACATCCAAAGCCAAAAATATATACAAGCTGAAAATAAAAAATGATCACGGTAAAAATGCTTCACAATGCTTATAACTGAAATTATGGAATGTGAAACAAAAAATCAATAACAACAAACATAAATTCATAAACTAAACTAAAAATGCAATGTAGAATGTGCAGAGGGATTGATTCACCTAGGGTGGCGAATGAGTCCTAGTGATGATCTTTTTGAAATTTTTTAGAATTTTTGAATTGAATTTTATGTTTTTTAATCCATGTCTAAGATGCAAATGCATAATTTGAATGAATTTCAATGAGATTAAATACAAAAATTCAAGCTAAATGAGCTTTCACTAATGCAAGAATTGAAACCCTAGAATGCAAGTTAACCAATGCAAGCCTCTTAATGCAAGCTAAATCTAGGATGAAGATGTAGTCCAAATCAGAATTATGATGTTATAAATGTAGGTTCACCAAAATGGAACCTACGAAAATGGGGAATGAATGAATGATGCATTTGCACCGACTTTCAAAGAGATTCCACTCAAGGATAACCCTAGAGATCTAAATGCAAAAGAGAAAGAGATCTTGCAATAGGGTTGTCCTAGGGATTGAATGTGATCTAATGAGGGGTTCACCACCAAGTTGACACTTGAAAAGACAATTAAATGTAATGTTCAATGCAAAACCCTAATTAAATGCAAACCTGAAATGAATAACCCTAAAATGAAAGTTAAATAACACAGAAAACTATAAAACTAAAAGTGTGCACCTAGGAAACTAAAGAAGGCAGAATGGAGGTCTGGATCACTAGAAAATCTAATGTCAAGGTTGACTAGGACTAATTTTCCAAGCTGGGTGAATCATTCCAGTTTTTGGGAAAATGTGTAGAAACATGTTTCTGCTAAAAGGGTGTCGAGATCTGTAAAAAAATCAATCAAGCCTATATAGTGTGAATCATTCACCAATAGTTGTGAATCAATCCACTTATGCATTTTTGGAAATTCAGAACTGGGTTCTATTCCTCTTAGTCTGGTCTGCTCTTCTCGAATGGTTTTTGGATTTGAGACTGCAAATTGCCACCTGTAGGTCTTCTCCAAGTCCCTCCAAGGCTTGATGAAAACTTTAGCAATTTTGATTAATTGATAAATTTTCTCCAATCTTGCTCCTTATGAAATATGCAACATAAATCTAAAAATCACACACAAAGGAGAGGGGGAAATGTTGTAGGGTTAGTGAATAGGGGTTTTCCTTGTTCAAACCCCTTGCTGGCAATTAAACCTTGAAATGAAAGTAAATATGAATGGAGAATGATGAATGAACAAATAAAAATGTTGCAACTCACCAAACCCTAGCAATAAGGTGCTGCAACTATGCTTGAAATGGATGTGGTTCTTAACTCTTTCTTGAATGGAGTTGATCTTGCTTGAAACACTTGCCTGAATCATAAACCCTACATCACAATTGTTAGCACAATAACAAGCATGATGAATGCAATATTTGACATGATGATTGGCGCTTGAATGCTTCTCTAAAATTCTTGATAATCTACCCTTGAAGACTCTTGAATGCTCTTGTGAATGCTCAAATTCTCTTGTGAACTCTCTTGAATGCTAGGTGAGAATATGAGTGAAAGAACCTTGTATTTATACTTGATTATGCAAAAATTATCAAAATTACAACACTACAAGCTGACATTAGATATAGGAGAATAAAATCCCACCACAAATTTGAATTTTTGTCACATAGGGCTCATTCACCCAAGGTGGTGAATGAGTCCCATTGGACATAATGTATGGGACCAAAAATGAAAATTGATTAGAAATGTGTGAAAATTGGTTTGGTGCCAAACGATCTAGGTGGGACCCATTTTCCCAAGGTGGTGAATGAGTCCCAAATCCCTAACTCTAGGACAAATAGGCTAGAAACACTTGAATTATGATTGGGTCTTGATTGGTGGCAGGATTATCCTTGAAAAGATGCAATAAATGAGGCTTGTGGATGCAAAATGAGGCCAATTAAAGCATAAGAAATCCCAATTATTAATGAAAAGCCTAGAAAAGTGTGAAAGTGTGTTACAACACTTTACAACACTCCAAATATGGCAATATTAATGTTGATTTTGATTAAAAATAGGTGTATTATGTTTAATTATTTGATAAAATCATAGAAAAGTGTGAAAGTGTGTTACAACACTTCACAACACTTTTGCAAGATGCCATTGAAATCCATTAGTTCACAAGGGCCCAAGACCTAATGTGAATGTGTCAACCACATTACAACACTAAATCAAGGAAACATTAAGCCAAAATCACAAGGAGGGCATGAACAAGCCAGAAAAAGTAGAAGGGTTAATTTTTCGGTGACTCCACATTCTCATTATTGTCATGTATGTAGATGAAATGGTTTTTATTGGGAATTGTAAATGCATAATTTCATTTTTGAAGTCTTAGTTGTTAACAAAGTTTGAGATGAAATATTTGGGTGCAACAACGTATATTCTGGGGACTAAGATCAAAAGACATAGAGATAACAAAAAGGTTTGGTTAAGCTAGAGCAAGTATGCAAACTGTGTTGGAGAGATTCAACATGACTACTTGTAGACAGTTAGTTGTTCCTATTATGCATCAGACAAAGCCTTTTGTGGAGGATGTGGACACGTAAAAATTAACCCTTCTACTTTTTCTCATGTTCAGGCCCTTCTAGTGACTTTGGCTTGATTTTGCCTAGATTTAATGTTGTAATGTGGTCAACACATTCACATTAGGTCTTGGACCCTTGTGAATCATTAATACTTCTAGGGTGTCTTGTAAAGGTGTTGTGAAGTTTTGTAACCAACTTTCATACTTTTCTAGGACTCGTTCATTATAATTGTCCTAAATAACCCCTTTCTATCACTTACCAAGTCTTATTTCAAAGTGTTGTAAAGAGTTGTAACAAACTCTCAGACTTTTCTAGACCTATCATCACTAATTCAATCCTTTAGAACTCATGTTTAAATGATTCCTTAATGGACCTTTCGGCCATACTTAAGTGTATTTTTGAGGATATTCCCATTAAACATTATTTAATGAACTTTAATTTTTGAAACCCAGTGAAATTGCCTTGGTGGGACCAAGTCGCCACCTAGGGTGACTTAGTCCCACTAGGAACAAAAATAAAAATAATTTTAATTTCTTGGCGGGATTTTATTCTCTTACCCTTGAGGTCGACCTGTGATGTGTTATTTTTAGGAAATAATGGAAAATCAAGTATAAATAAGGGTTTTTCTTCTTATTTTTTTAATCTTTAATCTCCTACAATATCCTAATTCATCAAGCATTCAAGAATTCAAGCATACAAGCACTCTTAGCATAATCAAGTCATCCATTGGAGCACTTTATTGCATATCTTTAGATTTTCACATCAAGCATTTGGTAAGTTTATGACATTTCATGTTGTTTATTTATCATTCTCTTCTCATTTCATTTCATTATCTAGGGTTTGACTACCAAAGTGGGGTTTGACCAAGGTAAACTCCTATACTCTAACCCTTAACCCTTTTCCCCTTTTTGCATGTGTGTTTGTAGGTTTTGTATGCAGATTTGTCAAAGAGTTTGGTGTCAAAAGTGGTCAATAATCCATCAAAGTCAACATAACCCTAATTGAAGCTTGAAGACTATTTTCAACTAGTTTTCTATAGATTTACATTAGGACACCTGTCAGAAAAGGAAGTGTAGATTGGAAGCTACATAATCTTATTTCAAAATTCCAGAAATCTCTAGGTGGGCTAAGTTGCCATTTGTGGCAAATTAGTCCCATTGTAAGGCATGAAAAGTGGTTTCTATATTTTTGGATTCTTGTTCTGATAGATTTTCCTTGGAACTGGACTAAGTCACCCAGCTTGGCATAACTATCCCAGTCAATATTTCCAGTCAACCCTATAGGATCCCAGAGCTTTTTTACATCAGAATTAATATTCTAGGTGCACATCTCCATTTTTGTTTAATTCTGTCATCATTTACTTGCATTCTTAAGTATTTTTTCATATCACATTATGTTTTCCAACACTTTGCATTTCTTAGGTTTAGCATCAATAAATCATTTCTTTTTCAGTTTATTGCATTAGGACATCATATTTAGATACATTTCATCCCTTTTACATTAATCTTGAGTGTAGAAATCAACATTTTGAGCTCATTTCTGTCCTTTTAGGTGAAAAACCTAGAAGAGTTAGAGAACCCTTGGGTTACCAAAATCTTTGTTTACATTTTGGTCAACCTAACTTTTAAACTTTTTTTTTTTTAAATTTCATGTGCATCCTAGGTTTAATTTGCATTAGCATTGCATTAAGTGCCGCATTGTTTAAATTGCATCCTAGGGTTTTAAAAATTGCATTAGTGAAAAGCTCATATAGCTTGCATTTTTGCATCATATTTCAGTAGAAAACAACAAAAATTCTAAATTTTCATAGTGTAGTTGCATCCGTGCATCTAAAAAACATCAAATTACATTCAAAATTTCTGAAAAATCACAAAAAATCCTCACTGGGACTAATTCGCCACACTAGGCAACTTAGTCCTTCTGCATATTTTGCACTATAATTTCTGGCATATTTTGTACATTTCTATTTTCTATTATTGTCTTTTTTCATAATTTATAGATTTGTTGTTTATTGCATTTAGTTTTCTTGCATCATGGCTTTTTGCTTTAATAAGTTTTGGATTTCATTAAAATATTTAGTGGACATGTCAAATTGTTCCTTTGGAACTTATCCTAATGACCTTGAGCTTCCTCATGCTCCTTCAACTCCTCATGAATTTCCTCCCCGTGTTGTTGACATCAATGGAGAAGATGATGATAGCATGAATAAGTTCTTAAATGAATGTCTTGATAACCTTGAAGCCAATGCATCCTTTTATCCATCCATGAAACAACAAGACCTTCCTACAGTTTCAACTCTTGATATGTTTAGCTACTTACATCTTGAAACCAATGAAGGACCTAAGTTCCCTCAAACAAGTGGACCTAGTTCCTCTAACCAAGCAACTCCTCAACCATTCTATGATAACAAAGCTACAGACACACCAATCAACCTTGAAGAAACTTATGGCAAAGGCTTTACAATCTTAAGCAAACCAGGATGTGACACAACTGAACATAACATTCATCAAATTTTAGAACAAAGACCAACAGATGCAAAAAATACAAGGTTAGGCTATCAAGATCCTTCTCATGACATCAAGCCTCTTATAGAATATTGAAGACTTTGTGATGATAGCACAGTGATCCTCGATTCCCCCCTGATTTAAATGTCCTTCCTTGTGAAAAACCCTTACGTGATACCAATGACAAGGATGATAGGATCCCCATGGGTCCTCTTCCTCCTTCAATTCATGAAAAGGGTGAATCTAGTAAATGCAAACGACCTTACAAATTAAAAAAACTAAATTTTCCTCTCCATCCACCACTTGAATGAGAAAGGAAATTGAAAATCCTTCTAAATAACGAACTCATCTTATTGTACCACCTATGAATAGGTTGGTAATCTATCCTAAAGATGCTAACATTCCACATTACGCTTATCATCGTGTTCTTGGACATAGAAGTGATGAGTGTTGCCAATTGATAGAAATATTGAGCAAGTATCATTTTAATGGCGATAATTGCTATCTAATAAATCCTTAACCCATTACCAAATACCCTCATCATGCAATAGTTGTAGAATCTTCCATTCTCACTATTGCATGACCTTTCCCATCACTTATCTTGACTCATTCTTGCCTTTCACTCAGTGGGGGAAAGAAGTTGCTAGCCTTGTCGTAGTAATGCATTTTCCCTTGTCCCTTAGTTGCATTATTCACCTTCCACTTATACCAATTGAGAATGAGAGGTGGATGAATCACTTGATGGTTGTCTTGCCTTTGCATTACTAGTATTTTTCTTTTTCTTTTCTTGTATGTGCGCATTGTGTTCCCCCGTAAAGTGTTGTTTGATGTTCTCCTCTCTTTGTGACATTCTTCTATGTGTACCTTCATTCTTCTATATGTCGTACATTTCTTTTTCTTTTCGCTTTTTCTTGTGTTTTCCTTTTGGGGATGACACAAAGTGTTGAGATACCCTAAGTCTCTTCCATGTTGATCCAAAAGGCCCCTTTTTCTTTTTCTTTGCCTTATTCTTGTGTTTTCCTTTTGGGGACGATGCAAAGTGTTGTGACATCATATGTCTCTTCCATGTTGACCCAAAACAATTTTTCTATTTCTTTTCTTTCCATTCTCCTTATGTCTATGTGTATTTGGGGAATGATGACAGTTTTGAGTTCTTTAATCAAAACATTGCAGCAATGAACATACTGACCCCAAATCCATAGATCCCTTATGTTCTTGGTGTGTTCCTTTTGGGGGAAACCCCTCATTCTTTTGCATGACACAGCCTTACTCAGAAACATATGACCTAGCATAGGGGATTTCCAAGTTGGCTCTCATGTCGTGTTTATTTTTGCATTTTTCATTCGCTACTTTAAATTAATTTCTCACAGAACGGTGTGTAGAAATTCCTTTAAAGTGGGGGCATACACTGGCATTATCCATTTGAATTTTTCTTTTTTTTCTTGGTTCTTAGTGCAGCCTTGTTACTTTATACGATGTGTTTGTCACTTTGTGGATGACATTGGGTGTGATGTCCTTCATGAGCATGATCTATCTTAGCAAATTACATTCCTCTTGGTGCCTTGATGCAACACACTACATCCCCTAAGTGGTGAATATTCTATTCTTTGATCGGTCCTCTCTTGGAGACATTAGACACAATGTTGCACTAAGTTATAGACCTCACATAAACTAAACAAGACTCCCTTGAACATATTTCACATTTTGCATTTTATATTTGTTATATGGCCACCTTGCATTACACAGCTTGCATTCCTATAGTGTTGTTGCATTTATTTATGAGTTTTAAGCACACGAAGCTTTTCTTTTCTCACGACACACGAAACAACATTGTCCTTTGTGGCACCTTATTAAAGTTATCAAGAGGTATAACTTTAGTATGGTTGAGCAAGAAGCCCATTCTAAGGCATGAATTTTCCCCATATCCACCTTGTGGTTTTCTCACCCTGTGGACAACCAGAAGCTTTGTGGCCCCAGAGTGAGTATATTGTAAATTTCTCACCTTGCAGACAACCAAAAGCTCCATGGCCCTAGAGTGAGTATACTTGGGCCTTCTCACCTGATTGACAGTCATGAGTTTCATCACCCCAGAGTGAGTACACATTTCTTGTTTCAAACAAACAACCTAGATCTAATCCACAATAGGTTGGAAAAATGATCAAATATTTCCTTCATTCTTTTTCATCACTTTCATATGTGTTCCTTTGTACTTATGTTTGGTTTCCATGGGATCTTGATCCTGAGGGCTCGATCATCCCTCTTTATCATTGTCGTCTAATCTTACCAAGCATTAGTGAATTTTGACCACTCTTGGTTGCATGATCGGCTACTTTGTGTGAATTTGAAGCAAGTTCATCCTCTCACTAAAGTGGGGGCTAACTGTGGACACAGAAAAAGTAACCCTTCTACTTTTTCTCATGTTCAGGCCCTCCTAATGGACTTTGGCTTGATTTTTCATAGATTTTATGTTGTAATGTGGTCAACACATTCATGTTAGGTCTTGGACCCATGTGAATCATTAAGACTTCTAGGATGTCTTGTAAAGGTGTTGTGAAGTGTTGCAACCAACTGTTGATGGGTGTTTTGCACACTTTGTCAACACAGGCAGTACACAGGTGCACTACCTCTCTTGAAAGGAAATATCCAATGACAAGTTGTTAAAAATCTGCCCAAGGTCTCTCGGGTGTCAGGTCATGACTTGCATGGAACTCCACAGTTGATTTTGATGTGATTTTGCTGGTAATCACAAGGCAAATTTACATAGCTGGATGAGAGGTAGATCTTCAAATCCGAAGCTTCTGAAGTGGAGGTTAAGTTTCTCTTTGTTGTAGGTTCGGATAGTGGTCCAAAACTTTGATGTTTCTTCAAGTTTGGCTTTAGAATGTGCGATGAACCTTGGTATAGGCTATTTATAAAAAAAAGGAAAAAGAGCAGGGAAGATGGAAGGTTCCTAGACCTGCGACTAACTATGAACAGTAATCATGGAGTTCCTGCAATGGACAACTTCTTGAAAACAATATTTCACTTAACCAAAAATCTCACAGTCTCATGAAATTTGTGCTATCTTCTAAGGTCTACAAATATTTCACCTTTCATTCACCATATGCATGCATGAACAAAGATAAAAGTGTGGATCAGCTTTGAATTTAAGCCCATACTAACTTTCCACAGCTATCTACCAACAACAAATAGCAAAAAGTATGGACTAAGAAGGCATCTACACAACAAGAATTTTCAAAACTACAGAACATCACTAAAATCTATCAAAGCAAGAATACAGCTAACTATAACAGCAACATAAATCTAAGTAGAGCATCTAACAATGGAGGTTGAACCAAGTCAATGTACCAAGTCAATGTATTTTAATTAAAATTTCAGCAGCATGTCTTTACAACAACTCAACTCCCTTTGCAAATGAGAGGAGATCCCTATTTATAGTGCCCAAAAAGTCAAATGAATGGCCAAGATTAATTCTCATTGTGTGGCCAAGATTCATTATGAAATAGGGTTTCACCAACCCCCAATATATTACAATTTAAAATTACATTCTTGTCTCCTTCCCTGTTTTGTCCTTTAGTGACGACACTGTAGCATTTTTTGTCTTTTGTTGATTGCTCTTTTACTGTAGCTACTCCTCTAGGGGCTCTTCATTGATAAAAGGGTTGTCCTCTTGCTTCTTTGAAGCTGTATATTCCATGAATTTTAGAATGATAGGCTGGATCTTGTCTACCTCAATGATCTTGTACCACAGCATTTGGTAGCTCCATTCTTTTGTGTTATCTTCAAGCTTCTTCCAGTCCTCATCATACTTTACGCCCTAATCTCTGAACAACTCTGAAAAACTCATGAACTCCACTATTATTTCACCAGACATCCCATTCTCCATCTTCTTCTGAAAGTAAGGTTTTATTTTGTCTAGATCCATCTATACTGCAAGCATGTCGTACTCCGTCATCAGCTTGAGATAACGAGCGCATTCTGCACTAATTTCCTTGATCCATTCGATGTGTGGATCCACCTTACTCATTATTTTCTCCAACCTTTCCTTCTTGTTGTCAAAATCCCGCCTCCACACATCCATCAACCAGTGGTCGTCCCTTTTGAATTCAAGCCCCTTTTCCCATGTGGCTTTTGGTAACTGGAGGATGGCCTCAATCTTTGGATAGGTGGAGTTGTACGTTGTAGGGAAGTCGATTGAGAGCTTCCTCATGCTCTTGAGAGACTATTGTAGGTCCAAGAACTTGTTGGTTGTTCAAACAGCCTGGCCAATACCCATTTTCCCGACGTATAGGACCTATCGAAACCTACACTCTATAGTCCTATCCAAGTTCTTTCTTCTCTCCAACTTGTCAATTTGTTCTTTGGACAATAGTTGGGGTGGAGCCGTAGATGTGGTAGGCAGGTCATCTATTAAGGACCATTGTTGGATGTAATCCATCAAGGTGGCTACTTGTACCTTAAGCTCATCTTTCGAAACCTTGTCCTGTTTTATCAGGTGCACCACTGTAGCCACTGACTCCTCAAGATGGCCAAATTTTTGCTCTCTGGTAGCGGTTCCTAGATAAAGGGTGGAGATGTTGTAGCTTACACCAACCTGGCCAACCACAAGCATTGCTATTTGCACAACTCAAGACCTACAAGCATCCATTGTTACCTTGGATCTGATCTTAGGCCTCTTCTTCAAATGGCTTTGAGGCCTCTTTCTCTCACCTCTCCCACTCCTCAGAAATCAACATGGTGGCCTCCATCGCCAGTGGTCCTGCCGAAGGCTGTGAAGGTTTAGCGGTAGCAAGGACCTATGCTAGGGATGCTTGCAGAGTGGGCTCCATAAGGATCCAAGAGAGCTTAGAAGGGATATTCTGCATATGTTTCAAGAAGGCCTCAGGCAAGGCAGAAGCGGGTATCAGACCCGCTACTGCAGCTAATGGGAGTGACGTGGTAGGTGAGATTGTAGTGAAGGAACAAGGGAGTAGTCACGGCGGAGGAAGAGTCAATTACTATTATAGGCTCAGCTGGAGGTGAAGGGGAAAGATGGACAGAGATGTCCACTACCGGCAGGGATGTGGCGACCATGGCTTGGGAGGCAGATGATGGGGCAGTCAAAGTAGGGAGAGCCAAAAGAGGTTTTAACTGATCTGTACCTTTTGCTTCTTCCTCTTGGATTATGGGCTACTCTATGGTGCCTCCTATTTGCTTGAGTCTTTTAGAAGGTGAGCCTCCTGGATCTTTCCTTACGTATACTTTGGGGTCTGGAGACTGCTCCATTTCTATTTCTTTCCTCTTCTTGGACCTAGTGATTAGAGGAGACTTGGATGTCCTGCCTATTGAAGTAGTGGTAGCGACCTCCTCCATGGTACTTGGCTCACATTTGAGCCCGTCGTATGTCAGGACCACCCCTTGTTGTTTTAATCAGGCCACTTATCCATCAACCCATTCTTTGGTATGGGCCAAGATCGGCTTGGTTATAATATCGAGTTCGTCGACCTCCTGTTGTTCCAATCTATTGTTGGTTTTGGCAAGTTGGCGACTGCAGGGTATCTAGGGTCCATTACGGTTCTTTCGTCCTCTTCAACCTGATTGGGTATGGGAAATGGTTGCACCCTCCTTATGAAGTACGCAATCATCCGCATGTAGTGCATTGCACGCATCTCCTTGTCATCCTGACAATCTCCCAAAAAGTCCTCAATGTGGTGCAGATGAGTGAACCCTAACCCTAGTGCTTTCCTTATATTCCCATATGGTTCCATTCGCACGCGAGCAGTGTGTAAGTGAAAATCATAATTGTTTAATTCTTTCTTGGAATTCCTAGCACACTAGGAAGTTTGTAATTTATACATTCCTTGGCCAAAAGTTAAGGGATAGGAGACCCTTGCCAAGTGTTGTTGAAGACTGACTGTATGTGTTGGAGCTGCCGGGAAAGCTCCAATAGGATGATTTGGTTGTTAGGGTATGGAGACAGCTTATTTGGCCTTTTCGTGAAGCCCTAGGTGTGTATGTACGTGAAATTTGGATATTGAATGAAAAGGAAGGTGTATTGCTTTGGGAATGCTCGAGCACTGTGAGAGACCCTTCTCTCGAAATCTCCTGCAATCACCCTAATGATATGGCCAATGAAGGCATCGTTGACCCTGCAATACTCCTTGAAATTCAGGAACTGGAGCTGGGGTACTTGTCATAGACCTTCAATTTTTGGCCTTGCTCCTCATCGGGTGCCATGAACAACCCATTGTACTGCCTTTGGTCTTCCAAAGAGTATACCAGGTAGGAGGTCATGTAGAATTTGGAGCTTTTCTTCACATTCATGAACTGCTCATGAAAGCAATCGCTTATTATGCCTCCCCAGTAGAATGAGGATCTTGTTGTGATGTCCTCATTCCCATAGAGGATCTTCTCAACGAAGTATACCATCCACTCCTGAAAGAAGGCAGCAGTAGGGAGACCCATCACTCTGCTCAACATAGTGACTAAGTCATGGTAATCTTCATGGAAATCACTTCGGAAGAGTTCCTAAGGAACCTTCGTAGTGATGCCCCATTTCTCTTTGAGCCAGTGCTGGTTTATCAATTTCTTGCAGCCCGTCGGGTTGTCATCCCATGCTACTTTGCATTCCTCTATGGTAGGCATCTCCATCTCGAGGAAGGTGGGAATGTGGAAGGTCCTTGTGATTCCCTCAATTCACATGTTAGCAAGAATGTCACCATCTCTATCAACGATGGTCCTAGTATCAGATTGATAGGCCTGCCGACAAGCCATGACCAACTCAGGGGCCACGAGGGATGGAGGGAAGCCTCCAGCTTTTTCAATTCTGCTTTTTCTGATTAGCTTGGCATTCTTAGTCGTCGGGTTGACTCTGACCCTTTTCTTAAATTCATGAATATCGACATGGCCGATATTGGTGTCGGTGATTTATTTCCAGTCTATGACAACCTTCAAGTGCAAAGGCTCACATTGGAACTGGTACTTGATTTGGTCCTTGTCCTCTTTTCCACAAGGAGTCTTTCCCAACTTCTTTCCTTTGTCCTTTTCCACAGCCGCCCCTGAGGGTCCTAAACCTGATTCCATATATCATGCCAGCAAAGGTATAGTCAGTGCAACTGATCATGAAAGCTTCAATGTGAGTTAAAATCCTATGGATGAAACCAAATTTGGACAATTTATTATTCGTAAAACCCATACTTTTACTTCCAGATGTCATTAGTCTTGGGATATTTCTCTGGACCAAATTTTGATAGTTCAAAAGGCCCATATAGAAGAGGGCTGAATTTGAGCACGTGGGCCGAGATTAGATTTCAAATTTGAGGTCATTTGGACCGGTTTGGGAGCAGCTGGAGGTATAGGGCTGAAAGGCCATTTGGGTTGGCTGTTTGAAACATCTAGGAACAAAGGGAATCCTGAAGATGCAATTTCAGTGCCCAGGAGTCGGTGGGTCCAAGGCCGGCCGATAATTTTGTAATTTAAAGCATTCAAGCCTAAGGAGCCGGGAAGCCGTCATGCTTTCGCCATTCAAAATGACGATCAACGGATGAAAGTCCGGTGGGGGCGGCTCGGCGGATCAAACCTGGAACTTAGGTTGGGCGTTTGATTTTCTTGTTAAGTTTTCGTAGCGAGCAGGAAGTCAAAGCTCAAAGGCCAGAAAGGAGCATGCACTATTCCCCTTTCAAAACGGCAGAGATAGGACGGAATTCTGAATGGTGGAGCCCGATGAGATCAAGGACATTAAAGTGAGTGTTTACCAATCTCGCGGTGAAAGGAGGCTCGGGGTCCGGGATGCGGAAAGACGCCAATGGATTGATGTTCGAAATGAAAAAGTGCCCGCGGAAGTCCGCAAATGGAAGTCCGCGAATCGGGACGTGGCGAGGTGCTAAAAAGTGGGTTTGCACAAAAGACTGGATGGAAAAAGGTAGGGCGGGGTCCGGAGCTCGGGTGGATGTGGTCCTTCCACCATTCGAGAATGACGAGAGCTTGGTGGAATCCTGGATGCGGAAGTCTGGGGGTGCGGGCCCGGGAGACCAAAACGGAGGCTGAAATTTTGAAGTTTGAGTTTGATGCTGCCTAACGGCGAACCGCCGATGGAAACCCGAGGAGCCGGGCCAGGGAGTCGTTGCGGCCGTTTTGAAAAAGATGTTGAATTTTATAAGTTTTTCTAGCGATGGAGAGGCCTAGGCCCGGACGACGCAAATGCCCTGAACGAAGAACACTCGCGCATGGGTTGAGTTCCGGATCAACCTTGAGGGCCTTTTGAATGTTTTTTCAAGATTCTAGAACATGGGTTTTGTGCGTTTTGTTAAGTTTTATCAATTAAATGTGTTCTTAACCCATGTTATTCATCATTTTAGACATTAAAATCATGAAAGAATAGTCGGGAGAGCAGATAGAAAACCTACCTCAGAAACTTGATGAGGCAAGGTGTGTAATCCGCTAAGGGTCAGAAAATGATGGCAATGAGCACAAGCGTGACGATCGACGAAGGAAGAGGACTCCTCTGGCAAGCTCTCTGATCTCTCTAGAAAAACCTGACAAATGAAAATGATAGGTTGGGCAAGATATTTATACCCATAATAGCAATTAATGCCCTCATTTAATGTCCGTATGGAGGGCAGTTGTGTTGGTGAATTCAAATTCTTGGGCGGCGGAGAGAGGCCTGAGGCCCGGAAGCCGGAAAGATGAGAGGTGGCAGCTATTTGAAATTTATTTTGCAAACCGACGGCCGAGGTGAGATCGGGTCCCGAAGGGCGGAGGGACGTAGCAGGTTTGTCATTTGGAATTTTAGTTCAAAAACCACCGGTGGTGAAGGGGAACTCGGGGCCTAGAGGGTGGAGTTTCGTTAGTGATTTTCCATCTAGAACGATGAAGTCTACATGGAGTTCGGAGAGCGGAAGTCCAGAAGGTCCAGCCCAGAGGGGGCGAAAGCAGCCAAGAAATTTTGCAAGTTTCACTGGACGAAAAACAATGAGTCGGGTCCTGGGACCTAAGAAGGCGGAAGCCTTCCGCCGTTCAGAATGACGATCATAAGGGGGAAACTCGACCAGGGAAACCATGTGGTGCGGGCTCGGTGAGCTTCAAGGCCGTCAGCAGAGGCAAACTGCCAAGGAGGCTCCGCAAGGCACTAGGACTTGAAAAAATTGAAGGGGAGAAGCATGGTCAACTCAAGATGAGACCTTGGAGGTACGTTGACCACCCAGGACACTAAAATGGGGGCACACAAAATGATGCGGCGACAAAAATGACCCGAAAAGAATGAAAAAAAAAAGGGTCCCCATTCCGAACGAGGCGTGTGTGCTAAGGGCACAACAAATGGTGACTCCGCTGGGAAACACTACCAAGCGTTCTAAGGATAAGTATTCATCTAGGACCCAAAATCTCTTGCTTTGCAGACCAGGAGTGGACTTCCAAGGGTGAACTGGGAGAACAAGATCCTTACTTGGGTCAATCTATGGAACATCTTAGAATTGTGTGCAGTGAATTCATTCATTTCCATAGGACGGTGACCAGTGGCTACTAATCCAACTGAGCAAGCTACATAAGCTGTCCGACACCAAAAGTAACCTAGACATTGCTTCATTGCCAATCAGGTGTCCATAGCCTTGACGGAGTTGTTGCTACGATCCCATGGATATTGCTCTACTACCAGCCAAGCGTCCATAGCCTCAGTAGAGTTAGTCGGACACCCATATGATCACTTAGTTTTCAGAATTTCCTTTTCTCTTTTATTTTGATATTTCTCTCAATGTCCATTTTCTCACTTATCTTTTGTTCGAATGGGTAAGCAATGAAGCATACCATGGGTTTGGGAATCACAGTGGTCACTGGAGCAGACTTAATATTTTTCACTCATTAGGGTGTCATAGCAGTCATGGTACAGTCCTTTAGAAATGATTAATATGTGTTTTGTGCGAGATCTAAGATGTGTGTAAAGAGATTCAACCAAGGGTCGAGTTCTAAGGCATAGTTCAAATGAGGAAATCATTCCTAGGCAGCTTTCAAAGACCAATAGTCGGGAATGAATGTTTAGCCAAAGAACACCAAGGACGGACAGCAAAGCGAACCATTTGTCGAGCGAGCATAGCCATCGCAAGGGAGTGGAGAACATCCCTTTTCAATACAAAACAACTCGGGGAATAAGCAAACAGAGAAAAGTGAAACAACAAGACACAAGCAAACCGAAAGGCAATCTACCCTAACCTATATACAAATATTTACAGGGAAGAGCTCGAGAGAGCTCAGGCTCGGAAGTAATGCTTCAGGTGCTGCCCGTTAACTGACAATGAGATGTCTTCACCAGTTAAGGTCTTTAGGCGGAAAGCATTGTCTCCCAAAATTTCAGCTATTTGAAAGGGGCCAAGGAAAAGCTTGTCGAATTTGTTGTGTACCCCTTTCGTTTCATTGGCCTTGTCCCAATACAGGACCAAATCAGCGATTCTAAAGGCCTTGATTTTAGCTCGGTGGTCGAACCATCTCTTAGCCACGCCTTGATGTTTGGAAATTTTTTCTATTGCATGGTCTTGGACTCCTTCTAAATGCAAGAGCTCAGCTAACCGAGCCTCCCTACGATTTCCCCCCTCATAAAATTTGTTGATAAACTAGAGAGTGGGAATCTTCAGATGGATAGGAAATATGGGCTCTACGCCATAAATGAGATGGAATGGGGAATCACCAAGGGTGGCCTTATGGCGAGTGCGGTCTGCCCAAAGTTCGAAATAGAGATGGGTATGCCAGTCCTTAGGATTCCTATCTAGCAGTTTCTTGATCATGGTGATCAGGTTCTTATTTGTGGACTCAGTGAGGTCATTTCCTTGAGGGTAGTAATTAGACGAAAACTTAAGGGAAATCTCGTAATTAAAGGCCCAACTAGCAAATTTTAATGAAGTAAATGCAGGTCCATTGTCACACACCAAAGCATAAGGACAACTAAAGCAATTTAAAATGAAACCTTCCAAAAAATTAGTAATTACTTCAGTTGTGCATTGCTTACATACAATTGCTTCTGTCAATCTAGTACAATAATCGGTAGCGGTAAGAATGTACATGTGTCTCATGGATGATTGAGGGCTTATGAGACTGATGAAATTGAGGCCCCATTGCTCAAACGGCCTTACCTCTAGCACATGTTGCAGTGGGATAGCGACATTCTTCTCCTTAGTGGCGGTTGTCTGACATGTGTGACATGAGTGAATGTGACAATGAGAATCTTTCAAGACCGTTGGCCAATAATATCCCGCCCTTAATATTTGATGTGCAGTGGAAGGACTAGATCCATGGCTAGTGCCAAACTTGTCATGAAACTCTTTTAAGACTCGGTCTGCTTCTTCCTTATCAAGGTATCTTTAGTAAATGCTTTCATGATTCTTCTTGTATAAAATGGACCCTTGCAACATATAACTGTTGCTTTTCAATGTCAAAGCATGCTTTTGGACTCCATGCAGGTGAGGCGGACACTTGTGGTTCAACAAATAATAAATGACATTCTCGTACCATTCTCCCAGGGAAATATCCTCGAGTTGGTATTGGTGCACAGTGAGTTTGAGTCCTGCCTCTGCTGCTACTTCAACAATTGTGCGGGTAAGTGCATGTCCTCTCACCAACTTCATTAGTTGGATTTCCATATCATACTCTTGGAGCAAAGTGACCCATTTAGCTCTTCATTCGCCCAATTCATTTTGCATAAGCAACATTTTCACTATTGGGTCAGGGACAATGGCAAACACTTTATTGTGTAGGATATAATGCTGGAATTTCTTCACCCCTCTAACAAGGGAATATGATTTTTTTTATACGTTGTGATAGCATAATTTAGCATCTTTCAAGGGAGCACTCATGAAGGTGATCGGGTGCTCATTTCCTTCATCATCTTTCTGAGTCAAAATACTAGCACAAGAATGCTCTAAAAGCGAATGAGTAGATATAGAACAGCTTTAGATAATCTGGGTTGACTAGTATAGGCACCTCAGCAATGGCCCAGTTGATTTTTTCAAAGGCTTGTTTGGCTTCAGGATTCCATTCAACTTTGGCATCCTATTTTAACATAGCGTTAAGGGGCTTAACAATCCCTGTGAAACCCGTGATGAATTTCCTCACAAAGTTGATCTTTTCGAAGATGGATTTTAATTCTTTCTTGTTGCCTGGTGGTGGGATCTTCAGTAAAGACTAGATACATTTAGGGTCTATAAAGATTCCCTATTCTGAAATAACATGTCCAAGAAATCTACCCTCAGTCATGCCAAAAATGCACATGGGGTTAAGGGAAACTCCAAACTCCCTGCACCTTTGAAACACCTTGCATAGATCAGAAACATGATCACTCCGCCTTTTAGAAAACATAGTTAAATCATCCATGTAGATGATTATGCACTTACCAATTAGATCTTTGAAGGTGATATCCATGGCATGTTGGAAGGTGGCCCTGGTGTTGATTAGCCAAAAGGAATTCTCCTGTAAGTAAAGGTCACCCACTTAGTGGTGAACGTCATCTTATGGCGGTACTCATACTGTACCATCACTTGGTTGTACCCAGAGTACCCATCGAGGAAAGACATCATTTGGGAGTCATTTACGATCTGTAGCACCTCATCCAATGAAGGCACTAGATAGTTGTCCTTCTCGGAAGCTCTGTTCAAATTGCGGAAGTCTATGCACAATCTAATTTCCCCATTCTTTTTTTTTTATCGGGACCAAGTTGGCCACCCATGTAGAATTCCTGACCGGGAAGATAATCCTTGCCGAAAGCAACTTCTACTCCTCTTTGTAAATGATGGGCTCCAGTAAGGCATTAATAGGACGTTGTCACTGACGGAATGGCCTCACTTGTGTCTTGAGAGGGATGGTGTGCGTGATGATGGAGGTATCATAAGTCTTTAAATCCTCGTAACTCCATGCCACCACGTCAGAATACTTCCGCATTGCATCAATGATTCCCTTCTTTTCCTTCGGCATGCATACTTTGCCAATAAAAACATTTTTTATATCATCGGTTGTCTCAAGGTTGTGAGCATCGCATTGGCTACTTATGGCTTCCTTATTTGTTTGTCAGTTCTGGTCTCTGATCTGATCCAAATAAAATATGTGTTCAAGTTGAACCATACCTCTAGGGATTGTGTTAGTTTTGAGGTTAATAACCCCCTCTATATCCAACTCGGCTTCTTGCGGATCGATTTCATCAATTATTTAGGCTGCAAAGATATTAGAACTCATGATGAATTCAAGGATATATTTGTCATCACTAAAGACCTGAAAGTGAGTAACATTATCTAGGACAGACAGCGTAGATGTCAACTCAACTATAAATTTCTTAAGCTGAGACAAGGAGAGGGGTTGCAGAGTGCTAGCTGCTTGAGTCAAGGCATCGGTTGTATAATTCTGAGCACGAGGGATCAAATGTATATTGAACAAATATAAACCTTCTAATAGATCCCAAACCCTATCCCTATAGTTTTCAAGTCTTTTATCATGGTAGGAATACAATTTCCTAACTTGTTTAACTACGAGTTTAGAATCCCCAAAAACTTGTAGCATTTTGAAATTTTTCTTCAAGGCCATAAGAAGGCCATGGACTAATGCCTCGTATTCCACTACATTATTAGTGCAATAAAACTGCAATCTATGGGCGGCAAGAAAGGTCTTACTTATTGGAATGATGAGTTTGAACCCGACACCAACTCCTTGTTTTGACTTGGACCCATCAAATCGAAGCGTCCAAAATTTGGAAAGTTCCTTGACTTCAGGTCCAACTAAGCTCTTACTCCCTTTTGGTTGGGTGGTTTCCTCCATAATCTTAGGGGAATCTTCTAACTCAGTGCGATGAACAGCGGGTGGTTCTGTCAGCACCTCCTTTGGCGTTTCCTTCTAACGGGTAGCTGATTTTTTAACATGTTCTACTGCTATTTGACATAAGCAACAATCAAATTTGAAGTGGGCCGCATTGTGAATCCTGCACCAGTTTGGAAATAAGAGGTCCTGGAAATTTATTTGGGCACCCAAGCTAAGTTCATCCTTTGCACACTTTTCTATGAACTCCTGGAAACTGCTGAGTAGTCCCCAGTTGTCGCCTTCATCGGTTTTATCGTCTGATTCTATTGGCATTTCCGTATTCTGAGTCATTTGAGTGAGGTCGGTTGGAGGGCTGCATTGTACTAAGAGTACTTTTGTGGCATATTCTTCTTGGGGTTTGAATTCGTCTGGGCAGGCCAAGGGACAGTAATTTCCCAATTCTCTCTCAACAAACAAGACTTCATTGAGATTATTGTACTTTGTGATGATATATTTCATACGGGGTTCGCGGTCGACACAGATTTGGTTTTGCAGCCCTTTCCATTGCAGCCACATGTGAGAATGGTCTATGGCAGCATATCCATTCAATGTTTTGGTGAATTCTCTTCCCAGGATGATCCCATATGCATTGGGAATTCCAACTACTTGAATATCAATGACTTGTATCCTCGGATCTACAACAATTTGCATCGGGATCTGATTCATTTCTCCCACAATGTTGATCTTTGTTTTGTCCAGCTGGGTCACTTTCCTTCTAGAGGGTGTGAGAGTAATCCCAAGGGCCTTGCATTCCACCAGGGGCATGACATTGGAAAATGCTCCTAAATCAAGTAAGCAGTTATGTAAATTCTTCCCAAATATCCAGATGGTAATGAGGAAAGGATGAGTTTCAAGTCTTCCTTGGAAGAGGCCCTTAGGTGTGTCTATGTGAGTGACTTGACCCTTGTTCTTATCACCAACTTTATCCTTGGTCTACCTAAGTGGCTGGTCCTTGGAAATTTTCCTATTACTCTGCTCTGGTTCCTTTTCTGGTTGCTTACCTGTAGATTGATTTAAGGGAACATCCTTCCCTTTCCCGGTATTATCTTGTATCACAGGTTTTTGCCTAGGTTCTTCAAAGCTAACTCTCTTAGCTGATGTTTCCTGCATTGTACTAGAGGATTGGGTCCCATTGAGTACCCTAAAGAAGGTGTGCCTCATGGCAGGGACCTTGAGTAGTTCAAAGGTAGACAAACTAATTTTTACTTTCTTGAACTCTTCTACCACATATTCACCCATCTACTCAATCTCAGAGCCAAAGGCTTGACCTATTGCAGAGCTAGGAGGTTGGACTTTCCTTTGACTTGACTGGTTTTGGGTTTGACCTTGAAGTTGATTCTGCGACTGATTTTGAGGCCCATCCTTGTTAAAATATTGGGTGGGTACATGGGGAAGCCCAGGGTTATTGCTAGCACTAGGGTCAGGTAGGGTGGTAAAATTATTTGGAGGAGTGGAAGTTGTAAAGGGTCCACCAGCCTGCCTATTTCTAAGGAAGTAGGGAGTGTATCTTTGATGGAACATGTGGACTTCATCTATATACGATTCCTCCTCATCTACTGGACCATTATTTACAAAATCAAAAAGTTGAGCCAAAGTTCATTCATTACTTACCTCTTGCACTTCTTCACTCTTAACGGGAGTGGGCTCGACTTTGGGCTCGTTGCGATCGCCTCGCAAAAATGATGCTTGGTTGACCACGAGATAGGAGGAGTCATAAGGCTCAAATTGTACAAAGTCTCTACATCCAACATTATCAATAGCATTTTGTACTTCTACTTGGAATATTTCAGTAGTTGTCTAGAATTCAGGGCAATCCAACTTGGAGTGTCTATTGGTTTTATGAATCCAACACCAACTGAACAAAGCTGCATCAGCGAGGTATACTCTACTGGTCGTATTTTCATTGCTAGCTAGTTGATCAAGAGTAGGGACACCTTCGTTATTAGGCCTTGTATTCCATGTATGGTTCTGGCTCTGAGAAGACTTCCTTTCAAAGCTTTGATTTGAATTCTGCCCTCTATCATAATTTTGCCCCGAAGAGGTGCTTTCTTCTTGGTTGTCCCTACCATCCATGTTGTCTCGGCTCTCTCAATTGAGATTGGCTTGGATGTTATGTTGGGATGCCTGTAACTGATTATTCTAATTTCTTAGGTGCATCATCTTAGTGGATATATTTATCATCTAAGTCAACTCCTCAAGTTTTTCCTTCTCAGCAATGTTGCTTAGCTATGGTGCCAAATTTTGGAGAAAGACGGGCGGGGTCACCGGCTGATTTTGATGTGCTTGAGGAAATTCTAGCCCTGGTAGGTACAATGGTACCTGGGGCTACTGAGAATAAACTTGTTGTGGTTGGGCAGCCTGAGGATAGTTGTGTTGTGGTTGAGGCTATAAATAGGAAGGCACGGGAAGTGCATAATTTAGTGATTGTCTCGGGTGTGGAATGATGGGCAGCTAAGGTATCAAGTTCATAAGAGGGGTCTAATGAGCGAATGCCTGATTAATCCCTTGAATCTGCATCGGGTGAGCTACTGGTACCAAAGAAGGCATCGGGCTGAAGATATTTTTCCCCAAATATGCACTGGCAATAACAACCTCTGTATAGGCCGTCACTAATGTGGCGGGTGGCGGATGCATCCTTTTCACCAGGGCCGATGTGAGGTTGTCTGACACAGCATAATAGACCAGGAGGGATGCGACATCATTATGGAGGTACAAATCCTGGAGCCTTGTGAAGGCACGATGAAAACGTTCGTTAAAGGATCCAATGGGTTCATTGACTTCCCTTTTGATGGACATAAACTGCCTATATAACTCCGAGGGGCTGATCATGATCTTATATTTTTGTAGGAAAGCATTCTTGATTAGGTTCCATGAGGTAATGGATCCCCTCAGTAGATTGATGTACCAATAGAGTGCTTCTTCACCCAACGAATGTGGAAAAAGGTGGCATGCAACATCTTCATGATCAACCTGCATTTCGTTAATTGTTGTCTCAAATATTTTGATGGGCTCTTTTGTCATCCTTTGAGGGTCCCGAGGACTGAATTTCGAACAAAATCCTTTTGGATTCTTGGGCATGTCATGGTAAGTGGTGAAGTGTATCAGAGAAGTATTTTGTGCCAACCAAGCCATGGTGGGAGGCAGAGGTGATACCCACTATTAAGGAACAACAATCTAGGATTGCACCTGCAATAGAATAGAAGTCTGGGACTGCACTTGAGCTATAGCTGTTTGGACTGTACCTTGGGCTGGAAGGGTCGGGAGAGAAGCAATTTCTTGGCTGCTGGAAATGGGGAGTGAAAATGTAGTTTCAAGTGGTCGGGTGGAAGAAGGACACAAACCAAATGAGAGTGAAGGTGGAAGGGAAGTGGATGGAATGGAGGAAGGGGAAGAAGCAACGTTACTCCCCTTAGTTCATTTTTCCCTTGTAGGAGGCTGCAATTCTTGGAATTCTCCCTTGTTTGACATTGACTGTAGAACTATTTGGAATCTTTCTGGGGAGAAAGATTTGATTCAATCCAGTTTCACAATGCCCTCCTTCTAGCACCAGTTCTGTTGATGGGTGTTTTGCACACTTTGTCAACACAGGCAGTACACAAGTGCACTACCTCTCTTGAAAGGAATCTCCAACAACAGGTTGCTGAAAATCTCCCCAAGGTCTCTCGGGCGTCAGGTCATCACTTACATGGAACTCCTCAGTTCATTTCGATGTGATTTTACTAGTAATGACAGGGTGAACTTACGTAGTTGGATATGAGGTAGATCTTCGAATCCGAAGCTTCTGAAGTGGAGGTCAAGTTTCACTTTCCTGTAGGTTCAGATAGCGGTCCAAAACTTTGATCTTTCTTCAAGTTTGGCTTTAGAATGTGCAATGAACCTTGGCATTGGTTATTTCTAAAATAAAGGAAAAAGAACAGGGAATATGGAAGGTTCCTAGACCTACAACTAACTGTGAATAGTAATCATGGAGTTCCTGCAATGGACAGCTTCCTGAAAACAATATTTCACTTAACCAGAAATCTCACAGTCTCATGAAATTTGTGTTATCTTCTAAGGTCTGTAAATATTTCACCTTTCATTCACCATATGTATGCATGAACAAAGATAAAAGTGTGGAGCAGCTTTGAATTTAAGCCCAGACTAACTTTACAGAACTATCTACCAGCAACAAATAGCAAAAGTATGGACTAAGAAGGCATCTACACAACAGGAATTTTCACAACTATAGAACAACATCACTAAAATCTATCAAAGCAAGAATATAGCTAACTAGAACAACAACATAAATCTAAGTAGAGCATCTAACAATGGAGGTTGACCCATGAAACATGTTAAGAAATCCGAAAAATGCACCAAGTCAATGTATTTTAATTAAAATTTCAGTAGCATGTCTTTACAACAACTCAACTCCCTATGCAAATGAGAGGAGATCCCTATTTATATTGCCCAAAAAGTCAAATGAATGGCCAAGATTAATTCTCATTGTGTGGCCAAGATTCATTACAAAATAAGGTTTCACCAACCCCTAATATATTACAATTTAAAATTACATTCTTGTCTCCTTCCCTGTTTTGTCCTTTAGTGACAGCACTATAGCATTTTTGTCTTTTGCTGATTGCTCTTTTACTGTAGCTACTCCTCTGGGGGCTCTTCATTGATAACAGGGTTGTCATCTTGCTTCTTTGAAGCTGTATATTCCATGAATTTTAGAATGACTGGCTGGATCTTGTCTACCTCAATGATCTTGTATCGCAACATTTGGTAGCTCCATTCTTTTGCATTATCTTCAAGCTTCTTCCAGTCCTCATCATACATTACGCCTTGATCTCTGAACAACTCTGATTGGTCGAAGGCATGAGCAGCAAAACTCATGAACTCCACTATTATTTCACCAGACATCCCATTCTCCATCTTCTTCTGAAAGTAAGGTTTTATTTTCTTTGGATCCATCTGCACTATGGGCATGTCATACTTTGTCATCAGCTTGAGATAACGAGTGCATTTCGCCCTAATTTCCTTCATCCATTTGATATCTAGATCCACCTTACTCATTATTTGCTCCAACCTTTCCTTCCTGTTGTCAAAATCCTGCCTCCACATCTCCATCAGCCAGTGGTCGTCCCTTTTGAATTCAAGCCCCTTTCCCCATGTGGCTTTTGGTAACTGGAGGATGGCCTCAATCTTTGGATAGGTGGAGTCGTACGTTGTAGGTAAGTTAGTGCAGAGCTTCCTCATTTTGAGAGACTTCTATAGGTCCAAGAACTTGTTGGCTGTACGAATAGCCCGACTAATACCCATGTTCCCGACGTACAGGACCTTTCAGAACTAGCTCTTTGTAGTCATGTCCAAGTTCTTTCTTCTCTCCAACTTGTCAATTTGTTCTTTGGACAGTAGTTGGGTTGGAGCCGCAGATGTGGTAGGCAGGTCATCTACTGAGGACCATTGTTGGATGTAATCCATCAATGCGGCTACTTGTGCCTTAAGCTCATCTTTCGAAACCTTGTCTTGTTTTATCAGGTGCACCACTATAGCCACTGACTCCTCAAGATGCCCCACATTTTCCTCTCTTGTAATAGTTCCTAGATCAAGGGTGGAGATGTTGTAGCTTACACCAGCCTGGCCCACCACAGGCATTGCTATCTGCACAACTCGAGACTCAGAAACATCCATTGTTACCTTGGATCTGATCTTAGGATTCTTCTCTTTTCTAGTTATGATCTGCGCTCAGGCTAAGATAGCCTTTAGCCTTGCTCTTGGGTCCTTTGGTGCGGGAGTTTTTTTTTCAAGTTGTCTTTCTAGCCATTCAGGCATAGCAGACTTTTCCTTGGGAAATCCATGATCACCCTTGCCCTCCTCAACCAAGACCTCTATTTTCTTATCCCCAGGGGCCCTTTCTTCTATTTTAGCAACATCTCCTTCTTCATCGGAGTCTTGGACAAACACAAGGTGCTTGATGGGAGGCTTGGTAGGTAATTGTTGTCGGGGACTTTCTTCTTTCTCCATTTCCTTCCCCTTCTTTTCTCTAGTTTGCTCAACTTCGTGCACATGCTCCTTGGGTTGCTCAATTTTGAGGCCCTTGATAGTTTGAGCCTCACCCTCAAGCTTATCTTCTCCTGCATGTTCCCTTGCAGGGAGCTCCACATCTTCTGCTGCCTTTTCTTCTTGTTGCTATCCTTCTTCCCTGACAGGTGACCGTTCTACCTCTTCTTCAGTGCCCCTTAGCTGCCAGGCCATCTCTTCTTCAAGATCATCATCAAAGGTTTGCACGATGACCCTACCACCAGTGTCCTCCTCCTCATCTTTTCTTTTTGAAGAGCCTATTCCTTCCTCTTCGTAGGCCACCCTATCAATTGTCTGGTGTTCATACTCTGGGTGTTCATGGTATTCATTGGCCTCTTCTTCAAATGGCTTCGAGGCCTCTTGTTGTCACCTCTCCCACTCCTTGGAAATCAACATGGTGGCCTCCATCGCCGGTGGTCCTGCTAAAGGCTATGAAGGTTTAGCGGTAGCGAGGAACTACGCTTGGACTGCTTGAAGAGTGGGGTCCATAAGGATCTAGGAGAGCTCAGAAGGGAGATTCTTCATATGTTTTGAGAAGGCCTCAGGAAAGGTGGAAGCAGGTATCAGTGCCGCTGTTATAGGTAAGGGAAGTGATGTGGTAGGTGACATTGCAACGAAGGAAGGAGGAGTAGTCACCGCCGAGGAAGAGTCAATTACTATTACAGGCTTGGCCAGAGGTGAAGGGGAAAGATGGAAAAAGATGTCCACTGCCAGCGGGGATGTGGCAACCATGGCTTGGGAGGCAGATAATGGGGCAGTCAAAGTAGGGAGAGCCAAAAGAGGTTTTAACTGATCTGTACCTTTTGTTTCTTCCTCTTGGATTACAGGCTACTACATGGTGCCTCCTCTTTGCTTGAGTCTTTTAGAAGGTGAGCCTTCTGGATCTTTCCTTGCGTATATTTCAGGGTCCGTAGACTGCTTCGTTTCAGTTTCTTTCCTCTTCTTGGACCTAGTGATTGGAGGAGACTTAGATGTCCTGCCTATTGAAGTAGTGGCAGTGGCCTCCTCCATGGTACTTGGCTCACTTTTGAGCCCTTCGTATGTTAGGACCACGCCTTGCTGTTTTAATTGGGCCACTTGTCCATCGACCCATTCTTTGGTACGGGCCAAGATCAGCTTGGTTATAATATCGAGGTCATCGACCTCCTGCTCATTCCAGTCTATTATTGGTATCGGCAAGTTAGCGACTGAGGGGTATCTAGGATCCATTACGGTGCTTTCGTCCTCTACAACCTGATCAGGTATGGGAAATGGTTGCACCCTTCTTATGAAGTACACAGTCATCTGCATGTAGTGCCTTGCACACACCTCCTTGTCATCCTGACAATCTCCCCAAAAGTCCTCAATCTGGTGCAGATGAGCGAACCTCAGCCCTAGTGCTTTCCTTATATTCCCATATGGTTCCATTCACGGGCGAGCAATGTGTAAGTGAAAATGGTAATCATTTAATTCTTTCTCGGAATTACCAGGGCACTAGGAAGTTTGTAATTAATACATTCCTTGGCCAAAAGTTAAGGGATAGGAGATGCCTACCAAGTGTTTGTTGTTTAAGATTGATTGTATGTGTTGGAGCTACTGGGAAAGCTCTAATAGGATGATCTGGTCGTTGGGGTATCGAGGTAGCTTATTTGGCCTTTCAGTGAAGCCCTGGGCACGAATGCACATGAACTTTGGGTACTAAATGAAAAGGAAGGCGTATTGCTTTAGGAATTCCCGAGCACTGTGAGAGACCCTTCTCTCGAAATCTCCTGCAATCACCCTGATGATAAGGCGAATGAAGGAATCGTTGACCCTATAATACTCCTTCTTGAAATTCAGGAACTAGAGCTGGGGGTACTTGTCATAGACCTTCAATTTTTGGCCTTGCTCCTCATCGGGTGCCACGAACAACCCATTGAACTACCTTTGGTCTACCAAAGAGTAGACCAGGTAGGAGGTCAGGTACAGAACTTTGAGCTTTTCTTCACATTCATGAACTGCTCATGAAAGCAGTCGCTTATTATGCCTCCCCAGTAGAACGTGGATTTTGTTGTGACGTCCTCATTCCCGCAGAGGATCTGCTCAACAAAGTATACCATCCACTCCTGAAAGAAGGCAGCAATAGGGAGACCCATCACCCTGCTTAGCATAGTGACTAAGTCATGGTAATCTTCATGGAAGTCACTGTGGAAGAGTTCCTGAGGAACCTTCGCAGCACTGCCCCATTTCTCTTTGAGCCAGTGTTGGTTTATCAATTTCTTGTAGCCTGCCGGGTTGTGATCCCATGCTGCTTTGCATTCCTCTATGGTAGGTGTCTCCATCTTGATGAAGGTGGGAATGTGGAAGGTCCTTGTGATTCCCTCAGCTGACATGTCAGCAAGTATGTTACCATCTCGATCAATGATGGTCCTGGTATTGGGTTGATAGGCCTGCCAACAAGCCATGACCAACTCAGGGGCCTCGAGGGATGGAGGGAAGCCTATAGTTTTTGCAATTCCACTTTTCCTAATCAGCCTGGCATTCTTAGTCGTCGGGTTGACTTTGACCCTTTGCTTAAATTCATCAATATCGACATGGCCGATATTGGTGTCGATGATTTCTTTCCAGTCTTTGACAACCTTCTACTACAAAGGCTCACCCTGAAACTGGTACCTCATTTGGTCCTTGTCCTCTTTTCCATGAGGAGTCTTTCCCAACTTCTTTCCTTTGTCCTTTTCTGTAGCTTTCCCCTTGAGGGTCCTACACCTAATTCCATATATCCTGCGAGCAAAGGTATAGTTAGTGCAACTGATCATGAAAGCTTTGATGTTAGTTAAAATATTGTGGATGGAACTAAATTTGGATAATTTATCATCTGTAAAACTCACACTTTTACTTCTAGATGTCATTAGTATTTCATATGAGGTATTTCGGGCAATCCAAGCCCAGAGGCCCGGGTTTCCTTAGCAGGAATGTCGTTTTAAAAGGGAAAATGGGGTAATGTGATCTAGGAGATTTCTCCTGACTGAATTTTGATAGTTCAAAAGGCCCATATAGAAGAGGGTTGAATTTGAGCTCGTGGGTCAGGATTAGATTTCAAATATGAGGCCATTTGGACCGGTTTAGGAGCATCCAGAGGTACGAAGCCGAAAGGTCGTCTGAGTTGGCTGTTTGAAACATCCAGGAACAAAGGGAATGCTGGAGACAAAATTCCAGGGTATGGGACCCGGTGGTTCCAAGGGCGGCTGATAATTTTTCAATTTAAAGCATTCGGGCCTGAGGAGTCGGGAAGCTGTCATGCTTTCGCTGTTCAAAATGGAAATCATCAGAAGAAAGTCCAGCGGGGACGGCCTGGCAGACCAGACCCGACACTTAGGTTGGGCGTTTCATTTTCCTGTTAAGTTTTTGCGAGGAGTAGGAAGTCGGAGGCCGGAAAGGAGCATGCACTTTTCCCCTTTCGGAACGACGAAGATGGGATGGAGTTCTAGATGGCGGAGCCTGGCGAGATCAAGGACGTTAAAGTGAGCATTTACCGATCTCGCAGCAAAAGGAGTCTCAGGGTCCAGGAGGTGGGAAGATGCCAATGGATTACCGTTCGAAATGGTAAAGCGCTCGTGGAAGTCCGTGGACAGAAGTCTGCGAATTGGGACCTGGAGAGGCGCCAGAATGTGGGTTTGCGCGCAAGAATGGACGGCAAAAGGTAGGGCGGGCTCCGGAGCTCGCGCGGACGAGGTCCTTCTGCTGTTTGAGAATGAAGGGAGCTTGGCGGAATCCCAAACGAGGAAGTCCAGTGGCGCGAGCCCAGGAGACCAAAACGAAGGCTGAAATTTTGAAGTTTGAGTTTGATACTGCCTAACGGCGAACGGCCGGTGGAAACCCGAGGAGCCAGGCCCAGGAGTCATTGCGGTCATTTTGAAAGGTGTTGAGTTTTATAAGTTTTTCCAACGATGGAGAGGCCCATGCCCGGACAATGGAAATTCCCTGAGCGAAGAACACTCGCACGCGGGTTGAGTTCCAGATCAACCTTGAGGGCCTTTTGGACATTTTTTCAAGATTCTAGAACATGGGTTTTGTGTGTTTTGTTAAGTTTTATCAATTAAATGTGTTCTTAACCCATGTTATTCATTATTTTAGATGTTAAAATCATGAAAGAACATTTGGGAGAGCGGACGACAAACCTACCTCAGAAACCCAATGAGGCAAGGCGTGCAAACCTTTAACTTGGGTTGGCTAATGACGGGAATGAGCACAAGCATGACAATCGATGAAGGTAGTGGACTCCTTTGGCAAGCTCTCTGATCTCTCTAGAAAACTTGACAAATGAAAATGATAGGTTGGGCAAGATATTTATACCCATAATAGCAATTAATGCCCTCATTTAATGTCCATACGAAGGGCAGTTCAGTTGGTGAATTCAAATTCACAGGCGGCGGCGGGAGGCTCAGGGCTTAGAAGCCGGAAAGATGCAAGGTGGCAGTTTTTTGAAATCCATTTTGCAAACTGACGGCCGAGGGGAGATCGGGTCTCGAAGGGTGGAGGGACATAGTAGGTTCGCTATTTGGAATTTTAGTTCAAAAACCACCGGCGGTGAAGGGGAACTCGGGGCCTGGAGGGTAGAGTTCCATCAGTGATTTGTTGTCGGGAACGACGAAGTCCACACAAAGTTCTGGGATCGAAAGTCTAGAAGGTCAGGCTCGGAGGGGGCAAAAGCAGCCAAGAAATTTTGGAAGTTTCACTCGACAAAAAATATCTTTAGAGCACTCTAAGCATAATCAAGTCATCCATTGGAGCACTTCATTACATATCTTTAGATTTTCACATCAAGGGTTTGCTAAGTTTATGAAATTGCATGTTGTTTATTTATTATTCTCTTCTCATTTCATTTCATTATCTAGGGTTTGACTACCAAAGTGGGGTTTGACCAAGGCAAACCCCTATACTCTAACCCTTAACCCTTTTCCCCCTCTTTACATGTGTGTTTGCAAGTCTTGTATGCAAATTTTTCAAAGAGTTTGGTGTCAAAAAGTGGTCAACAATCCATCAAAGTCAACATAACCCTAATTGAAGCTTGAAGACTCTTTTCAGCTCATTTTCTGCAGATTTATATTCAAACACCTGTCAAAAAAGGAAGTGTAGAACGAAAGCTACAGAATCTTGTTCCAAAATTCATAAAATCTCCAGGTGGACTAAGTTTCCATTCAAGTGTCAAATTAGTCCCACTGCCAGGCCTGAAAAGTAGTTTTTGCATTTTTGGATACCCATTTGGCAGATTCCTGTTCTAATAGATTTTCCCTGAAACTGGACTAAGTCACCCAACTTGGTGTAAGTGTCTCAGTCAACATTTCTAGTCAACTCATTAGGATTCTAGAGCTTCTCTACATTAGAATTCAGATTCCAGGTGCACCTCTCTTGTTCTGTTTAATTATGTCATCATTTACTTGCATTCTTAGGTGTTTTTGCATATCATAGTGTGTTTTCTAGCACTTTGCATTTCTCAGGTTTAACATTAATAAATCATTTATTTTTTAGTTTATTACATTAGTACATCTTATTTAGATACATTTCATCCCTTTTACATTAATCTTTAGTGTAGACATCAACATTTTGGGCCCATTTCTCTCCTTTTAGGTGAAAAACCTAAAAGAGTTAGAGAACCCTTGGGTTACCAAAATCTCCTACCAAGATTTAGGATATGATTAGAGTTCCTTATGGAAGTATTATTGGTAGCTTGATGTATGCTATGATATTCACAAGGCTAGACATTGCCCTTGAGCAATGGGATTCCTTAGTCAGATTATGGCTAATCCTAGATGACTGCACTGGGATGTGGTAAAGAGAGTGTCCAAGTACTTGTGGGTTATTTTTGAACTTATACTATGTGTTTTCATTTTTTTCTTACTAGACCTCAATATTTGGTGACCATTTATGGATATGTGGATTTTGACTAGGCGAGTGACATTAACAGTAGACAATCCACCAGTGGATATGTTTTCATGATGTTTGGTGGTGCTATTAGTTGGATGAGTAAGTGACAAGTTGTAGTCACTTTGTCCATTATAGAAGTAGAGTATATAACTACTCATGCTTGTAAGGAATCCATTTGGATTAGAGACTATGTTCAAATTTTGGTTTTGATGTAGGAAAAATTACTATTTGTTGTTACAACCAAAGTGCTATTTGTTTAGTGAAAAATCCTACTATCTATGCCAAAACAAAGCACATTGATGTGTAATTTCATTTTGTTCTTGATATGTTGGATGATGGAAAGGTTAAATTAGAAAAGGTGGAAACTTTTCTGAATGTTATAGATGCACCAATAGACCTAATAAGGACAGAGAAGTTCAGATGGTGTGCCAGTTCTATGGGCCTTTCAGTTTGAGCAGTGATATAGAGATTCTTGAAGGTCTTTGACAAGTGAAAGAATGTTGGGATTAAGGTGTATCAAGCTTTGTAAGTCCCATGATTAATTTATTAATTATCTTCCCCTAACTTTCTAATTTAATTTATTAAATGCAATAATATTTGTTTCCAAATTACTAAGTTACTTTGTGGGATCCAGTAGGGAGTTAGCATCCTAGATGCAAGGTATGAAGTGTAAGATTCTGACACATGTCACAAGGGAGCTCAATTTGGAAGGAAGCAAGCATTAAACCCTTTAGAATGGGTGCCATATTGACATGTGGCAATGCATTTTTGAAATAAGTATTGGCAGGGTCCACTTGTGTACTAGTTTATCTCTTTGAAAAAGTGAAGACAAGGAAAGGTGACACTTTTCATCTTGGGGCATGTTTGAGCATTGAAAATTTTAAATCCCTCTAGGAGGGGCACCCTTATTGTATGTGGCATGTATTTTGACTTGTTGACTAAAGCTTGAAGAGGAAACTTGCTTAACACAGATTGAGTTGTCACTAAGAGTGACTAGGAGTTGTGGGTGAGTTATATTTTGGTAGTAAATCTGATTTTCTCTATGGTACACCTAGCGTGAAGTTCCTTGATTTTTGGAGCTACAATCATTGCATGTTGTTTCATGTTGGTGCATGTTGGTGCATGTACATGCATGTGTTCATAGGTTGCTAATCAGGTCCTTTTGGACTTGTGCATGTTGTTGATTTTTAGTTTGCATGCATACAAAGGTTAGGAGATTCACACATGAAAAAAATCAATTACCATGTATGAGAAGGATATATATTGATGCCTTACTGCATTTTTTATTGTAATGTGATTGTAATATCTATATACTGTTATGCTTCCAGATTCACTCTAGAATTGTATCACAGTGAATCAACACCTGCAAGAGCATATACTTTGAATATTGTATATAATTTTCATATTATTGTAATACAATTTATTTGTACTTTGATGTGTGGGTTTTTTCCCAAAAGGATTTTCCCACGTAAAATTCTATGTTATGTGATAAATGCTTTAAATCTGAAAATTATAATTAATTGCATGTGCATTCTTAAGTTAATTGTAAAATTAAAGATTTGAAATAAATTTTTTGCAACCTCCTCCCTAATTGATTTGCATTAGAGAAGCATTTCTACACTCAGTTTTCCTTTTAATTTAGAGGGGGTTTTGAGAGGACTAGGTTTGGGGAAGGGGATTTTTCAGGCAGAGTTGTGTATTTAAAAAAAAAATGTTCTAGTAAAAACTCATATTTTAGTTAGTAATCTATGAATATAAACCTCAACTACATACAATTACAAAAAAGAAATATAAATTTAATTACTTTCATATTTGAAAATTTTAAACATGTACAATCATTATCCATTTAAAATTTCTAAATCTATAAAAATTATAATGTAATTTAAACTAATTTACAAATTTTACAACTGAAACATAGGAAAAGGGGGCTATGATGTAATCCTCTTTTCTACTATTTCATTCAAGAAATGAGATCAAAACCTTGAAGTGACTAACTACCCAAAAGGTGAGCCAAGTCAAGATTTCAGGATCTTGCAATTTCTCCTTTATTCAAGGATGGGGTGGTGAGCTAAATAACACTTTAGGGAGAAGAATTTGGACTAGAAAATCAACACTAATTCTAGTTATACAAAATGCAATAAAAAAACCTATCATAAAATAGAGAGAAATGATAACTTTTCTAGAAAAATTATGAATAGGGAATGCTGGGCACCTGATATAAACTTGTTGTTTATGCAACTTTAATAGGGACTCATTCTCCAGGTGGTGAATGGGTCCTAGTGTACCTATCAAGATGGCTCTAAATTGGGAAATGAAGCTTGTACACAATGAAAATTTGTTGTCCCTAAAAATCTAACAAGGACTCATTCACCAGGTGGAAAATGGGTCCTAATAGGCTATTCTAGAAAACTCTGAATCTAATATTGAAGTTCCATATCTACACTTCATTTTTGTAACTTGAAACTCCTGCTTTTGGATCCAGATCTGCTAATAATCTACAAAAAAAATTTTGAAGTTTGTTGGTGGATGGGGGTTTTCCTCAGTCAAACCCCAAGTTTGGTAATTAAACCTTGATGATGAGAGTATGAAACATGAAATGTGTGTGCAATCGTAACCTTAAGTGTGTTTAAGATTAAGATCTCTAATGTTGTAAAGATACCCTACTCATTTTTGTTAGAATAGGATCCTAGAATGAAACATGAATAATGTAAGAGAACTACTTTAGGAGAACCCAAATCCCCTTAATAAGTCACAAATCTGAATATACCTCTCTTTGGGCTGCAAATAGAATGATCGTAGTAGATTGAATCACTTAGGAAACAATTCATTAGGCTTGGTTGAATGTCTTGTGTATCTTCCCAAAACCTAGAATCCATCATGATTTTCCATAGGCATCTATCATCACTCCTTCAATAATGCTTGATCTTTGACAACAAAAATGGGATTGAAGACCTATAATGTTGCTCCAAGACTTCACTCTTTCTTGCTTCTTGAATATGAATGCTTAATCTCATGAAAATTCTCTAGACTCTTAGATTGCTTAGATGGAATTATGTGAAATAACGTTATATTTATACATAACTTAAAAGATTAAATCTTGAAATTCAAATAACACAAGTCGACATCAAATCTAGGATTTGAAATCATTAAAATCCTGCCAAGAATATGTTCAAAATGGGGTGTCCTAAGTTAAGAAGGACTAATTCTCCATAGTGCAAATGGGTCCTAGCATCTCAACTAGGACCTATTTTGAGGAATGTGAAATAACATGCCAAAAGGGGGTACTAGGACCTAGTGAGGACCCATTCACTAGGTGGCGAATGGGTCCCAGGTCGCTATCCTAGCACACAATCCTTGCAAAATTAAGTGTTGTGAAATATTATTAATGAGTATTGGGTTTTATCCCTTGGAAAATGTAATGAATAAGGCTCATATTTGAATTTAAGGGGCCAATTAAGCTCAAATTAACCTCAATTAATTAATATAGCCTTAGATTAGCATGAAAGCATAAAAATACACTTTACAACACCCTAAATATGGCACCATTAAGTCCATTTTTTTAAAAAGGGTTCTAGACGTAATGCGAATTTGTAAAACACATTACAACACTAAATCAAGGCAACATTAAGCTCATTTATTATTGATTATTCCCAAATTAAGTAAGGAAAAGGGATACTTTTTCCATTACTATAACAACATTTAAATTGTTTAAAATAAGTATCATCAAGAAATATTTACACATGCAACTTAATATGATATGTATTACATTTGAATTGAAACAAGTATCATTTACTTATATAACTATGCATTTGATTTCTAATTCAAAGCATTGTATATCAATATTTTATAGAAATCCTTTTATACTTGTAATAATTTTAGAGACAAGCCTAGGAATAATCAAATTAGGTCCAATTGCATAAATCAATATCCCATTTGGTACGATAGTCAAGTTTTATAGCATTGGTAGCTATGGGTGTCTATGTATGTATGTTTTGGGACTTCTTTGACTATATTTAATTTTATGACACATGATTGATCCCATTTATGATATCCATGAGATTTTATGCTACTGGGAAATTCCTATGTAGGAATAGTTACACTTTTATGTTATCATTTTTCCACTTCATGCATATGATAGATCTTCTTAATATCTTAGGTACTTGAGAGGTATGCTTGTTGTATGTGAGTGCCTAAATAATATCTATAATTTTCTATTTCTTTAGTAATGTTAATTTCATAATTTTATCATGAACAATTTATTATGAAAATGCCTACTTAGTTAAGAAAATTTAGTGAATCATTGCATACATTTTAGTTCATGATGTATTTTGAAATTGATAAATTGTTTTGTGATCATATACATGATATTCATGAGAATAAGGTAGATTAGAAATGCTTATAAAGAGTGGATTTAGTATTGATTTATTAAGAGTGTGTTAATAACATTGATTAATTGTACATATTGTCATGTGAAACATAAATTATTTTGCTAAAAGAATAGATCTTGATATTGAGCAATGACATATCCCCAATCTTAAGTTCTTATTAAAATGTGTTATGGTTTAAATTAAGCTATAGTAATGATATAGAAATAAGAGGAGTAGGTCAATATCATGTGATGTCTTAAGTTTCAACAATATTTTCTCAATGAGTAATTCAAATTAAGTAACATGTAAGTAATGTTCTACCTACTATTGGTATGTGTTTAATTTTTATGACATGTCAAATTCATGATTTATCAACTATGAACTTTGTATATTTATTTAACATATATTTCAACCTTGTTCATAGGAAAATAGGAGTGACTAGTTATTAATGAAGCTATCATTCTCTCCCTAGATACACACTAATAGTCTTCCTCAAGTTTTTTAGCAACACCCAATCTTAGACATAAGAAAATTTGCATAGAAAATAGGTTTTGTAGATTGAAAAGAGCATTTGGAATTTCTATAGTATAGGATTGGGTGAGTATAGCCTAATGGTTTCAATTTTAGAAGAAGTGTTGAGAATTAAAAATTTATCATAATAGGAATGTATACCAATTTCATAAAAAATGGACCTACCCAATTAGGACTAGGCTCCCAAATCTAAATTTATACTAATATGAAATGGGTAGCTATTTTTATTTTTAAAATGGGCGCCCCTTTCTTAATGGGTGCATGCTTTAAAATGAAATAGGTGTCAATTTCTATTTACATCATATTCTTGCTCCTTTTAGAATGGGTACACATTCCATAAAATTTTCTTTTTTTTAGGCTTGGAAACTCAACCCTTAGGCTTGAACCTACAAGTATAATGCCATAAAAATAGCAAGAGAAAAACTAACTTTAGCAATAAGGCAAACAATTTTTTTTAAGAGTTTTTTGACAAAATTAAAACCCATTATAGATGATGATATCTAGTTTTCAAATATGTAATTTTTTCATGATTGGGCATATTTTTATGTCTATTAATTAATTTCTAGCGAAAGTGGTTCATCAACTTGAAATGTTGGGTATTAGTATTTTTTAATAATGTTAACTATTAATTTTTTTTAATTATATGTGTGTGGCAACAAAAAATGTATCCCTTTTTCTTGCTTAATTTAGGAATGATTAATGTTAAAATGAACTTAAGGCTGCCTTGATCTAGTGTTGTGATGTGTTTTACACATTCACATTAGGTCTTTGGCCTATTTTAAGCTAAATAAACCTATATTTGCCTTGATTTAATGTTGTAAAGTGTATTCATTTACACCTTCATATTAAATTTAGGGAATTTGGACATAATATTGCCCTAATCTAGTGTTTTAATGTGTTGTACACATTCACATTGGATTTAGGGTCCTTTTAAGCTAAATAGACCAAATTTTTCCTTAATTTGATGTTGTAAAGTATATTTATTTACACTTTTGCATTGAGTTTTGGGACCTCTTGCATTTATGACCTTTATATCATCATTAATAGGCCCCTAAGACCCTATATTATGCATATTGAGGCTTATTTCAATTGAAATTCTGACAAGATCAACAAATAGACTTAATTTCTTAACTCCCCAATACTTTCTCTCTAAAAAGGCCATGTGTGATGAATACGGCACCTTGGGAAAATGATTCCCACCCAAGTGGGACCCATATGCCAGAGGTGGCGTATGAGTCCCATTTGGCCCCTTTTTAGGGATTTGAGTGGGAAATCAAGGTTTTTAAATTCAAATTTCTTAAATGTCAGCCTCTAGGATCTAATAAACGGTAACTTTGATGGATTTCCTATATAAACAAGGTCTCAAGTCATTATTTCATTAAGCTTTCATGATATCGAGTCAAGCACTCAAGAGTTATGCATTCCAAGGCTTCATAAGAGCCTCAAGAGAGTTCACAAGAGAATTTCTAAGGCATTCGAGGGTAGATTTCTTCATCAATTACTGCAGCATATCAGGATCCATCATCATGTCAGGATTATCAAGCATCAACAATGTTGTTGAGCTAGTATTGTGATGTAGCATTGAAGATCCATTTGCAAGCATTTTTTGATATCCACATTCAAGATCTAGATCTACATTCTTCATGGCCACTCCATGTTAGATTGCATATTTACAATCTTGACATTATTAAAGGTATCATTGTTCATGTTTCATGTTTCATGTCCTTATTTCATCATCTCATCATTTGGTTTAATTACCTCAAAAGGGTTTGACCAAGGAAAACCCCCATTCCATAGTAATCAACAAGTTTCTCTCTCTTTATATATATGTGTGATTGTAGATCTAGGTGTCTTGGAGCATGAAGGATATTTGAAGATTAGGTTATAAACTTGAAGGAAGTTGTTGGAGTTGTATCCTCACTTGCAAGGTCATAGAAAGTCTTCTATAGGTCTGAAATCAAGGTTTCAGATTTGGAAAAAAAGTGTGGCAGGGAGAGAAGAGATTGGAGAGTAGAATCAAATCTTAATCCTCCAAAAAAGCACATTAGGATTGATATGAAAACTTGGGCATGTGAGTCCTAGTATAAACAATTTTTTAGGGTTTCAAGAGATTTAGAAGAAGCGTGATGTTAGATTCTAGTTTTGACATAGAAAACCTAGTCTAGGACTAAATCACCTAGAATCGCGTATGAGTCCCACTCAACATCAAAATTAGTATTTTCAACATTTCTAGTCCTCATTCAATCCTCTACAAGTTTCCCAATGCACACTTCTGATTTTACATCTTTCTATTATGATTTATATGTATTTCTAGGTCATTTAATTAAGTCTTGCATATCATTAAGTTTCAAAGTTAGGTCTTGCATTTCATTAGTATTTCCAAGCCCTAGCTTGGTGGTGAACCCCTCTTCTGATCATAAATCAGACCCTAGGACTACCCTATTGCAAGATCTATTTCTTCTTTACATACCTAAGATTGAGATCTCTTGGGTTTCCTTGAATGCAAAGTTTAAAAGATTTTTGTTCTATTTCCTAAGGCATGGAGACAACAATTTTATATCTTACAATGTGATCAATCTAGACATCATTATTAATATAATGAAAAAGAAATTATGATTAGCTCAAATTGTGTTGGTCATATACAAGGGGTTTTCAAAAATAGCAATTAAGGCTAATAAAAAATTAATTAAAAAATATATATCTTGATCAAAATTAAGGTCATAATACACATATTTCCCTAAAAATAATTAGATAATTAATTTTATTTAGGTCAAATGATGCTAATCGTATGCATCCATATTTTGTCCCTAAAAAGTGTCTTTAGAAAGGTGATTTTTCTACATCTTATATAAAATTAACTTGTATCATTTAGTTATTTGAATAAATTACATATTTTAAAACTAGATTCAAAATGGACTATGTTTTATATTAGGGAAACTTGTTAATATTCTGTGTAAATGCTTCAAATTTTTACTCTAATTATCACAAACTTTGATTTTCATGAAAAACGCTCCCATTTTTTGGCCAAAAATTTGACCCATTATCTTGCACTTACCGAACTCAAGTATTTTGGATGAGGACTAAGATTGAGTGTAAAAACACATCTATGAGCATGATGAAACTTTCTAGGAAGGCCTATGGTAGTCAAGACACCATTGATTCAACCAAAGATCTCATATTCCAATCATGAACTACATTTAATAGTTGATCATCCTTCATTAACTACCTAAAATTAACAAAATAGAGCTAAACCATGATAACCCTCTCAATAACATTTACATTATAATCTCAACTCTTCCTATTTACCGCTAATTTATATTTACTATTTTATATTAATTTAAATTAGATCAAAATAATTATATGATGTGCAATTTATTTTGGTACATTTTGATGAACCACAACTCATTATACCACCTAGTGGTTTTCCCTTGAGTTATCCTTCTTTATTTTTCTAATTTCTAATATTTTTTCCTATCATTCTCTTGGGTTTAATAAAATTTACATTCTTTGATTTTCTTATCTTTATTTAATCACATATTAGAGATGTATGTCAAGTCACAATCCATGATCTCATCTTCCTATTAGGAATTGCCATAGGATAAAACTCTCAATTTCTATGGATCTTTTAGTTGCTCCTTTTGTGAAAAATATAATATAAATCTATATATTAATAAGGAAGAGGCCTTTGATCACTTATTAAAAATTTCATATGAAGATCAAAGTAGTAATGATAAGGCTAGGAAGTTGAAACTCCTTAAATAAGGTAATAATAAGGTTGGCAATAGCTCTAGTCATTCCCTCAACACTACTAAATGAATTCCATAGTATGATTATAACCAAATCATATGTGATACATGTGATTAAGGTTCTTGGACATGAATCTCTAGACATATATTCCTTGTGTTGTAATGTTAACACCTATTAGGTTAGAGTGTCCTTTCCTAATTCTATCATACCATGTTGTGTCTTGTATTTAAAATTTATATGGTGATTTTATTTTATATTTTATAAATCATGAATTTTAACTCTGTGTTATAAAATTTAATTTGAATTAGTGTTAAAAAAACTCTTAGATAATTTTATGACATTGAATTTTATTAGGTTCTAGACAATAAAATTGATGAGAAGGTGTCAATTATATTCTAGTTTCCTATTAAATTTTTATACAGACTAGTTCTCTCCTTGACTTTATTTATCTTTATTATTTTATTTTTCAATTGATCATGTAAGTTTTGCAATGTGATTGATATTTTTAGAAATTAAATTGTTGTTATATATGAAGGAATCTAGAAAAAAAATTAATGTCTAGATAGCTCAATAGTAAATTTCAAATTTATTTTTAAATAAATATAATTATGAATACTCTTGTAGAGAGTTTAGCAAGAAATTAGACATATAGCAATTAATTTAACTATGAATTTCATACATTTAAGCAATTTCTATTTTTGAAATAATAATATTAGGATTGTAGATCAAGCATTATATTGATGTACTTGATTGGAAATTTTGGAAATGAAAATTCTAAGTATTGAATAAGTTGCATACTCTTATATGTATGGCTATCATGAATATAAATGATTTCATGGCTATGAGAGTGTACAAAGTGGATGTAGAGTGTAATAAATGAACACCTAGTTTATGTTGTAGCATAATTTAAGTTGAGAAATAAATTTTTTCATTCCAAGAAAATAAGGTGTTGTCAAAGTAGTGTGAAAAATATAATTGTGTACCCCCAAACTGAGGTTATTTTTAGTTAACTATTACTATTGGTGGCCTCTCATATATACTTACTTGATATCTACAAATCACTTTGGAACCCCTAATTATAGTCAAACATGTAAATATCAGATTAATAATAGATGATGATCTCTTATTGGCAATTTAACTAATTTTTACCTTCTAGTTTGATGGGAATCTTTCAACAATTATCATCAAAGATGGATCCTTCTTTTACCTATATTTATTAGAAGTTGTATTACCTATTTAGTTCATGTCGAAACTCATGATGTAAAATTTATCTATAAGATAGATGAAGAGAAATGGTCATGATTTCTATGATGTCTTACCATTATCATTGATGATATCACCAATGATGTAATATATTAGACTAGGGGTAAATAAGCCACATTTTAGGATACATGCATATATACCATTATAGTATCATATATTACTAAATAAGTTTTATTTTATTTTATATATGAGTAAACACTAGCAGAGTATCCATATGCAGTAACCTATTACTTATACTATTACCTTATACTATTACTAATACCTTATTTTGGCACATGATAATGGATTTTAATATTTGGTTTCAATGGTATAGATTTTTGGTGTGGTGGAGGAACATGACATGTTAATCCATTGATGATAGAACCTAATACACTTGTTTACTCTCATCAAGCATGCTATTAGAAGCATTTGTTACATGGAACCTTAGTTGTGATTGTTGTGTCACTCAATAATATTAATGAGATATTATTGATTAGCTATTTTATTTGGATAGATGTAGTAATTTTGATATGGTAAGATCCTAAATGATATAGTTTTAGTTATATTATGATTACCTTGAGGAGTAACAAATGTTATTACCGATGTAATATTTATGGTATTTGGCATATGGCATTTGTGACAACTTGTATGTCCTAGGTTGTGAACAAAAGGGAAATAGCCCAGTTCCACCTTTTGGGAGATGGAATTGGACCTATCTCACACTTCAATTCATTAGGAAACTAGATCCCTCAACCAATTGACTCAATTGAGGAATGGCTAGTGGATTCCTTGGATAATTGGACAGAGGTTCACCATTAAATGAAGCTTCAAAAGGGAGAAATGCAAACACTTATGCAAACTCACTATGAAACCTAGAAAATTGAAAGCATGAAATCAAACTGATAAATTGAATGGAACAAAAAAGTACCTAGATGAATGGAGATTCCCGGACAAGATCTGTAATAGGGTTTGCACCGAGACTAATATGCCAGGTAGGGCGTATGAGTCATGTTTTAGGGTTATCAACACAAAATATGAAATTCTCTGAAAGCTAATAAGGATCTACATACTGGTGATAAAATATTTCCTTGGGACTAATACACTAGGTTGGGTATATGAGTCCTGCTACAATTTTTTTTAAGGATCTTTCTGAATCTTTCAAACCCAGATCTCGGGTGACCCACAATAGTGGTTTATAATTTTTGGCCAAACTGGACACTAATTTTATTTTTTTTAACTAAATCTTCACTTTCGGGGACCTATAGCTACTAAACCGTGAGGAATTTGAAGATGATGCAAACTAGAGTTTCGTGAAATTTTGTGCATAGATTCTAAATATATTTTTTTCAAACTTTTTGGAATCAAATTGGACTTCTTTTTCCATCTCCCTCAAAAACTAGTTTTTTTCATTAAACAACATTTTTAAAAAGTGACGCTCATCGTATAATGCATAACATTTTTTCCATCAAGGATAAAATTCTAATTCTTTCGAATTTAGATTTGTAACTCTGATATCTAGTGCTTCCACTTGGTTAGATAATTTTTATTGAATATTTTTTTTTAATCAAGTTTTGAATTCAAACCAATTATAATTCGACATAGCGACGTATAACACTTTAACTTTTTGTGTATCAAAATTCAATTTTTTTTTCTTTGTTGGATCAAGGACTTTAATATCTAGTGCACTAATATTTTAATTTTTTTAATAATATGCTATTTTTCCACATGTGCAAAACAAAGAGCTTGATTTTCGATGAAAAACCTACATTCACGAGAAATAAAAAATAAATATAATAATAAAATTAAATTTATTTAAAATTATAATTTTTGGGAAGCTTATAATAAGGACTACATACTTGCAAAAAAATAAATTTTAAATGAATCTATTTGATCTGCCAAAAGGTAGATCAAAAGCGGTTTTTTATCAGCATTTTGATAGGTGTAAAGGAGACTCTGTTCTAGGTATGGTTTAAAACTAGCGGGGTTCTATCCAAGGGGGTTTGATTTAAGGTAGTTTGATCAAACCCTCTTCAATTGGAATTCTTTAAATGGAACCATTTAAGGCTTAAATCATTATATTTTCTAAAAATATGTGATTTCAGCAAAAATCAGTTCCTCCCAGAAATTGTAAACCAACTCTGTGGGATCACCCATCTAACACTATTGAATGCTTTCAAAAGGCTATATCAGGGACTGAATCACTAGGTTAGGAGAATGAGTCCATTTCACATTAATCTACAATGTACACATCACAAGAGAGAGAAAAATGTTGTTTTGTTAGAGGATAGGGGTTTTCCTTGGTCAAACCCCATTTTGGTAATGAAACCTTGAAATGAAATAGAAAAGCATGAAGGAATGATGAATGAACAAATGCATGTAAGAACTCACCAAACCTTGTTGAAACCTTGGATTGAAAATATAAAAACTAGCATGAAGTGGCATCAATGAGTGCAAATATTTTTCATGAAACTTGAATAGGATAATGGCTTGAAAACTTGATTAGATCTTGAATGCTACATCAAGACATTAGCTCAACAACATGCATGATGCACTAAATCTTTGGCATGATAATGGAATCTTGATTCCTGCAACAAATGATGAAGAAATTTTCCCTTGAGTGCTCTTGAAATCATTTTTGATCACAACCTTTCTCTTAGGATTTGAACACTTAAAAATCTCTAGCTTGAAAAACTCTTGAAATAATGATTTAAGACCTTAGTTTTATAGGAATCCTATCTAATTTACCATTTATTAGATCCCAAATTCCAACATTTACCAAATTTGAATTGAAAACCTTGATTTCCTACTCAAAACCCTAAAAATGCCCCAAACGGGACTAATACACCAAGGGTGGCATATGGGTCCCACCTAGGGGGCTAATATGCCCAAGGTGGTGTATTAGTATTGCCCTAAGTTTTTGGGGTGAGTGAATGTCGGGGGAATAGAATATTAAATGTATTTATTGAATTTGTTAGGATTTTAGTCGAAATGAGCCTTGGGATACATAATAAAGGGTCTTAGGGGTCTATTAATAATTATTTAAAGGACATAAATGAAAGGGTACTAAAATAGGTCCAAGCAGAGTGTGAAATTGTACTATCTCCAAGAAGGGAGTATAATTTTTTGCACTACAAGTTGTACATAGGAGATGCGACAATATGGCATGATGTTATACTTTTTATCTCTATGTGGTATTAATACTACCATTGGATTTTTTTTGTGCTAATGAGTCTACCTAAATTTCCCTCCTCCCATTAGGTGTCCTTATTGAGGTTGCATGGTGATTGTTCAATGTGTAAATTTTATTCAAGTGTTTTTTATTTATAAAATTATTGGGGCCTTTTATTTATTACTCTAGTCTCTACTTACATTTGAGTAGATATTTTTAAATTAAATAATAATACTAATTTAATAAAACATATTAGGTTAGTACCACATTAAATATTTAAGAAATAAGAGTAAAATCTAGGTTGAGCTCAATTGGTTATATCATTAGTTTGTTACCATGGATATCTAAGTTAAAATACACAAAATGGCATCTAATATGAATATCTAAGTTGAAATATAATGTTAATAACTAACCCTAAGCCCTATAAATATCAATATACATATCAATCAATAGAGATAAATAAGCTACATATCCTAAACTTTAGATTTTGGGTGTATATATTTAGTTTAAAGATCTTAGGGTTCATAATAGGTCTTATGGTTTTTATTTTTAGTTAACATTGTTTGGTTTAAGGTTTTAAATTTGAAAACTAACATAACAAATTGGCTCTTGTGGAGAGAGGATGTAAATAAAATATTTTTTAAGGTTTCCTATTGTAGGTGCCTATTTTGAATCCATTTTCCTTGTCATCCTCATTGTGTGAACAAAGAAGAAAAAAAACTTGGAGGGATGAAAAAAAATAATAGCTTTTACAAAGTGCATACCCATTCCTAAATGGGTAGATGTTTGTAATGGGTACATGTTTTGTAATAATGGGATCTCAAACCATAATGAGCACTCATTCCATACATATAATAGTTTAGGTTTGAGATCATATTCTTAAATGTGTATCTATTTTTAATGAAATGAGTGCATGTTCTTATCAAGATTATTCCTCCCTATGAGACTTCTACTAAAAGTGGATTCAATTTATTACTTCAACCCATTGAAATAACCACAATCCTTCAATAAAGATGCAACTTCTAGATGAAATCACAATCAAGAAGCCAAGGGATTTTGTCATTCAATCTCTAAATCCAAGGGGTTTCATCCTCAAATTCAATAGATGAACACAAATTCTCAATCTATGATGAAAAGAACTTTGATAATGTGGTAAAAGATAAAAACATGAAGAAGCAACCTAAAATAAATATCAAATAAGGGTTCAAATTGGGCTTCCACATTCTAATTCCCTGATATGCCAAGTCAATAATAATTAATATTTTTCAATATTTCATCTCAACATAGGCCCACTAAAATGGTTGTCATAACTCCTCCCATCTAAATATTTTCATTCAATAAAGATGCTCATGTTACACCCACTCATAACCATCATAAAATATGTCATAAATAATTAGGAATGTGGTTCTGCATAAAGCTAGTTTGTAATTCTCCATTAATTTATTGTCAAGTAAGGAAAGCAGAGGTGCGGAAGCAACTTTCCTAACGTCAAAACCACAGGGAAGAATGCATACAGTGTTAGAAAACCAAGATCACCTACATGCAATCACCTGTCACATGGAAAAGACATGCAAAACCAAAGAAGATGTTTTGTAAACCTCAAAGTAAAAATGCATTAAAGAGAATCAAATATTACAAAGAGATCAATCCTTATGAAGGAGATCAAGAAACCCTAAAAGGGAAACCCTCAATGAAACCCTAGTGTGCACACTTAATAATTAATCAATTATTAATGTGCCTAAGTTTAGCTTAAGCAACTAAAGGAATAAGTGACTTAATTAATTTACCAATATGATATAATTAATTAAGCATAATAACTTATTACTCTAACACCCCCCCTTAAGATGAACTTAGGAAGAAGCTAAAACACTAGAATAAGATGCATGAAAGCAAAGATGGGTCCCGAAAACTAGGCCTGATCAACTACCCATTTGCAAATGCAAGAATGAGGTAGAGAAGGAAAAACCCAATGGGAAAAACCCCCCTACAATGAGATGACATGCTGCAAAGAAGCACTGGAAGAACACTGTGGAGTAACACTGGAACCTGATTCTGGCAAGCAAGGAAAGATACTTTTTTTTACTACTAAAACTAGATGAGAGTCATTGATTGACTCAAGGAATCGTGATAAAGCAATAGTAGACCCGATGCCACGGAACACTCAAAAACTCTAAATGGGAACAACCCTGGAATCTATGAAGCAACAAGTAATTATTGAATGATGTATTACTGAAAACGAAGTGCAAAGATGCTAGATGCACCCTCCCAACTACCAAATCATCCAAGTAATCTCCAAACAACCCATCGGGCCAAATCTGGACTAAGCAATTAACCTGGGATAGATACAAAAAAAGTGCATGGACAACAACATAGAGCTCCTTAATAGCTTTCCAACGCCGCAAAGATAGTAAAAATTGGAGATTGTGGCAAAAACTTATGAGCTCGGAAGTCCAAAATAAACATTTGACTTCAAACAGCAATAAATGTAGAAAAATGGTAAAATACTAAAAAATAAATAGCACTACTGGAAAGTGCTCAGAACTAGCTTTTCGGCCATATCTCGTTTGCCCGATTTTGATACCATATGCCCAAGTTATGACCAAAAGAAAAAAATTGCTCTTTTAGGGAAAATTAGGGCTAGGAGGGCCAAAGAGGGCCATACGGCCGGGTGACGTCATGCTGACATTAGTGGTTCATGGGCCTAAATTTGACAGCCATGTGGTCGTCAACTCAAAAAATCAGCCCCCCTACAAAAAAATTTGACAGAGCCCCTGGTCGTTGATATGACCAGGGGCTGGGTGTCGAAGTTGGTCGGGGGCCGGGCGCGGAGCTCTCGGTCCCCCATAGGACCTTGGACGGTGTAGCAGAGCTTGCGGGGGCTATGAGGGAGCTGGTGGCGGGTGAGTTGGGCATCGCCCGGTGGCCACCGCTCCTCATGGCCATCGGGTGGCGTAGCGGTGGCAGAGATTTTTTGAACAGGAGGCGCCGGATTTTGCAAGAAAATTTCAAAAAAAAATTAATTTTTTTGAAATTTGTTGCCTCGAACTACGTGCTGGGGAGGCCGTACGACCCCCCAGACAAAATTTTTTTGCCTCCCGGATCACTGCACCAAAATCGATGAAACGACAAGCATTTTTAGGGTTTTTGGCCTTTTGCGAACACAATGGTGTCCTTCGTTTGTGCCCAAACTGCTCCAAAAATTTGGCTACCCCAAGATCTTGCAAAAAAAAATGCCTGTGGAAACCCTTGCATTAGAAACTCACTGAAAGGCCATATCTTCAAATCACAAACAAGCAGCTACAGGTCTGGAGCTCTAATACCATGTTAGAAAACCAAGATCACCTACATGCAATCACCTATCACATGGAAAAGACATTCAAAACCAAAGAAGATGTTCTGTAAACCTCAAAGTAAAAATGCATTAAAGAGAATCAAATATTACAAAGAGATCAATCCTTATGAAGGAGATCAAGAAATCCTAAAAGGGAAACCCTAAATGAAACCCTAGTGTGCACACTTAATAATTAATCAATTATTAATGTGCCTAAGTTTAGCTTAAGCAACTAAAGGAATGAGTGACTTAATTAATTTACCAATATGATATAATTAATTAAGCATAATAACTTATTACTCTAACATACAGTACTTTTAATTTCCAAATTACAATCTAATTAAGACACACATGAAAGATTTACAGAAACAAAGAAGATACTCAAAGACAAATGAACACCAGATTTATGTGGGAAACCCTTTCGGGAAAAAACCCACCACACCAAGTTGAATCTCTTTGTATTTCAGTAATCAAAAAATTACATACAATGCAGAGACACAACTCTCTGGTATTAGTTTTTCAGTTTCTTCATTCACTGTTCTTCCTGTTACAGAAATGCTCTCACAGATTCGATGTATATCCAACTCAGAATGCTATCCTTTAAATCTTATCACATTCTAATTTTTAACCTCTGTTCATCCTTATCCGCCATTACCCATCGTAGAAATTTTCCATCCCATTGCAAATTTTTCTTTGCATACAGTTCAGCTCTAGTGTCGCAGCTATTGCAAAAATCAAACTGCCAACTATTTGAATTTCACTTCCTTTGATTGGTCCAATAGATGCCACAGAGGAAAGTCAAATGGTCAAGGGTGTTCAACCTGTGTTGGCATGTTGGTGGGACACTAACCGTGTCTCCCCAATGCCAACACAACCAGCATTTGATATTAGCGTAGGTTCCAACAGTTGGCAAGACGATATAGCAAATGCCATGAGTCATACCGAATCCACCGATATCCATTTCATTCCTATCAGCAAGATTTTCCTCATTGGCAAGACTCATACCGATGCTCACAAGTCACATTGATCTCAAAATTTCCATCGGCAAGACTACCACAATTTGCCAATACTTCATACCGAAGTCTTCAAGTCATGTCGACATGAGTATTCCATTTGGTGAGACAATCGTCTTTCGCCAAGACCTCACACTGAGCCTTCATGTATTACTCCAAAGTCACACAGCCATCATAGTTCACCAAGACTTCATACCGAAGTCTTCAAGTCATACCAAAGACCTTTTACTATCGGCGAGACTCTCCAAGTTGCCAAGACTTCATACCGAAGTCATTTTGTCACCGCGAAGACTCCAAGTATCCTCGTCGGTGAGACCTTCGCCTTTCACTGAGAGTTCTTCCCGAGACCTTTGAGTTACGGCGATGACCATGTGTTATCGGTGAGACTCTCTTCAGTCACTAAAACTTCATATCGAAGTCTCGTGTTACATCGATGACTCTCGTCAATATCCGCTAGATACTCGATAGCAACCTTTGTCGGTGAGACATTTCATATCGGTAAGACTCATACTGACAATAAACCTTTCGCCCAAGTCTCCCTGATAACTATGAGTGAATAACCATCGGTGAGAGAAACAACAGTCGGCAATAGATCTTATCGACTCTCCATGTCATAGCGATAGGAGTAGTCGGCAAGACTGCAACATTGTCTTGGCGACATGAACATTTCAAAAGGATTTAGAACAGCTAGTCGGCCAGACATCAATAATGTCACAGTGACTTTTCCCTTCAAGAGTTACATGCCAGTAAGAATTGAGGCACTTATTCCAACATCCTCCCACTTGACGAAGATCTTCCTGACACCTCCAGAGCATAATAAAACTACTAAAATTCATGGGCCTTGAGGCCCATCGAACTAGCACACCACCTATACTTGTGCTCACAGGATTCGTCAATGCATCTGCAACATTCTCTAGAGTATCCACTTTCTCCAAAGAGACCTTCCCATCCTCCACCATATCTCGTACAAAGTGATTCTATACATCTATATGTTTCGTCCTGGCATGGAAAGTAAGATTTTTCTCCAAACATATAGCACTCTGACTGTCACAATAAATAGTAATTTTTCCTACATCAAAACCAAAGTTAGAATACAAACGTTTTAACCAGATAAATAGTAATTTTTCCTACATCAAAACCAAAGTTAGAATACAAACGTTTTAACCAGACAGGCATTTGTAGCTGCCATGTATTCTGCCTCTGTAGTGGACAAAACGACTACAGCCTGCTGCTTGCTCATCCAACTCACTGCACCACCATTCATCATGAAAATATATCCACTGGTGGATCTCCTGCTGTCAATGTCCCCTGCCCAATCAAAATCCACATAACCTCGAATACTAAGAGTCCTCTGTGATTCAACCAAGTTCCCATGGTAACACAAAGCATAGTCTGAAGTGCCCTTCAAATATCTAACCACTATCTTCAAAGCATCCCAATGTGTCCTTCTAGGATTAGCCATAAACCGACTAAGTACTCCCACTGCTTGGGCAATGTCTGGCCTTGTATAGACCATTGCATACATAAGGCTACCAACCGCACTAGCATAAGGTACACTGGTCATGTCCTCCATCTTAGTAGGAGATTTTGGACAGTCTTCAAAAGATAGCTTCGTTCCCTGCAGAACTGGAACAACTAGCTGCTTGCAATCAGTCATACAAAATCTCTCTAGAACAGTCATGATGTACTTACTCTGACTGAGCCAAAGTTTTCTATTTTTCCTATCCCTGGTTATTTCCATTCCTAGAATATACCTTGCTGCACCAAGATCTTTCATTTCAAACTTTGCAGACAAATGAGACTTAAGATCAGAAATCATTAGCTTACTATTTCCTATGAACAACATATCATCAACATAGAGAGCAATAATAAGAACTTGATCACTTTCAGTTTTGTAATATACACAATGATTAGATTTTGATTTTACAAATCCCAATGACAAAACAAAAGTGTCAAACTTTTGGTACCACATTCTAGGAGACTGTTTTAACCCATACAGAGATTTCTTCAACTTGCAAACCAGTCTTTCTTTACCTTTTTCCACAAAGTGCTCCGGCTGGGACATATAAATTTCTTCTTCAAGATCACCATAAAGAAACGTTGTCTTCACATCCATCTGTTCAATCTCTAAGTCATACGCTACTGCAAGTGACAACATAAATCTAATAGATGTCAGCTTAGCTACAGGAGAAAATATTTCTCCATAATCAATTCCCTCTACTTGGGAATAGCCTTTTGCAACCAGCCTCACTTTATATTTTTCTACACTGCCATCCAGACTAATTTTCTTTTTAAATACCCATTGCAACCCACAGCTTTTCTGCCTTTAGGCAATGGCACCAAACTCCAGGTATCATTCTTTTCTAATGATGCCATTTCTTCATTCATGGCTTCCAACCAAGAGTTTGAATCAGACATTTTAAATGCCTCTTTCACAGTCCTAGGTTCATCAATGCTAGAAATTAAAGCATAGGCACAAGTAGACTCTATCAAAGAAAACCCATACCTATTAGGTTGCTTTCTTTCATGATTTGACCTCCTTATAGGTTGAGGATAAGGTGGTTCTTCATCTTCTTTAGAACTTTCAGAGCTACTTGAGCTTTCCTCAGTATCAGGTACATTTTGATTTTTCAATTCCTCTTTATCTGGTGTCGGAGGAATATCTGCTACATCCTTTTCATTTTATGAGTTCTTCTCTGACTACGGATCTAGTGTAGAAGGCTTTAGCTCATGAAAGACAATTCTTCTGCTGTAAAAAACCTTCTCTGTCTCAGGATTCCAAAGCTTGTATCCTTTTATGCCACCACTATAGCCAATAAAAATACACTTTACAGCTTTGTTTTCCAACTTAGATCTTTATTCAAATGGAACATATGCATATTCCTCATAGCCAAAGACACAAATATGTCTTAGAGAGGGCTTCTTTCTAGACAATGCTTCCAAAGGCGTCTTCTCAACAAGAACAGAGTTAGGAGAACGATTTACCAAGTAACATGTTGTAGAGACTGCTTCAGCCCATAACTTCTCCTCCAAGCCAGCACTGCTCAGCATACTTTGTGCTCTTTCCATTACTATCATGTTGAACCTTTCAACAACTCCATTTTGTTGTGGAGTGTAAGGTGTAGTCTTATATCTTTTAATCCCATGATCTTTACAGTACCTTTCGAATTCATCTGAACAAAACTCACTGCCATTGTCAGTCCTTAAACATTTTATTTTCTTACCAGTCTGATTTTCTACAAGGTTTTTAAATTCCTTAAACCGACTGAACACTTCTGATTTACTTTTCAGAAAATATACAAATGCTCTTCTTAAATAATCATCAATAAATGACACATAGTATCTTAATTTAGATAAAGAAGAAACATTCACTGGACCAAACACATCAGAATGTATATAATCAAGCAAACCAGAAGATTTGTGAGGACTGAAATAAAATGAAACATGGTGTTGTTTACCATATATACAATGTTCATAAAACTCGAATTCGAGGTTACAATCTTCAATCTCCTCAACCAGGTTTTTAAACCTTTCTCACCAATGTGGCCTAGCCTATGATGCCAGAGCATTGTCTTTTCTGCTGGAAGTTTAACCTCCATGGAGTTTACACCATCAGGAACGTTTCCCTCTTTTCCTTCATGAGTAGCTTTTTGTGACTTCACAGAGACACTATTGCATTGAATAGATTGTGCATCCATCTTATACAAGGTACCAATACGAGCACCCCTTGCTAGCACCATAGAGCCTCTAGTCATCTTGCAGCCATTTCCAGAGAATGTGACATGCACTCCAATATCATTCAGCTTACTTACAAAAAGTAAATTACGAGTCAGACCTGGTATATGCATCACATCATTGATTCCCTTCACTCTTCCATCAGGGAATTGAATTCTAACTCTTTCATGACCAATAATTTCTAAAGATGAATCACTTTCCAAATACACCTTTCCACCATCATAGTTTTCATACTTCATGAACCAATCTCTATGAGAAGTCATGTGGAAAGATGCTCCAGAATCAATCAGCCAGACATCATCAGATGCCTGTGTAGCCAAGGCTACAATGAAGGCGTCTGCATCACTCTGAGAAGAATCATTGTCAGAAGAGGTCTTCTTTTTCTTCTTTTTCTCCTCCTTGCAATCCTTTCAGACATGATCAAGTTGCCCATAATTCCAGCACTTCACCTTGGACTTCTTGCTAGGAGACTTTGATCTCCCTTTTGATTTCAATCTGGACTTCTTGTCCTTCTTCTTGCCTTTTTCTTTTGATCTGCCTCTAACAGCCAAAGCCTCCTTCACCATCTCAGAAGATTTCCTTCTCATTTCTTCTGACAACAAAGAAGCAACAACATCTTCCATATTGAAAGTGGATGTCGTACTCCCAATAGCCATCACCAAGTGATCCCAAGAATCTAGCAAAGAACATAGGAGCAGCATGTAGCGATCTTCATCTTCAATATTCACACCAACAGATGTTAACTGTGCAATCAACATGTTGAAAGCATTCAAGTGATCAGCAATAGATCCTCCCTCTTGCATTCTCAAAGAGTACAACTTCTTCCTTAAGAACAATTTGTTCACTAAGGACTTGCCTTGATAAATAGATGCCAGTCTTTTCCACAAGGAAGATGCAGTCTTTTCTTCATGCACATTCAGAAGAACAGAGTCTACCAAACAGAGCCTTATCAACCCCTTAGACTTTCTATCTTCCAGGTCCCAATCCTCTTGCTTCATGTCTTGAGGTTTTGTTCCAGACACAGCATTCCAAAGTTCTCGGTCCACTAACAAATCTTCCATTTTGAGCTTCCACAACTCAAAATTGCTACCATTGAATTTCTCTATTTCCATCTTTCTGGATGTACTCGCCATCTTAATCTATAATTAAATTATCAGACCTCTACCAAACTCCCACTAAAAAAAAAAATTTGACAAAAAAACCCAACCCACTCACAAGGATAACACAACTGGCCAGGCTCTGATACCACTTGTAAGGAAATCAGAGGTGCGGAAGCAACTTTCCTAATGTCAAAACCACAGGGAAGAATGCATACAATACTTTTAATTTCCAAATTACAATCTAATTAAGACACACATGAAAGATTTACATAAACACAGAAGATACTCAAAGACAAATGAATGCCAGATTTACGTGGAAAACCCTTTCGGGAAAAAACCAACCACACCAAGTTGAATCTCTTTGTATTTCAGTAATCAACAAATTGCATACAATGCAGAGACACAACTCTCTGGTATCAGTTTTTCAGTTTCTTCATTCATTGTTCTTCCTGTTACATAAATTCTCTCACAGATTTGATGTGTATCCAACTCAGAATGCTATCCTTTAAATCTTATCACATTCTAATTTTTAACCTCTATTCATCCTTATCCGCGATTACCCATCGTAGAAAGTTTCCATCCCATTGCAAATTTTTCTTTGCATACAATTCAGCTTCAGTGTCACAGCTGTTGCAAAAATCAAACTGCCAACTATTTGAATTTTGCTTCGTCTGATTGGTCACAAGATGCCACATAGGAAAATCAAATGGTCAAGGGTGTTCAACCTGTGTTGGCATGTCAGTGAGACACTAACTGTGTCTCCCCAATGCCAACACAGCCAACATTCGATATCTACGTAGGTTCCAACAGTTGGCAAGATGATATAGCGAACGCCATGAGTCATACCAAATCCACTGATATCCATTTCATTCCTATCGGTAAGAGTTTCCTCATCGGAAAGAATCATACCGATGCTCACAAGTCACATCGATCTCAAAATTGCCATCGGCAAGACTACTGCAATTTGCCAAGACTTCATATCGAAGTCTTCAAGTCATGCCGATGTGAGTATTTCATTCGGTGAGACAATCGTCTTTCACCAAGACCTCACACTGAGCCTTCATGTGTTACTCTGAAGTCACACAGCCATCGTAGTTCGCCAAGACTTCATACAGAAGTCTTCAAGTCATATCGAAGACCTTTTACTATCAGCGAGACTCTCCAAGTCACCAAGACTTCATACCGAAGTCTTTTTGTCACCGTGAAGACTCCAAGTATCCCTGTCAGTGAGACCTTCGTCTTTTGCTGAGAGTTCTTCCTGAGACCTTTGAGTTACACCGATGACCATGTGTTATCGGTGAGACTCTCTTCAGTCGCTAAGACTTCATACCGAAGCCTTGTGTTACACCGATGACTCCCGTCGGTATCCGCTAGACACCCAATAACAACCTTTGTCGGTGAGACATTTCATATCGGTAAGACTCATACCGACAATAAACCTTTTGCCCAAGTCTCCCCGATAACTGCAAGTGAATAACCATCAGTGAGAGAAACAACAGTCGACAAGAGATCCTACCGAGTCTCCATGTCATAGCGATAGGACCAGTCGGCGAGACAACAACATTGTCTCGGTGACATGAACATTTCAAAAGGATTCAGAATAGCTAGTCGGCCAGACATCAATAATGTCACAACGACTTTGCCCTTCAGGAGTTACATGCCAATAAGAATTGAGGCACCTATTCCAACAATCATAGAATCTATCATAAATGTTATCATAAAATATAACATAATGGAGATGTCAAATATTTTAGGAGTTAGATTATGCCCTCATTATTAGTTCACATGCCACATTTTGGGAAAAAATATATGTTTAATAATATTTTATTGATTATTTGGACTATTTTACCAATTTTACAAATTTATAGTTTGTTAAGGCTAGAAATTAATAATTATTTTCTTAGCAATTTTCGTTTAGTGCATGATAATTATGAGAAACGGTTTTTATATTCACAAAAATAAATAAATTAGAAAGGGTACATTACATGAAGAATGAATGAAAAACTCTCTATCTTAATATATCATATATTTAGCTTTGATTCAACTTGAAAAATTAAGTAGAAAAGGGTGGATCCAAGATGTGACACTTGTGTGCTATTCAAATTAATTTCCCTTCTAAATCCATCTTTTGCTATGACACAACTTCAAAAGCGTCACTCTCTAGCTTAATCCTACACAAAAATTGGAACTTTGCAACCCAATGCAAACATAGATAAAGAAAAAAACTCTAAATTTTCCTTTTTAAAACATACCGTGCATTCATCCAAATTCTCTTGTCCTTCTCTCTATCGACTTTAGATGCATCAAAAATATTTGTAAAAGTGGGAAATGACATTGATGTAGGACTAGCGAGAAACTTAAGTGTTACTATGTTTTTTCCTTCATAGATCACGCAACCAAAAATCCAGATATTGAAGTAGCCACTCCTAAATTGCATCAGAATATGCAAATTATTTCATGATTTGGATTAATCCATTGTCATACAACCAACTAGAATTCAATTTGTTCCAACTTCTCCTTCTACCTATCCTTTCTTAGATGTGAATGTCTTTCTTGTAATTTAGTTTCTAGTGTCTTCTCCGCAAGGTCCGAGAGTTGAAAAAATACATTTGCCTAACCAAATGTTTTTCCCACTTGTTGGTTCTAGGTTTCTTACTCACAAGGATGGTTAAAACGAGAAGTTCCATCAAACATTAGAACTCTGTAACTAGATGCAAACATAAATAAGGCAAAAAATATAAATTGTAATTGGCTCTAAGACTATAATCTAGCTCATAAATCTCACCATGCTTATGAGAGTACTAACCGACATTAACTCTAACCTCATATCTCTTGCCTTCTCTTGCATCGTGAAACAATAATACTCTATACACACTTTGTAGCCATAACTAGAGGTCGATAAAACACCACTAAATTTGTCCTCAACTAATTGTTGAGTATGTTTCAACCCCATTCTTCACAATCAAAATTAACGAGACCTTGAGCTGCTTTGTAATTCACTATGTAAAAAAAAATTAATCACTAATTAAAAACCCACTCCTTCACTATAGTTTCATGGTAGGAACTAATACTAGAACTTATTGCTTACATGTTTTATAGTAAACTTTTAAAGATTTAAATAATTAGCTTATCTAACTAGATGTTGCATATTTTTTCAATCAATACTCAAATCATTCACCTCTTCTCCTTGATGCATCACTAAATGTGTTCCTAAAATGTCGAGAGGAAAAACACACTTGAACTTAAAAACAATCATAAAAAAATGTACAATTTGAAAGGTCGTAGTCAAGACTTGTGCCTATTGGATGCTCTACAATCAAAATCCGACCAGGCGTACACTGTCATTCATTTCTTACAATGAACCCACCATTCAGAACCATTCAAGTGGCTTCCTAGAATTAGCCTGACTACAATGTACCCGTACGATGACGTAAAGTAGTTCAAATTATCGCTCTACATAGTTGGAATGAATCTGCAATCTTGCCGAGCTTATCACTAACCTTGTGTAGGTTTGTTTTATTGTCGTTGTTAAAGTCAAAAAGTCTTTGGAGAAGTGACCAGGTGTAGAACGCCTTCCGTTTTTTACATCGACCCCACAGAGGAGTCCTTTTCTTCTAGATCATTTGCTTTTAGTTTCATTTATGCAAGATCCATATCTACCATAACCCAAGCTTTCGAGTTATTTCACTACTGTACGCAATTAATTTGTGGCTACGGGATATGAGAAATTTGTAGCCCGCAAAAGTAAATTTTAAGCCGTACAATTTGTAGGCCTATTTAAGTCGAGAAGAAAGAGCTCTTCCGATCTCGGAGAAAGAGTTCTGCTTGGATCGAAACGAAAGGCTTTTTGAGCTCCAAAGAAGGATTTTGGGTTTAGGTTTTCTCGAGTACAGAAGAGGAGGAAGGAAGGAAAGATGGCGGCATACCCGTGCGCTGCGTGTAGGATCCATCGAAAAAAATGCGGGGACAGATGTGTGCTTGCTCCGTATTTTCCATCAGACAATCCTCGGCACTTCTTAATAGCACGCAGTGTGTTCGGAGCAGGGAACCTGAGCAGAATCCTTCAGGTAAGATACCAATTTTAGGGTTCTCTTTATTTAATCGGCTAGTCAAGTATAGTTTAAGGTGGAGCCAAGTGAAGTTAGGGCCAATACTAAGAACTGAAATGTTTTGTGTTGTAGAATGTTCCGGATGAGAAGAGAGAAGATGCTGTGAACAGCGTCGTATATGAAGCAAGTGCAAGGGCAAGTGATCCAGTGTATGGGTGTGCAGGGAGAGTGTACGAACTGGAGAAGAAAGTGGTAGACCTTCAATCGCAATTGGCTATGACGCAGGCAGAGCTTCGGAATGTACGGGCTGATGTTGTATCTTTCTTGGATCAACCTCCCGTTTTAGTCGAAATGCAAAACATAGTGAGAGAGCCAAGTGATGAAAATTGTGAGGAAATAATAGTGTCAGAAGACCTTGAGGATCCCTTCGGTTTATGGGAGCCACTCTGATATCATCAGCTGTTGGTAGTATTAGTGAAATAAGATGACCGCTCATATCAAGCATCTTGTTGTATCCATCCTTGCAAACAGATAATAAGTTCTGCAACTGTACCCTTATCAGTTGTATTCAATCAATTAAATTACAGGAAACTCTGTCAAACATTGTGCACTTTGGTTTGATCCAATTTACTTTGATCATGAAGAGTTGCTCCCCATGACTATTGAATTAGTCAAGTTTTATTAAGACGGTTTGATTTTGCTTCTAAGTCTAAAGAAGATGCCACATCCCGGAGTATTGGAAATTGCTCCACAACAAGCTGTCTTTTGGAGAATGCATTTGGTTTCTATATGGTAGACCTCTGAAATGTCCAAACTGACATGAAATTTGGACCAAGAAGCATGTTTCTTGGGTTGTAAGTCTGTATTTCTATTTGCTTAGCTATCCACACTGACATGCTTTCTTTAGGAACTTGTTCCATTTTAAACATAAGTTTATTGAGAACTAACTTGTGGTACAAAATTCATTACATAATATATTGGATTATTTTTAATTTATCATACATAATCCTATGTTAAAAACAGTATTTGATTAATTCTTTTTATTTTATTTATGTAGTTTTATATGGTATAAGGGTGTTTTTTTATCCTTATTCAATTAATGTTTTGAGTTGGTACAAGTGTATTAAATATATTTAAAGAGGAAATTAAACTTTTCTTTAATTTAATAAAGTGTATAATTGATATGAGTGATTAAAATTTGTCTTATAGACTATTGGAAAAAGAAAAGAGCATCTACATTTGATGTTTATATTATTGAGAGTTTATTTTCAATGTATTACAATATGATTTTTATAAAGCCTCTCCATTATAACTTTTTGAACAACCAACATATGAGAATATGTAACTAATTATTAAATAATAAAAAATAAACAGCAAGACACTAAGGTGAATTTATTGAAGAAAACCTTAATATTCTAACATGGACCATTTATTTGATCTCGTTGATTCTACATTTTTCTTTAATTGGCAACATTATTAGTTTCTCATTGATCATCAATGACTGGCTCATTTAAAAATATCTTAAGGGGGTTACTAGATTGCTAGGTGTGAGTTCATTATGATCAACCTCCTAAATATAACAATGTAATGGTTATATTAAAGATAGAAAAAATAACAAGAAATCTTACAAATGTATTAGATGACGATTTTGAAGTGAATGTTTCTCCTTTTACTACACCAATTAAAGTGCTAGCTCCTCTAATAAATGCTCCTAAAGTGTTCTAAGAAGTTCAATCATTCTAAAATGATTGTTTGATGAATTAAAATCCAGATGAATATATTTTTTCTTAATTGATAATTTATTTCTAAAGAAAAAGCATGTAACAATATGAGTTCACAAGGTTCAAGTATGGGTAACCAAAACAAAAAGACAAGAAGTTACCTAAAGAAGATTAATAGATTATATCCCATCATATATAACATCAAAAAGGGCCCCATCTTGAGTTTGAGGAATAGTATTCAACTAATTTTATTACAACTTGAACACTAAAATTGTCAATTTGAAAAGCGTCTAGAGGTCTAGTGAGATAGCATAATATTGGAATTCTCCCTAACTACCTCCAGGTCAACACCATTAAAACATGTATCTTTCTTTTTGATACCCATATCTTTAAAGTTGACCTATTTTGTGATCATCGAGAGGCCTTAATGAAGTTGACCTACATGTTATTAATTATAGGATAATAGTGCCCCTCATCCTTTATGATGATTAGAAAAGGAAAGAATAACATCTTACCAAATAAATTTCAAAATGGTTTTTGATTGAAACCCTCCAACCTAGACTTCTTACAAAAGTAGGAAGTCAAGAATCTTCCTCTTATTGTTAAAAAAAAGATAATGCATTTTCTATTAGAGTATTCAAGGCCCTTGAAATTCCAACTAATGCAATTCAAGTTTTTCATAGTTAGGTAAATAAATAGAGTGTTTTTATTCTTGTATAATCTATCAAAATATTTTGAGATTTTCTATTCTTTTTCTTTTCTCCTATTGTTTTGCTCACTATATTCTCTACTTGATTTTTTTATTCTCCTCTCTTTTATCCTCATGTTTATCAACATCCATCCATTTACCTATCTTATTGATAAATAAGGGATTGTCCCAATTTAAAATCACATTCTCAATATCCTCCTTCAATAAATCATTTTTGGATAGTCATTGTCCCTCCCTCTTGCACTATTGAGAGGGATTTGGCATTTTCAAGATTCTTCTTCTCCCTATTAGCTCAAATTTTCTCTTTTAATTTATCTAACATAAGTTCTTGAGCATTTTCTTATGTTCAAAATCTTTAACCTTTGTCTTGAATCCTAGTTTCTTCTTCAATTCATTGACTTTGTGAGCAAGCTCTTCCTTAGTGGTATGGATATTCCCAATCATAGATTCCTCTTTGTTAACCTAATATTTCTATTCATTTTGTGCTCTAGGATTCTTTTCATTGTTAGCCGAGTCCTTGAGTTTTTCCTTGAATTCAAGTTTAGATATCTTATTACTATTCTTAATTTTAGGACAATCTATTTTTAATGTCCATTTTTGCACAAAAAATAGGCTTCCAACCCTCTTAATAATTTGATATTATAGGTCACAATATACATACCCATGCTAATTTCTAATTTTTTAGGTAAATTAACTCCAACTCCAAGAAGTGGCAGTATAGCCCTTACATCCAAATGTGAAAAGATGGCTCTAGTTTCTTCTATCTATAGTACCTTGCCCATAAGTTGCTATAAATTGGGGATGAAAGCCCAGAGTTGAGGAGGAATTTTTTTTGTTGTAACCCATTTAGGAATAGTGCACACCAAAATGTCATCATTTAAAATCTCTAAAGACAAAGACATAACCTTGAAAATAGACTTACCAACATTCCAATATTCCTCACTTAGGACTCTTTTATGTATATTGTGTTTTTTAAAGAAAATCACAACAAAACCTTTTTGAACCATTCTATAGAATGAAATATTCAAATTTAATTTCTTGCCCTAGACTTTCAAAATCCAATCATTAAAAAAAATACACGAGGGGAGACTTTCTCTATCCATGGCAATAAAGAAAATGATAAATTTTTTAGCCTATTGTCCTCTTTATTGACATCATTATACATTTCTAGATTAGGTTCCATTTGAAGAATACCACAAGGAGGAGAAACATTGCTATTTTCCACTTTGACTTTTGACCATTCATGGAGCCTCCCCCATCCTTTACTTCAAACCTTCCTTTTGATACTTTCATAAGTTCCTCAAATCTAAGAACTCCCCTATAAGATTTCCTAAATCTTGAAGAATTCTCAAAACAATTTTAATTTGCTTCCAAACAATTATCTTTACTTCCTCAATAAATTTCCATGCTACAAAGTTAATTTTCCTAGGAGGACCTGTCAAGATAGAGGATTAAATAAAAATTAATTATGAATTTAAAAAGATAGGTAGGAAACAAGGCCTATGCAACCCAACCAACAAAGCAAACCCAACCTTACAAAGAAAACCAAAACAAATAAAAACAACAAAACAACCACCCTTAAAACCTATATGAAAGAGAACCAAAAAAAATATAAGCATCAGGGGTGATGAAGAAAACTAATCAGAATCAATTCTCAAAGATGAAACAACTGAAGATGAAAAATGAAGAATGATTGTTTGTCTTTTCTCTCAACCTCAAATATCCTTTCATTACAAGAATATCTTTAAATATCACTACATATTTATAATCACTCAAAAAAATATCAAATCAATTAATAACAAAAATAAATTAAGTGGAAAATAGTAAAAATTTTAATTCTAATTTAAAAAAACTTGAAGCTAGTTTTATAGAGGAGAGGGAGCTAGTATTTGTGCAGGCCAACTTTGCGAGCATGTAGGCATTGCATCGAATATCATAGGACCTCCATTTTTTTAGGAATGTGAATTGGCCTCTTATCTATCGAGAACTAAGGATAGGAAGTGTGACTCATCACAGTACTTGCCACATCACCACATTAGAAAAAATGTCCAAAAGCATGAACATTGACATTAAAGGTACATGTAATTTAATGCAAGGACATTACAACAACGAGGCACGTAAGCAGCAACATGTGACAGAATTCAGACTTTGTAAAGTACTATTTGCTTTCTGTTTTCCAGAATTCAGACTTTGAAAAGTACCTCTAACCTGATACCGCTCAATTCCAATAAAGCACCCAATGAGGTGCAAGAATACCATTTGGTTTCTTTTTCCCAGAACTGGAAGTCGCATATATTTAAGCATTGATCTTCTGAAAAAGCTGAGTCGTGATTTGATTACGGCATCTCATTTCATCCCCAGCAAACACACACGCAAATGTTTTCAATGTGCCAAAATTTGTAATGTGGCACATGTCGCTGGATCCCTCATCAACATCCTCTCAAACTCCCCACACCAGTTTATAACCAGAAACTAATAAATTTGAGATAAGCTATCATCAAGTTTATTGATGATGGAACTTTAAAATGGTAATATTTTTGTGTATTTTAATATTTTAACATGAGTTTTTTCTATTTTCAATATTTACTTTTAATATTTAAATTTAGTCTTTGTTTTGTTTATACAAAGTTGTTTGGTGTATAATTAAATTTAACAAGTTTTAGAGAAAAAAATAGTAAGATTAGTTTTATGTTTTATGATGGTTTATTTAATTAGTGATTAATTATAAATTATAAGAATTATTTTATTTTTTACAAATTAAATAATTTTATAGTAATATTGTAGAAAAAAATTATTATAAAACTACTACTACAAAGAACTATTTTTACATTAATGTTATACAAAGCATGCAATAGTTAGGTCATTTAAATATTAGCAATTAAATACTTTTTATTAAGAGAATTGTTGTTAGACAATATGATCTCAAACTACATTGATGTATCTAGATCATCCTCTATATTTTTCACATTACTAAATTGTATAATATTTTATTAATGTTTCTAGTTATATTTGTTTCATAAGTTTTATATTTATCATTTATAAAAGTCTTAATTAGTATCATCAATTAATTTTTTTTGACATTTTTAGTAAGGAATTTAAAATCCCTTGAGGATACTACAAATTTAGGAAAGAGAGAGGAAAAGAGAAATGCTATTAAATAACTTGATATAGTTTACCATTCTAGTAAATATATTTAATTTTGAATATTATTGTATAGTATTCTCTAGTGATGATTCCTTCTAAGAAAGGTCCCTTCATAAAGAATGATAGCTTTGTTCAATCTAGGTAGCTACATAATTTTATATCATATATATTTGTGTATTCATGTTTAATAATTACAATCTATATATAATTTTAATTCTAATATAAGTGCCAAGTTGAAAATCTATTACCTTTCAATCCTCACTTTATGCTATAACATTCATTTTAGTGTTCATACATATAACTATACTTAAGGGTTAATTTCCCACCTTTGTAGGCTTTTACAGTCCATTATTAGACTAATTTATAACTATTTGTAAGAATTTTTAGAACCCTAAAACCTACACCAAAAGTTTTACACCTATATTTTAAGAAGACATTATGGAAAAATACGCAAGTGTCATGGTCACCTATGCACTCTAAATATATGTGAACATAGAGTAAACTTTGGAAACATAAATTTTGAAATCAGTCTTCAACTAAATTTAAGTTGACCTAATGTATTTCTAATAACCATTAGATATTGACATGAAATAAATCCATCTATAACTTTATTTAAAAGGGATCCTCTCACAACTCACTCTTGATACTCTTTTTTCATCTTCTTCTTATGATACAAGTATTTTGAAGCTATGAGGTTGAACAAATCTATAAATACACCCCCAATTACATTTCCTCTAATCCTCCATTTACCAATCCCTTCATCACCATAACTACATCCTCCTTGTCCTACTCTCTTCATTTCTTCCTTTGTTATTCAAGTATTATCTAACCGATTTCCTTTCTAATGACTTCCTATAATCCATCTTGACTTGAATCATCATATACTATTATGCTTTCATAAAATGTTTGATAAAAATACCTATATTACATTTCTATAAATCAATCAATTAGCTCCCATCACTTATCTCCCTCCATCAAATTACACAAACCACCATAACTAACTCTCCTTTATAGGTTTTTTATTTTTTATAGTTCAAAATTTGTATACACCACTATCATAACCACTAGGGCTTAACACACTTAAAAATATTCTAGGGCTACAATTGAAAGTTGAAAAATACCACCTAGGGGATTGACTAGGGGAATCTCCTAAATGACCAAACCATATTTTTCTCCCAATCTAGTTTTGCATTGTAATAAATTTTATATCTCATCTTTTCTTTTAAATCAATCAATTAGCTCTCATTGCCTATCTCCCTCCATCAAATTACACACAACAACATAGCTAACTCTCCTTTATGGGATTTTATTCTTTATAGATAAAAATTTGTATACCCACTATTACAATCATAAGGGATTAACACATTAAAAAATATTAGTGTTATGATTTAAGGTTAAAAAATACCACCTAGGGGATTGACTAGGGGAATCTCCTAAATGGCCCAACCATACTTTTCTTCTCCGTCTAGCTTTGCATTGTAATAAAATATTTTTCTTAAATTTTTAATTTGAGATATAAAAAGAATGGGAATAAAGACACAAAGGATAATAAGTGCTAAGAATATTGAGCCCTACCAAGTAAATACATTGGTGTAACAACCTCACAAGTGACCTATAGGAGCACCTAGATCTCACTAGTGAGTTTCAAGAGAGTGCCCAAATCTAATGTTGATATTTTATAAGAGTGTCCAAGCCCAAACTTGGTATCCCCATTAATGTTAGAAGTAAAAAATTTACCATGTGATAGGTTCCAACCTTCTTATTTCTAGTTTTTCAATCAAATATCCATTCTTTAGATATTCTAAAGATGTACATTTTCTACTTAATCTATTTTTTTCTATTTCATGTCATCAATATTTACATTTGATTGATTTGATTAAAAGAATATGCGTTTATATTTTCTATTATTTATCAAAAACATATACATTTTAGATTATTTTAAATTAACTAATGTATTGAAAGAAAGGGAGTAGGTTAAGTAATTATTTTATTTACAAACAATGACATCCTAGGGTAAGCAAATTTTAACCTTTCATTTAGGGAGTTTGACATTCCTACACCTAATTTTTTCTAGCTTCTTGATACAAACCAACAAACACAACATGTAAAGATATTTTTATTTATCGTAAACATTACAAACCTTTTCTTCTTGAAAAATTCTTAACAATCTCTCAAAATCCTAATAGCTTTTGTATTTCTTCTTCATCATTTTACACTTGTGGCAATGAAAATTGTACTCCCTTCTTGGAGATAGTATAATTTCTTTCCTAATTTGGACCTATTTTGGTACCCTTGCATTAAATACCCTTTTAAATCATCTTTAATAGGCCCTTAAGCCCCTTCATTTCAGATCTTGAGGCTTATTTGAACTAAAAACCTAACAAAATCATCAAAAAAATTAAAATTTCTAACAATCCATCCTAAAAAATCTAGGGTGGGACTCATACGCCACCTTGGGTGTATGAGTCCCCCTATTTGGAACCCATATTCTAGAAGTGGCGTATGAGTCCCATTTGGGCCCTTTTTAGGGTTTGAGTAGGAAATTTAAATTTTTAATTCAATTTTTTTGTTGATGTCATCTTTTGAGATCTAAATAACAATAAATTAGGATTATTTCCAATATAAACAGCCTTCTAAGTCATTATTTCATCTAGGAGATGATTTAGAAGAGCAATTTTAAGACCCAAGCATTTAAGAGAATTGAAGCATTTTTTACAAGAGTATTCAAGAACAAGTAATCGACAAAGTTGAAGCCTTAGATAAACATTATTTTGTTTTTTCAGGTCTTCAAGTTCACTTTCATTCAAGATCTAGCATTGTCAAGAGTTGATTATGGTTGCCTATGGTGAATCATGATGGATTCTAGGTTGGGGAGATGCAACTAGCCATCAAGCCAAGCCTAATGACGTGTTTCCAAATTGATTCCATCCTCCATTATCATTCTACATTTAGCCTAAGGAAGGTACATATATTATTAGGGCTCATTTGGGTGATTAGAGATCTCTCAAAGTGATTCATTCACATCTATACTTCATTCTTACATCTCATTCTAGCACAATAGAATAGGGTTGCATTGCATTTCATAATTCCTAATCTTAGATACTAAACCATCAATTTTGTGGTGTTCTATGGACTTCTCTTACACTCTTAGGGTTTTTCACCTTAAAGGAGAGAGATAGAACACTAAAATTGAGATGGTTCACTCAAACTAAGGTATGAAAGATGGAATTATGATTAAATGAAATGATCTAAATGCAGCTAGATGATGAAATTGACTGATTATGAATGGAAAAATAATGAAATATGCAATGTTTGAAAACATAGTGACGTTTACAAAAAGATTAGAAAGATGACCAAAAATGAAAATGAAACTAAACAGAGAGTTGTGATTCAAAATGTGTGCACTTGTAAGACTAATGAAGACTGAAAAGCACTCTGGAAATTTAGAAAAAATGACTTTTAGGTTGATTGGGACTCATTTGCCACCCTGGGCGAATAAGTCCCAAATCAGGGTTTTCTACCCAAAAACTGGTTTTTGCTCACTGGGTACTGGAATCTACATTTTACTCTGTCAACCACCTCGACTTATTCACCATCCATGGTGAATTAGTCCTGTAGACATCTAAATTTGGACAATTAATTTATCCAAATTTATCACTTTTCATCCAAACTTTTTCTTATTCGAGTTAATTAAGTAATATTACTATTATTTAATTAATATCCTTAATTCTGCCAAATCCCTAAGGTATTTAATTAATAATTAAATACCTTACCCTCCTTAATCCCCTTTTCATCAAATAAATTAAATAAATATTACATTTATTTAATTCCTCACATGTCATTTTCATCTAATCCTAATCCATTTCCTAATCTCTTCATTAAGGATGTGCACATGCCTCATCCTTGATTAGGATGTGTCACATCCTCCAACTTTTGCAAGTTGGCTTTTAATCCTAATTAGCCCCTAATTATCCTCTAATTACTTATTAATTAAGCCTAATCATTCTCCAAGGAATTTTTAATTCCTTTTTATTCTTCCTAGATTTCTCTCTTTTATATGTGAATTTTTAATTCACATTCCATCCTTCCAAGGCTTCTAGAACCTTGGACTTGTCACAATCTCCACATATGACCAACCTTGGACTTGTCACAATCTCCACATGTGACCAAGTCCCACCTTTTTGGAGCCCACCTTTTATCCTCTAGACCATCCTATGAATGTGAATTTTTAATTCACATTTATATCCCCAACCACCTTTCCTTTTCCCATGTAGATTTTTGAGGAATTCCAAAATTCCTCAAATGTCCCTTTCACTCCCACTTGGGGACAAGAAATCCTTTTGTGGAAATCCTCTCATCCCCCAAGGTGCATGTCCTTTTCCACCTCATGTACCTTTTTGACAACTCATCTCCACCTCATATCCTCTTGTCCACTTCACCCTCCACATGTCAAGATGTGAGGGCTTGTGGGTTCTCAACCCACCATAGCCCTTCATCTTGACCTTGTTGGATCAATCTTGACCCTTGAATTCTCTAGAGAGTTCAAAATCTCCTATAAATACCCCCTTCTCAAGGGCATTTCCAACACTTTGCATTTTGATAACTACATAATGTCCATTTGAATCCTCAAGTCTTTTCAATCATTTAGCCATCTTTGTTCATTATCTTGCATTTAGACATTCAAACAATCATCTAAGGAGCACACAACCAATCCAAGCAAGGGCCAATCAAAGAGGTATCAACAACAAGGGAGGTAAAAGTGTTTGTGTTTTATCTTATTTGCATTCCTTTTCGTTGAACCACTCTTTGGCTAATCTTGAGGTGTCCTTGGTATTTTGTTATTCATGTTTCTTAGTTATTTTGCACATTTAGAGCAGTAGAGAAATCAAGGTATACATTTTCAAGACTGTGGACCAAAATAAACCTGTTCCTGATTTCATCAAACCTTGTTCTGTTTTGCGTCGGCTGGGCGCCATATCCATTTTCCATTCCATGGCTAACCTATCTTTGCCTAGGCGGCTTGGCCATTTTCCCATGCAGCATGACCATGCCCCATTTTTACAGCAGGCCAACCCCATTTCACGCATACGACACCTAGCTTTGCCATGTACCCATTTTTGCACATATGGCACTATGCCCCATTTTCACAAAGTGTTGGCTGCTCCATTTTGCAATACAGATGCTGTATATACACCTAGCACGTACCCATTTTTCTGCAGAAGGGCGGCTACACCCCTGTTTTGCTGCAGAAGGGTGGCTACGTCCCTATTTTTCCGCAGAAGGGCGGCTACGCCCCTGTTTTGCTGCAGAAGTGCGTCTATGCCCCTGTTTTGCTGCAGAAGGGCGACTGCGCCCCTTGGAAGGTAAAATTGGTGTTTTGATTTTAGATTTAATTGTTATTTTTCTCATTAACGTTGTTCTTGCAAGGATACATGTGTTTTGTGCTAACCTTTTGCAGCATATTCTTGTGAAGTTGATGGAGAAAGCGGGATAAAATATCTAATGTTTGCTTGCAGGGCTATCCATTTGCTCAATCTTCTTTAAAATTATCCTTGTTGTTTGCATTAATCTAAGAACATAGCTTAATTAAGGGGAGTAATATTCGTTGCTTGCTGTTCTTGTCTTTTTGTGTTACCCTAAGAGAGTATTAGCTTGTTTCCGCTTTCCCCTTGCACTTCGTGTGAGCTTGGGCAGTAGTTGGAAGTGGTTAGTGCTTTCTTCATAGTGGGACCTGCTTGGGGATTTCATCACCCCAAAGGACGATTCCAACCACGCGTACCGGCGGGGTATACAAAGGGGGGAGAGTGAAAGCTGTACCCCAATCCAGTCACGTCGTAATTGGCGGAGCGTCGAAGCTAGGGTGATACCTGGATAGACGTGAAGAGTTGGTCCAAGCCCTTCAGTATCTCGCTGGGGTTCCCGACTCACGCTTGTGACGGGCTGGTGTTCACGGTTGTGCCTCACGTACCGAGAGTATATCAAGGACTCCCTAGATACCTTGTGCATCCTAGATTAAGACCACTTTTTCCATACCCTCAACACTAATCATAGGGTTGTATTTGCTTGGGAGTGTTTTCTTGTGAGAAACTAGTGAATTCTTAATGATTTGGCCTTATCATTATCATTTTAAAGTCCTTGCCATAGCCATTTGCATCAAACCAAGCCTCTGTTTTGCTGCAGAAGTGCGGCTACGCCCCTATTTTGCTGCAGAAGGGCGGCTACGCCCCTGTTTTGCTGCAGAAGTGTGGCTACGCCCCTGTTTTGCTGCAAAAGTGCGGCTACGCCCCTGTTTTGCTGCAGAAGGGCGGCTACGCCCCTGTTTTGCTGTAGAAGTGTGGCTACGCCCCTGTTTTGCTGCAGAAGTGCAATTACGCCCTCCTAAACACCTGAAATCCCCCCATTTGGATTCACTCAGCCTTTAAACCTTCATTTCACCATTCCCAACCATTACCTCATCATTCCAAACCTTCGTTTTCTCACTTTAAACCTTCAAAAATCTCCATTTATCCCTTTTAAACCTCCATCTCATTATTCCAAACTTTCGTTCAACCATTCTAAATCCCCATACATTCTCCACAATTATCCTTAACTCCCTATTCATTCTAATTTCTTCCTAATCCACCAATCATTTCTTACCATTTGCCTCTCCAAGCACCACCCATAGCCAAACCGTCCTAACCTTGTATTACTAAGTGGTTACCTAAATTGACCATAGCGCTTGAACTTGATTATTAGTCTTTAACTTCAAACCCAATCAATTCGCCTCCATCTTGAGGTGAATTCGGTGTTGCAAGTTATCATCCTCGGCCCAATCAATCCATTCCTAGCTTAAGGTGGATTCGGTGCCATAATCATCCTATTAATCAATCAAAGCTCTACGGTTACTAAGGGTAATGTCATGTGATCAGGCTTAAGGTCTTTCCCTCATACCTTTCACAATCAAACCCAAATCAAATCCAATCAAATCCAATCCAATCAAATCAAATCCAACCTAATCAAATCAAATCCAAATCCAATCAAATCAAATCCAAATCAAATCCAATCAAATCCAATCCAATCAAATCAAATCCAACCTAATCAAATCAAATCCAAATCCAATCAAATCAAATCCAAATCCAATCCAATATAATCCAATCCAATCCAATCCAATTCAAAATCCAATCAACCTTATCCAATCCAATCCAATCACATCACCTTCGACCCAATCAATCTACTTCCATCTCGAAGTAGATTCGGTGTCGCAATCATCTTTTGATAATCAAATCTTATCGTCATAATCAATCCCATCACATCATCCAATCATCATAATCTGAGCTTTAGTCCAATCCTGATCTGAGCTTGACCAAAATCCCAATTTGAGCTTTCATCCATCTCCATCCAAAATCTTTGATCCATTCTATTTATGCTTTCATCATCATGAATCCTTATCCTCCATCAATAGTAGTCAAGGGAAACCCTAATTGCATTGATGACGATAACGAAAGTCTTGTTGATCAAGAGGTATACGACATAGATCCCATTGACACTATCATCTCTAGTAATCTTTCTCCACCAGCTTTCCAAAATCCAATCACCCCCTCGAGTTCTCCCATTATGTCTTCATCCATGCCTAATCACGTTGCTTCTGCTACCTTTGACAAGGGATATCTGTCATATCTATCATACCCTTCATCTACATCATCCTCTTATCCAACACCCGCATCCTCTTATCCTAGTCTACCATCTCAATACCCCTATCCTAATTCCCCATCCACATCCTCCTATTTAAATCCTTCATCCACATATACCCACTACCCTAATCTTCCATGCCAATCTACTCATTCTAATCCTACATTCGTACCTTCCCATCTTAATCCTACATCCACACCCTTTTACCTTAATCCTACATCCACATATCCTCATCCTAATCCACCATTCCAATACCCTCATTATAATTCATCCCTCACACCCTCTTGTTCCCCTACACCACCTATATCCTCTTGTCTTAATCCACAATCCATGTCCTCCTATCTTAATTCACCACTCCAATATCCTTACCTTAACTCTCCATCCAATCCTAGTCCTCCATCCAATCCCATTCATCCATCTACTCCTAGTCCTCCATCCACTCCTAATCCCCCATCTACTCATAGTCCTACGTTCAATCCCATTCCTCCATCTAACCCTAGTCCACCAATCCATAATCCATCATCCACTCCTACCACGCCATCTCAACCTAGAGCATTCAAGTCCCTCACTCAAGAAATTCTCCAAGGACTTATAACAAAGGAAACATCCCCCACTCCACACATTGCAGTCATGGAACCATGCCATCCCAACCCATCATCCATGGTCGTTAGTGACGAGACCCTTCTCCACTCAACACCTATCACTGATAAAACCATCACATCCTCTGAATCCACTGGGCCTCCATCTCCCACCATCACACCCTCTAAATCCATTGAACCCACATCTCCTACTATCACACCCTCTAAATCCATCGAGCCCCCATCTCCTACCATCACACCCTCTAAATCCACCAAGTCCCCATCTCCTACTATCACATCCTTTAAATCCGTTGAATCCATTGAACATCCACCTCCTACTCCAAGACTCATCGATGATGCCCAAATCCATTCTGATGACTGCATCGAATCCTCCATCCTTCCATCTCCCCAACTTAAAGAGTCTCTCCAACACTCTATTATCCTTCCATCCACACAAGATGCATCATGCCAAGAGTCTAATCCAAAGCATGCCAACATATCCCCTTCTCTAGATCAAGATCCTACCATCCTATCTAGTTCACCTCAAGATTGCAGTCCCCCATTCATTCCACCCCATGATCCCCTTGTCTCCACCGATCCATCTTCATCCCCATTGCATGAGCCTGCTACCACAAATCCAGATCCTATCATATCCCCTAATCCCTCTCCTGATACCACCCATCCACATGCTGCTATCCCACCATCTCCCTCTCATGCTCCCCCATCATCGCCTAAAACTGCTATACCTACACCGCTTCCATATCCCCTTGGTACTCTCACATTCTTCCATGGTGGCCTCCTCGTAGAAGAAAAGCATAGTGTGTTTACCACCCATCATCCTCCACCTAATAATGGACTCGCATCATGTTTTCAAAATAACACAAATCCCATCATGGATCGCATGCTCAAGAGAATGAACTATCAAGGAAAAGGTCTAGGCCTTCATGAGCAAGGTATTATAGAGCCCATCCAAGCTAAAGAACATTTGTCTCTGCAAGGTCTTGGATGTACTACTCATGACTCGCAATCTAAAAATGTTGGTACAACCTCTAGACGTCCTCAACAAACCTCTTCCAAAATAAATATAGGCTCTTTCCATCACTCCACTAGATCATATGTTGCCATCCCTCCTCCTCTATCATATCACCTCAAAACCACCGTCCATATCCCTCCTTCATCTGCTCCATCCATTTTGGGTCCTTACATCCCTCCATCCACCATATCCCATCCTTCATCTACTCCATCCATCTTGGGTCCTTATGTCCCTCCACCCACTCCATTTACTTTGGGTCCGTATATCCCAAAATCACCTCCTCCATCTCATCCTTTTATCCATCCAATGCCTATCCATGGCATCCATCATAAACATCCTAATCAGGATCAACAAAGGCACATACCCGCACATCCTCTGTCTACACATAATCCCCATACTCCTACCTTCGTCGCTCCACATCATCCATCTCTTCACACCCATCCCATGGCTACTAAATGCACTTTGGATGCTAACATAAAAATGCATAAATCCAAACATCAACATGAATCAAAAGCTTCCCATGTCCCTTCTAAAAGACATGTTAAAGCAAAGCAAAACCAAATCCAAAATCCAAATCAAATCTATAGGCCGCAAAGGCCCACCAAAGCAAAGATCAAAACCATGTGGATCCCAAAGAAAAAAGATGCAATGCCATCACATGAAAAATCTGTAAGAACATCCAAAGTTGCTAATCCAAAAGCTAGTCATACACCCCTTTCATCTCCTAAGTCTGTTTTGGGCCCTTATGTTCCAAAGTTCACTGCCCCATCTCCCCATTATCCACACATTCTCCATCCAAGAATCCTCTTATCTTTTCACATCCACCACCACATGTGCCAATGTTGGTCCTGAACACATCTCCCCATCACATATCCACCCCATCATTCCATCCATACCCTTTGCAGATCCCATCCATTATCCCATGTATCTCCCCTCTCAAATCCCCTAATTCATCCTCTAGCATAATCCATTTATCCTAAGGTTGTACCAACATCCAATAGTCGATTCGAACATGGGCTCTTACTACCTCGTGTAGAACGTGATGCTGGCGTCCTTCATCCATATCCTTATCATGTATTTAACTTGATGCTCGAGTCCTTCATCCATACTCCCTTATCCACATCCCTATCCTTACCCATCTTCATCCCCTTGCTATCCAAAATTCAGAAAAAGTCTAAAAATCCAAAAAAATCAAATAAAAAAATAAAAAAAAATAAAAAAAAAAAATAGTAAAGAGAAATAATTCGTCCAATGGTGAAAACTTGGCAAACAAGCACCTTGGATCAGTATCATGATGAAAACTTGGCAAATAGGCGTCATGCGTAAATCCCCATCTGCACTTGGGGGCAACTTCCTGATATGCGTTCCCTCCATCTGCTATGCTTCCTACTATGCTTCTAGCTATGCACCCGTCTTCCTATTATCCGTCCTCTTTATAAATCCCCCCATCCCATCTATCTTCTGCATCCTACCATCATATCCCATTTATCTCCTATCCCTCCATCCTTATTGTGATCTTGGTCAAAACAGGGGAACCTATCTATACATGCTTTGGACACCTCTTGGTATACATTTCCTTCCTCCATGCTCTATCATATTCCTTGGTCACTCATCCTATCCACCTCTAGTTATCTCCTTTATCTTCCCATCCACTCATCTCCCATCCCTCATGCCTCATTATATATGACATCTAGAGTGGGGGCATCTGCTTCCTTTGTGACATAGTCCTTGCAGATATCATCTATCACATCTCTTCCATCTCCCCATTCGTATATTCGTATCCATCTATCCTAGCATCCTTTTCATCTCCCAATCCTTCTGTCCCTATCCATCTATCACATCATCTCTTCCATCTCCCAATCCTTCTATCCCTATCCATCTATCATAGCATCCCTTCCATCTCCCCATCCTTATCTTCATATCCATCCAAACAACCCCTCCCATCCTTCATCCATTCTTCCATCTTTATCCTCATCCCATCTCACAATCCCTTGTCATTGGTATTTGGCTATAGGCCTCCTTCCATGCAACCCAATGCCCTTTATCTCATCGCCCTCACTTTTGCTTCTTTTGCACATCTTTTCAATCTCTTATTTTCTTTCCATGTTCATCGCCCCGTCCCTCTTTTTGCTTTTCTTTGTCGCAAGATTCTCCGCCTCTCCCATGCAGTACTGTCGCATGCTCTCATTTCTCCCCCTATGCAGGGCTTCAGTTTCAAGGTTTTCGGCCTCCTGGCGTTCTTTCCGCCTCCTTTCGGGAGGCAGGGCACTGTTTTGTGGTTCTTCCCTGCTGTGGTAGACTGCCTCCGGGCGGTCGCTTCAAGGCGGCTCCTCTGCCTCATGGTACTCACTGCTTGGCGGACTGCCTCAGTAGCCTGTGCTCACATCCTGGTTTCCGCTCTGTGGGATCAGCTCAAGGCTTCCGCCTCATTACTTGGTAGGGTCTGCCTGGCTGGCGGGATCAGCTCAAGTGCTCACTTCTCAGGGCGGGATTGTCTCTGTTTGCATGGGATCAGCTTCTTCATGGGGTTACTTTGTTCTGCATGTGCGCTTTCTCCCTCCTGGGCACATACGCCTCACATGTGGCGCGCCCCTTTATCTTGCCAAAAAATCACATTTTTGTTGTCTTTTTGGAAAACCGATTTCGACCCAGTTCCTCATTTTCCTCCTCGTAAACAAAACCCATGTTTTGGAATTTTCAGAATTGATTTTTGATTTTTACATTGACACTTCCGGAGGCCATAACTTTTTACTCGGGTGTCCGTTTGAGCTGAAATTTGACGGGGAGTTGCGTTACGCGACAACGAGTGGATTTCCAACTAGTTACTTAGAAATTCGTTGGACCCCGTTGTGACCTATTTTCGGGGCCTGAAAGTTTCATCTTGACCCTCAAAATCCCAATTTAGTGTTTTTTTCCAGCATTTTGAAAAATTGTTCACTCATAACTCAAAATGCATATCTCGAATCTGGGATGTTAGTTGGCAATTCATCCTATCTCACCAATGGGTATTTCTTGGAAAAAATTGGGACTCTCAAACATATGACCATGAAGTTTCCTAAAATGGAAAAACTTGACAATTTTTGAAAATTGCCAAATTTGGAAAAAATTGCTTGTCAACACCTTACGCCTTTTAAGCCCCGAAACTCGGTGTAGAATCAATTCAACCATATCCTTCAATCATTCTAGTCTTCAATCCAATCCTCATCTGAGCTTTAATCTCATCCCAATCTGAGCTTAACCAAACCCCTAATCTGAGCTTTCATCCATCTGCAGTCAATGTCTTTGGATACCAAACAAAGTCTTAAGATCCCTCCCTCCATCTTCTTCAATTTTGTCTTATTCATCCATTCTAATAAATCCATTCACTCATTCCATGTAACCATCTCAACACTTCATTGAACCTCCTATCATCTCAAACCTTCATCAAACCTCCTTCTATAATTTCAAACCCTCATTCCATAATCTTGATCAATTGTTTACTCATTCTGCATAATCTTACACCTATTCCCACCCTTCACCTTCTAGTTCCAAGAATCACTCATCTATCCATCTGGTCACCTTTTCCTCATCCAAATCCTAATCCCTCTATCCAATCCACCCAAACAATCCTTTTCCTCCCCCCATCCTCTCCCCTCATCCCATCTCATAATCACTTGTCATTAGTATCTAGCTATAGGCTTTTCCCCATGCAATCCAATGTCATCTATCTTATCATCATCACTTCTGCTTCTTTTGCACATCTTTTCTATCTTATCGTTCATCACTTCATCATTCATCTATCTGGCATGTCATTCGCCCACTTCATCTTTGATGATTTGGATAACTATCCCATCCCTGAGCTTTATATAGTCACTATCCTCCAATCCAATCCAATCCAACAGGTCTATCTTGTTCCGTCGTGTCAGTTCTGTCATTTTAACCCCTTATCTAAGGTTATCTCATCATCTTTCATCATCACTTGACTGTCCCCTTTTGTCGAACTACGTTGCCCCTGCGCTTTCACGTAGGCAAGGTCGATCATTTGATCCGCCCCTGGGGTTCCATTCATCATCGATCTATATTGTCCACTTTTCTCTTGTTCTCCATCCTATCTTGGTCATCCATCGAAATCTCCATCCTGGTCAGTTGTCAGCCTTTTATCGAACTACGAGGGCTCTGCGCTGCCACGTAGGCAAAGCTAATCTTTGATTGGCCCCCGAGCCCCTAGGTCTTTAGGTTGTGTCAGTCTCATGTCTTGTCTCCCTTGTGTCGTGTCATCAAGGTATTCCCTTATCTAGCTGGTTCTTAACAAACAAGATCCACTTGTATCAATAAATCCAATCAGTTTTGAATATCCTATGTCATATCGATCTTTTAGCTTAGTATCCATCATCGGTCTCAACAGGATGCATCCTTCCTAACAGACCTCGTCAATCCCATCCATCCCCTTGATCCTATGGCAAAGGACATTTGAAATTGATTGCGATCTTTTGATGCTTTTGGTTTTTGTTTATCATTTGAGCTCCCTATCACCACTTGTCAAGGCTGCCATGTCTATTATATTATGGTGTGTTTTGATTGGTCCACATAGGGGCATATCTTGATCGTTTGTTTGATCGTGTCTTCTTGGTTGTCCCACATAGTACCCACCAAGATCCCTGAGGTCTTGTGTTATGCTAGGGCATCCTTTTGTGCTTGTGGTTATCTCCAATACCTGGCCCGACCAAGGTCTTCGTGACTTTGGGGTATTGGGATAGCCTTCTTGTCTATTGTGTTTGTTTTATGCATTAGACACTAATACGCCTTGGTCCTTCATACCCTAGCATCTTGTGTCTTATGCTATAGCAAAAATCAGTGCTCCAAAGATGGCAAGTTGTATTAGGATTGCATTTCATTTTCCATTCTATCATCTTGCATGTATCCCCCCATCCATTTCATCCTTCATCCTTATCTCACATCTCTATCCTATCCCCATCCATTCCATTTAGCCCAAATCATCTAATCATATCCTTGGTCTTGTCTCTAGTCTCGTTACTGGCCTTGACCCATCATCATCATCATCCATTGATATCCTTCCCTATCCTTTTTGTGTTGTTTTGGGATGTATCCTTCTCTCATCAACAACACTTTCATCATCATCATCCATTAGTATCATTTCCTATCCCTTTGGTGTTGTTTTGGGATGTATCCTTCCCTCATCAACAACCCTTTCATCATCAGCGGGAGGTATTCTTCCCTATCATTTAGTGGTGTTTTGGGATGTATCCTTCCCTCATCAATAACACTCAGTGGGATGTATCCTTCCCTATCCTCGTGTTGTTTTGGGATCCTTAATTCCCTCATTGACAATACTCCATCCATCATCAACCCATTTTGGCTTGTACATTGACTGGGGCAGCATCATCTTCATCTCTGCATCCATTTGTGCTTCATCCATTTCCATATCACTTAATCTCTTACCCATCACCTTGCATCATATTCTTCATCTCCCCTTGCATCATCTCATCCATTTCGAGAGCACACTCATGTTCTCTTGAACCCGCATGTCCTCTTGAGGGGGCATCCTTCATCCCTAATTTTCATCATTTTCTTTTTCCCTTCCTAGTCACTCCTTTGGATGACTGGGGCATCTTTCCCAATCTAACCATCTTCTTCTAGGTTCTATATTTTAATATTCTTTGAAATGATGCTACTGTAACACCATCTCAAAGAGGGGCAAATAGACATCTAAATTTGGACAATTAATTTATCCAAATTTATCACTTTTCATCCAAACTTCCTCTTATTCGAAAGTTAATTAAGTAATATTACTATTATTTAATTAATATCCCACTTAGTCCTAAGGTATTTAATTAATAATTAAATACCTTACCTCCTTAATCCCTTTTTATCAAATAAATTAAATAAATATTACATTTATTTAATTCCTCACATGTCATTTTCATCTAATCCTAATCCATTTCCTAATCTTCATTAAGGATGTGCACATGCCTAATCCTTGATTAGGATGTGTCACATCCTCCAACTTTTGCAAGTTGGCTTTTAATCCTAATTAGCCCCTAATTATCCTCTAATTACTTATTAATTAAGCCTAATCATTCTCCAAGGAATTTTTAATTCCTTTTATTCTTCCTAGATTTCTCTTTTATATGTGAATTTTTAATTCACATTCCATCCTTCCAAGGCTTCTAGAACCTTGGACTTGTCACAATCTCCACATGTGACCAACCTTGACTTGTCCACATGTGACTCCCACCTTTTTGGAGCCCACCTTTTATCCTCTAGACCATCCTATGAATGTGAATTTTTATTCACATTTATATCCCCAACCACCTTTCCTTTTCCCATGTAGATTTTTGAGGAATTCCTAAAATTCCTCAAATGTCCCTTTCACTCCCACTTGGGGACAAGAAATCCCTTTTTGTGGAAATCCTCTCATCCCCCAAGGTGCATGTCCTTTTCCACCTCATGTACCTTTTTGACAACTCACCTCCACCTCATATCCTCTTGTCCACTTCACCCTCCACATGTCAAGATGTGAGGGTTTGTGGGTTCTCAACCCACCATAGCCCTTCATCTTGACCTTGTTGGATCAATCTTGACCCTTAAATTCTCTAGAGAGTTCAAAATCTCCTATAAATACCCCCTTCTCAAGGGCATTTCCAACACTTTGCATTTTGATAACTACATGCTGTCCATTTGAATCCTCAAGCCTTTTCAATCATTTAGCCATTTTTGTTCATCATCTTGCATTTAGACATTCAAACAATCATCTAAGGAGAACACAACCAATCCAAGCAAGGGCCAATCAAAGAGGTATCAACAACAAGGGAGGTAAAAGTGTTTGTGTTTTATCTTATTTGCATTCCTTTTCGTTGAACCACTCTTTGGCTAATCTTGAGGTGTCCTTGGTATTTTGTTATTCATGTTTCTTAGTTATTTTGCGCATTTAGAGTAGTAGAAATTCCAAGGTATACAAGTCCTCTTTCAATTTTCTGCAAATTTAGATCGTAGACCCAAACCTTGTCACTTGTACAACCCTTTTTAACGAGAATCCAGATCGAGATCTCAAAAAATACCTACAAAATAGCTTAAAATTTGTTGTCTAATGGGGGGTTTTCCTTGGTCAAACCCCTAATTAGGTAATCAAAACTTGAATGTACAAAAATATGCATAAAACCCTAGCCTTAAGTGTGTTAAAGACTAGGAAAGTCTGAAGTGTGACAAAACCCTATTCTACTGTGTTAGAATAAGATGTGGAAATGTGATTTGAATGATGCAAGAATTCAACCCTAGAAACCCCACAACATATCAAATGAATGCAAATGACATGCAAATGAAATTCCAACCTTAATCTGAAGATAGAGAGAAAATGAAAGATGGAATCACTTTGAAAACAAGTCTTTAGTTGTGATTTGATGGATAGTTGCATCTCCTCAACCTAGATTTCTCCATGATTCACCATAGGCATCCATCATCAACTCTTTACAATGTTGAATCTTGATCAAGAAGTGAGCTTGAAGACCTGCAAAACCCCTAGTTTGCTGCCCTAAAGCTTCAACTTTGTTGTAGAAAATGCACATAAAACTTATTGTAGAAGACTCTTGATACTTGACTTTTGAAATTGCTTTGTAAAAATGACTAAGAGATGTGAAAAATGGATTAAAATGTGTATTTATAGGCATCAATACCTAATTTTCCCATTATTTAGACCTAAGAGGCCAACATCTACCAAAAAATTAAGTTGAATTGATTAAATTCCCTCTCAAAATTGAAATTTCCCTCAAAAGGGACTCATTCACCACCCTTGGCGAATGGGTCCCACTAGAGGGGACTCATTCACCTAAGGTGGCAAATGGTTCCCACCAGAGGGGAATCATTCACCTAAGGTGGCTATTGGGTTCCAGTAGTGGTTTTTGAAGGTGGGTTTTCGGGATATGAATGAATTGAGTGTTGTTTGTCAGGATTTAGATGATTTCTCAAGTGAAACGGGCCTCTAGATAAAAAATAATGGGTCTTAGGGGCCTATAACTGTTGTTTTGAAGATTGAATAATGCAAGGGTACTCAAAAGTAGTTCCAAATTAAGCATGAAATTATCTCTTTTCTCAAGAGTGTCCAATTTTATATGCCATATTTAGCCCCCACTTTAGTGCCTGTATGGCTCTACATGCATATGTAAGCTAAAGGACTCTAAACAATGCACTTTATTGCAAAAAAGGATACTCATTCAAAAGATGGGAGAATGAATCCCCTAGTGTAGTTATCTGCAAAACCACAACATTAAGAACTGCATCCTGCAACACAAGTTCGTTAATTTTCCAAAAATACTTTTATCTAACTCCCAGGAATCCAATTTGAGGGTAGATGTATTCCCCGCTTGATTTTGCTTGCTTTATGGTGGTGCAATCAAGGTAGCAATCTAGCCACGTGAAAGAAGGAACATCATATTGTAGGGAATTTCCAAGTACCATGCCATGTAACAATAGATGATTAATGATGTTGGGTGCAAAATCATGATTCCAATGCATCAAACAACATAAAAAATGTAGTTCCCTAGATCACGTTATGTTGTTTTGAAGAAAAGATACTTTATGAACTTCAAAGAGAAAATAATCTTAATGCATAAGAGTAAAAGTGATGAAAATAGGTTAAAAGAAGTAGAAGGGAGTAATTTGTCACTAACTATTGCATTTTACCTTCTTCTAGCTTGAGAGTGACAAGTGAGACGAGAAGATGCTAAGTAGATGTGATTACAAACCTTCACGACTAGATGAGCATCAGGAGTAGGTGGCATGCAATGAGCTGTACCATGAGGTGAGTCAATTTTGCAACTTTCACTTACTGATTTTGTAATGATTTAATGATTTTTAATGTATTTATAGGTTAATTTAGGATCTTGGAAAAAATTCGCACAGTGTCACCTTTTTTTGCAAAGTGTCCCATTTGTTCGCACAGTGTCCCTTTTGTTCTCAAAATGTCTTGTTTCTTTGCAAAGTGTCCCATTTCTTTGTGAAGTGTCCTATTTCTTTGCGAAGTGTCCCAAAAGGGTTCTAAAGTGTCTAGGGCCTTTTGGAAAGCACACTAGAGGAACTTTAGCACATTTGCATGATGAATAATTTAAAAATGGAAGATATTAGATGAATTTTTAGAGAATAATGTTGTGATTTTGATAGGTACCTTCCCAGTCGTGACAGCGGCTAGGGGGAGATAGATTAGCTTTCTAAGAGATTTAGCCCCAACACTGTCAGTAGCAAAGACGAAGCATCTACAGACATCTATTGGGTATATCTGATGCCACCTATGATATACCATGATGCCATGCTGATGGCCCTATGCAAGTGCTAGGACAATGACATATGTATGTTCCACCTTCCAATCAGTGCGATGACCATCACTCTAGAGGATGTACACTAGATTATCTGAGTTCCTATTCGGGTAGAGCGATTATACTTTTGAGGAGATCGATCATTCCGTGAGAAGATGGACATGTAGTAGTACTACTTGGATGGACTTGTTCATGATGAGCGAGTGAGAGCACGAATCGAGCTTCCTATGCTTCTATATTCACGAGCCCCCATTATGAGATGGATTATGATGCATATAGTTGCTCTTGTTCTCAATCCTAATGGATGAGTGGCACACCCTGATGGAGGATTGGTACACTTGATTCGTGGGATGGAAGAGTGCAGTTTAGTCTATGCTTGGGGATGTTGTATCCTAGCGCATATTTATTATGACCTTGGCTTATTTGTGTTCCAAGAGATCAAAAATATGGTGCACTGCATGCTTCTATAGGTGTGGTTCCTCGAGCATATTACATGCACCAGGCCTATCGGGTTCCCATATGCCATAGTAGTAGGATATCCACGAGCCTTCAACTATCCTCTATGATGCTTGTGGTACTACGAAGATCTACATTTTTGGAGGGTGAGATTTGACCGGCTAGAGGAGGATGAGATCCTATGGATACCTTATCTACTCACACTACAGTGGCCAGATCTGACAGAATAGCTAAGGAGGATGTAGATGGACAGATTCTTAGCTAGATGACATGACTATGTTGTACGTCCATTCTATTATGGGTGAGTTATGTGACAATTTGGGTAGGTGTAGACACCACCAAGGGCATGCCCCTTCATTAGGTGATTAGTGCAGAGTGCCCGAAGGCTAGGTGATACCATTTGGCTCACTATAGACCATGTTGTCTAGAGTGAATCCGATGATTTAGATCACGATCAACCACCAGTCTCCGATGCTCATGATGTCAACAACATAGATGAACATGAGGAGTGGTGGTCAGTGACATGATCAACTCTTGTATTTACCATGGATGTGCCTATAGGTGATGTAGGCCCAACACCAGATGAGGGAGATGAGCCAGAGGATAGGGCCAAGGATGTGTGATACTTTCTAGCAGATATATTTACTGATGTTATCGATGATGAGTATGATTTAGAGGCCAATCCTAATTATGAGGACCAGGACATAGGAGAGGAGGATGATGATGATTATGATGAGGAGTATGAGGAGGAGCCACCCCTAAGTGAGGGTGATGAGGTAGCGACTAAGATCAACACGAGCAAGGGGGGTCCTCACACACTTGTGTGACCATATCACATGCAGTAGCTATAGTAGACATCGAAATCCATGGTCAAAGAGAGGCTAGCATGTCCTCCATGCCCCCCAGAGAGGATGAGGTTGATATCCCTCAGTCGATTGGAGGTATAGGTGATGATATTTAATTTTATGCATGTACTTTAGTTTTGATGCTTTTATATATATATCATGATAATGTTTACTAATTGTGTATTATTTCTACCTTGCAAGAGCGATGATAGACTGGTGAGAGTTCTATCTTTAGGATACTACAGAGATAGTCCGTACATCCATCGATGAGGAGGAGATAGACCTTGATTACATGCCCCCATTGATTGTGGAGGAGGATCCAAAGTCACTCATACCTTTCATGAGGTTGTAGGTAGCTTATGAGAGTGTGAGGAGATGACTCCATCGAGCTAAGAGTGTAGGAAAGTCATCCCAAACTTGAGGAGAGGTGGAGAGACTTCCTGCAGAGCTCACACAACTATGTGTAGAGAGGGATCAGATGGCAGAGGAGTGTCTTGTATCCCTTGGGTGACTACAGGGTCTAGAGTATGCACTCAGAGTTGGCGGTTCATGATCACAGTCACACATGACTATCTCACGATGTCCAGGGATTGGATCATGGGTGCTAGAGCCCAAGGGGTCTAGCTCTCACAAACCTTGGTGATTTTTTATATGATGATGAGATGTATATAAAACTTTTGATATATATATAAATGAGAATTTGATGTTGTAATTTGTCTTAATGTGTTTGAATATTAAATGACAATGTGATTAATTAAATAACTAGGTTAAAAGTATTTAATTAATGTCTACATGATTTTTAGTTTCACTTTAGATAAAACATTGTTAATATGAAAAAGAGAGTATGTTAAATTAGATACACCTATAATTCATATAAGGATCAAACTTAACATAACACGAAGGTGAATAGTATGAAATCTAAAGTAATGATAAAAAGAATATAAATAATTACCTTAGTGTTCAAGAAAAACACATGATCAATTGTCAAGAACGAAGCAATGTGAAATTTATTTAGAATGAAACCAAATAACCTTAGACAACACCACATTTTAATTCATACTATTCAACAAGACTAGAGATAATACTGACACAAATGCACGGCATTAATAGGTTCTTTAAGGGGTGCTCTATTGAGCTCTGTTAATATGTAAGCACTAGACCCATACTTGGTATCAATTATGTAAGGTACTAACCAATTAGGGCTGAATTTATCTTTGTCCTCATGGTTAGCGTGAATATTCAATTGATTCTCATAGAGAATGAAGTCACCCTTATGAAACATTTGAGGAATTGACATGAGTATCATGTTTTTTTTGTAATTTTTTAATGTAATCTTGGTGATGCTCAAGATCATTAATGCACTTTTCATCGAGCATCTCAAGTTGGTCTAATTGTTGGTCTTTATAAGTGGCATCGTTAATAAGGTCTTGAAGAGCAATTCATAGTGTAGGAATTTCTAACTCCAAGGGCTTGTCGTGTTAGTACCATAAACAAGGTTATAGGGTGTAGTTCCTGTGGATAATCTAACACTTGTTTGATAAGCCCAAAGTGCATAATGTAATTGTGTGTGCCAATCCTTATGATGTTTGTTAATAGTTTTCCTAAGGATTTGTTCAAGAATCTTGTTAGTAATTTCAACTTGTCCATTGGATTGTGGATAGTATGGTGTAGAAAATCAATGTTAGATTTTGAACGTTTTGAGAAATTTCTTTACTTCATTATTCTTAAATGGGGTTCCATTGTTTGAAATGATTGCGAATGGAAGTCCAAAGGAAGCAATTATGTGTTCCAATATGAAACAACAAATTATTTTAGCATTTGTAAATCGAAGAGGAATAGCTTCTACCCATTTTGTGAAATAGTCTGTTGTGATTATTATAAATGTATGTTCGACAGAGGAGGGTGGTGAAATTTATCCAATGAGATCCAATCCCATATTGAAAACATCCAAATGGAAATTTGGGTGCAGAGCTCAGAAGTAAGGGCATGGATCAAATTGCTATGTTCTTGACATTTGTGACATTTTTTAACGTAAGCAAAGCAATATTTATCCATATGTCTCCAATAATATCCCATACGAATATGTTTTGCACTAATGACCATCCTCTAAAGTGACCTCCATAGGCACTAGCATGAGCCTGCTCAAGGGCTACAAGAATTTCAGAGTCCTTAAGAAACCTTAGTAAGAGACCATTGAAGGAACTTCTATACAACACATCGGTGAGGATCACGTATTTGGCTGCTAGTTTGTGTAAACAATTTTGAGTGTTTGTCATTGTGGGCTCAGGAATGGTACCATCCTTTAAATAATTGTATATTGTATCATACCATTCTCGCGAGTCTTCTTGAGTTGTGGTTAAAATGTCTTCTAAGCGAGTATCAATTGAAGGTTTCATGATGTGGTGAATAATAAAGGTGAAGTATGTTGAAGGATCATGTGGGAATATAAGAGAGGCTACACTCGCCACTGTATCCACATGTGAATTGTCCTTTCATGGGATGTTATCAATGGTGAATGATTCAAACTTCTCTAATAGTTTCATTATGATATCCTTGTACTTTGATAATTTTTCATGTTTATTTTGATATGTCCCATTGATTTTTTTGATGACTAATTGTGAATCGCCAAAGATCTTGATATCTTTTGCACCCATGGTTAAAGCAGCTTGCAATCCTACAATTAATGCCTCATACTCAGCTGTGTTATTTGTACATAAAAAATTTATTCGATAGGACAAGGGAATAGGCTTTCCTTCAGGCAGAATTAATACCACTTCAACACCAAAACCTGTTCTACACTTAGATCCATTGAAATAAGATTCCCATGTTTCAACATCTACAGTCAAGACACTATCGTCAAGAAATGAGTCATGATTGTAAAGCGAGAGGAGAAGGGGCATCAACTAAGTGATCAGTTAAGGCTTGTCCTTTGATTTATTTTTGTGAAACAAACTTAAGGTCAAACTTAGTTAACAACATCACCCACTTAGCTAAGCATCCAAAGAGATCAGTTTTATTAAAAGGATTCTTAAGGAAATCAAATTTTGTTATGACTTATATTTCAACATTTAGTAAATAATGTCGCAATTTACTAGTAGTGAATACAAGGGCTAGGAATTTTTTTCAATTAGTGAGTATCGAGTTTCATACTCAATTAAAGTTTGACTAATGTAATAAACAAGATGTTCTTTTCCATGATCATTTTTTTGAGCCAATAATGATGCAAGAGCATGGGTTGATGCTGCTATGTAAAGGATAACCGGTTTGTGTTAGAAGATTAATCTTTACTTGGTAAAGGTTATTCTTTAAATGTAATTATTTATTAACTTGTAGGAATATTCCAAAGGAATCCCTACAAGTCTTTTGTCTTTTTTTGTCATCTCACACATGTGTGAGGATGGCTTATTTTTAATTCCTCTATTACGAAATATTTGTAACTACCTCCTTAAGAGGTGACACTTTTCACACACATAGATGAATGTTGGCATTCATTGAGTTGGGAGTTACATTCTAACTCCTCCTTCTCACCTCTACTTATTGAGGTGCCTCTCCTCTCATTCTTTAAGATTCAAGCAAGCAAGCTAAGATTGAAGCTCTCTCTCTCTTTGTATTATTCTTTAGACATTTTGCCTCCATTCATAATATTGGGGTTTTTTCTTTTTTTTCCCCTTAACAAATTCTTGTGTCTCTCTTGCTTTGGTGGTTCTTGGTTTGGTTACTTCAATCTATTTGGTAATCTCTTTCCTTCAAACAATTTCTCTTTATTAGTACTTTCCATTGGTCTTTTTTATTTCCTTTCATGGTATCAGAGCTTGGTATTACTAATATCTTGTGAGATATATTGTTGAAGGTTTACCAGATTTTTCAGCACACCATTGGAAACACTCTCAAAGAGGAGAAGAAGAGTTAGTGCTTAATCTTGGTTGTTTTTGTCTTCTAACCCTTGTGTAGGTTTTTTATCTTAATTTTTAAAGTATTTTAGTTTGCATGCATACCTAAGTTTATGTAGTTTTTTTTTTTTTTAAGCCCTTAAATAAAGGGTTATAGTTCAAGTTTTTAAAAACCCATTTTTGCATGTTCAATTTTTTGTAAGAAAATATTTTTTTAGGGGCTCTAACCCTAGTTCAAAAATTCTTTTTAGAAAAAGGTAATCTACTTTTTTGCAAATTTGTATATTTGTAAAAAAATCCATTATAATTTGCATGCATGTTTATTTTTTTGCAAAATTTTAAAAACCCTCTAATAAAGGGTTATTTTTTAATGTTTTAGAACACATCATTAGTTCTGTAATTTTTTTATTTTTCAATATCAGGTTAAAGCTGTAAAAAGAAAATTTCACTATATTTCACTATATTTTCTCTTTTGTAAAAATTTCAATTTTTTTAAGAGCTTTAACTCTGTTTTAGTAAAAAATCATATTATATTTTAGTTTCAAACCTTTTTTTCCCAAAATATTTAATATTTGATTTTTAAAAAATATATCCTTGTTTATAGGACAATTTTTTTTTAAATAAATAAATCATCTTTTCTTTCATTTCTTTTTTAAATCTCATATTTTACAATAATACATATATAATATCTAGTATTTTTTTAAATAATAACAATTTCAAATAAATAAAAAATCTCATACCCTTTTTTGTGCTAAGGGCTTGACCCTCTATTCAATGCAATAATATTAAATATCAAATTCTCTATCTCCTAAAAAATAATATTTAAACTCTCACAGTGGCTACAGGTGCGCAACCTGGCCCTCGCGCCCATTCTCCCCATAGCCCTCTGTGGCCTCGTCCTACTGCTTCTCTCTGTGCCTCTTTCAAACCCTAAAATCTGCACTCATTTTATTCACCTAAATTCTTGTTTCTCCATTTTCTTTTGAAATCCATTTTAAATTTAGCCCGCCCTTATTTCAACCAAAAATTATATTAAATCTTAACCCGTGCTATTTTTTATTGTGCCCATCTTTATTTGTAGTAAAAGTCTTCAAACAAAAAGCCCACCCATTATTTGACCTTTTTCCTTAACATGTAAGTAAATCTTAAAAGAGCTTTATATAACTCTTTTCACATATACTTTTTAAGAATCTTTATGTTTTTTTTATTAAGCTTTAGCTTTTTAATGTTTTAAATTAATTTTCTTTAAAGTTTATTAAAATTATAATTAAATTAAAATATTTATTAATTTATTTTTATTTTATTAAATTTTCAAAATTAATATTAGTTTATTTGGTATAATATTCATAATACATTTATTTAATTCATTTCTTTTATATAGTTTTTTCTAAATGATTTTTTTTATTATTTTAGTCTAAAGGGGCCTATTTTTTAGTCTAATGAACATGCTTTTTTGTCTAATCATAACCAAAATTTTGAACCTCATTATAATAATGGCAATGATCCTAGGAAGAATACTTCTTCTAAGAAACCTCATTACACTTATTGTAATAAGGATGGTCATTGGCAAAATACTTGTTTTAAAAAGCAAAACGAGAAAAAGCCTATGAATCAAAATAATCAACAATTTCATAGCAATGGTAATCAATCTAGACGTGGCTTTTACATGTAGTTTTAATGTTTCTAAACCTTTTTTAATGGGTTATTGATTTAAGTGCATCTCCACATGTTACTTCACATAAAAAGTTTGTTTTTTTAAAATAACTTCACAAGTACTTTATTATTGGACTTGATCAACCCAATAATAGTGTACTTGTTTTACTCAATTATATTTAGAATATGAAAAGGGGATATTCATGTAGTCATGAATGCATGGATATTGTCTTAATGACTTATTTATACTTAATAATCCTTCTCTTCATAGTATGTATTTCCCACTATTCCATCACAATATTTTTGATATTATTATTATTTTTATACAACTTAAGGTGGCTTAATTTGTGGCTTGGGAAATTATCATTCTCTCTACCTAAGTCTTGATCTATTACAATATTTAAAACAAACCTAGTGTTTCCTTCTCAACTACAATAATGTTGTTTTGATAAAGGGAATTTGATATTTTATTGTCTCACTAATCTAATATTGTGCCTTATTGGTAAAATTGGTTTTTTGATGGATTTATTTCATCTATATATTTTTGAAAATTGAAAGCTCATTGGAGTATTTGCCTTCTTGATGGATTTATTCCATCTATATATGTTTTGCAAATTAATCACTTTATCAAGTCTCAATGGAGCCTTTATATATATATTTTATGCGCTAGTCACATTTGCAGTAGTGTTGCATAGGGAGCCCTATCTATAATGAATCATATATTTTATCAAGTCTCATTGGAATTTTTTTTTGGGACCCATGGAAATATTTCCATCCACTTTGATGGTATGCACTTACTTATTTATGTTGAACTTAGATCTATTTTCTTAATTGATGGGGATCAAGTTCTTGAAACTTTTATGTTTCATTATTTTTTTGAAGGCAATATGGTTTTTATACCATTATTAGGACTATTGATATTGATTTTTTTTTTACTAAGGCACTATGGTTTTTAAAAAAAAACCATCTTTAGGACTAATTTTTGAAGTACTTTATTATTAATCATGACACAATTTCCCTTTACATTACAACAAATGATGTAGTGAGAGGAAACCTAGAACTATTATTGCTATGTCTAGTCATATTGGCATTCTATAATTTGGGCTATGCTTTCTTTCTATCTCATGGTTTCATTAGAAGTAAAAATGGTCCAAATTTATATATTAAGCATAGTGAAAATGATATTGTGATTATTATTTTAATGATTTAATTATCACTAGTGATGTTAAGTCTACTCCATCAACAATTTCAAATGAGTGATTTGGGCCTATTACATTATTTTTGGGTATGCAAATTTGGCAAACACCTAAAGTGTTGGATTGGTTTCTAGATTTATGTCTAAACCACAACAAACTCATTTTAAAGTTGCAAAAGAATTTTAAGATATGTTAAAGGAACTCTTAATCTTGGTCTCTTTTATGATGCAAATTGTGTTTTTTCTTTAAAAGGTTATTTAGGAGGTGATCCCAATTATGGGAGATCCACTTGTGGTTATTGTTTCTTTGTTGGATTAGGTGCAATTTCATGGAATAGTAAGAAACAACAATCTACTTCTCTTTGTTCTTCAAAAGCTAAATATAAAGGTTGTGCAAATGCATCTAAAGAAGCATTATGGCTAAGAAGATTACTTGAAGACTTGGGTCTACCTCAAAAGGATCCTACTCCTTTATATTGTGATAATCAAATTGCTATTGCTTTGGAAAAGAATCCAATTTTTCATGCAAGGACCAAGCAAATTTCTCTTCAACATCACTTCATTAGAGAGAAAATTGAAGACAAGCAAATTTCTCTTTTTGTATTGTAAAGGTGAAGATCAATTTGCAGATATTCCTTCCAAAGCTCTTTGTAAAGATAAATTTCTCTTTCATTGTAAAAATCTTGGATTACAACCCATTGAAGGGTTTGATGTAACCTCCCCAAGTAAAGCTTAAGGGGGGATGTTAGAAGATTAATCTGTTTAATCTCAATTCTGATCTGCCTCTGTCATCCTATCGAGGGATGGCTTGACCTGAATCCTCTATTAAGGAATGTTGTAACTTCCTACCTCACCCCAAGAGTAACACTTTTCACATAGATGGTGGTACAAACAGATTTGGGAGTTACATTCTAACTCCTCCTTCTCACCTCTACTTATTGAGGTGCCTCTCCTCTCATTCTTCAAGATTCAAGCAAGCAAGCTAAGGCTGAAGCTCTCTCTCTTTGTATTATTCTTTGGGCATTTTGCCTCCATTCATAATATTGGGGTTTTTTCTTGTTTTTTCCCCTTAACAAATTCTTGTGTCTCTCTTGCTTTGGTGGTGCTTGGTTTGGCTACTTCAATCTATTTGGTAATCTCTTTCCTTCAAACAATTTCTAGCATTTAGGCTTTCCATTGGTCTTTTTCTAACACTTCGGTTGTTTGGCATTCACAGGTTATGCAAAATAGGTGAAGTTGGCAGGCCATTCCTTTAAACTCTCAAAGGCTTGTTTACATTCCTCATTCCAAACAAAGTGTACATCCTTTTTGAGAAGATGTGTGAATGGTAACATGCGATTGGCTAAAGATGCAATGAAATGACGAATAACTTAAATTCGACCTTGCAATGTGCACAATTGAGAAATATTCTTAGGAGGTGGCATGTTAATAATGGAATCAATTTTCTTTGTTTCCACCTCTATGCCTCTGTGAGATATGAAAAACCCCAAAATGTTTCCACTATCTATGCTAAAGACACTTTTTTGGATTTAGTCTCATGTTATATTTATGTATGCATTCAAAGATTTTTCAAATAACATTCACATTGTCTTGTTATGTTAGGCATTTAGCAAGGATGTCATCAACATAATCTTCCAAGATTTTATGTATGTAATCGTTAAATATCAAGGTCATCGCTTGTTGATAAGTTGCACCTACATTCTTTAATCCAAAAGGCATTACCACCCAACAAAATGTTCCCCAAACAGTTGTAAATGTAGTTTTATATTGATCTTGAGGGTTGATAAGGATTTGATTATAACCAGAAAATCCATCCATGAATGAAAAAAAACTTAAAGCATGTCCAACAGTTGAATCCATGATCATGTCAATATTAGGAAGTGGAAAGTCATCTTTTAAAGAGGATTTATTCAAATCACGACAGTCCATGCATACCCTAGTATGACCATCGGGTTTAGCAATTGTTACAATGTTTGAGATCCAAGGAGAATAATCAATAAGTTGAATGAAGCATGCATCAAGAAGTTTTTCAAGCTCTACTTTAACATGCAAGACTATGTTAGGGTTCATTTTTCAATCTTTTGGCGAACAGGTTTATCATTTTCAACGAGAATGATGTTGTGTGTCACAATTTTTGGGTCAATTCCTAGCATAGCAGAATATTTCCAATAATTTTTTTTAGGAAAATCATGAAGTAAAGTTGTAGTGTCCTTTCATTCTTCATCGTCAAGGCACTTCCCAATTTTAATAACTTTGTCTTTATCATCTATGTCCATGGGAACATCAATTGTATCTCCTAAGGGGAGTGCATTGGACTTAGGAACTTCAAGATCACATGGTTCTTCAATGATATCACTATATTTTTGCTTGGTAATTATCACAACACAAGTAACCCGTTTCATGGGAGTAGTAAAGGATGTGTTATCATAAACTCCTAACATTTGTTTGAGTTTCATCACTATCAATATACTGCCATGATGGTGATAAGTTCATATCAAGTAATTTAGGATGTTTGATTGTGAGTTTGTGTTTTGGGTGACATGTAATAGTGTTGATATTCAAAGATGGTCGTTGAGTAGCTTTTGTCATTTTAGAAAAAGAATAGACCAATCCAGTTTTTGTCTCTTGTGTATTTGGTTCTATAGGGACACAAATACCTTGTTCATGCTTTCCACACCATTTTCCAGTATATCCTAATTTTTTCAAAAGTTCATAGCCTTTCCCATATATTCTTTCCATTTCCTTCAAATTAGGCAGATGTCGATAATCTATCTCATCAAAATTTGTTGTGTACATTGTAGTTTCTTCCAAAGTAGAGGAGATAGATGTTTGAGAAGACTTTTCAAAATTTTGAGTTGACATGATGGTTGGTTGTTCTTCTTTCTCATCTTTTGTTCATGTGATTATGTATTCACCCACAAATGAAGGTGTGAATTCTAAGGATCCCCAATCATCACCAAATAATTTAGACAACAATTCCTCATCTTGTTGTTCAATTTTGCGAGGCTCTATATTGGATGTTGGAATTAATGTATTTAGAGGACTTGTGGTTCCTTTTTAAAGGTATAAGCAACTTTTAGGCTCGAGGTCCATTTCAACTTGATAAATGTTGCTTTTATAGACATATTTAATTATGTGATGAAGGGTTGAAGGCACTACATTCATCTCATGAATCCATGATATTCCTAAAAGAATATTATATGAAAGATCTTAAGGCATGACATGAATAGGAGTTTGCCTAGTAGCCACCCCAACTATAATAGAAAAAGTGATTACACGGAGTGGTTGCTTTGTTGTATTGTCAAATCCTCAAATGGATAAGGAATCAGATTTTATTTGTGACTTATCAACACACAATTTATCAAGGAGATTCACTCTACACGCATTAAGGGTAGAACCATTATCAATGAGGGTTCTTTTGATACCTATTCTATTGAATTGAGCAATTATCATAAATGATTCATTTTTTTTCCCAACTCTAAAGGAGGGAGCTCATGTTGATGAAAAATAATTTCTAGATTAAATTTATTCATTCCATGTATTAAAGTTTCCACATCATTTGGAGTTGTACTAGGAGGAACCGCAATGTGTTGTAAGGTTGTCTAAAGAATAGTGTGGTAATTTGGTGAATTTTGAAGTAAATACCAAAGGGAAATCTTTACAAGAGTATAATTGAGTTGTTCAACAAGATCATACTTCTTTGTGTGTGAAGGAAAGTGAGGAGCACTAGGGAGATTAGGTAAAGGTAAAGAGGGTGGGGTTGGTTGCAATGGTTGCAGATTGCTTTCGGTATTATATGTATGAGCAATAGGAATATTACTGGATTATTGCAACACATCATTTTTAGGTGGGTAAAGAGTGAACTCAAGTTTATTGGAAGGATGAAGTTTATGCGAAGGTGGGTAAATAATGAGTTGAGGTTGAATCACATTAACGTCCTTAGTTTTAGACTATTCGCAAAAAAATTTAATGGCTAATTTAGACGGTACGAAGTCCTGAAGGGCTTCATCTAACATATAAAGGTCATCACAACTAAAAGGTTTGAGGGGTAAGTTAAATCATTAATTATTTTATGCTACTCATGGAAAAATTTAGAGACATTAATGTTCTTTGTTGTAGGTTGGTCATAACAAACCTTAGTGGATGACATAGATGAGATGAAGTCCTGAAGGGCTTCATCTAACAATTCAAATTCATCACAACTAAAAGGTTTGAGGGATATGTTATTGTCAATTGGTTTAAGTTTCTCATGGAAAGCTTTTGAAGATGAAGTGAGCAAGATAAATCCCTAAAGAACTTCATCTAACTTGTCTACATCATCACTACTAAGAGGCTTGGATGAGATGGTGTTTCTGAATTGAATCATTTGTTTGAAAGGTTGATTTGATGTTTGTAGTGTTTTGTTATTTTTATGTATTGACGAATCTGATTTAAAAGAACTAGGAAGTAACACGGAAAAGGAAACTTGCCAAAATATAAGACTGTCCATAAATGCCATGAAAGGAAATAATTCTTATGCAAATGATTTAGATATAACAAAAAATGACTGATCTAAAACAAAAAAGAAACTATAGCAAACAAAAAAGTGCACAGCAGGAAACAAAATTCTAGAAATATTGATACAAAAAGTGCACTAGGATTGATTCACCGAAGGTGAAAAATGAGTCCCAGGAGAGATTTTTTTAAGTGTTTTATGATTTTTTTGACTTTTCTTTATGTGTTCAGGTCTATACAATGCAGATAAAGACTGAAAATATAAAATGTAATAATGACCTCTAAATAATAGTTTCACTAATAATGACTGAAAATTTTGGAATGATGTGATGAAATAAAATGTAATAATGACCTCTAAATAATAGTTTCACTAATGAAAGTTTAAGAAGCCCTGGGATTCAAATGAAAATGAAAATTAGAAAGATATAATGTTCAATATGTGGGTTCACCAAAATGAACCATCAATTTTATGGTGTTCTATGGACTTCTCTTGCACTCTTAGGGTTTTTCACCTAAAAGGAGAGAGATAAAACACTAAAATTGAGGTGGTTCACTCAAATTAAGGTATGAAAGATGGAATTATGACTAAATGAAATGATCTAAATGCAGCTAGATGATGAAATTGAATGATTATGAATGAAAAACTAATGAAATATGCAATGTTCAAAAACACAGTGACGTTTGCAAAAAGCTTAGAAAGATGACCAAAAATGCAAATGAAACAAAACAAAAAGTTGTGATTTAGAATGTGTGCACCTGTAAGACTGATGAAGACTGAAAAGAACTCTGGAAATCTAGAAAAAATGACTTTTAGGTTGATTGGGACTCATTTGCCACCCTGGGTGAATCAATCCTAGATTAGGGTTTTCTACCCAAAAACTGGTTTCTGCTCATTGGGTACTGGAATCTGCATTTTACTTTTTTAGGAACCTCATGAGGGACTCATTCTCTGTCCATGGAAAATTATTCCTCTTTTAATTTTCTACAAATTTAGATCTCAGTCTTGCACCTTGTCACCTGTACAACACTTTTTGACGGGAATCCGACTTGGGATCTCAGAAAATACCTACAAAATAACTTAATTTTTTTTTCTAATTGGGGGTTTTCCTTGGTCAAACCCCTAATTGGGTAATCAAACCTTGAATGGACAAAAATCTCCATAAAACCCTAGCCTTAAGTGTGTTAAAGACTAGGAAAGTTTGAAGTATGACAAAACCCTAGTCTATTGTGTTAGAATAAGATGTGCAAATGTGATTTGAATGATGCAAGACTTCAATCCTAGAAACCCTACAACATATCAAATGAATGAAAATGACATGCAAATGAAATTCCAACCTTAATATGAAGATAGAGAGAAAATAGAAGATGGAATCACTTTGAAAACAAGTCTTTAGGTGTGATTTGATGGCTAGTTCCATCTCCTCAATTGAGATTTCTCCATGATTCACCATAGGCATCCATCATCAGCTCTTTGCAATGTTGAATCTTGATCAAGAAGTGAGCTTGAAGACCTACAAAAACCCTAGTTTGATGCCCTAAAGCTTCAAATTTGTTGTAGAAAATGAAAATAAAACTTATTGTAGAAGACTCTTGATACTTGACTTTTGAAATTGCTTTGTAAAAATGACTAAGAGATGTGAAAATTGGCTTAAAATGTGTATTTATAGGAATCAATACCTAATTTCCCCATTATTTAGACCTAAGAGGCTGACATTCACCAAAAAATTCTGTTGAATTGATTAAATTCTTTCTCAAAATTGAAATTTCCCTTAAAAGGGACTCATTCGCCATCCTTAATGAATGGGTCCCACCAGAGGGGATTCATTCACCTAAGGTGGCAAATGGGTCCCACTAGTGGTGTTTGAAGGTGGGTTTTCAGGATATGAATGTATTGAGTGTTGTTTGTCAGGATTTAGATGATTTCTCAAGTGAAACAAGCCTCTAGATAAAAAATAATGGGTCTTAGGGGCATATAAATGTTGCTTTGAAGATTGAATAATGCAAGGGTGCTCAAAAGTAGGTCCAAACTAAATGTGAAATTGTCTCTTTTCTTAAGAGTGTCCAATTTTCTACACCACAAACACACTTATGGTTAGGGTTTATGTTCACATTTACATTCAAGATCAATTATTTCTATCAAGGTTTAATTACCAAACTAGGGGTTTGACCAAGGAAAACCCTCCATAAGCAAATCAACTCTATATTCTGTTTTGCAAGCCGTTTTACAAGTTCGGATCCAGAAATCAATTTGGGAAATGAGAGCATAGATTGGAGTAAAGATCAGGATTTTGAATCCCTAAAAAAGAAGAATGAGACTGATATGGGCCAAAAGTGGTATATGAGTCCCATTGCAGGAAATTTTCTATATTTTTTAAGATCTTGAATCTACATTGTTAGAAACCTGTTCTAGTCTAGAAATCCTAGAATAGGACTGATGCGCCAAAAGTTGCGTATGAGTCCTAGTGTGCCCTAAAAGAAATATTTTAAGCATTTTAGAGTGGATTCCAAGCTCCTTCAGATTTACAAGTGCACTTCTGTGTTTTCCTAGTTTGTTGTTCAAATTCACATGCATTTTTAGGTTATTTAGTGAAGTTTTGAATTACATTAGTTTTTAGCATTAGGTCTTGCATTTCATTAGTGTTTTCAAGCCCTCTTTATTCATTATTCATACCCTAGGACATCCCTATTGTAGATATATTTCTACTTTACATACTTGGATTGAGATCTCTATGGTTTCCATGAGTAAAACTTGAGTGTGAAGTAGGAACCCTATCTCCTAAAAGGTGGGACTCCTTATTTCCTGATGAACTTCATTTTGGTGAACTTGCATTTAGAATACCTCTATTTTGATTTGGAGTGCATTATCATCCTAGATTTATCTTGTATTAACATTGCATTGCATTTTGCATTAGTTAAGTGGCATTCTAGGGTTTCTATTTCTTGCATTAGTGAAAGTGCATATATTTTACATTTTTGCATCTTATATCATTGAATTTCATCTGAAATATGCATTTACATTTATTATACAAATCATTCAAACCCAAAAGCATAAAAAATCACTTCAAATTTTTTGAAATTTGTGAAAAAAACCCTCACTAGGACTCATACGCCCCTCTGGGTGATTTAGTCCTAGTGGAAATTTTAAACTACATTTTCTAGCATTGAATTCTCTATTTTTTGTGTTTTTGTTTGCTGCTATTACTTATCAATTTCCATTTGTAGAGTTTTTGTTACATTCATTTCATTAGATTTAGCATAGTTTACATTCATTGCAATTATGGATAGAATTAGATTACAATAATTTTAATTCTTAGCATCACTTCATAGTTCAATTAGATTAGATTACATTTGGAATTCGTTAGACAAAAAAACCAAAAACACCTAAAAATCGATGAACCACTTGGAGAAAGTATAGTTATTCGAATATGTCAAATCTCTTTTGCCATGTTAAGCTAACCCTCAAGCCTTTTAGTAGTGATGAATTTGACATGCTAGATGAAGCCCTTGAGGATTTCATCTCACAAGGTTCATCCACTAAGGCTTGTTATGAAAAAATAAAACCAAGAGAAGTTAACATGATTCAACCTCAACTTATCCTCTAGCCACCTTCACACAAATCTCAGACTCAAAACAAGCCTGTTTTCACTCTTGAACCACCTAAGAATGATGTTTTGTGGCAATCAAGTTATAATACCATTTCTCATACATATAACACTAGAAACAATACACAACCAAAATAACCAACTACAACACCTTTACCTTTGCCTAATCCCATCTTTCCTAGTACTCCTCATTTTCCCTCGCATAGTGGGAAGGAGTATGATCTTGTTGAACAACTTAAGAATACTCTCACAAAGATATCCCTATGGGACCTAATATAGAATTCACCTAATTACCACACTATGGTTCAAATTTCCTTGCAACAAGTAGTGGTTCCCTCTAGTACAAATGAAAATGATGTGGCAACTCTAATACAAGGAATGAACATAGTTAATGTAGACATTTCCTTTCACCAACATGAGCTAGACCTCCTTTGGAAATGAGAAAGAGAAATGATGCACTCATGATAATAGCCACCTATGATGGGTGGGGAATAAAAATAACCCTTGTTGACAATGGTTGTACTCTTAATGTGTGTAGTATGAACCTTTTGGATAAACTGGGTGTGGATAAATCAAGAATTCAACCTGATTCCTTATTGATTCAAGGATTTGACAATATAGGAAAGAAACCGCTTGTTGTAATTACTTTTCCTATTATAGTTGGAAAGGCTACCTCTCAAACTCCTATTCATGTGTCTAATAATCTTTCATACAATCTTCTTTTAGGGAAACCTTGGATCCATGAGATGCATGCAGTACCTTTAACTCTTCATAGTATAATGAAGTATGCCTATAACAACAAAGTATAGCTAATTGAAATAGACCCCAAGCCTAAAAGTTCCTTACAAGTTGAAAAAGGAATGACAAGTCTTCTAGACACATTAATTCCAGAATAAAACATAGAACCTTTGGATGAAGATAAACAAGAGTTGGAAATGGTGTCAAAGTTATTGGAAGATGATTGGGGTTCCTTAGAGTTCGCACCTTTGTTTATGGGAGAATACAAAAAAAAAAAAAGCAACCAATGATAATGTCAACACAAAATTTAGAAGAAAAATCATAAGAATCTACCTCATCTACTCTAGAAGAAGACACAAGCTATACAATAAAAAATGATGAGATAGATTATCAACAACCACCAAACTCACAAGAAATGGAAAGACTTTAATGGAAAGGTTATGAATTCATGAAAAAATTTGGTTATCGTGGAAAAGGATGTGGAAAGAAAGAACAAGGTATCTGCATTCCTATAGAGCCTAGCACACAAGAAAAAAAAAGTGGTTTGGGATATTGCCCTTCTAAGAAAATTCAAGCAACAAAAAGACCCTCGCTAAACATCAACACCATCATGTGTAATCCTAAAACAACCCTTACCTTGAAACATCCAGAATTGATTGAAACAACTTGCGAAGCATCATTTAAATTCTTCAAAAATGATGAAACCTTGAAATAAATGCTAGGAGTTTATGAAAAACCATTTACTCCTAAAAATAAATGGGTTACATGTGCTATGATTAGTACCAAGCAAAAATATGGAGAAGAGGAAAGTAATGAGATTAACGAGAACAATGAAGAATACAACCCCAAATTTTTGAAACAAAATGCACTTCCTTTAGGAGATACAATTGACATATTGATGGACATTAACAGTGAAGAAAAAGTCATAACACTACTGAATTTGATACCATTTTCTGATGGACGTTCGTAAGTCGTTTGACAAATCTTTGTCAGAAAAGCGACAAAAAGATGAAAACATTTTCGTTGCTATTTTTTCATCACAAGTCCAATGGAAAATTAAATGTCAAAATAATGACGTAGATTCATCGGTCGTTCGCATCCTCAAATGAGTCAGATGTTCATCAGAATATCGATGACAACTTTGTGTATCCACTGACAAATTACAACCAAAACACAATTGCAATGGCTCTTCCGAAGAGTTTAAAGAACACCAAAAGTTCATAGCAATTTTGAAAAAATGGGAAAGTATTTACGACGAAGCCTTCATCGCAACTAAGCAACTTTGTCAGACCTTTTATCTGATTCGTTGGTGGTGTTCATCGAAATTGCGACGAAATGGGCAAGGAGTTACGATGAAGCCTTCCTCGCAGCTAAGTAACTTCGTTAGACCTTTTCTCTGATTCATCAGTGGAATTCATTGAAATTGCGATGAAATGGACAAGGAGTTACAACGAAGCCTTTGTCGCAGCTATAGAAACTTCGTCAGACCTTTTCAGTGATTTTTTGGTTGAGTTCGTCAAAATTTTGATGAAACAATGCAATTTTTTTTAAAAAAATTTCATTAAAATGTACCATTGTTCAGAGATCAATCAAGTCGCATCCCTTCGTATTGAAATCTAGGGAAATTATTTTATTTGGTCATTTTCCATGTTTATTAGACACCCGTTGAGATGTCATGTAGTTTCACCGATGCCTTGAGTCTCTTCGACAATCAATAGTACATATCGCTTTGGTGTCACATAATCTCATCGATGTTCTAAGTCTCACCAATAGCTAATAGATCATATGTCGCTATGGTACCATGCAGTCATACCAACATTCTGAGTCTCCCCGGGAATTATTCCTTTGGTCTTAAGTGTATTGCTACGATTCTCACCAATGATAACTTATTGCTGTGACAAAATGAATGTAAGTAGAGAAACTTTTGCAAACCTACAGATGGTACTGTAGACATGCAAAACTAACATTATGCATTCGATCAGATTCAGTCAAATTAGGTATCACATTAGGCCCATTCATCACCTTCATCCATTCATTAAATAATTTCATCTCCTAGGATCATTTATTTAAAATCAAATAAGCATTATCATCAACCTTTTAATAAATCAAAAATCCATTTAAATCAAATCCTAAATCATATTCCATCATTTTCTGAATTAAATAAATCAAATATCAAAGTCCTAAAAGTCAAACTCACCTAATCAACATTAAATCAACATAATCACCATCTATTTAATCTAACCCTGATTAAATGTTAATCCCATCCCACTTGCATTCTCTAGATATCTCCACTTGCACAATAAATCAATTTTATTGATTTATTAAAAAAACCTCATTTTCCCTCAACATGACAAGTCAAACATGGCATTTATTGTTGTTTTTCTTGTCCCCCTCTCAAAATTTATTGCAAATTTGAATTCAAATTCTCCCCCTCATGGGCACTCTTCCCAAATCTTGCACAACCATTGACCACTCACCATTTGACAAGTGTCATCTTCTCATTAGAGGATCTTTAGTCCCACATTCACCATCTTGGCCAATCTATCATCAAGAAAATCTATAAAATAGGGCCTTCATTCTCATTCATGGATCCACAATTTTATGCAAGGTTACTCTCTTGGTTTGAGAAATAATCTTGTTCTTCATCTCCATTGCAATACATCATTATTTAGCTATTGATCAAGGATTGGGAAAGGGTCACTAACACATGTGACACCAATCCAGTATGGAATAGGTAATTTGTGGTTGCTTTTATAATGCTTTTAGTTGTATTTCATCATTTGTTGCATTTTTAAAGCATTTGCAAAGTATTTCATAGGGTCATGTTTGAAGAATTTGTGATTTACTAACCTTGTATGAAGCTTAGTCTTTTGCAGATTTCAAAAACATGCACCACATTTGGCGCTAGAAGGAGGGCCCCATTTTCAGAAAATTAGATAGCACTGTTTTCTTGTTTGACTGATAAATTTTAACCAAAGCTTCTTATGCTTTTGTTTCATCTTGATTCGAAGTCTCACTTGAAGTTTTGGTAAATTGTATTGAAGTTATAGTCGAATAATTTCTTTTAGTTTATGGCTATAAAGAAATTGCTTAGCTTTGTATATCTGTATTCTGTGATTAAAGAACTACTGAATGAAGTTTTCAAATCATTTAGAGATTGAAGTGATTAGTTTCAAAGCTTGCAAAACTTCATGCGTATGAGTAATGCTTTGACAAACTGCCTATGTTCAGAAATTTTTGTGTCATTTCAACACTTGCATCTTCCTTCTGATCCTTGAATCTAGTGAATACAGGCATAAGCTTACATTTCCCTTTAACTTTCATGGTCAGTATTCTGTTCATGCTCTCAAAGCTTATCTGATTAAACAGAATGCATGTATGCTTTTAATAAAAGCTCCAGCTGTTGCAAATAACCTCTTAGGGTACCTGTGTAACTTATCACAGAATATATGTGTTTTCTGTGAGAGAACTTTCTACAGTGACTGTATAGTTGCTGCAAGTGACTTTTTGTAGCAGTTGTGTAGTTATGGCCTGCTCGATATTGCATTCAAGAAGTTTGTTCCTCACCAAATCTGCCATCCCTTTTATCTCTCGAGCAACTTTGCTTCACCTTTTCCATTCATTCTCAGCTTCACTGTTGCAATGACCGATGTTGTAGGTGTGTTGAAGGTTGGACCTATTGTTGAAATATATGTGGCATGCTGCACAGGAGATTAGCAGAGCAGTATTTTAGAAGCACGTCCTTTCCTTGCAGCATTCTTTTTACCTTTTGATTCAAACACTTACAGAGCTTTAATTTGCTGAAGTCGTACAAAGAGTTCAAGACATTTTCTACCAAGCCCAAGTCAAAGTCTCAAGTGTGTCAATAAAAGCATCTGTCTACAGAATTAAACATTTTCTTCTTATCTCTACGGCGCCATCATGAAGGTTATTTGTTTACTGTTGAACATTAAAAGGTATGCATTTAAATCTGTCACTGTCTTGTTGAATATTCGACCATCAGATATCATTTTTTAAGTGCATTTTGATACCGAATTAATATTCTTGACAGAGGAATTTCTGTTTTAAATGATACAATATGTTGTAACCCGCGAATGTGTTGCTGTCTTTGGCATCATTTTAAATCTGCTAAACCTTTTCACATGATTTGTTCCCTGTTTGCATCTGACGTGTGCAGAAAGTTATGTAAGATGAATTGTTATGTCTGGAAAATAGTGGGTAAATAAGCTTGAATAGATCCATTTGCATCCCAACACTGATCTGTCTTTTCTATTTTAGAGTATTCATCAGTAAGAAGCTTTCATTTTAATTCAAAGGTGTATGGAGGACAATCTGTGAGAACAAATGGTAGCTAGGAAGCTTTAGATGCTCAATTCATTTAATCACTTTCTGAAAGTCCGCCATAGTACCTTTTGAAGCTCAGCAAGAATAGAATATCTTTCTTCTTTTTAAGCTATTGATGCTTGGTCATGTTTATTCTTGATGTGATTGGTTTGCCTGGCAAGGAATCGGCCTGAATGTTTGATGATGAACACTTTGAAAAGTTCAACGTTTTCTTTTAAGCATGACGTGGAGAGACTGACAATGACTTCAAGGCATCGAACCTAATATAGATTTGTTTTTCATATAACTTGATTTTGAAATCTGTCACAATCTGCAGATTATGCCTACTACTGGAAACTGTCTATTGGGAATTAATGCGCATGGATGTCTTAGAAGAAACGCTGCTAAAATTGGAAGAGGCATGCTGTCTATAAACGTGTAGCAAGTTTGCAGCTACTTTGCTGAAAACATTTTAGTCCGCCACGTGCCTCCTGCCTCACACTTTGCTATGACAATTTTAAGTGAAATATAGAGTTGTTTTATTGCTGGAAAGGTGTTCACTGTTGGATAGTATTTACTTTACTCCTGCGAGGTGTTCGAATGGTGGAAGCTTTCATTTGAGCCATTATGCTTACAATTTATTGATGTTTTAATAAATGTTATAAATTTATATTATCTCATTTATTATTAGTAAGAATCTAAGCCTATGATGATGTTATTGAAAGATTTATTTTACTTGTTTTGACTTATTGACTTAATGACTCTAGCGACGTAGAGTAAGTAGAGAAAACTTTGGTGAAAAAGTGAATCTAACAAGTGAAATACTTTCTTCACGAAAGTAATATATGATCCACTTATAAATTCTCTAGTCATTATGTTCATTCAAAATCATTTGTTTTTTTTCAAATAAAAATCATGTTGTTTGATCAAAATGAATTTAATGTTCTAATTCTTACATAAGTGTCTTTTTCTTTTTATAGGTACAAAGGAAAAGCGAAGGCGAAAAGGTATGAAGCGAAGGAGAAGGCTAGCAAATGAAAACGAAAGGAGGGGAGATTTTTTTTGAAAACTCAAAGTGTTTTTTTTAACGCTTTAAGTCTTTGTTCAACACTTATTTATGGAATTGTTACCTTTTTGCTCCTAGGGCACTAATTTCCTTTGGGTCTAAAAAGAACAATTTGATTTTCTCCATTTCGCAAAAGGCTAAAATTCAAGCTTAGACACTTACTAGAGTTCATTTTGGGTTAAGAATTGAACAATCAAAACTCACACTTCATTTTGGTGCTTAAAACAAACTCACAATTGCTTTGAAGGCTATAAAACGAACAAGTGCTTGAAATTGTGTGATTTTGTCTTTTGAGTGTGTATCCTCTCCCCTTGCGCTTAGTGTGATCTAGGGTGCAAAAGAAACACTCAAAATACATTTTATTGCTTTGAAACACTTCAATTTGGGCTTAAAATTTGAACATCTTGTGCGAGTGTGAGTAGGGAATTTTCGCATACATTCTCTTTCTTTGTGCCATCAAAGATCGATCGAGTCTACAATTGTGTCTTTGCTTGCTTTTTTTATCTTAGAGGGCCTGCCTTGGGGAAAAAGTACTCACCCAAGGGAACGACTCAACCGGTAACACTCTAAAGCCAAGAGTATTTCCAGCCGGGATATAAATGTGGGTTTTGGTTAAACACCATTATCAGCGGTTGGCTCGACAAGATGGATCCAAAGGGGACTCTTGCAAGTATGGGTCAATCTCCACAACGAAAGTCCTTACTAGAACCCATGCTAGAATTTTTCCAAAATCCTTAATCTATTTGTTGGTGCAAGACGATCGTTTGAAGCCACCCCACACTCTTACGGTCTTCTAGTAGAGATGGAAAGCATGCCATGGGAGTTTCATGGGAGTTGATGCTTGGCTGCCCGATTACGTTAATGAGCCGTGGAGGGGAGCCAGTGGGGTCAAGCATCTAACCATCTACTAGAGATAAGCGTAGCTGGACTTGTCCAAGTGGGAATCCAACAAATATTGTCTTACACATCCATAGGGCTTGTAATTGTTCTTCGTTTGAAAACATAGTGTTGTATTCGAAAACATTTTGCAAACAAACATTCAACATGATTCTCAAAATTTCAAACCCTCTTGAAGACAAATATCATTGACTCAATCCATATGTTACTGCTTTCCCTGGGGATTCACGTCCGTAGAGGTTCCTAAGCATTGGATTATACCTCAATTTGTCTTCTTGAGTAAACAATAGGAAAACCCTTGCCTTAAGTTCATTGAATTTCCACATAAAATATCTTGTGGGGTTTAAAGAAATTAAGACATTGGACATCTTAGTTTGAAACTTTAATCAAAAAGAGTGTTCTTGGTAAAATAAAGCCATTAAGAAAAGCTAAGCAAAATTAACTTTCATGTGTGTTGAAAACTCCAAATCCCAAAAGCACAAATCATTGATTGGAAATCCAAAATGTTCAAATCAATCCTTGGTTACAAAGGTCTTTAGGAAGCATATGCATGCTCTTCAATACCTAGGTCTAGGAAAACAAATTGGTCTTTTTAGGTTCATCTAGGGATCAAAACAAATCAAACCTCTTTCATCCATCTTTCAAAACATCAAAATCCATCTCACAAATCATCTTTTGAAAAACCTTGAAATCATCCTTGAAGTGCTAGGCTTTATGACAAAATCAAGCAAACACCAAAATCATTGAGACCAAGTCCTTGAAAATATTTATCAAAACACCTTTGGCTAGGAATGTGTAAATGCATCCTTTTGCATATCCTTAGTCAAAGTCATCCAAATCATCTTGTCTAGCCTAGTGTATGTAGATGAATCCTTCTCCATATACTTAGTGAAACAATCATTTTGTTTGGGTAGGTGTGGGTAGATGCATCCTTCTCCTCACACATATCCAAATCATCATCCTTTGAACACAACCATCCCTTAGATCATTATCAAACATCTTAGGGTTTCTTTTTGTTTAAAATCAAAATCAAAATCCAAATCAAGATCAAGGACAAAATCTCAAAATCCAAAAATCAAACCAATCAAAAATCCAAAGCCTAGTATTTCATTCAAGATTTATCAAAAGCCAAAATGTCCATAACATCCATCTTTAAACATCACCATCTTATCATCATCACATTTGATCCTAAAAAGCATCCTAAAAATTTCACTTTGGGACATAAAATAGAGATTAATCCAAGGAATCAAGAGATTCATCTCCCATATTCTCGAAGATTGATCCTTGTTTTATGGTTCAAACAAGATCTCAATACAAGAAGAGTATGGAAGCAAACAAAGAAACACCCGCTTCAAGTGATCTTAGCCAAACCACTCCTAAAATGAATCCCATTGGGGATGGAAATCTCACAATTAGCCTTCCAACATCATCGCAAAACCCTTAAGAGGAAACCCATGGAGAGGATCATACCTTTGGAATGTCTCACGAACAAATAGCTGAAATGCTCCAAAATTCGGACAACCATAGAATCATCAACATCATGATGAGACTTAACCCTTCGTTGTACATGCTTGAACTAGAAAAACAAGGGGCCAAGTTGCCTTCGGATTTTGATGTGAGCACTATAGTGGAGACATCTTTCCCACAAATCTCATCCACCATCCCCATTTCATCTACACCTCCATCTCAAAACATCACACAAAACATCCCGCAACTCACAACATCATTTTCTCCAACTCAACCCAACGTTAACAAAGGAAACACATTCCTCAATGAACTTCAATCACATCCCCTTATGAATAACCAAAACTTGAACGCAAACACCACATTGGAACAAAACATCCCCCATAATCCATTACACCAAAATGTTCCTCTCACTTTACATTATGACCCATCATCAAAATCTTTTCACAGAGCACCACAAACACATCTTCTCACAAATCCATAAGAATAAGGGGATATGTTCGGAAAAGGGGGCATATTTGATACCACAACACTTTCACAAGGATTCACCCCCTTCACATATCCACCTATCCCACCACTACCATTATCATCTACATCACTCCTTGGCTTGGGGTTGCCTCCCCTACCAAGTATGAATCAAAACATTTTGCCAAATGCTCAAAACTTATTATTGACATCACAACAAGAAATGATAAACACACAAGCAATGGAAACATCATCAAACACCCCCACAACATTGCAAAGCATGGTCTCTCAAGGGAAAATCACATCAACAATGCCACTTACCACATCAACAACACCATTCACCAATCACGTAATCAACATGACAACACCATCCACCAACCAAATAATCAACATGACAACACCATCCACCAACCAAATAATCAACACAACATCATCATCTACCACCATTCCAAATCCACCACCACTTCCACCACCACCAACATTCACCACATCAAACCAGTTCAACGCAACATTACAAGCCACTTTCCAAAGAGGACACCAACAAGTGAAAAAACAAAAAGCCGTGCAACAAGCCGCTCAAGCTACGGAAGCTTCCAAAACTGCACAAGCCGCATTACAAGCACAAGAAGAACAACAAGCTCAAGCATTATTACAACAACAACAACAATAATCCGCTCAAGCTACCCAAGCCGTACAAGCATTGCAAGCACAAAGGGTCGCTCAAGCACAACTATTATTGCAGCAACAAGCCACACAAGCGCAATCCCAAGCACAAGCTCAAGCGCAAGCACAACAAGCACAAGCACAAGCACAACTTCTTGCACAAGCAGCACAAATACAAGCATATCAGCAAGAACTAAAGTAATACCAAGAGTAGCAAGAAGCAACAGAATTGGTAGCCCAACAACAAGCGTTGTGGGAACAAGAACAAGCAGAACAACAAGTGTTGTTAGAATAGCAACAAATGAAAAAACAAGCAAAATGACAAGCATTGTTAGAACAGCAACAAGCACAACAACAAGCAAAAATCCTAGCACAACAACAACAAGAGCAACAATAAGCATTGTTCATCCAAAAGAAAGTAGAAGCCTACTTCGCCTGCCACAACATACCGATACCATTGAACAATGCACCAACCAACCCATCTATCCAAACCATGATTACAACACCTCAAAACACATTCATCCCACCCCCTGATCCTCAGAATGACATGATGACACAACTCAAGTTGCTCTCACAACAAGTCCTCGATCTTCAATTAGGGTGAACAACCAAAATGCAAAGCAACTTGTGTCCCTATCCATTTGATAGGAGCCTAGACATGAAACCATTCCCTAAGGGATTTGAGATCCCTAAATTTGACAAATATCGAGGGACGGGAAACCTTGAAGATCACATCAGGGAATTCCAAGTTCATTGTATGGAGGTTGCATATGACGATACTTATCTGATGCAGCTATTCCCTAGGAGCTTAGCAAGAGATGCTATAGAATGGTTCTCTCGCTTACCTTCAGGCATTAGGACATTTGAAGAAATTAGAGACGCATTCATTAGAAACTATGCATGTAACATTACAATGGATGTTAGTCCCAAAGAACTCTATGCTCTGAAACAAGGAATGAATGAATCTTTCACTTCATTTCTTCAACTATAGCAATCCAAGGCCAATCGGAGCAAATGGACCATGCCAGAAGAGCAACAAGTCTGCACAATCATTACCAACCTTGAAAGCCGCTTGTCATTCCACCTCAAGGTTCAGGGAATCACCACCTATGATCAACTAATCTCCAAGGTGCTTAGCATCGAAAGAGCCCTTGTAACTCAACCCATCGAATCAACATCATATCACGAATCACAAAACAATCGCCCACCATCAAATTACAATGATAAACCTCGAACATGGGCGAGAAACAAGAACATCACTAATGATAGCATCGTCAATGCCAAGGTGGTCATTAGTGGTCCATGCCAAAATACACCCACATTGCAAATCCAACCACAACGCCAAAAAACTCATCACACAACATATCAACCCAACAATAATCCCACCATCAATAATGTCAACGACCAAAGAGGACCACCTCAATGCAAAACATACCCCAAACGAAAATACACTACTTTGGGGGAACCACTTGAGGACATCATGAAAAAGCTAATCGACGAAAAACTCATTCAAGCTCCTACATTTGAGAATTACCAAAAACCCGATGTCAAACCTCCTTGGTACAATGAGAATCAACTATGTGAATTCCACAAAATCAAAGGCCACACCACAAAAAATTGTATGAGACTCAAGAACATCATCCAAAATCTCATCGACAAAAGAATCATAAATGTGGAAGCACCTACAGGGAATCAGGACCTTAAAATCTACATGAATCCGATGCCAAATCATGGCAACAAAGGGAATAACAAGGATAAAGGAAAACGTAGTGTAAATCATGTATACGAAACAGTTGTTTCCAACTGCAATGAAAACTGCATGGTCATCACCATCAAAGGCGCCCATGCCTAAGATTGTGGAGTCACCACAAGAGGTGGCAAAGTCACCATTGCAGGGTCATCCCAACCCAATAGAGTCCCTACATCAAGAGCCGTTCCATATAGCTACAATGTTGTGGACCAACTCAAAAGAATGCCAACACACATCTCCATCATGGAGTTGTTAAAAATCTCATCGGCGCATAAAAAGATCCTTGAGGAAGCATTAGCCTCATCTACCGTCCCCGCAGACCTTGATGTGGAACAATTCCAAGCTATGGTCAGAAACATCATAACACCTAATCTCCTTACATTTTGTGACCAAGACTTTCCCGCCCAACCATCTCACAATCGTGCACTTCACTTGGAGGTCATTGTGAACAAAAGAAAAATCAAAAGGGTCCTGATGGATGGAGGTGCAGGTTTGAAAATTTGTTCTTTTAGCCTCATCAAGCAGTTAAAGATATCAGAAGATTCCATTGACAAAGGAAAGGGAATAACAATAAGAGCATATGATGACCAAGAAAGAGTGTCACAGGGCACAATTAAGCTCCCTATCTAAGTAGGGCCAATGCTTATGGAAACCACCTGTCAGGTCTTGGACCTTGACTTGCCATACAACATTCTCCTAGTATGCCCATGGATTCATGTGATGAAAGACGTAGCATCAACCTTCCACCAATGTGTGAAATTCACACATAATGGACAAGAGGTTACTGTCCATGGAGATCCTGAGCCATTTTCATACTGTAAGAACCTTGAAGCCAAATATTACAAAATCCCCCAAGTGCCTAAAAATGATGAGGGCCCATCCACATCATACATTGATCCCACCATTCTCACTTCTGCGACAGAGAGCCCTACCATTCCCACCATATCCGATATCAAGCTCATCATCCAGGAGGATGGTTGTGGAAGTTATAGGCTCCCTAACAATGCCTTTGTGATAGAAGAGTTACCACAATCTCGAAGATCACGAGGACGCCCACAAGAAAATCAAGCTCCCACATCACAAACCTATCCTCAAAATTATCCTAAATTCACAAGGTGGGGAGACCTTGGCCATGAGGTAATTAAAGCAGATCCATCAAACATGTTGTATCAAGATGAAATACTGACACCTAAATTACCAATGGATGAAAGAAGCAGAGGCCTACACATGATGCTTGCGATGGGCTATGACCGAAATCAAAGACTGGGACAAAATGACAATGGGCTCTTAATAACAATCATGCCTGAGATGCGACCTATAAAAAATATTGGTCTTGGATGTACCCCTCCAAGAATAACCATACGTGGCCGAAGTCCTCCGGTTAGAGCCGCTAATGTTTCTCCTCAGCCAGTCCTAGTACAAGTGCACTGCCCAATACCCATAGGGACAAACATGCATAACTTTATCACTGAGCCCTATATTAGTAGTGATGACAAAGATACGTTATCCAACCTACCTAGGTTATTTGAAGATACCACCCTATGTATGATTAGTACCATATCCTTTGAACTAGATATTCAAAATCATGAGATCCACTTAATCTATCCCCAATTGATCGACTATGACCAATGAGGACCACCAGTTCTCGATACATTCAAAAATGATGAAGCGCTCTCAGAATTCATGGGGTTGAGGGATAACATTCCAGATGGAGATCACAAGGTAGGATTCATAATGGAGTTGGACACACATGCCTACTATGGGGAAACGATTGAATCCTTCAGTCGCAAAAGTGAGAAACTAAGAATCATATCCAAGTCCTTGAGTGAAAACCACACCATGGCACTCTCTAACAAGAAAATAGTAAAAATAAAGGACGTATCCAATGGTGAAAACCTCTCTGAGGTGATTGAGGATGAAGGATTCAATCTTCCCCTAAGAGCTATTCATCAAGAGAAGTCAGTTGTCTTGGCCAAAAAATGCAACCCAGTCAACTTAGGAATAGAGGAGACCCTGCATATAACATTCTATGCAGAATCATTATTATCAGAAGAGCAAGCACTCCTAGCAACATTCCTAAGGGAAAGACAAATAAACTTTGCATGGAGTTATGCTGATATGCTAGGACTTGATCCAAATACTATGGTCCACCACCTAGCAGTGTATCCAGATGCAAAACCTGTCAGACAGAAGCTTCGCAAAATGCATCCTCAAATTGCTTTGTTAGTCAAAATGGAGCTCAAAAAGCTATTAGATGTCGGATCTATCCACCACTGATTATCCGGGTAATGGGTAATTTCAAACTTGGTACCGCTTCAAAACCGACGGTTACCGAATCTGCACGTAATTTCAAAGATTTTAAACAAAGCATGTCCCTAAGGATGATTTCCGGCCCCCTCAACATTGACATGATAGTAGTATTACGACAAAGAGTATACCTAGATGCTATCATTAATGGATAGGATTTTCAAGATGGTAACTAGATCACATAGCAAAGAAGACCAACACAAGATCTGCCACTTGCCCATGGGGAACCTAACAATCATTGAACATGATGCCATTCGGTCTAAAGAATGCAGGAGCAACCTATCAAAGGGCCATGACACTGATATTTCATGATATGATTCACAAAACAGTCAAAGACTATGTCGATGACATCCTAGCAAAGTCAAGAAAAAGACAAGATCATATAGCAACCCTAAGTGCTATCTTTGACAGATTAGAGGAATACAAGGTAAGACTAAATCCCAAGAAGTGCGTCTTCGGCGTACAATCAAGTAAACTGCTAGGATACATATTCTCCATGAGGGGTATCGAGTCAAAGCAATCCTTGAGATGGAAGCACCAAGGAACTTAAAGCAACTGAGGGGCCTCCAAGGCAGGCTCCAATCCATTAGAAGGTTCATAGCACAATTGGCAAACAAGCAAAACCCATATTCGCACCTTCTTCACAAGGGGGTATCATACAAATGGGATACAAAATGCGAAGAGGCATTCAACAAAATAAAGGAATATCTACTGACACCTCCAGTGTTAATGCCACCTATCCCAAGAAAGCCATTGATCTTATATGTGTTAGCAACAGCAGTAGCCCTAGGAGCTCTTCTTGCTCAGCATGATGAAAATGGAACAGAAAGAGCCATATACTATATCAGCAGGACAATGGTCGGTCACGAGCTAAATTACTCATTCATCGAGAAAGCTTGCCTCGCAATAGCATTTGCATCCCAAAAATTCAGACATTATATGCAGGCACACAAGATAAAGCTTATTTCCAAAATTCACCCCCTTAAATATCTCTTATCAAAGGCAATGTTAACTGGCAGAATGGCAAAATGGGTCATGATATTATCAGAATATGACATCGAGTATGTTGAGAGAAAATCCATCAAGGGTCAAGTTATTGCAGACCAATTAGCAGAAGCACCTATGTATTCTGAGAATCCCCTTGTCTCAGAGTTTCCAGATGAGTCTATTTTTAACCTCAACATTGCTGATCACTGGAAATTATACTTCGATGGCTCATACACACAGCACAGATCAGGAGTTGGTATCTTCTTCATCACCCCACAGGGGGACTGCATACCAAGATCATACAAACTAGCATTTCCTTGCACAAACAACATAGCAGAATACGAGGCTTTGACTATAGGTCTCAGGATAGCAGTCCAATGGAATGTCATAGCTCTCAAGGTATATGGAGACTCTCAGTTGATCATAAATCAGGTCAATAATGAATATCAGACAAAGGATGACAAGCTAACCCCATACAAGAAATTGGTGGAGACTCTAAAGGAATCCTTCATTGACATAACATTTGAGCAGATTACAAGAACCAACAACAGAGCTGCTGATGCCATGGATACAATTGGGTCTCTAGTATACATCCCTCACAACGTGCCAAAATATGAATTTCTGATCAAGCAACTTCTCGTTCCCACATTCGAGGTACCAGAATCAGAATATGTGTGTGAAATCGTTGGTCCTGGCGATCCTTGGTATCATGACATCTACACGTATCTTCAAATAGGAGTCTTACCCGCTGACCTACCATCGAGCCTAAAATGAACCTTCATAAAAAAAGCATCTAGATTTCTCATCCTAGGTGATACCTTATACCGTAGAAGTATAGAGGGTACTTTACTTCACTGTCTAAATGCTGAGGAGGCATTAACCGCTCTAATCGAGGTTCAGAATGGTATCTATGGCTCACACTCGAGTGGAATGACCATTGCCAAGAAACTGCTGAGGCTGGGGTATTACTGGCCCATGATGGAAAGAGAAGTGCATGATCATGCGAAAAGGTGCTTACAATGTCAGCAACATGGGGATCTCATCCATGCTCTAGCTCAAGAGCTCCATCCGATCATCACACCATGGCCTTTCTCACAATGGGGACTTGACCTCATTGGGAAAATCTCACCCACCTCGTCCAATGGCCACAAATTCATTATAACTGTAACTGAGTACTTCACAAAGTGGGTGGAAGCCATACCCATGACCTATATCACTAGAAAGCAGATCTCAAAATTCATCTTGAACTATCTCATCTGTCATTATGGTGTGCCACAAGCCATTATATCAGATAATGGGACACCCTTCAAGAACCAGGAGGTTCACGATTTGTGCGATAAATTCAAAATCTAGCATCACTTCTCCACCCCATGCTATCTCCAAGGAAATGGCCAAGTAGAAGCCACAAATAAAACCATCCTCAAAATCCTCAAGAAAATAGTCAATGACACAGGTCGTGACTGGCACTTGCAGCTTAATCCCTCCCTCTGGGCTTATCGAACTAGCATCTGCACACCCACTAGCGCCACCCCATTCTCCTTGGTCTACGGATCAGAAGCCGTACTCCCCATTGAGATCGAGGTCCCATCCCTTAGAATATCACTGCAAAATCTCATCACTGATGAAGAATATCGGGTCTCAAGACTAAACGAGCTGGAGTTACTAGATGAGAGAAGGATCGAAGCTTTGAATCATTTACAAGTCTATCAAAATAGACTCAAACGAAGCTACAACAAGAGGATTAGAAGCAGGAATTTCCAAGTCAGAGAATTGGTCTTAAAAGAAAATTAGAAGAATGTCCCGAATCCTAGCAGCAAAGGCAAGTTCAAACCCAATTGGTTAGGGCCTTTCATTGTCACAACAAGCTACAAATCAGGGGCATATCAGCTATCAACACCCGAAGGGGAACCTCTGCAGAAGCCCATGAATAGCTCCCATCTCAAAAAGTTTTATGCCTAATTCTTTCAAGGTATAGAACCAAAAAATCTAAAAAAATCAGAAAAAGTCCTAAAAAATGGTTACTTGCAAACTGGGTAAAATTGTGCATCTTAGTGACAAAAATCAAAAGTAAAAAAAATCCAAAAAAATAAGAAAAAAGGATCAAAAAATAGTAAAGAGAAAAATCGTCCTCTAGTGAAAACCACTTTGGTGGCACTTTGGGCAAGTACCTTGGTGAAAACCTGGAAAATAGGTGCCTTGCGTAAATAAGCACCTTCCATCCCACGTAGATTCCCATAAATTATTCCAGACATTATCCCTCCATTTCACTTCCATCATCCATCACATCTAAGTCTCCATCCATTACCATCCACTCGTGATCCACACCATAGCTTGGTCATGTGTTTTGTATCATGATCCCTCCTAGTACTACTCTGCCCATTCTCAAGGTCAGTTTGTCCTACCTTTATCAGAGTAGTCTATTGCATCATGTTGGGGGAACATTCTCATCGGATTAGATTCGTGTATGGTCTTAAAGTCCCCAAAATCAGAAAATCCGAAAACATCAAAAAATCAAAAATCTAAAATCAAAAATCAAAAATCCAAAACATCCAAAACGCTTCAAAATCCAAAAACAGGTCAAAAGTCATTCAAAAATCCAAAAACAAGGTCATGTTGTCGAACTACGTCATCTCTGAGCTTGAACGTAGGCAAGGTTGATCTTTGATCATCCCCCGAGACATTTAGGTTAGTCCTATAGGAGTCCGTCATAATAAATTGACATCTCATCATGTATATCATCATCTGTAAATCGATCAAGTCGTTAGTTGAACTACGTGGTCTCTGCATGTATAACGTAGGCAAGGCTAATCTATTGATTAGCCCCCGAGGCCCCTAGGATAGGTCTTTAGGTTAGTATCTTGGTCAAAATCTCAAAAAATCCCAAAAACATTTGAAATTTTGAAAAATCAAAACATTTGCAAAATCTTGAAAATACCAAAAATAGCCTCAAAACATTGCAAAACATCAAAAACATCCAAATATTTGAAAAAATCCATCTGCCTCATCTCGCTTGCACCCGCAATAAACACCATTCATAATAAACTGTTTGTCATCCTCAACCTTTGGTGAAACAGTTAGAAACAAGTCTAGCAAGTTAAAAGTAAATCTCAAAAGCGTCAAGTCTCAAGTCTCAGTCAGTACGTAAATAAGTTGGTCAAGTCTTTGTGTCAATAGTCCATCATCGAAACAGTCTCATATCAATCATCTGATAACATCATGTTGTAGGATGAATCCTTCCTACAAGGGGCAATATTTATCAGAAAGAACATTTTGGATAAACGAAATGACGTGCTGCCATCCACTAACATGTCCTAGGATGTATCCTTCCTACAATGGGCATTATCTTTTGGAAATAAGTTTCGGTTCTTATCCTTAAAAGCACATTACCTTTTGGTTAGCGGTATTGGAGAACATCAACTTGTTTGTGTACTTGGTCTTTTTCTTTTGACTTATCTTATTGTGCTCAGTCCAAGGACCTCTCAATGATATCCAAACGAACGATTTAGAGAGATAGGAATGGGGCAATAATCATTATTCTTTGTCTGTTGTGCTTGTTGGACGTTCTTGTAAAATAACTTGGTGAATACTTGCCTTGTTAGATATGAATAGAGGATGTTTTGGATGGCTTGTTGACTATTGCATTGATTGGTTATACCTTTCCGTGTTTTGGTCTGAGGTGTTTAAAACTTCTAAAGTGCATCCTAGCAAGGTTTCCGTATCTCAGGTGTGAACAAGAATACTCCTATCTATTTGTCAAGTCAAAGTCCATCACACTAAGTACAACACCATCCTGGTCCTTCATACCTTGATGCATCGTACTTAGGTGTGTTATCAAACATAAAGTAAGTGACCCTTTGAAAATCTCAATCCTTGATAAGCAAATCATCATCATCATTTATCATCATCATCATCATCATCTATCATCATCATCTCTAATAAAGTCTCGACCAATCATGGACATGTTGGATCCTCTTGTCATCATCTCATTTTTGTGCTAACATCATCATCGCCAATGCATCCATCATACATCCATACATCCTGCATCCATCATGCATCCATCTTACATCGAGAAAACTATCGGCATATCACATATCATTCATATCATACATAATAGGAAACATCGATCATTTCACATGCATTGCATTTGCATCATCATCATAATATAGATCTGTTAGTCTAAGCATCTCATAAATCATCCATTGCATAATCACAACATATCACATCATCAATCTCATCCATCTCATATCATATCACTATTTAAGTTGTTTAGGATAATATAGATTTGTTATTCTAAGTATCTTAAAATCATTTCATTTGCATCGTCATCCATAGCCACCCATTTTGAACCTCTTTATCGTGAGATCGACCCTCAAATCGAATATTTTCGCTCGATCTCTCAAGGGGGCAATGTACCAGTGTACTTCTTTCTGCTAGGGCATCCAAAAAATAATGAAATTTTTAAATTTCGATTGCGGCAAGTTTATTCTTTGAACCAACGCAACAAGTACATTGATTCAAAGAGGGGAAAAATGTAGACATGCAAAACTAACATTATGCATTCGATCAGATTTAGTCAAATTAGGTATCACATTAGGCCCATTCATCACCTTCATCCATTCATTAAATAATTTCATCTCCTAGGATCATTTATTTAAAATCAAATAAACATTATCATCAACCTTTTAATAAATCAAAAATCCATTTAAATCAAATCCTAAATCATATTCCATCATTTTCTGAATTAAATAAATCAAATATCAAAGTCCTAAAAGTCAAACTCACCTAATCAGCATTAAATTAGCATAATCATCATCTATTTAATCTAACCCTGATTAAATGTTAATCCCATCCCACTTGCATTCTCTAGATATCTCCACTTGCACAATAAATCAATTTTATTGATTTATTAAAAAAACCTCATTTTAAATTAGCATAATCATCATCATCTATTTAATCTAACCCTGATTAAATGTTAATCCCATCCACTTGCATTCTCTAGATATCTCCACTTGCACAATAAATCAATTTTATTGATTTATTAAAAAAACCTCATTTTCCCTCAACATGACAAGTCAAACATGGCATTTATTGTTGTTTTTCTTGTCCCCCTCTCAAAATTTATTGCAAATTTGAATTCAAATTCTCCCTCTCATGGGCACTCTTCCCAAATCTTGCACAACCATTGACCACTCACCATTTGACAAGTGTCATCTTCTCATTGGAGGATCTTTAGTCCCACATTCACCATCTTGGCCAATCTATCATCAAGAAAATCTATAAAATAGGGCCTTCATTCTCATTCATGGATCCACAATTTTATGCAAGGTTACTCTCTTGGTTTGAGAAATAATCTTGTTCTTCATCTCCATTGCAATACATCATCATTTTAGCTATTGATCAAGGGTTGGGAAAGGGTCACTAGCACATGTGACACCAATCCACTATGGAATAGGTAATTTGTGGTTTCTTTTATAATGCTTTTAGTTTTATTTCATCCTTTGTTGCATTTTTGAAGCATTTGCAAAGTATTTCATAGGGTCATGTTTGAAGAATTTGTGATTTACTAACCTTGTATGAAGCTTAGTCTTTTGCAGATTTCAAAAACATGCACCACAGATACAAAATTTCATGGTTAAGTAGAAGCCTCCCATCAACAACAAGATCCAAATATCTGTGTAGCTATCTCAATCGAGCCTCTAAACCCTTCAGAGCTATCAATTTTTCCACTAACCTGTTATGCACAAAAGTCAAATTTTAGAGTTATGTCACCACTAAAAATAGAAGAAACAAAGCTTTGAAACCAAATCCACACACAACACAGTGTGGTATTCATACAAAGCCATACAAACAAACTAAACTTCAGAACATTGGAATGGAAACAACTTAAAATTATGATGCAGAGCATGGATTCAGGGTATAAAGAATCATTTTTCTGCCACCATAGTGAAAATTTAGCACTTTCTTTCATCTTTGCATATTGGTTTGATGCTTCAAACAACACATTTCTTATATTGAAAAGTGCATTACCTTATTGAGTTTCTCTTTGTTTTGAGAATAGTTTAATATTCTCTACTTAACAGGGCCAACCACGTGACGTGGAAGCTCATTTGGCCCCTCCCCCCCTCACTTCACTCTCAATTCCCCATACCCAATCATATAACATTAATCATTCATTCATCCATTAATAACATATAATCATTCATTCATAATAACATATAACATTCATTAATTAACATATTCATATTCATTCATTAACATATAATATTCATTCTTTCAGTTTTTACATATTATCAAAAATATGGTTGTCATGATATGATTACAATCACTTTTTTTTTTGTTTCTTTTTTAAAGCTACAAAAATATAAAGTGGAGTATTGTTTTCTAAATCAATATTTGTCCCCCCTTTAGTTGTTGTACCCTCTCCTCATGATCTTAATATACACCTATTCATCTACTCATGATGTGGATGTCGCTGCAAGGGGGGCTACTACAATAACAAAGAAATGTTAAACTGATATATTTTATTATTATTGTTACAAGTATTTCATTAATTAAAAGAACATTAGAGTGGTTTTCTTTACCTAATGGGTCCACATCATGTTCCTGAACTTTTGTTATAGACTCATGCTCAACATGTTGAACACTCTCTAAATCTTGATTTGTAGTTGAAACATGAAAGGTTACATTAATTAATACACCAATTGAAATTAACACTAACTCATTTGACTACAAAATCTGACAAAAATTTCTGACGAAATATGTATAATTTGATGTATCATCGGTGCTTGTAAAATTTGATGTGTAATTTCCAATTTTTTGAAAGTTTATCCTCGATGTTTGTTGAAATTTTGACAAACCTTGGTTTCGTCGAAATGTCGACTATCAGTTTCGTTGAAATTTCGACAAACATGAAAAATAGAAAAAAAAAATTGTGGCCGACATAAAGAAAAGTGAGTTCGCGCTTGATTTATTGTGATAGTGTTTTTCTCTACTTGATACAGTTTGTGGAAAACCAAGGACAATTTTCTTGAGAAAAATCATAAAAAAATTCAAGAAGATATCACCAGGTTGAGGGTAGTCATTGTCTTTTTGCATAATTTAGTTGTGAAGTCAGATTTGTAGTTCCAGGTTTGGAAATCATATTTTAAAGCAACATCTCATCAGATTTCATTTCTAGAGGTTTAGGGTTTTGAGAATTTCATGTCCAGATTTTGTTGTGTGGAATCACCATAAGATCACAACCAAGGAACAAATTCTTGTGACTATAATTATGTGATCCATAACTCTATTGGTCATGTGGCACAGTTGTGCTATAACAAATATAGGATGCATTCATGTGTGATCCAAGTTTAATGTGGCTATGTTGTGATAGAAATGGAGGCACTCATATAATGTAGTTAATTCAAGTTGTATAATGTAGGTGCCAATCATCATTGGGTGCATTCAGGTTGTCTCAAGTTTAACAGGTTAGGATGTAATTATAGCATGATCAAAGAGTGATTACCTCTTGCTGCAATAAAGAGCCTATAACTCTGGTTGATATGTAGAGTGGTTGTGTTATATCAATTATGTAGTGCATTCAAGCACAACCCATGTTTAATGGGCTATTCTAGAGAGTGATGAAGATTTTCTAAACAATATGAATGTTACTTGACATATATTTGCATAATCTCAAATTCCTTCAGAGGATTTTGAAGTATCAATGTATCCTATATAGGGTTTAGAATGATTTATTTTAATTAAAAAAATAAATAAATTATGTATTTCCCTATAATTAGATAATGTGGAGATCTCCTAAATCTTCCCCAACACACTATCCTCTTTGGCACTGTATTCATTACTCTAGCTACTAGGATTTTGCATGAGACATCTTTAATATCTTCATGACCGTGGCTTTTAAATAGATCTTATTATTTGCTTTAATTCTTTTCATGGTAACCCTTGAGTTCTATAATCCATCTTCAATCTCTTCTAAGAACGGTGTCTTAAGCTAGACTGCATAGTATGCATATAAAGCAAGTCCTTCATACCTGCCATTGTTCCAAACCACCACTCACTACCTTGCTTAAAATGTTGCCTCCATAAGAACAATAAAATGTTTTAAAATCATGGTTGCCAGTGATTGACCATTAAGGTCACCACTTTCATCATGAAGATACAATGAGATTTTTGTCTTGAAACTTAAGGAATTATGCAAGATAACATTGTGAATTGTTTGTTGTGTACGATTTGATTTTCTTGCACATTTGCTGCTTTGCTAACTTCCTTTAAGACTAGGTTTGCATCCTTAGCTGCAATCTAAAACAACTCACTCACTATCACTTGAAGATTCCTTTCATGAGCATCCTTCTATAAAATCGAACTATGCCCTATAGACTGCCTACTTACTACGGGGGACTCATTGTTTCATGGTATTGTAGTTCTTAAGATCCTTCAACCTTATCGACACTACTTCATAGTCCACAAGGTATTATTCACTATTCTCCCATCTTTGATGAGTCTCAAAACACTGCTCAAACATGCAATCCACTACCTCCATTATACATTAATGGCTAAAAAGAAAAATTGAATCTATGATTACCACTGTTACTTCATTTGGATAGTCATTCCCTGATTGCATTTTCCTTGTCTAACACTACCAAAAGCATTTGAAAAACCCTTAAGGTTAGGAAGGGGGTAAGGAAACTCACTATTAAAATCTCCACTTTACTATGCAAGGTTTGAGCTTTATTATCTTGTCACTGCTCAACATCTTTTTGACTATCACATCTCAAGTGATTGCCATTCTTCTTACCGTAGATTGAATTTACAAATGTCACTAAGCTACATAGTGTGCTTGTTATTGGCTACAATCTTTAGATTGCAATATTTTGTTAGTACCTACAATGTCTCGATCTTTCTGGTATTGAAACCTCACTAATCTACTATAGTTATTGTTTATGTTTCTACGGACGCTTAGGGTTTGTACACTAATCATGCTCTTACCAATGCTTATGTTATTTTTTATTAGGGCTCTCTCAATGTTGAAGTCCCTAGGGATAAGCTCGTCATAAGAAGGGACACATTGCATCTTTAACTAAAAGGATAAATCTGTATTGACATTAGCAATGATGATTCAAACTTGTTGCTCCTTAGGAATGGGTCACTTACTCTGACTAGCTCACTACCTCCATTGTTGTAGGAAGTTTACGATCAAGTTCAATATTTTGATTTTAGGAGTCTTAACGGTTGGAAATTATAGTAAAATCAGAATTTAATAAGTTTTGGAATTAGCATTTTAAAGTGTTTTTTTGGGTCATTAACTTCAGATTATCTTCTCTTTTGTAGGGGTGGTTGCATGCCAAATTTTTTAGGTGTAAAATATCATAATTATTATATTATGTTACCTATCTATGAATAAAAATTATTGGAGTGTGAGTTTGATAGTTTTTGAAGATCTAAATACTCAAGCGTGGTATAGAAAAATCATGTTAGATAATATTAGTCCATAACAAAATGAAGAGACACTTGATAGATTGTGGGATAGATTGAAAAGAGAGGGTGATTGAAAATTTTATTGTCCTTGAAATAATTGCAAGGGCTTAAAGATGAGATGACTTTTAATCACAACAATTGAGAAACATTGTAGGTAGCATGGTCATGTTGAAGGGGGGCATGATTATCGTCCATTGGTAAGTTGCTCATTATATGTGTTTATATTGATTGAATTTGTAAATGTTTATATTGTTTAAACATTTTATATATATATATATAATAACTTGATCATGATCATGGTTTATTTGTGTCTATCATTATTATAAAGGTGGGTCACCCTAGGGCAGATGATATGGATTATCAAGGCCCGAAGAATGTGGTTTTACAAGCAGACTACCATGGAGCTGTGAATATCGAAGATGAAGTTAATGATCCTATAGAAGAAGATGATCATGCACCAGAAAACACAATTGAAGATGATGGTATGAATTTAGTGATCCATGACACATTTAGTGGCAGAACTGATCATGGTGATCAAGATGACTTTGATGATGTTCATGATTTACCTATACTTGAGAAGGCATACGAGCCCCTTTATGAACGCTTCCAGACAACTCTTCTCTTTGTTGTATTGTTGTTGTTGAACTTGAAGGTTATGAATGGTTTATCAAACATAGAAATCTCATGGATGTTAAGGTATGTCATCTATGTCATTTTTTTCATCTATTTTAATTGTTGTTAGTTCATCACTAGTAAATAAAGGATGAAATATGTACCATTAATATTCCTTATATTAACAAATTATTTTTTGTTACCACCATCAAATATTTTACCTCACTCATACCAAGATTTATCCGCCATTATGAAAGATATCGGAATGGAGTATCAAGAAATAGATGCATGTCCCAATGATCATATTATATATTATAAACAATAGGAATTTCCAACAGAATGCCTAGAATGTCATATCAGTAGATATCGAACAAATCAATTAACAAAAAAGGTGCCTCGCAAGGTTCTTCATTATATTCCCATTATTCCACATATGCAACAATTATTTAGGTGCAAAAGCTTAGCACAATTTATGGATTACAATGCACAAAATAAAAGTGGAGATGACATTCTTTGAATGCCTATAGATGGTTCTGCATTTAGGGAAATGGAGGAAAAATTGCCACATTTTAAAGAAGAACCTCGTAATCTCAGGCTTTCATTGGGAGTGAACGGTATCAATCCATTTGGAGAACTGAGATCTATTTACTCAGTTTTTCCTGTTTTTGTTATCAACAATAACATTCCTCCATTGATGTCAATAAAGAGGGAGCACATAATGTTGTCAATGATTGTTCTAGGTATTTGTTTACATCAATTTTCTTTAACATATTAGCATCTCATTTGTCTTATTTTGTTGCATAATGACTTATATTTTTTTTATTCAATAGTCATGTACATTAATTTATATATATATTGCAGTAAAATTGTTATAATAATTATGTAATGTTTATGTTCATTCAACTAGGTAAGTACCAAGTTAAAGATATGAATGTATATATCAAGCCTCTTATCGATGAGTTACTAAATTTATGGAATGGCGTCACTATGTATGACGTCTCTAGACCAATAGGAAAAAGACAATTTTAATTCCATGCAATGCTTGTATGGACAATTCATGATGCCCCAAGGCTAACACAATTTTGTGGTATGTTATAACATTCGACTACACTTTAACAATATTTAATTTGATGAATTAGATATAATGCATGTTTTTAAAATAATCTATTCATTATATATAATTATAAAATTTCCATATTTAATCTAATTATATATGATCTTCCAGGTCTTCAAACAATGGGAAAATTTGCATGTCCAATTTGTGGTCCCAAGATGAAATCTCATCATTCAACAAGTTTAGGATAGTAGGTGTTTGATGAGTATGGGAAATTCCTCCATAGAAATCATAAGTATCAAACCACTGAAAAACATCTTTTCAATGGGAAAGAGGAGACTACATCAAAACCACAAAGAATGACACCTTGCCTATGGAAGTTGGAATATAATAGAATTAATTGTCAAGCTTATACATCGGATCAAATTGTTTATCTATCATATATGATATGTTTTGAATTTATATTTTTATATTGTGTTGTGTTTACTCATGTTGTAATTGAGAATGATTATCATTGTTAATTTTTTTAACTTATATGCTTCATGAAGGTCATCAAGGCATTAATGGTGGGATTCCATAGGGACTGAAAAGTTATCCCAAACAATTTAGTAGGTTTCCCTACTATGAGAAGCTACAAATTATGCATTTGTTTGATACAATGCATATCAAAAATAATATAACATAAACATTATGGAAAATATTGGAAGGCATGGCAAAGAAAAAATTGTCAAAAATTTTAGTGACATTCAAGAAGCCAATCATGCAATAAAAAATGTCATTCAATTAAATAGTGATGAACACCAAACTAATATAAGTTCCCTTCCTTGGTTATTAATAGAGTAGCAAAGAAATTCTATAAAATAAGTCATACGAAAAATTCAATTTCCCACAAGATTTGTTGCGAACATAAACAATATAATAACAAAGAAAGCTGAACTTGGGCCAGGGATGAAAACGCATGATTGACATACCTTCATTAAGGTAATTATTCTTGTATATTATATACACTTGTATAATGCATGTACTTTTTAGTGTATTGTGTTTACTAGTTTTGGAAAAATAATGAAAAGATCATTTTATAATTGTTGCAGTACGTTCTACCTCTGTCTCTCCTAGACAACTTTGACAACAATGTCAATCAAGTTATATATGATCTTGGAAAATACACGAGGCAAGTAGGGATATTTGTTCAATTCATTGTATACATCTTATAATTTCCATTTTTTTAACTTGTTATGTAATATACTGTATATTTTTGTTAAATCTCCTTAATATATTTGCACCTTGAATCACTTGTAGATGGTTGTCATCTAAAGAAATCCATAAAGAAGATATAAATTATTGGAAGAGAAAAATTCCTTGTCTAATGTGTGAAATGCAAAAGTGTCTACCTTCAACATTTTTCAATGCACAAGAACACTACCTCATACACCAAGTTGAGGAGATTGAACTGTGTGGACATGTACACACAAGGTCAATGTGGATGGTTGAGAAGTACTTAAAAGTTTTGAAGGATTTTATTAGACAAAGAGCACAACCTCAGGGTTCTATGATGGAGGGATATATGGCATACTAGACCATGGTATACATTAGTGAATATCTTCCTAAGTTTGCAGCAAAGATCCATGTAGATCGCATTTGGGATCCCAACTCTATTAACAAATTCGAAGGGGAGTACCTGATGGGGAAATGTAGATTGAGGAAAATGAGAGGTAATTATAAGATGGTCATGGAGATTAATTGGAATGCATTTTACATATGGTTTTTATGTATATTGCACTTATTTAATTTTTAATCTTCAATATACATCAATTATAAATTAAGGTCATATACTGTGGTATTTAACTAATTATACGCCATTTGTGAATTTCAATTTTTTTTGATACAATTGGTCGAGAGTGGGATGCACTACATTTGTACGTTGCCATCAATCTTGATTGGATGATGGTATGGATTGAATGATGTCAATAATCTGGTCGCACATTAACATGGGAAGGTATGGCTTCATTAGTTAAAGAAGATCATCGTAATGGAGATTCCAATGTTACACAAAGGAAAATTGATTTAGCATATGGTTTAAGAGATAAAAAAGTATGTATAAATATATTAATCACCCATATTATTTAATTATTTTCAATTATATTGATACATATATATGTTGAGATTGTTTTCTTTGCATACATTCGGCCAAGAATTAATATGTTTATCAATTGACGATATTACAATATTTTTTACAGTATTGGCATATTGCAGGTGAAACACCACAAGGCTGTGTGGTGCAATGGTCATAAATTTCAAATCAAAATGTTGGATGACATGAAAACCTGTGATTCTGGTATAACTACAGTCTTTCAAGTGACTAATGTTTCATCTAGAAGTGACATACATCCAGAAGTCTCAAAAAATTGATACTATGGGATTCTGGATGATATACTTGAGTGTGACTTTAAGTCCTTCAGATTAATTTTGTTTGTTGTCCTATGGTACAGGCTACAATTGAATGAAAATGATCCTTAGACAACTGTTAATGAACATGCTAATGGATACCATGGTTAATACAAGGTTGATCAAGTGAGTTGGAAATGAGCCCTATGTTCTTCCAAGCTAATGTGAGCAGGTATTTTACTTAGAGGTTCCAGGTAAGCCAGGTTGGTCATTTGTTGTTAGACATGATCCAAGAGGAAGGCCAGTAATGTATAATGTGGTGGAAGAATAAGATACCGAAGAACTAGAAGATGATGTAGATGATGATCAGGATCAACAATTAGTTGATGATGTCCCTGACGAAGATGTCGAAGAAGAGGAACTAGATCATGATGATGTAGGGGTTAATGTTTATGAAGATGATGACATTATCGAAACTGATATCGATGATGATGATGATGATATAAACAATCCTTATAATGTCAAATTTGGATCAGATGATATAGAGAAAGAGTTGGATGAAGAAGAAGATCAATGACATTGAAATGTTTGAGTTATGTGATTATATTATCTATTTGATTTTAATTTCTTGATAGAATTATATTTGACTTATGTGGTTACATAATTAATTCATGATTTTTTTAGTTTTTATGCCATTACATAATTAATTTAATGATGTACTTCTTAATGTTTCAAAGGTCAAAAAATTAAAACATTTCAATAGTGATGTTAACAACCTTGAAATTAGTGTGTTTTATGTTTCATGTGATCATAAAAGATTAAAAAGTTAGTTGTAGAGGTGGTTGTTCAGTGGTTGATGTGTAAAGGCCTTTAAAAGGCATAAAGTGATCATTCTAATGGTTGTTGATGGTTGAGGATTTAAAATACAAGCTTTTGACATTCAAAAATCTGTGTTTTTCTTCAAATTTTTTGTATTTTTCCTATTATGTAGCACTGTACGGTCACATGCAGCCATATTTGATGTGAAATCAATTCCAGGTCATGAAGATATGTGTTAGATTTGATTTGAATCTCATCTAAAGGCTTAAGGCATTGATTTGAGTTTGAAAGCTTCATTTCTTTGCATATAGCCTGGTTACCCTATTTTTGAGGGTGTTGTAGTCCAAACATGATATAAAGGGGCTCTTACACTTTTTGTGATTACTGTAGCTTGTGTAAGAAGCCCCATGGATACTATTGTAATTGTAGGATGCATGAATAGGGCATAGGATGAGAAATAAAGAAGGTATAGCTGCTGTCCTCAAGAGTTTTGTGAAGAAAAGAATGTGAAATGAGGTTCAAGCCTAGGTTTCAACAAAAAATGTATGAGAGATCTTATTTTATGAATTGTTATCCATGTGTAGACCTAATGGGTTGTTTCTGAACACTGAATATAAATGATATACAAACACACACAGACACATATATATGTATGTATGTATGTATGTATATGTATGTTTAAATGTAAATGTAAATGCAATTACTGGATGCTCTCCTAGAACAATAAATGCAACATATCATTAAAGAAATCTATATCTATGTATATAAATGTGTATTTCTAAATGCAAGTGTAAATGCAAAGAGAATATGGTTTTGTAGTGTTATAGATACAACATATCCATAAATTAATGTAATTGAAATTCTAAAGTCTTCAACACATATAATATGAAACCGATCAAACTATTAAACTACATAAGAAATAAATGAAAATAGTAAATGCACATGTATGTGTATTTGTAAATGTAAGTGTAAAATAAATAAGAATAATAAAAATTATTAAAGAATACAAGGAAAGGTTTAGAGTTTAGAGTGGGAGAGAGATAGAGGGTAGAGGGTTTAAGGTTTTAGAGTTTAAGGGTTAATGGTTTAGGGTTAAAGGTTGAGCGTGTTTTTTTTTTTTAAACTATAACCAGGTTGGTCTTCTAATCTACCTATGAGATTGCCAATTCCAATAAAGGGTAGCTCAAAGGACCTGGACCAACTGACGAGGACTTTAAAAATTCTCCTACACTTTGGGCTCTCCAAGACCTAGGAGGGTGATCCCTTAATGTATTTACAACCTTTGCACCAATATCATAAACAACATTAACACATAACATATAATCCCATTGAATAGCTCAACACAATAGGATAAGATACAATAAAATTGGTTGTTCACTGATAATATCAACTATGGATCATGAGATAACTACAACACAATCCATAGTAAAATATAGTCATTAATTTTCAATTTGTAGCAAGCTCTAGGAAAAGACAAACAATTATTGAACTACACAAATAAGTACAACTTAGATCAGTGCCATATATCCATTGCAGGAGTCAAATTCATAAGCATCTAAAGGTTTATGACAAATTTAATACATAACATATAACTTATAAGATCCCTGACAATATTGCATTACAATTTTATCAGTATGCATTCTCACCCAATACTACTTATCAAATCCTTATACATAACATATCCGCCTATAATCCCATTCAAGCATTTTAATTAATTCTTTGAATTAAAGCTAAAATAAGGATTATACATACCACAACAGTGAGATGAATGAAACAACCCTTAGTCATCTTATTCAAAATTCAGATATGCATGTATAGTGGAGAGACATGAGTTTGAATTTATTATGTCAACTCAAATGCTAGTACTATTATACAACATTAAATCCCCATGAATTCAAAACTGATTATAGAATAATTGAGAACCAAAATTGTATTTCTCTCTAAAACCATCGGACTTTACAATTTTCTCTGCAACTTCACCTAGACTCGACTAAAAATTATCTAACTTGCTAACCCGTACTTCTGGCCTTGAAATCCTTCTTATAGAAAATGAAGGAGCAAACAAGCATAGGCTAGAAAGTACACATGTCACCAGCCAATTGGCACACTTGGTGATATTCTTAAAATTGTTACAACAACCATCACCTTGGAGAATATTCTTGTTCATCATGTCAGTTGAGAATATTCGATGCAACAACAAAAATCCACAAGAAACCCGCACCGAGAATGCCATCAAAGAAAAACTAGAAAACATTGTAACCACAACATCTGATTTACCACCTATTAGTAGTCCATTCTTTTTACTCTTCCTCACTCAAATATTTAGTTACCCATTTTTGGTATTCTTCATCAGTCGGCCAGTCAAAATTAATCACCTCATTCACCTTGGTATTATAAGGTGTGTATTTTACTACTACCTGATTTGCATCTCTTTGAAAAGCTTCCAAAAATGAGTAGGTACTAATGATTTTATCCATACAGCTCACCAACAAGTCATAAATCTGACTCATCACAAATTAATTTAATTTGATCATTGATGACTTCACTTGCTTGATCCTGCCACTGCTGGAGTGACCTGATTTTCCCCTACTCATCAATTATATCTGGTAACAATGTGTTACCCCAATCATTAAAATTCTTCACCAATTCCCTGATCTTCCTACTCAAATCATCTGGTAGGGTCTCAAAACCTTACAATGATTTAACCAACACTTGAGTAGGCTTTAATGATTGGGGCCTATTATTTGTATCAAACCTTGAAGCCTTATACATGACATCCAAATCACTAGCCCTAGGGATCCAATTTTCAATCAATGGTATCACTACTTACTGATCCCTATCAATATTCTTTATTGCATCTAACAACAAAGAATATAAAGAATGTATAGATAGAAATTTACTATCAACCTTTTCATTTAAATGCCTCAAGATAGTAGTAACAATCTCTTTTTCTTTGAAAGAGATCCCTCATCACTTACCTTCAATGATGTATGCAATTCATCAATTCTTTGCAAGAGTTGCTTCTTTGTAGGATCAACAGAGCACTTTGTTTCTTCATCAATTTTTTCTAAAGGAGGGGTGAGAGAAAGATTTTGACTGGGAGACCTTGGGGTGGAAACAATTGAAGAAGGAGGAGGCACTGACCCTACTGTGGAAGGTAATGTGCTGGTCCCTAGAGCACTTGATGTCTCCCCAATCTATTTATACCTAAACCTTTCCATCTCATTCTGCAACTCAACATTCCTCTGTTGCATCTTGTTGTATTCCTCAATGAAAAGGTTATACTTCTCCATTAGGCTCTTCTTTCTAGTCTCCTCCCTTTCAGCAGTATTTTGGGCCAATTTGGCCACATTCACAGTGAAATTAGTGGCCTTAGTGGTTGAGGTCTTTGAAGCTCTCTTTAATATTAATCCTCTACTAAAATTTGGATTAATATCCATAAAATTTGGCTTTCTTCCTTGAGGGTCCAATGCCAAATTTCCAAAATTTCATATTCCTCACTAAAGGTAGAATCTTGCAATGCTGCCTTGACTTCTTCTTCAGATTCTTGCAAATGGATGCTTGGACTTTAAAATAGCATTAAATGCTACATCTGCAATGTCCCATTTAGGCAGAATCAACACACCAGCCTAACTCACTAGTCTTCTTCCCTCTTCAGAGCAATGTTCTTAAGTTCCTCTATTAATTTAGCTTTTACCTCCTCATCATTATCCTGGTCTAACCTGCCAGGACTTAGTTCTCTTCTCTTCTTACATTTCTCTTGATATTCTTCAAATTTCATCCTCCATACCAATTGCAAGAATATGAGAGTTTTTAAAAATGTATTGTCATTTAGAAACTCCTTACCTGCTTCCATTCTTGCATCTTGTACACTTTTTCCTTTCATATCTAAATCAGATAGAACCAATTTAGCTAGCCTAGGAGGGGAAGGCATACCAACCTGCATGTCTTGATCAATAACAATAATTTCATCCATCAGATCCTCCTATGGTTGATCAATTCTTTGTCTTTTAGGGCTTGGCCTAGATGGTGGTGATGAGGGACTATCTTTTGGTGATGATTCTAAATCAATGATTTTAATTGCCCCAGGCACTTTGAATTTTGGACCTAGTTGTGAAGGCAACTTCATTATTTTCTTTCTTTTTTTGTCCACTTCCTCTTCATCACTACTATCATCCTTTTTCCTCCTGCAAATAGGCCACCTTTCTATAGGCTGGTATGCTGACCTTGTTTCAACTAGCCTGTTACCTTGTTCCTATACACCTAGACTCAGTTCTAAATTTATCTTTTTGGTCCTTAATGTGCCCATAATTTCCTTGAAGTTCTGCATTAGAAAATAAATCTTCGTATGGTATGGATTGAACTCCAACAATGGATCATAATTCAGATCCATCTTATGCACAATATCTAATAGCTTATCATAAGCTATCCATTTCTCCTTGTTCAACTCCTACCTATTTAGATCAAATTCATTTCTGATCAAATCCTCAAGAAAGTTGAACTCATGAAAAAAAATTCAACCTTTATTTTTTGTCTGAAAATGGAAAACAAACCCTCAGGATCAGGTTGCTACTTTGGACCACACCTCAAATGGTAATCATCAAAGAATTTATCAAAATGAACCTAGCCTCCTTTTGAAAAAGAAAAATTAGACACCATTGTATAATCAGGGAAAAATGTTCCCTTACTCCTCCCTTTGAGGTTGTCCTCATGGATACAACCTATTTTCCACACAACTTCTGCAAACCCCACTCTTGGTGGCACATTGTATGGTAGTATATGGGGGGTTCCTTGAAAACCATATACTCTCAAAACAGTGCTGACTAGTTATGGGATAATGTCACCCCAGTTATGCTAAACTTTCAATTCTAGCCTCCTTCCTTTTGGCTTGAGGAAATCATGCAATTCCTTAGGGATCCTAGGTATATTCACCATCAGTCTGGCCCTCAATCTAGAAGAAAAGTAACTATCAAATTGCACACAACTGGTGCTTTCCTTATTGCAAGATAAATATGTAGTCCATAATTATACTGGAAATCTTTCTCCATCAACCGATTGCCTTAATTCCATCTTTTCAAAGGAAAAGTTAGCATTCTTGAACAAGAACATATGCATCAGCATAAAATACCAGAAGAATTGAGTGTCAGTATCATTTTTCTATAACTTTGACAACCCTTCATGTATCCTCTCAGCCAAGAAAGAAGCAAAGTCATATGTCATAAAGAAGTTAGGGTATTGTATTTGCACCCCCATGAACATGTATGCAATAGGCATCACCGCACCAGGATTGAAACACAAAATTTGACACAATGAATAGAAAGTGGCCAAGAAATGATTTGCAAAATAGTTTAATCTGAAAGGTTCCTGGTCACTTGGGCTAATATGAAATCATGAAACTCCTGCCCTAGCTAGATGAGGTGGAAGCAACTTAGCTCTAAAACGAAACTTGAAATTTCCATATTCCTACTTCATCTCCTCAAGATTGATAGGAACCAAGTCTTCACTCAGTTCACTCAAGTCAAAAATCTATTGGACCTCTTGTCTATTAATGCTCAATAGAACCTTTCCGTTATTATCCCTGATTACCCATGTCACAGGGTCATATCTTGCAACCACTGCCCTTAGTAAGTCTATGTCAGGGAACAGGTTTGGGACCACCAGCTTTCCCAAATCATACATCTAGCCATTTGAAAAGGGGTGAGTAAAATTCCTCTGTCCATACCATAATCTAAACATTTCCAAGCCTGTGAGAGGAACCGTAGCATCGACAATGTTAGAGAAATTATATACTAACCCTTCCCCTAGGATTTTCCCTCACATTAGAACCAATCCCTTCTTCCTATCATTTGTTGAGTAGGGCAATTGATCTAGGAAATTATTGTATAGGTTTCTTTTTAAACAGTCAACTTGGCTAGAATGTTGCTTTGGCAGTGCCATCTTGGACAAACTAGGGTTTGTTTACAATTTCACACTTCAAATAGCTAGGACTAACCAGAGATAGGAAATTATAGAACAAAACACTTCAATTTGTCACAACTATAATTAAACTATAACCCTAACACATTTATCAACAACCTCAATGATAAGCACAACAAATATTCTCCCAAATTCAAGTGCAGAATGACTAGGAAGCACATAAATTAACTCATGACTTTGTTTGCAGAAGTCCCAAATTCTAGTTGCAGAGATTCACAATTTCACTTTTTGCTCTAAAATTGCTTCACAAAATAATTGAATGCTTTGTGATACAAATAAAATAGAATAATTAATTTTATCTCGATCAAATCATGCCTGCAAATGTCTCATCCACCATTAAAGCTAACTCACACACTACATGGACGACTCCAACCATATTTGATGTAGATTTAAATTTTAGTCCTCCATGTGATAGTTGCCCATGATATCACAATCAGTAACTTAGATCTTGCAACTTTGGATCACACGATGGTGGGAAACAATAGATCTTGAGCATTCGTCATCTTTTTCCTTCAACACAGTCACTAGCCTTATTATTAACCATCGAGCAACTTTTTCATCAAGATTATAACATATCCACTGATTTAAAAAATGTGCACCTCAAGGACACTTTAGTAACTCGAATTTTAATGTATTAAGGCCAGATTAATTTACCATAGTATTTCCTTCATTCCTTCGGCTTCATTAGATGAGACATGTGATCTCAGTCGTTCCTCGCCATCTTGTGATGACCCCACTAGTCGATCGTGATATCACTGACGAGTGCCACGTGTATTGGGCCCTCTCCCCTAATAAATTTTTTTATTTTGTAGAGGGACAAGTTCGCATGGCTGTAGATCAATTGTCATGTGATCTCAGCCATTCCCTTCCATCCCGTGATGACCCCACCAATTGATCATGATATCATGGGCGAGCACCATGTGTCTCATCTGGTGAAGCTGAAGGAATGATAAATACTTTGATGCGTCTTTAATACATTATGCCGTGGGTTACTAAAGTAGTTATAAGATGCATGTGTTTTAAATCAACGAAGACGTTATAATCCCTATAGAAAGGTGATTGATGGTTAATAACAAGGCTGGCGACTGTGTTGAATGAATAGGATTGTTGATGGTTGAGATCCACAGTTTCCCATCATTGCATGATCAAAAGTTGTGAGTTCTTTATTGATTACGATATCACAGGCTAGCGCCACGTGTCTCATCCGGTGAAGCCGAAGGAATGATAAATACTTTGATGCATCTTTAATACATTATGCTGCAGGTTATATTTATTAATGTCTTAATATTAGTTTATAAATTGAACATTAATTATAAATATTTTAAAATAAGTTAAGTATTTCAAACTAAAATTTTAATATTTGACATTACAAATAAAATTAAACTAAATTCTAATTTTTAAAATCCATAAATATTTATTATCTATTTATTTTTACTAATTATCTAATACAATTAAATTAAATTAAATTAAATATTCATTTTATATTAATTAAACAATTATTAATTAGAATTTTAGAATAAATTAAGAAATAAGATCTATATAAAATCAACGTTTCTATTTCTTTTCTTTGTGTCCAAATCATTTCATTTTCTAAAATTATACTAAATTCTAGATATCATAATTAAACACAAAACTTTATTCTATTCTAATCCTAACCCTAGTTAAACCCTAACCCTATTTGGACTCTAAGGCTTACCCTAATTGAACACTAAATCTAATTGTAACTGACCACTAAGAATACTTGAATTCTACCACTAACCCTAACCCTAACTCTAACTAAACCATAAACCTAACTCTAATCAAACCCTAACCCAAACCCTAATTGAACTTTAAACTAACCTTAATTAAGTATGAACCCTAATTGAACATTTATTGAACAGTCATCCTAATTGTACTATAACCCTAACTTTGAACTACAATTGAACTCTAATCTTAACCCTAACACTAATTCTTATCCTAATTGAACCTTAACCCCAACCCTAACCTTAACTTTGACCCTATTTGAACTCTTATTGAATTCATAACCTTAATTAAACCCCAACCTCATCCTTAATCCTAACCTAAATTGAACATTAATTGAACCCTAAACCTAACCCTAAGTGAACACTAATCCTAATTAAACTCTAAATTTCTAGTTGAAAATATTAAAGTGCCTTAGATTTTCCCATTCATCGTCATTTATCATTCAATTCCCAATAGAACTCTAAAATTTTATATTTTTATAATGTTTTTATACACACCTCGTATTAAGGGTTTAGAGTTTAAGGGTTAAGGGTTTAAGAGTTTAGAGTTTAAGGGTTAAGGGTTTAAGGTTTAGGGTTAAGGGTAGAGGGGAGAGAGATAGAGAGAGTGAGTGAGAGAGAGAGAGACTTGAGAGAGGGAGAGGGGGTAGGAGAGAGAGACTTGAGAGAGATAAAGAGGGTAGAGGGTAGAGGGTTTAAGGGTTAAGGGTTTAGGGTCATGGGTAGAGGGGAAAGAGATAGAGGGATTCAGTGAGAGAGAGAGAGGAGGGAGTGGGAGAGAGATAGAGAGTACATAGAGGGTTAATGGTAGAGGGGAGGGAGATAAGAGTGAGAGAGAGAAAGAGAGACCTAAGAGAGGGATAGGGGGTAGGAGGGTGAGAGACTTGAGAGAGAGAGGGAAAGAGGGAGGAGGAGAGAGATATGGGGTAGAGGGTTAAACGAGAGGGTAGAAGGTTTAAGGGATTTGAGTTTAAGGGTTAAGGGTTTAAGGTTTATGGTTAAGGGTTTAGGGTTTAGGGTTTAAGGGTAGAGGGGAGACACATAGAGGGAATGAGTGAGAGATAGATAAAGACCTAAGAGAGGGAGAGGGGGTAGGAGGGAGAGACTTGAGAGAGAGAGAGAGAGAGAGAGGGTAGAAGGTAGAGGGTTTAAGGGTTTGGAGTTTAAGCATTAAGGGTTAAGGGTTTAGGGTTTAAGGGTAGAGGGGAGACACAGAGGGAGTGAGTGAGAGATAGATAAATACCTAAGAGAGAGAGAGGGGGTAGGAGGGAGAGACTTGAGAGAGAGAGAGAGGGTAAATGGTAGAGGGTTTAAGAGTTAAGGGTTTAGGGTTTAGGGTTATGGGTAGAGGGGAGAGAGATAGAGGGATTCAGTCAAAGACAAAACCCGAACCTTAGGATTTTCCCAATACCATAAAAGACTAGTAACATAATACAGGACATGAAAGGAACATAAGACATGACATGAAAGGACATGTATTCAACATAAAAAGCATCATAAATCATGGTGCTTCAAGGGAACAAAGCATAGTCATGAATAATAGTAGTACCATTAAAGGCTACATGTTTTTCTTCATGTTATCTATGAATTTAAAAAAATAAGTCTATACTGGGTGACAACATGACTATAGCCATGAAATGGATTTTAGTGAGATAAATAATATAAATGGTTGTTGCCACTATCTCATTTTCTCTTTGGATATTCATTACTAAGTCCTAACAAGTGAATAGAAAAGGGATAGGTGTCAATAATATACCTTCATTTGACAAGTCCTAGAATTTTGGTGATCTCATTGACCCAATAAGGCATTGCTTAGACATCATTTCATATCTTTCTGAAAAAATCAAAAGGAGAACTGATGTATCCAATTGTAAGAAGAGAGCAATTTCCAAGGGAGGGTAAGTACCATCATCTTAGGTACCACTACTGCAAGATGAAAAATGACAATCCTTGTGTTTGTATGCATGGAGGTCCTAAAGCATACTTTGGGTAAGGTGCATTCATGGCATCTTGGGATTGTGTTGTACTTATCTCATGCTCCAAATAGCTGATAATGTCAATGAATAGACAATTCTATTCGATATTATCCTATGATGTTGAGCTATTAAATGAGATTATCTGTTATTGTTAATGTTGTTTACGATATTGGTGAAGAAGTTGTAAACACATTAAGGGATCACCCTCCTGGGTCTTTCAGAGCCTGAAGTGTAGGAGGATTTTTTAAAGTCCTCATCAATTGGTCTAGGTCCTTCGAGTTGCCCTTGATTGGGATTGGCAATTCCATAGGTAGATTAGAAGACCAACCTGGTTACATTGTAAAACAAGACTAACACTTCCCTCTACCCTTAACCCAAAACCTTAAACCCTAAACCCTTAAACCTTAAACCCTTAAACCATCTACCCTCTACCCTTAACCCCCTCCCTCTATCTCTCTTCCACTCCCTCCCTCTCTCTCTCTCAAGTATTTCCATCCTACCCCCTCTCCATATCTTAGGTCTCTCTCAACCCTTAATCCTCCCTTCCTTTATCTCTCTCTCTCAAGTCTCTCCCTCCTAGCACCACTCCCTCTCTGAGATCTCTCTCTCACTCACTCACTCACTCTATCTCAAGTCTTTCCCTCCTACCCCTTCTATCTCTCTTAGGTCTTTCTCTCACTCACTCACTCCCTCTATCTCTCTCCCCTCCACCCTTAACCTTAAACCCTTAAACCATATACCCTCTTCCCTTAACCTTCCCTCCCTCTATCTCTCTCCCACTCCCTCCCTCTCTCTCTCTCTCAATTATCTTCAATATCCTACTCCCTCTCCCTCTTTTAGGTCTCTCTCTCACTCACTCACTCCCTCTATCTCTCACCCCTCCACCCTTAACCCTAAACCCTAAACCCTTAACCCTTAAACCCTCTACGTACTCTCTATCTCTCTCCCACTCCCTCCCTCTCTCTCTCACTGAATCCCTTTATCTCTACGGCCTCTCCCTCTCTCATGGATTATGAATCTAGTAGGTTTGGGTTAGGGTTTGATTAGAGTTAGGTTGAGGGTTTAATTAGAGTTAGGGTTAGGGTTAGGGGTAGAATTCAATTATTCTTAGTGGTCAGTTACAATTACATTTAGTGTTCAATTAGGGTAAGGGTTAGAGTCCAAATAGGGTTAGGGTTTAACTAGGGATATGATTAGAATGGAATAAAGTTTTGTGTTTAATTATGATATCTAGAATTTAGTATAATTTTAGAAAATGAGATGATTTGGACACAAAGAAAAAAATAGAAAATTTGATTTTATATAGATCTTATTTCTTAATTTATTCTAAAATTCTAATTAATAATTGTTTAATTAATTTAAAATGAATATTTAATTTAATTTTAATTTAATTGTATTTGTATTAGATAATTAGTAAAACTAAATAGATAATAAATATTTTATGGATTTTAAAAATTAGAAGGGTTAGGATTATAATTCTATAACTAAAAGTAATTCTAATCTTGTCTTTCATGTTGTGCTGCAAATGCTACTAGCATATATATATATATATATAATTTATTAATATATACAAAATACGCTAAGAGATATCTTTGTCGAGGCACCTATTTTATAATATTACAATAGACACATCAAAAGGATATCTCTCGACATATTTTATATATATTATTAATAAATAGTATATATGCTAGTAAGTATTTAATAAATAAAATAAAATAAATATATCAATTTTTTACCATACTACTCGTTGCCAAGGAGATCCATGTGGTGACCGCCCGTGATATCGCAATCAATAAAGAACTCACAACATTCGATCATGCGATGGCGAGCAACCATGGATCTCAACCATCAACAATCTTGTTCGTTCAACACAGTTGCTAGCCTTGTTATTAACCATTGAGCACCTTTATACCGAGATTATAACATCTCTGTTGATTTAAAGCACGTGCATCTTATAACTGCTTTAGTAACCCGCAACATAATGTATTAAAGACGCATCAAAGTATTTATCATTCCTTTAGCTTCACCGGATGAGACACGTGGCGCTCACCCGTGATATCGTGATCAACTGGTGGGGTCATCGTGAGATGGCAGGGAATAGCTGAGATCACATGACGATTGATCTACGGCCATGCAAACTTGTCCCTTTGCAAAATAAAAAAATATATTAGGGGAGAGGGGCCAGTACACATGGCGCTCACCCATGATATCGCGATCAACTGGTGGGGTCATTGCGGGATGGCGGGGAATGGCTAAGATCACACGATGATTGATCTACAGCCATGCAAACTTGTCCCTATGAAAAATAAAAACATTTATTAGGGAAGAGGGCCCAATACATGTGGCGCTCACCCGTGATATTGCGATCAACTGGTGGGGTCATCACGGGATGGCAGGGAATCGTTGAGATCACACAACAATTGATCTATGACCATGCAAACTTGTCCCTTTGTAAAATAAAAACATTTATTAGGGGAGAGGGCACACTCAATCGTGATGATAATACCAAGTCTTATCACATATTTATACTATATATTGTAAATAAACAGTCCAAATGTAAATAAAGAAAAAACCAAATGTTGATAAAAAATGGACCCATACTTGAACACATGAGAACCTCTAAATGTTAAATGAAAAAAACATAAATACATTCATGAAGAAGTGAAATAAGTATTTTTTTGTTTCAAATAAAATATCACAAATCTCCACTATAAGTATATCATTTAAAAAATAAAATACTCATTTAATAAAATAAGACACTCATTGAAACAAGTATTGTTATCATAGTGAAAAAATATTGTTCTTATGTGTACAACAATTGGGGTAGCAATGTACAAGCATTGGATAATTTTATATTAATATTTTGTCCTATCACAAATATAAAAGGTGAGCATAATAAATAACATGTATTTTCCCATTAAATGTGAAGGATTTTTAAAAAGTTTTAGTGTTCAACTATTGGTCCATTTTTGTTCAACATAAGTTGTATTTTAAATCATTATGTGTTGTTTTTATAACAACAAATAGATTTTTTGTGTTCAACTATTAGTCCATATGTCTTGAATATAAAAGGTAGAGATATCAAAGATTTATGGCTATCAATAAGTATTTGGTCCACTTAGCTTGTATATTAATTTTAATTTAAATACAAATATCATATTCTACAAGCAACAAATGATATTTTTTTCATTCAACTATTGGGGGTTCCATGATTAAGTTTTGGTCGAACCTTTAAAAAGTCAAATTTTAGACACTTCTCAAAAGATCTGCCAATGTGGTGAGTTGCATGATGAGTCACACCTCCAAACCTTAAATATAGATAAATAAGAGACTAGTCTACATTTCAACAAAAAATGAAGGTCTACGATATTCTAGTCAATTGCTACATGTTGAGAAAGTTAGCTTGCACGACTACTGGACCCTCTCCCCTAAAGGAATAAGGGGACGTCACTAGGTCAATGAAAAACAAAGCCATAAGTTTTTTTAACGAGGGAACATAGGACCAACAAAAGACTTAGGAAAAATAAAGTCAGGCGAAGGAAATAAAACATTAAAACAAAAGGAGGCCCAACCTAGACGTACGAAGAGATGGGGTTTAAGTCATTTTAAAGCCTTCCCAAAAAGTAATAGCCAAATAAATCCCCTCCAAGGTGTAAGATGAACACTAGGGTTTTACATGAAGAGAAAGGTAAAACCCCATCCTTAGGCTTTTCCCAAACACCATAGATGACCAGAAACACAAGGCAGGATAAAATAGAACATAGAGAACAAAACTTTGAAGTTCCATCACTACCCATAACCCTAAACCCTAAACCATTAACCCTTAACCCTTAAACCCTCTACCCTCTCTCTCTCTCAAGTCTCTCCCTCCTACCTCTCCCTCTCTTAGGTTTCTCTCTCTCTCACTCCCCATTCTCTCTCCTCTACCCTAAAACCCTAAACCCTAAAACCCTTAACCCTTAAACTCTAAACCCTGCAAACCTCTACCCCTCTACATTTAACCCCACCCCTTATCTCTCTCCCACTCCCTCCCTCTTTCCCTCTCTCTCTCAAGTCTCACCCTTCTACCCCCTCTACCACTCTCAAGTCTCTCTCTCTCACTCACTCACTCACTCTTATCTCCCTCCCCTCCACCCTTAACCCTCTACTCTCTATCTCTCTCCCACTCCCTCCCTCTCTCTCACTAAATCCCTCTATCTCTCTCCCCTCTACCTATAACACTAAACCCTTAAACCTTAACCCTTAATGCTAAACCCTTAAAACCTCTACCCTCTAACCTTAACCCTGTCTCCCTACTACCCCCTCTCCCTCTCTTAGGTCTCTCTCTCACTCACTCATTCCCTCTATGTCTCTTCCCTCTACCATAAACCCTAAACCATTAAACCCTCTACCCTCTACCATTTACCCTCCCTTCATTTATCTCTCTCTCTCTCAAGTCTCTCCTTCCTAGCACCACTCCCTCTCTGAGGTTTCTCTCTCTCTCACTCACTCACTCTATCTCAAGTCTCTCCCTCCTACCCCTTCTCCCTCTCGTAGGTCTTTCTCTCACTCACTCACTCCCTCTCTCTCTCCCCTCCACCCTTAAACCTAAACCCTTAACCCTCTCCCTCCCTCACTCTCTCTCCCATTCCCTCCCTCACTCTCTCTCCCATTCCCTCCCTCACTCTCTCTCCCATTCCCTCCTCTCTCTCTCTCTCAAGTATCTTCAATATCCTACCCCTCTCCCTATCTTAGGTCTCTCTCTCACTCACTCATTCTCTGTATCTCTCTCCCCTTAACCCTTAACCCTCTACCCTCTAACCTTAAACCTCACTTCCTTTATCTCTCTCTCTCAAGTCTCTCCCTCCTAGCACCACTCCCTCTCTAAGGTCTCTCTCTCTCACTCACTCTATCTCAAGTCTCTCCCTCTTACCCCTTCTCCCTCTCTTAGGTCTATCTCTCACTCACTCACTCCCTCTATCTCTCTCCCCTCCACCCTTAACCCTAAACCATTAAACCATCTACCCTCTACCCATAACCCTCCCTCCCTCTATCTCTCTCCCACTCCCTCCCTCTCTCTCTCTCTCAAGTATCTTCAATATTCTACCCCCACTCCCTCTCTTAGGTCTCTCACTCACTCACTCACTCACTCACTCACTCCCTCTATCTCTCTCCTTTAACCCTTAACCCTTAAACCCTCTACCCTCTACCATTAACCCTCCCTTCCTTTATCTCTCTCCCCACTCCCTCTCTCTCTCTCTCTCTCTCTAAAGTCTCTCCCTCCTACCCCTCATCCCTAAACCCTCAACCATAAACCCTTAAACCTTTTATGCTCTACCCTCAACACTCTTCCCCTCCCCCTTCCCCCTCCTAATTCTCTCCCTCTCTCTCTCTCTCTACCTCTCCCCTTCTTCCCTCTTCCCTCTCCCTTCCCCTCTAATTCTCTCTCTCCCTCTCTCTTTATCTATCACTCCGCTCTCTCATCTCTCTCCTCTCTCTCTCTCTCTCTCTCCTCTCTCTCCTTTCCCTCTCTCTCCCTCTCTCTCTCTCTTGGCCACCCTTCACCCCCTAATTACTCTTGGGTATATGTGTGCAAAAATAGAATATCTGATTTAGATTGAATATCAGATTTATAGCACCAAAATATTACATTTTAATTTTTTTTTTCAAATTAGATATTAGACACAAATTGGATATCCATAAAAAATCTGATATTTGATTTGTAGTACTTTGGCTTGGGCATTCCTATGGAGCAATGTACTGACAGCCAACCCCAAAAAAAAATCAACTCAAGATTTTTTGCTTTTTTTGGCGAGTTCAAAATGCTACTTTTTTCATGTTGCCACTTTTTGCCCCATCATGATCTTGCACATACCCAGGTCTAAATCAGGTAGTTTTTATTGCTAAGGTGGATCACTCCTTTCTTCAAAGGCCATACACTTATGATTGGGTCAAGTGTTATTTTCTTTAGAAAATCCCTATTGTCTTTTTGATAGGCTAATTATGATTTGATTAGATGGGTTATGAAGCACTTATTTGAAACAAATATCTTTATGAGAGAAATATATTGGCATGAAATTAAATATGATTTGTATTCCAATGTAAAAACTATAAAGAATGGAAATAATTCTTTCAACACATAAACTATTATGTAGTAGTCAATTAAAATGAAAAAGCTTACTCTATATTAGTTAGGATACACAACTAAGAAAATGATCTAAAGTTACTTATTTATCCTAGAGGAACTAATTATATAGTATACAAAGAAAACCAACAAACCCACAACTACCCCTATTTTGAAGGAGTTTAGTTTTCTCCCCTTCCCAATCTCACTAATATTGTCTAATTATTTTAAAGAGATGAAGGGTCATAACACAACTTTATTCAACCTAGTAAATATCTTGGTTAATGAAACTTGACAAAAGCAACAAAACAATTGCTACATTTGGCATTTCATGTTGAATGAAGAGTGGTGACAATAATCTACTTATAGTTTAATAAAACACTATTTTTATAAGAAGGCTTGACATTAGAAAGATAAGTGTTACTAATAGTTTAATAAAACACTATTATAGTCTTACCAACATATACTATTGTATGCTTGCATGGCTTCTTAGTTAATATATGGAGAGATAGAGATAGATGGGGAGAGAAAGAGAGAGAGATAGAGATATATGGGAAGAGAAAGAGAGATGGATATATATGGGAAGAGAAAGGAAGAGAGGTGGAGATAGAGAGTTGATGGATAGGGGGATAGGGAGGGAGATATGGTGAGAGATAGAGAGGGGGAGGGAGAGAAAGGGTTATAGATAGAAAGAGATAGAGAGAGGAGTCAAAGGGAGATAAAAAGGGAAATAGAGATGGAGTGAACGTGAAAGAAAGGTGGGAGAGGGAGAGATAGCTCAATAAATAGAGGGGGGAAGAGGCGGGACTAACATAGATAGTGGGAGATATAGAGATATAGAGAGCGATGCTGGTATTGACCTTGTTTTAACTCCAAAATCTTCGTTGACGCTGGTATTGACCTTGTTTTCACTCCTTGAAACTCTTCCTTGGTGTTGATATTGACCTTGTTTTCACTCCTCCAAACTCTTCGTCAGTGCTGGTATTGACCTTGTTTTAACTCCAAACTCTTCCTCGGCATTGGCATTGACCTTGTTTTCACTACAAACTCTTCCTCTGCGCTGGCATTGACCTTGTTTTCACTACTCCAAAATATTCCTCGGCGCTAGCATTGACCTTGTTTTCACTAATCCAAACTCTTGGCGCTGGTATTGACCTTTCACTTCTCCAATTTGACGAGCTACAACCTCATTTCATTAGTTTTTATAGTATGTTAATTAAGTTCAAAATTTTGGTGCCATTTAGCTAGGTTTTAATATTCTACAATATAGTTAAGTATATATTAGCTATACTTTACATAATAAATAATACAATTATTCAACTTATTATAATTATATATTATATTTTTTGACATAATTATTAAATACATAAAAATTTATTAAAATTAATAATTAATAATAAGTATATTTTTATATAATACAAAATATAATTAGTATAATATATATTTAATATAATAGTAATATATATTAATATGAGAGAGAAACTAAATTTTGATTGGTTGTTTCATGTCAACAATCCAAGGATGGCATGTGTCCTTGGGGAGTTATGCTCAAGGTAGCATGCCATTTGATTAAAGATATGATAATTCTCCTTTAAGACCTCTTCAATGTACCCATTGCACACTTAAGGAGACAAAAATAAATATAGGGAAGAAAATATAGAGAGAGAGGGAGATAATGACAAACATACAAATAGAAAGGGAGACAAAGAGATAAAGAGATACAGATGAATAGATAGAGATATAGGGATGCTGATTGATATATCTCTCCCTGTCACTCTTTATATCTCTATATCTCCCACTATCTATGTCACTCCTGTCTCTTCCCCCCTCCATCTATTGAGCTATCTCTCCCTCTCCCCCCTTTCTCTCACATTCACTCTGTCTCTCCCTCCATCTCTCCTACTCTATATATCTATCTCTATTTCTCTTTTTATCTCCCTCTCACTCATCTCTTTATCTCTTTATATCTATATCCCTTTCTCTCCCTCCACCTCTCTATCTCCCCCTCTCTATCTCTCACCATCTCTCCCTCCCTATCCTCCCTATCCATCGACTCTCTATCTCCACCTCTCTTCCTTTCTCTTCCCATATATCTCCATCTCTCTCTCTTCCCATATATCTCTATCTCTCTCTCTTTCTCTCCCCATCTATCTCTATCTCTCCATATATTAACTAAGAAGCCATACAAGCATACAATAGTATATGTTGGTAAAACTATAATAGTGTTTTATTAAACTATAAGTAACACTTATCTTTCTAATGTAAAGCATTCTTATAAAAATAGTTTTTTATTAAACTATAAGTAGATTATTGTCACCACTCTTCATTCAACATGAAATGCCAAATGTAGCAATTATTTTGTTGCTTTTGTCAAGTTTCATTAACCAAGATATTTACTAGGTTGAATAAAGTTGTGTTATGAACCTTCATCTCTTTAAAATAATTAGACAATATTAGCGAGATCAGGAAGGGGAGAAAACTAAACTCCTTCAAAATAGGGGTAGTTGTGGGTTTGTTTGTTTTCTTTTTATACTATATAATTATTTCCTCTAGGATAAATAAGTAACTTTAGATCATTTTCTTAGTTTTGTATCCTAACTAATATAGAGTAAGCTTTTTCATTTTAATTGACTACTACATAATAGTTTATGTGTTGAAAGAATTTTTTCCATTCTTTGTAGTTTTTACATTGGAATACAAATCATATTTAATTTCATGCCAATATACTTCTCTCATAACGATATTTTTTTGAAATAAGTGCTTTATAACCCATCTAGTCAAATCATAATTATCCTATCAAAAAGGCAATAGGAATTTTATAAAGAAAATAACACTTGACCCAATCATAAGTGTATGGCCTTCAAAGAAATGAGTGATCCACCTTAGCAATAACAACTACTTGATTTAGACCTGGGTATGTGTCGGGTAAACCCACAATAGTGGGTTACAATTTTTTAATTGAAGAAAAATTAGAAATTCCCATCAAAAAATTTAAAATGGTTTACCCCTTCTAATGAAGGGGGTTCGAATGAACCACCCCACTTCTAATGAACCCCCCCTTCGAATGAACCCCTCCCCCCTTCTAATGACCCTCCCCCCCTTCTAATGAACCCCCTTTTGCACCATATAGGGGGGCTTCGAATGAATCCCCCTTCTAATGAGCCCTATTTTTTCACCTTCCCCTCCACCATTTCAAAATTTATTCATTTTTTTTTTACTATCAAAGCTTGGCAAGGAGGTGCAAATGGAGTCAACTTGATAAACCAAGTTGGATGATTGTAGTGATTGAAACGAGCTTTCTAACAACTATAAATTTAATATATTTTGTTTTTATTTTATATTTTATATTTTAGTTTTATTGTACATAAGTTTTTCACTGAACATCAAGTTCGATGAAAAATCATTGTGGAAAAATAGTAAATTTAAGGAATTTTTTTTTGAAAAATATATACGCTCTAGGTATTGATTTCCTTGTTCCAACAAAAAAAGAAAAGTTTAATTTCAATACATACCAAAAAATTTATGTGAGCCGAAGTGCACCTATGTTTAATTTATAATTTTTTGACTTCAAAACTTAAATAAAAGAAAAATATTCAACAAAATGCTATGAAACAAAATGAAAGCACTAGGTTCTTATGTTACCAACCTAATTCAAAAGAATCAAAATTTTATCCATTGTAGAAAAAAAGTTATGTGAGCTAAAGTACACACCACTTTTAAAAATTGTTGTTTACTATTAAAAACTAGTTATCAAAGGAGACGCAAAAAAATTAAAATTTAATTTCAAATTTTTTTTTTAAAATACATTTAAATTCTACAGAAAAAACCTCACAAATCACTAGTTTACATTATTTTCAAAATCCTAATAGTTTACCTACTATAAGTGCCAGAAAGTGAAGTTTTCTCTGAAAATGTTGATTTCAATGTCAAGTTTGGCCAAAAAGTGTAACCCATTATTGTGGGATGACTCTCATGATGGGCCAAAAAGTGGCAACATGAAAAAAGTAGCATTTTGAACTCACCGAAAAATGCAAAAATCCTGAGTTGACTTTTTTTTTGGGTTGGCTGTTAGTACATTGCTCCATAGAAATGCCCAAGCCAAAGTACTACAAATTAGATATCTGATTTTTTTTTGATATCCAATTTGTGTCTAATATCTAATTTGAAAAACATTTTAAAATGTAATATTTTAGTGCTATAAATCAGATATTCAATTTTTGCACACATATACCCAAGAGTAATTAGGAGGTGGAGGGTGGACAAGAGAGAGAGAGGGAAAGAGAGGGAAAGGGAGAGAGAGAGGGAAAGGGAGAGAGAGAGAGAGAGAGAGAGAGAGAGAGAGAGGGAGAGGGAGAGAGAGAAAGTGGGGAGAAATTAAGTGGAAGGAGAGAGATAGAGAGAGAGGGGGAAAGGGAGGTAAAATGAGAGAGAGAGAGGGAAAGGGAGATATATATATAGAGAGAAATAATTAGGAGGGGGAAGGGAGAGGGGAAGAGGGGAAGAAAGGGAGAGCTTATAGAGAGAGAGAGAGAGAAATAGGAGGGGGAAGGGGGAGGGGAAGAGTGTTGAGGGTAGAGGATAGAAGTTTTAAGGGTTAATGGTTGAGGAGGTAGGAGGGAGAGACTTGAGAGAGAGAGAGGGAGGGAGAGAATTAGAGGAGAGAGATGAATAAAAGGAAGGGAGGGTTAAGGGTAGAGGTAGAGGGTTTAAGGGTTAAGGTTTTAGGGTTTAGGGTTGAGGGATAAGGGGAGAGAGATAGAGGGAGTGAGTGAGTGAGAGAGAGACCTAAGAGAGGGAGAGGGGGTATGATATTGAAGATACTTGAGAGAGAGAGAGGGAGGGAGTGTGAGAGAGATAGAGGGAGGGAGGGTTAAGGGTACATGATAGATGGTTTAATAGTTTAGGGTTAAGGGTGGAGGGAGTGAGAGAGAGAGAGACTTGAGAGAGGGAGAGGATGTAGGAGGGAGATACTTGAGAGAGAGAGAGGGTAGAGGGTTTAAGGGTTAAGAATTAATGGTTTAGGGTTTAGGGTTAGGGGTAGTGATGGAACTTCAAAATTTTGTTCTTTGTGTTCTATTTTATCCTGCCTTGTGTCTCTGGTCATCTATGGTGTTTGGGAAAAGCCTAAGGTTGGTGTTTTAAATTCATCTTCATGTAAAACCCTAGTGTTCATCTTACACCTTGGATAGGATCTATTTGGCCGTTACTTTTTGGGAAGGCTTTAATATGACTTAAGCCCTATCACTTTATCTAGGCTGGTCCCCTTTTGTTTTATTGTTTTATTTCCTTCTCCTGAATTTTTTTTCCTAAGTCTTTTGTTGGTCCCGTGTTCCCTCATTAAAAAAACTTATGTCATTGTTTGTTCTCAACCTAGTGGTGTCCCCTTATTCCTCTAGGGGAGAGGGCCCAGTAGTCGTGCAGGCTAACTTTCTCAACATGTAGCAATTGACTGGAATATCATAGAACCTTTGTTTTTTTTAAAAATGTAGACTGGTCTCTTATTTATCTATAACTAAGGTTTGGAGGTGTGACTCATCATGCAACACACCACATTGGCAAATATTTTGAGAAGTGTCTAAAATTTTACTTTTTAAAGGTTAGACCAAAACTTAATCATGGAATCCCCAATAGTTGAATCAAAAAAATATCATTTGTTGCTTGTAGAATATGATATTTTTATTTAAATTAAAATTAATATACAAGCTAAGTGGAACAAATACTTATTGATAACCATAAATCTTTGATATCTCTACCTTTTATATTCAACACATATGGACTAATAGTTGAACACAAAAAATCTATTTGTTGTTATAAAAAAAACACATAATGATTTAAAATACAATTTATATTCAACACATATGGACTAATAGTTGAACACAAAAAATCTATTTGTTATAAAAACAACACAAAATGATTTAAAATACAACTTATATTGAACAAAAATTGACCAATAGTTGAACACTAAAACTTTTTGAAAATCCTTCACATTTAATGGGAAAATACATGTTATTTATTGTGCTCACCTTTTATGTTTGTGATTGGACAAACTATTAATATAAAATTATCCAATGCTTGTACATTTCTACCCCAATTGTTGTACACATAAGAACAATATTTTTTCACTATGATAAAAATACTTGTTTCAATGACTGTCTTATTTTATTAAATGATCATTTTATTTTTTAAATGATATACTTATAGTGGAGAGTTGTGATATTTTATTTGAAACAAAAAATACTTATTTCACTTCTTCATGAATGTATTTATGTTTTTTTCATATAACATTTAGAGGTTTTCACGTGTTCAAGTATGGGTCCATTTTTATCAACATTTGGTTTTTTCTTTATTTACATTTAGACTATTTATCTACAATATATAGTATAAATATGTGGTAAGACTGGGCATTATCATCATGATTGAGTGTGCTCTCTCCCCTAATAAATGTTTTATTTTTCACCCCACATGACTACTAGGCCCTCTCCCCTAATAAATGTTTTTATTTTGTAGAGGGACAAGTTTGCATGGCCGTAGATCAATTGTCGTGTGATCTCAGCCATTCCCCACCATCCCGTGATGACCCCACTAGTTGATCACGATATCACAGGCGAGCACCATGTGTATTGGGCCCTCTCCCCTAATAAATGTTTTTATTTTGCAGAGGGACAAGTTCGCATGGCTGTGGATCAATCATCGTGTGATCTCAGCCGTTCCTCGCCATCCCACAATGACCCCACTAGTTGATCATGATATCAACGGCGAGCACCACATGTCTCATCCGGTGAAGCTGAAGGAATGATAAATACTTTGATGTGTCTTTAATACATTATTCTGTGGGTTACTAAAGCAATTATAAGATGCACACATTTTAAATCAATGGAGATGTTATAATCCCGGTAGAAATGTGCTCGATGGTTAATAACAAGGTTGGCGACTATGTTGAATGAATAGGATTGCCGATGGTTGAGATCCATGGTTTCCTGACATCACATGATCAAAAGTTGCAAGGTCATTATTGATCGTGATATCATGGGTGAGCACCACGTGTCTAATCCAGTGAAGCTGAAGGAATGATAAATACTTTGATGTGTGTTTAATACATTATGTCATAGGTTACTAAAGTAGTTATAAGATGCATGTGTTTTAAATCAACAGAGATTTTATAATCCTAGTAGAAAGGTGCTCGATGGTTAATAATAATGTTGGTGACTGTGTTGAACGAACAAGATTTTTGATGGTTTAGATCCACGGTTGCTTTCCATCATGTGATCAAAAGTTGCAAGGTCTTTATTGATTGTGATATCACAGGTGATCACCATGTGTCTCATTTGGTGAAGCCGAAGGAATGATAAATACTTTGATGCTTCTTTAATACATTGTCATCGGTTACTAAAGTAGTTATAAGATGCATGTGTTTTAAATCAATGAAGATGTTATAATCTCGGTAGAAAGGTTCTCAATGGTTAATAACAAGGCTAGTGACTGTGTTGAATGAATAGGATTGTCAATGGTTGAGATCCACAGTTGCCTACCATCACGTGATCAAAAGTTGCAAGTTCGTTATTGATTTTGATATCACGGGCGGGCGCCACGTGGATCTCCTTGGCAATGAGTAGTATGGTAAAAAATTGATATATTTATTTTATTTTATTTATTAAATACTTATTAGCATATATATTATTAATAATATATATAAAATATGTCGAGAGATATCCTTTTGATGCATCTATCGTACTATTATAAAATAGGTTCCTTGAAAAAGATATCTCTTGGCGTATTTTGTATATATTAATAAATAATATATATATCCTAGTAGCATTTGTAGCACAACATGAAAGACAAGATTAGAATTAATTTTAGTTATAGAATTAAGGTTAGGGTTAGATATATACTTAGTTAGGGTTGGGGTTAAAAATAGTGTTAGTGTTAGTTTTACGATTAAGTTTAGGGTTAGAGTTAGAGTTAGAGTGAGAATTATTGTTGAGATTGAATCATAACCCTAATCTAACATTAACCTTAAACCTAATTGAACCCTAACCCTAACCCTATCATTGAACCCAAGCTTTATCCTAGAACCCCAACTCTAATTAAATGGTAAACCTAACCTAACCTTAACCCTAATGTTAGTCCCAACCCTAAGTCTATCTATAATTATAATCCTAACCCTTCTAATTTTTAAAATCCATAAAATATTTATTATCTATTTAGTTTTACTAATTATCTAATACAATTAAATTAAATTAAATTAAATTAAATATTCATTTTAAATTAATTAAACAATTATTAATTAGAATTTTAGAATAAATTAAGAAATTAGATCTATATAAAATCAACTTTTCTATTTTTTTCTTTGTGTCCAAATAATTTCATTTTCTTAAATTATACTAAATTATAGATATCATAATTAAACACAAAACTTTATTTTATTCTAATCCTAACCCCAGTTAAACCCTAACCCTATTTGGAATCTAACCCTTACCCTAATTAAACACTAAATCTAATTGTAATTGACCACTAAGCATAATTGAATTCTACCCCTAACCATAACCTTAACTCTAACTAAACCCTAAACCAAACTCTAATCAAACCCTAACCCAAACCTACTTGATTTATTTTCCCAACCCTAACCCAAACCCTAACTGAACTTTAAAACTAACCTTAATTAAGTATTAACCCTAATTGGACATTTATTGAACAGTAGTCCTAGTTTTACCATAACCCTAACTTTGAACTACAGTTGAACTCTAATCCTAACCCTAACACTAATTCTTATCATAATTGAACTTTAACCCCAACCCTAACCTTAACCTTAACCCTATTTGAACTCTTATTGAATTCATAACCTTAATTAAATCCCAACCTCATCCTCAATCCTAACCCAAATTGAACATTAATTGAACCCTAAACCTAACCCTAAGTGAACGCTAATCCTAATTGAACTCTAACTTTTTAGTTGAAAATATTAAAGTGCCTTAGATTTTCCCATTCATTTTCATTTATCATTCAATTCCCAATAGAACTCAAAAAATTTATACTTTTATAATGTTTTAATACACACCTAATATTAAGGGTTCAAGGTCTAAAGGTTTAGAGTTTAAGGGTTAAGGGTTTAGGGTTTAGGGTTAAGGGTAGAGGAGAAAAGATATAGAAAAGTGAATAAAGAGAGAGAGACAAGAGAGAGAGGAGAGGTGGGAGGGAGAGACTTTAGAAGAGAGAAGGTAGAGGGTTTAAGGGTTTAGAGGTTAAGGGTTAATGGTTTAGGGTTTAGGGGTAAAGGTAGAGGGGAGAGAGATAGAGGGAGTGAGTGAGAGAGAGAGACCTGAGAGAGGGAGAGGGTAGGAGGGTGAGACTTGAGAGAGAGAGGGAGGGAGGGAGTGGGAGAGAGATAGAGGGTAGAGGGATAAGCATAGAAGGTAGAGGGTTTAAGGGTTTAGAGGTTAAGGGTTAATGGTTTAGGGTTTACTAGGAGTAGAGGGAGACACAAAAGAGAGTCGTGAGATAGATACAGACCTAAAGAGAGGGAGAGGGGTAGGGAGGGAGAGACTTCAGAGAGAGAGAGGGGTAGAGAATTAGAAAGATTTAAAGGGTTTAAGGTTGGGGTTTAGGGTTATAGGTAGAGAGGGAGATAGAGGATTCAATGAGAGAGAGGAGAGTAGTGGGAGAGATGATAGAGTAGAGGGTTAAGGGTAGAGGGTAGAAGGTAGAGGGTTAAGGGTAGAGGGGAGGGAGATAAGAGTGAGTGAGTGAGAGAGAGAGACCTGAGAGAGGGAGAGGGGGTAGGGGGTGAGAATTGAGAGAGAGAGGGAAAGAGGGAGAGTGGGAGAGAGATATGGACTGATAGAGGGTTAAACTTAGAGGGTAGAGGGTTTCAGGGTTTAGAGTTTAAGGGTTAAGGGTTTAGGGTTTAGGGTTTAATGGAGACACATAGAGGGAGTGAGTGAGAGATAGATAAAGACCTAAGAGAGGGAGAGGGGGTTGGAGGGAGAGACTTGAGAGAGAGAGAGAGAGAGAGAGAGAGAGAGAGAGAGAGAGAGAGAGAGAGAGAGAGAGGGTAGAGGGTAGAGGGTTTAAGGGTTTGGAGTTTAAGGGTTAAGAGTTTAGGGTTTAGGGTTATGGGTAGAGGGGAGAGAGATAGAGGAATTTATTCAAAGAGAAAACCCAAACCTTAGGATTTTCCCAATACCATAAAAGAATAGTAACATAAGAAAAGATAGGAAAGGAACATAAGATAGGACAGGAAAGGACATATTCAAAAGATGCAACATGTTGTGTTGATATGTCCTTCAATCTTCTTAAGAAGATCCATGATCTTATTATAAAGGAAGTGACTTCATAGATGCATCAAGTTCAATTATGAATATTTTAAACAATGAGGAAGCATTTCAAGTTGTTTCCAAGCCCCTCTCACCATAACCCTATTGAACAGTCACACATCATAGGAAGGTGAGTTGTTAGGTCACCCACATATGTGTCAGGTGGTTGTCCAATAAAGATAAAATGAGGATACTATGTGTATTTATTACACATAAAAAAAGACGAGAAATGGTTGAATCAAGGTCATGATACAAGTACAAGGACAACACCTTTGCAAGAGCTAGCTACAAGAGGAAAAGGGGATTGATATTATTCATTCATGGGTGTAATGGTGAAAGTGAATGCAATAGGTAAAGGTCATTTTTATTGATAAGGACAACCAACAATGCATGCTACAATGGTACCATGAAGGACAACAATAAAAACAAAATCTAAAGTTTCACAAGGCTCTATTCAAGGCCTTTACAATCAAACATTAGTCGAACAAGTTTCCAAATAACATTCAATGGATGATTTTTTAAGTATTAAAGGCATAAAAGGAAAAGACATTCAAGAAACATCAGCTCTAGTTGACACAAATAATATGCCTATTGAAAACATGTCATTACAAGAGGTTTATGATAGCAATGGAACCCTCATATCATGTGATTGAGATAAAATTTCTATGCTCATAACCTTTCATGTAGGGGTTTTTGTCATCCTGATTGATCCAACATGGATCATGATTGGATACAAGAAACAAAAAGTTACTAATGAAAATTAAGCAGTTATGATTCTAGAGAGGTATCTTGTTGGAAGCTAAGGCCATAGTGCAAGTGTATATGAACAAAAACTATGAGGTTATGCTACAAGATAGCCATGTAGGTTCATGTAGGACATCAAGTATTACAATGGTACAAGTGAATATGAACAACAATAACCAATCAGCAAAAAGTAGTGAAGGTAGCAAAGCATAGCTGTATTTTTACCTTTTCATACCATTGATCATCCATTCCAGCAATAGGCTATAATAGTGAAGGAATATACTTTCATAAGGGTGTTTTAATGAAGATATTTAGCATAAAAAACATCATAAATCATGGTGCTTCAAGGGAACAGAGCATAGTCATGAATAAGAGCAGTACCATTAAAGGCTATAGGTTTGTCTTCATGTTATCTATGAATTTGAAAAAATAAATCTACACTGGGTGACAACATGACTATAGCCATGAAATGGATTGCAGTGAGATAAATAATATAAATGGTTGCTGCCACTATCTCATTTTCTATTTGGATAGTCATTACTAAGTCCTAACAAGTGAATAGCAAAGGGATAGGTGTCAATAATATACCTTCATTTGAAAATTCCTATACTTTTGGTGATCTCATTGACCCAATAAGGCATTGCTTAGAAATCATTTCATATCTTTTTGAAAAAATCAAAAGGAGGACTGATCTATCCAATTGTAAGAAGAGAGCAATGTCCAAGGGAGGGGTAGTACCATCATCTTAGGTAGCACTATTGCAAGATGATAAATGAAAATCCTTGTGTTTTAATGCATGGAGGTCCTAAAGCATACTTTCCGGTAAGGTGCATTCATGGCATCTTTTGGTGAAAGGTTTCCCAAGCATGAGAAAAGATCCAGTGTTCCATCAGGCTATATTGTATGATTCAATATTTGTTCGTCTTTACCTAGAGCTTGCTAAAAATTGCAAATCAATGACCTATTTTATCTTGGGATTGTGTTGTAGTTATCTCATGCCCCAAATAGCTGATAATGTCGATGAATAGCCAATTCGATTCGATATTATATCCTGTTATGTTGAGCTATTAAATGAGATTATATGTTATTGTTAATGTTGTTTATGATATTGGTGGAGAGGTTGTAAACACATTAAGGGATCACCCTCCTAGGTCTTGTAGAGCCTGAAGTGTAGGAGGAATTTTTAAAGTCCTTTTCAATTGGTCTAGGTTCTTCAAGCTGCCCTTGATTGGGATTGGCAATTCCATAGGTAGATTAGAAGACCAACCTAGTTACATTGTAAAACAAAACCAACACTTCCCTCTACCCTTAACCCAAATCCCTAAACCCTTAACCCTTAAACCTTAAACCATTAAACCATCTACCCTATACCCTTAACCCCCTCCCTCTATCTCTCTTCCACTCCCTCCCTTTCTCTCTCTCTCTCAAGTCTCTTCATCCTACCCCTCTCCCTCTCTTAGGTCTCTCTCAACCCTTAACCCTCCCCTTCCTTTATCTCTCTCTCTCTCTCGGGTCTCTCCCTCCTGGCACACTCCCTCTCTCGGGTGTCTCTCTCACTCCTCCACTCCTCCCACTCACTCCAATCTAGTCTCCCTCCTACCCCTTCTCCCTCTCTTAGGTCTTTCTCTCACTCACTAACTCTCTCATGCCACCACCACCCACCTTAGCTCTAAAGCCTTAAACCATCTACCATCTTACCCACATATCTCTCCCCTCCTAAACCCTAAACCCTCTTACCCTCTATGGTAAGCCACTCCTACCCAGGCCCATATCTCTCCTCCCTCCTTCCTCTTTCCCTCTCTCTCGATGTCTCTCTCCATCCTAGCCACTCCCTCTCTCGGGTCTCTCTCACCCTTCCTCCCCTCTTCCCTCTCCTTCACCTCTAGCTCTCTCTCTCTCCTCTCTCTCTCTCTCTCTCTCTCTCTCTCTCTCTCTCTCTCTCTCTCTCTCTCTCTCTCTCTCTCTCTCTCTCTCTCCTAAGTATCTCCCTCTACCCTTAACCCTTAAATAATTAAATCCTCTACCCTCTATCTTTCTCTCTCCTCCTCCTCTATCTCTCTCCCTCTAGCCTAAACCCTTAAACCCTCTACACTTAACCCTCTACCCTCTATGTCTCTTCCACTCCCTCCCTCTCTCTCTCAAGACTCTCCCTCCTACCCCCTCTCCCTCTCTCAGGTTTCTCTCTCTCTCCCCTCTACCTTTAACCCTAAACCCTAAACCATTAACCCTTAAACTCTAAACCCTTAAACCCTCCACCCTCTATGCTTAAGCCTCCTAAACCTATCTCTCCTCCCACTCCCTCTCCCTCCTTTCTCTCAATTCTCACCCTCCTACCACCTCTCCCTCTCTCAAGTCTCTCTCTCTCTCTCTCTCTCTCTCACACACACACACACACTCTTATCTCCCTCCCCTCTACCCTTAACCGTCTACCCTCTATCTCTCTCCCACTCCCTCTGTCTCTCTCTCACTGAATCCATCTATCTCTTTCCCCTCTACTTGGTTGTTTTTATTGTAACCAAGTTGGTCTTCTAATTTACCTATGGAATTTCCAATTCCAATCAAGGATAGCATGAAGGACCTAGACCAACTGACGATGATGTTAAAGACCTCCTACACTTTGGGCTCACTAAGACCCAGGAGAGTGATCCCTTAATGCATTTACAACCTCTGCAACATTATTGTAAAAAACATTAACAACAACTTATAATATCATTTAATAGCTCAACATAATAGCATAATACTAAATAGAATTGGTTGTTCATCAGTAATATCAACTATTTGGAGCATGAGATAACTAGAACACATTCCATAGTGTAAAATAGTCATTAATTTGCAATTTGTAGCAAGCACTAGGTTAAGACAAACAAAATACTGAACCATACAAATTAGTACAACTTACATCAATGCCATATATCCATTGAGGGAGTCAAATTCATAAAAATATAAGGGTTTATGATAAATTTAACACATAACATATAAGATCCTTGAGAACTTCCTCCAAGATATGATAGGAGATCTTTTGGAACTGCCAGTTCATGGACAGTTCTTGAAGTTATACTTCACTTGAAGTATTCTTTTCCATGAACAGTAGTTTAGGTTTATATATTTTGTATATATTTTGTACATAGTTGGGGTTGTTTTGTCCAAACATTCACTTTTTGGTTGTCTCTGCATCTTGGTTTGCTCTACCTGAGATTCTGAATTCTTGCTTCATTCTAGTGGAATGAACGTCCCCAACTGGAGCCACTGATGGAACTTCAATATTTTGCTCCTTGTTTTTCACTCATGCCTTGCCTTATGTCTTTGGTCTTTCATGGTGTTTGAGTTTTCTAAGGGTTGGTGTTTTAGCTTTATCTTCATGTAAAACCCTAATGTTTATTTCATGCTTTGGTTGGGTTCTATTTCACTATTACTTTTGATGGGGTTTTAAAATAACTTATGTCATATCAGTTCGTCTAGGCCAAGTCCCTTTGATTTTAATACTTTATTTCCTCCACAGGGTTTTATTTCCTAAGTCTCAGTTAGCCGCGTGTTTCATCTTTTAAAAAACAACTTATGTCATTGTTTACCATTGGCCTAGTGATCTACCCTTGTCCTCTTTAATGAATGTTTTATTTTGTAGAAGGGATTGAATTCACACTACCGTTGATCAAATTTCCTTCAGATATCAATAGTTTCCTGCCATCACGTGATTCAAAGCTACGGGATTTTTAGCGATTGTGAAATCGCAGGCAGTCTCCACGTGTCCTTCTGGGGGATGAAATTGCATGACCATTGCTCAACTACCATTTGATCTCAGTCGTTCCCCACCATCCCGCGATGGACCCACCATAGTGCTTTGGTCAATTGCAATATCACAGGCGGTCGCCACATGTCTCATCTGATGAAGCCGAAAGAATAAAGGAAACACCATGGAAAATTGATCCAACCTTAAATACATTAAAAGGCAGTTACTAAAGTGCTCTTAAGATGCACGTGAATCAAATCAACGAATGTGTTATAATCTTGGTGGAAAAGATTCTCAAGGGTTAATGATAGGGCCGCTGACTGTGTTGAAGGAATGAGATCATTGATGCTCATGATCTACGGTTGCTCACCATTGCGTGATCCGAAGTTGCTGGATTTTTACCAATTGCGATATTGTGGGAAACTGCCATGTGGACTTCCTTAGTAGCGTATGGTATGGTGGGCCACTTATGGCCATGCTGGTGATTGTGTCAGCCTGTTTTGAAGGTAGCCGTCAATGATTTGATCAAAATGAAGGATCAATGACTCAAATTTAAATCTGCATCAAATATGGTTGGAGTCATTCATACAGCACACGAGTGAGCTTTAATACCAGATGAGACATTTACTGGCACAGTTTGATTGAAATAAAATCAATTCTCCTACTTTATGCATGTCACAAAGCATTTAGGTATTTTTTGAAGTAGTTTCAAAGTCGAGAGCAAGGTATTGAACCCTGATAGCCAGAATTTGGGATTTCTGCGAAAAGAGCCGAGAGTTAATTTCTATGTTTCCCAACCAGTCTGTGCTTGAATTAAGGAAAATATTTGTTGTACTTATCAAAGGACTTGTTGATAAACATTTTAGGGCTATAGTTTATTTAAATTGTGAGAAATTGCAATATTTTTTTTTGTAATTTCATACTCTGGTTAGTCCTAGCTATTTGAAGTGTGAAGTTATAAAAAGCACTAGTTTGTCTGAGATGGCACCACCCAAGCAACATTCTAGCCAGATTGAATATTTAAAAAGAAACCTATATGATGATTTCCTAGATCAATTTCCCTTGTCAATGAATGATAGAAAGAAGGGATTGGTTCTGATGCGAGGAAAAATCCTGGGGGAGGGGTTAGTATATAATTGTTCCAACATAGCCGATGCTAGGGTTCCTCTTATGAGTTTGGAAATGTTCAGATTGTGGTATGGACAGAGGAATTTGCCTCACTATTTTTCAAATGAATGGATTGATGATATGGGGAAGCTAGTGGTACCGAATGTTTTCACTGATGTAGACCTACTTAGGGCAGTAGTTGCAAGATATGACCCTATGACAGGGGTAATTAGGGATAATGATAGAAAGTTTTTGTTAAGAATTAACAAAGATGATATGCAATAGATTTTTGACTTGATTGAACCGAGTGAGGACTTGGTGCCTATCAACCTTGAGGAAATCAAGTAGGAATATGCAAAGTTGAAGTCTCTTTTCAAAGCTAAATTACTTCCACCTAATTTGGCTAGGGCAGGAGGTTCAAGATTTCATATCAGCCCCAGTGACCAGGAACCTTTCAGATGAAATGTTTTTGCAAATCATTTCCTGGCCACTTTTTATTCATTGTGTCATATTTTGGGTTTCAGTCCTAGTGCGGTGATGCCCATTGCCTACATGTTCATGGGGGTGAAAATACAACACCCTAACTTCTCTGTCACATATGACTTTGCTTCTTTGTTGGCTAAGAGGATACATGAGTTGTTGTCAAAGCTACAGAAAAATGATACTGGCACTCAATTCTTTTGGTATTCTATGTTGATGCATATGTTTTATTCAAGAATGCTAACTTCTTCTCTGAGAAGATGAAATTAGGGAAATTGGTTGATGGAGAAATATTGCCAATACCGATATGGGAAGCAAATTTATCTTGTAATAAGGAAAGCACTAGTTATGTGCAATTTGATAATTTTTTTGCTTACGGATTGAGGGTTAGATTGATGGTGAATGTACCGAGGATTCTTGAGGAGTTACATGATTTCCTCAGGCCAAAGGGGAGGAAGCCAGAATTAAAATTCAACCATAACTGGGGTGACATTATCCCATACCCAGTTAGCACTATTTTGAGGGTATATGGTTTTCAAGGAGCCCCTCATATACTACCATACAATGTGCAACCAAGAGTGGGGTTTACAGAAGTTATGTGGTAGATAGGTTGCATCCATGAGGACAACCTCATATGGAGGGGTAAGGGAAATTTTTTCCCTGATTATATAGTGGTATCTGATTTTTCATTTTTAAAAGGAGGCTAGGTGAACTTTGAGAAATTATTTGAGGATTATAATTTGAGATGTGGTCCAAAGTGGTAGCATGATCATGAGGGTTTCTTTACCCTTTTTAGACAAAGAATAAAGGATGGAAAGTTTGTGCATGAGTTCAACTTTCCTGAGGACCTGATAAAAAATGAGTTCGACCTAAATAAGCAGGAGTTGAACAAGGAGAAATGGATAGCTTATGACAAGCTATTAGATATTGTGCACAAAATGGATTTGAAATATGATCCACTATTGGAGTTCAGTCCCCACCATAAGAAAATTGATTTTCTGATGGAGAACTTCAAAGAGATTATGGGTACTTTGAGAACCAAAAATGTAAACTTAGAGTTGAGTCCGAGTGTCCAAGAACAAGGTGCCAGACCATTTGAAACAAGGTCAACATACCAGCCTATATAAAATTGGCCCATTTATAGGAGAAAAAAGGATAGCAACAGTGATGAAGAAGAAGTGGACAGAAAGGGGAAGCAAATTATGAAGTTTCCTTCACAACTAGGTCCAAAATTCAAAGTTCCTAGGGCAATTAAGATCATTGATTTAGAGTCATCATTAGAAGATAGTCCCCCATCACCACAATCTGAGCCAAGCCCTAAAAGGAAAAGAACTGATCAACCACGGGAGAGTTTTATGGATGAAATTATTGTTACTGATCAAGACATGTAGGTTGGTGTGCCTTCCCCTCCTAGGCTAGCTGAATTGGTTTTATCTGATTTAGATATGAAAGGGAAAAGTGTACAAGATGCAAGAATGGAAGCATGTAAGGAGTTTCTAGACAATAATGCATTTGTAAAGACTCATGTATTCTTACAATTGATATGGAGGATGAAGTTTAAAGACTATCAAAATAAATGTAAGGAGAGAAGAGAACTAAGACCTGACAGGTTAGACCAGGAGAATGATGAGGAAGTGAAAGTTGAATTAATGGAAGAATTTAAGAACATCACTCCTAAGGAAGGCAGAAAATTGGTAAGTTAGGCTGGTGTATTAATTCTTCCTGAATGGGACATTACAGATGTAGTGGCCTTTAATGCTATTATGAATTCCAAGCATCCCTTGCAAGAATCTGAAGAAGAAGTCAAGGCAACACTTCAAGATTCTGCTTTCAGTGAAGAGTATAAAACCTTTGCAGTTTGGGCATTGATCCCACAAGGGAGAAATCCAAATATTACAGACTATAATCCAAATTTCAGAGGGGGATTAATAATAAAGAGAGCTTTAGATACCTCAACCACCAAGGCCACTAGTTTAACTGTGAATGTGGCCAAATTGGCCCAAAAGACTGCTGAAAGGGAGGAGGATAAAAATAAAATCCTAATGAGAAGTATAAACTTTTGATTGAAGAATACAACAAGATGCAACAGACGAATATTGAATTGCAAACTGAGGTGGAAAGGTTCACGTATAGACAGATTGGGGAGACGTCAAGTGCTTTAGGGACTAGTACATTACCTTCCAGAGAAGGGTCAATTCCTCTTGCTTCTCCAATTATTTCCACACCAGGGTCTCCTAGTCAGAATCCTGCCTTCACCCCTTTTTTAGAGGAAATTGATGACAAAATAGAGTGCTCTATTGATCCTACAAAGAAGCAACTCTTGCAAGGAATTGATGAGTTACACGCATCTTTGAGGGTAAGTGACGAGGGATATTTCTCAAAGAAAAAATAAATTATTACTACTGTTTTAAGGAATTTGAATGAAAGGTTGATAATAAATTGCTATCTATACATTCTTTCTATTCTTTGCTATTAGATGCAATAAATAATATTGATAGGGATCATGACGTAGTGATACCATTGATTGAAAATTGGATCCCTAGGGCTAGTGATCTGGATGTCATGTATAAGGCCTCAAGGCTTCATACAAACAATAGGCCCCAATCATTAAAGCCTACTCATGTGTTAGTAAAATCATTACAAGGTTTTCAGACCTTACCAGATGAATTGAGTAGGAAGATTAGGGAGTTGGTGAAGAATTTCAATGATTGGGGTAAGAAATTTTTACTTGATATAATTGATGAGTAGGGGAAAATTAGGTCATTCCAATTATGGCAAGGCCAAGAGGCTGAGGTCATCAATGATCAAATTAAATTAATTTGTGATAACTTAAATTATGACTTGTTGGTGAGCTGTATGGATAAAATCATTAGTACCAGCTCATTTTTGGAATCTTTTGAAAGAGATTGAAATTAGGTAGTAGTAAAATACACACCTTATAATGCCAAGGTGAATGAGGTAATTAATTTTGACTGGTTGACTAATGAATAATATCAGAGGTGGGCAGATAAATATTTGACTGAGGAGAAATAAAAGAATGAATTACTAACGGGTGGTAAATTAGATGTTGCGGTTATAATGACCTCTGGTTTTGCTTTGATGGCAGTCTCAATGTGGGTTTCTTATGGTTTTTTGTTGTTGCCTCAATTTTCCTTAGCTGACATGATGAATGGAAATATTATCCAAGCTGATGGCTATCGTAACAATTTTTGAAATATCACCAGACGCTTCATTTGGCTGGTTACATGTGTACTTTCTAGCTCGATTCTTGTTTTCTCCTTCATTTTCTATAAGAAGTATTTCAAGGCTAGAAGTACAGGTTAGCAAGTTAGATAATTTTGGTCAAGTCTAGGTGAAGTTGTAGAGAAAATTGTAAAGTTTGATGGTTTTAGAGAGAAATACAATTTAGGTTCTAAGTTATTTTGTAATTGGTTTTGAATTCATGGGGATTTAATGTTGAATAACAGTACTAGTGTTTGAGTTGAAATGATAAATTCAAACTCATGTCTCTCCACTGTACATGCACATCCAAATTTTGAATAAGATGATTAAGGGTTATTTCATTCATCTCACTATTGTGGTGTGTATGATCCTTATTTTAGCTTTAATTGAAGGAATTAATTAAAATGCTTGAATGGGATTATAGGAGGATATGTTCTGTATAAGGATTTGATAAGTAGTATTGGTTGAGAATGCATACTGATGAAATTGTAATGCAATATTGTCGAGGATCTTATAAGTTATATGTTATGTATTAAATCTGTCATAAACCTTTAGATGCTTATGAACTAGACTCCTACAATGGATATATGGCATTGATCTAAGTTGTACTTATTTGTGTAGTTCAATAATTTTTTGTCTTTTCCTAGAGCTTGCTAATAATTGCAAATTAATGACTATATTTTACTATGGATTATGTTGTAGTTATCTCATGCTCCACATAGTTGATATTATCGGTGAACAACCAATTTTATTCGATATTATCCTATTGAGTTGAGCTATTCAATGGGATAATCTGTTATGTGTTAATGTTGTTTATGATATTGGTGCAGAGGTTGTAAACACATTAAGCGATCACCCTCCCAGGTCTTGCAGAGCCCAAAGTATAGGAGGCATTTTAAAGTCCTCGTCAGTTGGTCCAGGTCCTTTGAGCTTCTATTGATTGGAATTGGAAATCTCATAGCTAGATTAGAAGACCAACCTGGTTATAGTGTAAAAAACAAACCAACACCCTCTACCTTTAACCCTAAACCCTAAACCATTAACCCTTAAACTCTAAACCCTTAAACCCTCAACCCTCTATTTCTCTCCCACTCTAAAATCTAAACCTTTCCTTGTCTTCTTTTATAATTTTCATTATTCTTATTTATTTTACACTTACATCTACAAATACACATACATATGCATTTACTATTTTCATTTATTTCTCATGTAGTTTAATAGTTTGATCGATTTCATATTATATGTGTTGAAGACATTAGAATTTCAATTACATTAATTTATGGATATGTTGTATCTATAACACGACAAAACCATATGCTCTTTGCATTTACACCTGCATTTAGAAATACACATTTATAGACATAGATATAGATTTCTTTAATAATATGTTGCATTTATTGTTCTAGGAGAGCATCCAGTAATTGCATTTACATTTAAATTTAAAAATACATATACATACATACATACATATATATATGTGTGTGTGTGTGTATCGTTTATATTCAGTGTTCAAAAACAACCCATTAGGTCTACACATGGATAAAATTTTATAAAATTAGATCTCCCATACATGTTTTGTTGAAACCTATGCTTGAACCTCTCATTTCACATGCTTTTCTTCACAAAACTATTGAGGACAGCAGCTATACCTTCTTTATTTCTCATCCTACGCCCTATTCATGCATCCTACAATTACAAAAATATCCATCGGGCCTGTTACACAAGCTACGATAATCACAAAAAGTGTAAGAGCCCCTTTATATCATGTTTGGACTACAAAACCCTCAAAATAGGGTAACTAGGCTGTATGCAAAGAAATGAAGATTTCTAACTCAAATCAACGCCTTAAGCCCTCAAATCATATTCAAATCAAAGCTAACACATATCTTCACGACCTAGAATTGATTTCACATCAAAATATGGCTGCATGTGACCGTATAGTGCTACATAACAAGAAAAATATAGAAATTTTGAAGAAAAACACAGATTTTCGAATGTCAAAAGCTTGTATTTTAAAGCCTCAACCATGAACAACCATTACAATGATCACTTTATGCCTTTTAAAGGCCTTTACATGTCAACCACTAAACAAAAACCTCTACAATTGATTTTTTAATCTTTTATGATCACATGAAACATAAAACACACTAATTTTAAGGTTGTTAACATCAATATTGAAATGTTTTAATTTTTTTACCTTTCAAACATTAAAAAGTACATCATTAAATTAATTATGTAATGGCATAAAAATTAAAAACATCATCAATTAATTATGTAACCACATAAGTCAAATATAATTCTATCAAGAAATTAATATCAAATAGATAATATAATTGCATAACTCAAACATTTCAATGTAATTGATCTTCTTCATCATCCAACTCTTTGTCTGTATCATCCGATCTAGATTCAACATTGTAAGGATTGTTCATATCATCATCATCATTATCGAGATCAGTTTTGATAATGCCATCATCCACATTGATATTATCTTCATGAACATTATCTCCTACATCATCATGATCTAGTTCCTCCTCTTCGACATCTTCGTCAAGGACATCATCTTCATCATCTTCTAGTTATTCGGTATCTTCTTCTTCCACTACATTATAATTTACTGACCTTCCTCTTGGATCATGTCTAACAACAAATGACCAACCTGGTTTACCTGGAACCTCTGAGTAAAATACCTACTCACATTGGCTTGGAAGAACAGAGGGCTCATTTCCAGCTCACTCGATCAACCTTGTATTAACCATGGTAAATCCATTATCATGTTCAATAATAGTTCTCTCAGGATTATTTTCATTTAATCGTAGCCTGTACCATGGGACGACAAACAAAATTAATCTAAAGGACTTAAATTCACACTCAAGTATATCATATAGAATCCCATAGTATCAATTTTCTAAGACTTCTGGATGTATGTTGCTTCTAGATGAAACATTACTCACCTGAAAGACTGTAGTTATACTAGAATCATAGGTTTTTTCTTCATGTCATCCAACATTTTGATTCAAAATTTATGACCATTCCACCACATAGCCTTGTGGTGTTTCACCTGTAATATGTCAAACATGTAAAAATTATTGCAATATCGTTAGTTGATAAACATATTTATTCTTGGCCGAATGTATGCAAAGAGAACAATCTCAACATATATATATATATATAATTAAAAATAATTAAATAATATGGGTGATTAATATATTTATATGCACCTATTTATCTCATAAACCATATGCTAAATCAATTTCCCTTTGTGTAACATTGGAATCTCCATTACGATGAGCTTGTTTAACCAATGAAGCCACACCTTCCCATGTTAATACGCGACCAGATTGTTGACATCGTTCAATCCATACTGTCATCCAATCAAGATTGTTGGTGACGTAAAAATGTAGTGCATCCCACTTTTGACCAACTGCATAAAAAAAATTGAAATTCACAAACGACGTATAATGAGTTAAATACCACAGTATACGACCTTAATTTATAATTGATGTATATTTAAGATTAAATATTAAATAAGTATAATATACATAAAAACTATATGTAAAATGTATTCCAATTAATCTCCTTGACCATCTCATAATTACCTCTCACTTTCCTCAATCTACCTTTCCCCATCAAGTACTCGCCTTCGAATTTGTTAATTGAATTGGGATCCCAAATGCGATCTACATGGATCTTTGCTACAAACTTAGGAAGATATTAACTAATGTATACCATGGTCTAGTATACCATATATCCCTCCACCATAGAACCCTTACGATGTGCTCTTTTTCTAACCAAATCCTTCAAAATTTCATGTGCCTCTCAACCATCCACATTAACCTTATGTGTATAGGTCCACACAGTTCAATCTCCTCAACTTGGTGTATGAGGTAGTGTTCTTGTGCATTGAAAAATGTCGAAGGTAGACACTTTTGCATTTCACACATTAGATGAGGAATTTTTCTCTTCCAATAATTTATATCTTCTTTGTGGATTTCTTTAGATGACAACCATCTACAAGTGATTCAAGGCACAAATATATTAACAAGATTTAACAAAAATATACAGTATATTACATACCAAGTAAAAAAAATGGCAATTGTAAGATGTATACAAAAAATTGAACAAATATCACTACTTACCTCATTTATTTTCAAAGATCATATATAACTTGCTTGACATTTTTGTCAAAGTTGTCTGGGAGAGATAGAGGTAAAACATACTGCATCAATTATAAAATGATCTTTTCATTATTTTTCCAAAACTAGTAAACACAATACACTAAAAAGTACATGCATTATACAAGTGTTTATAAAACACCAAAATAATTACCTTAATGAAGGTATGCCAATCATGCATTTTCATCCTTGACCCAAATTTACCTTTCTTTGTTATTATATTGTTTATGTTCACAACAAATTATGTGGGAAATAGATTTTTTCGTATGACTTATTTTATAGTATTGCTTTGCTGCTCTGTTAATAACCAAGGAAGGAAACTTATATTCATTTGGTCTCCATTGCTATTTAATTGAATGACATTTTTCATTGCATGATTGGCTTCCTGAATGTCACTACAAATTTTGACAATTTTTTGTTTTTTATGCCTTCCATCCAATATTTTCCATAACATTTCTATTATATTCTTTCCGATATGCATTGTATCAAACAAATGGACAATTTGTAGCTGTTCATAGTAGGGAAACCTACTAATTATTGTCTGGGATAACTTTTTAGTCCCTGTGGAAGCCGACAATTAATGCCTTGATGACCTTCATGAAGCATATAAGTTAAAAAAATTAACAACGATAATCATTTTCAATTACAACATGAGTAAACATAACACAATATAAAAATATAGATTCAAAACATATCATATATGATAGATAAACAATTTGATTTGATGTATAACCTTGATGATTAATTCTCTTATATTCCAACTTCCATAGGCGAGGTGTCATTCTTCCTGGTTTTGATGTAGTCTCTTTTTTCCCATTGAAAAGATGTTTTTCAATAGTTCAATACTTATGATTTATATGGAGTAAGCCCCTATACTCATCAAATACATGCTTTCCTAAACTTTTTGAATGACGAGATTTCATCTTGGGACCACAAATTGGACATGCAAAATTTCCCTTTGTTTTAAGACTTGCAAGATCATATATAATTAGATTAAATATGTCAATTTTTATAATTATATATAATAAATAGATTATTTTTAAAACATGAATGATATCTACTTCATCAAATTAAATATTGTTAAAGTGCAGTCGAACATTATAACATACCACAAAAATGTGTTAGCCCTAGGGCATCATGAATTGTCCATACAAGCATTGCATGGAATTGAAATTGTCTTTGTCCTATTGGTCTAGAGATGTCATACATAGTGATGCCATTCCATAACTTTAGTAACTCCTTGATAAGAGGCATTATATATACATTCATATCTTTAACTTGGTACTTACCTAGTTGAATGAACATAAACATTACATAATTATTATAACCATTTTACTGCAATATATATAAATTAATGAACATGACTATTGAATGAAAAAAATATGTCATTATGCAACAAATAAGACAAATGAGATGCTACTATGTTAAATAAAATTGATGTAAAAAAATACCTAGAACAATCATTGACAACATTATGTGCTCCCTCTTTATTGACATCCATGGAGGAATGTTATTATTGATAACAAAAACAGGCCACACTGAGTAAATAGATCTCAGCTCTCCAAATGGATTGACACCATCCACTCCCAATGAAAGCCTAAGATTATGAGGTTCTTCTTTAAAGTGTGATCATATTTCCTCCATGTCCCTAAATGCAGAACCATCCATAGGCATTTGAAGAATGTCATCTCCACTTATATTTCGTGTATGGTAATCCATAAATTACGCTAAGCTTTCACACCTAAATAATTGTTGCATACGTTGAACAATGGGAATATAACAAAGAACCTTGTGAGACACCTTTTTTGTTAGTTGATCATTTTGATATCTACTAATATGACATTTTGGGCATTCTGTTACAAATTCCTGTTGTTTATGATGTATAATATGATCATTGGGGCATGCATCTATTGCTTGATACTCCATTCTGATATCTTTCATAATGGCAGATAAATCTCAGTATGAGCAAGGGAAAATATTTGATAGTGGTAACAAAAATTCAAAAATCAATCTACAACAAAAAATAAGTTGTTAATATAAAGAATATTAATGGTACATATTTCATCCTTTATTTACTAGTGATGAACTAACAACAATTAAAATAGATGAAAAAGGGTGACATATATGACATACCTTAACATCCGTGAGATTTCTATGTTTGATAAACCATTCATAACCTTCAAGTTCAACAACAATAATACAACAAAGAGAAGAGCTATTTGGGAGCCTTCATAAAGGGGCTTGTATGCCTTCTCAAGTACAGGTAAATCATGAACATCATCAAATTCATCTTGATCATCATGATTAGCTCTACCACTAAATGTGTCATGGATCAATGTATTCATACCATCATCTTCAACTGTGTTTTCTGGCGCATGATCATCTTCTTCCATAGGATCATTAACTTCATCTCCGATATTCACAGCTCCATGTTCATCCACTTACAAAACCACATTCTTTGGGCCATGATAATCCATATCATTTGCCCTAGGGTGCCCCACCTTTATAATGATAGACACAAATAAACCATGATCATGATCAAGTGATTTTATATATATATATAAAATGTTAAAACGATATAAAAATTTACAAATTCAATCAATATAAACACATATAATGAACAACTTACCAATGGACAATAATCATGCCCCCCTTCAACTTGACCATCTTGCCTATAATGTTTCTTAGCTATTGTGATTAAAAGTCATCTTGTCTTTAAGCCCTTGCAATTATTGCAAGGACAATAACATTTCCCATCACCATTGCTTTTCAATTTAACCCACAATCTATCAAGTGTCTCTTCATTTTGTTCTGGACTAATATTATCTGACATGATTTTTCTTTAACAAGCTTGACTATTTAGATCTTTAAAAAATATCAAAATCACACTCCAATAATTTTTATTCATAAACAGGTAACAAAATCTAATAATTCCAATATTTTACACCAAAACAATTTGGCATGCAACCACCCCTGCAAAAGAGAAGATAGTCTGAAGTTAATGACCCCAAAAAACACTTTAAAATGATAATTCCAAAACTTATTAAATTCTAATTTTACTATGATTTCCAACTGTTAAGACTCCTAAAATCAAAATATTTAACTTGATCACAAACTTCCTACAACGATGGAGGTAACGAGCTAGTAAGAGCAAGTGACCCATTCGTAAGGAGCAACAAGTCAGAATCATCATTGTTAATGTCAATATTGATTTATCCTTTTAGTTAAAGATGCAATGTGTCACTTCTTATGACGAGATTATCCCTAGGGCCCTCAACAATGAGAGAGCCCTAATCACACAAGGAAGCACACATTAGTAGAATTTGACAAATAAATGATTAGGTGACCAAAACTTTTAGTCACAACAACTAAAAATGACTAAATTCTACTCATTTTTTGCAACTTAGCTATAAATGAGTAAATAAATTACTAGTTTGGTCATTGATTAAAAATTATTTAGTTAAACAAATAAAAATGACTAAATAGTTAGTCATTTATTTAGTCACAATCCATTTGAATAAATGATTTAAGGAATCAAGAATATAGCCCTCCAAAATACTCTAAAAATTTAATAAACATACTCTAAAACTTTTTTCAAAATCTTATTTTCAGGTGTAGCGCATCATAATGGAGTTTTCATTTTAATAAACATACTCTAAAACCTTTGTCAAAACATTATTTTCAAGCATAGAACGCTAAAATGGGGAAGTGTTTCCGTAAATAATGATAGAGAACGGTGAGGAGATGTGCGTGAAAGGAGGCATAGGATTCATTGTTTCTTATCTCATTCCTGCTCTGCTCAACAAATCTTACATTGTTCTCACTACTATTTGTAATCTATGTATTTACTTGACATATATTTGAAAAATCTCAAATTCCTTTAGAGGCTTTCAAAGTATCAATGTATCCTATATAGGGTTTAGAATAATTTCTTTTAATTAAAAAAATAAATAAATGATGTATTTCCCTGTAATTAGATAATGTGGAGATCTCCTAAATCTACCCCAGCACACTATCCTCTTTGGCATTGTATTCATTACTCTAGCTACTAGGGTTTTACATGTGACATATTTAATAACTTCATGACCATGGATTTTAAATAGGTCTCAGTATTTTCTTTAATCCTTTTCATGGTAACCCTTGAGTTCCATAATCCACCTTCAATCTCTTCTAAGAACGGTGTCTAAAGCTAGACTGCATAGTATGCATATAAAGCAAGTTCTTCATAGCTGCCATTGTTCCAAACCACCACTCACTACCTTGCATAAAATGTTTCCTCCATAAGCACAATAATATGTTTTAAAATCATGGTTTCTAGTGATTGACCATTAAGGTCACCACTTTCATCATGAAGATACAATAAGATTTTTTTTTCAAACTCAAGGAATTATGCAAGGTAACATTGTGAATTTTTTGTTGTGTAGGATTTGATTTTCCTGCACATTTACTTCTTTGCTAACTTCCTTTAAGACTGGGTATTGCACCCTCAACTACAATCTCAAACAACTCACTCACTATCACTTGAAGATTCTTTTCATGAGCATCCTTCTATAAAATCAAACTATTCCCTATAGACTACCTACTTACTACAGGGGACTCTTTGTTTCATGGTATTGTAATTCTTAAGATCCTTCAACCTTATTGAAACTACTTCACAGTCCACAAGGTATTATTCACTATTCTCCCATCTTTGATGAGTCTCAAAACACTGCTCAAACATGCAATCTAGTACCTCCATTATACAATAATGGCTAAGAAGAAACATTGAACCTATGATTACCACTGTTACTTCATTTGGACAATCATTCCCTGATTGCATTTTCATTTTCTAACACTACCAAAAGCATTTGAAAAACCCTTAAGGTTAGGAAGGGGGTAAGGAAACTCACTATTAAAATCTCCACTTTAGTATGCAAGGTTTGAGCTTTATTATCTTGTCATTGCTCAGCCTCTTTTTGACTATCACATCTCAAGTGACTGTCATTCTTCTTACCGCAGATTCCATTTACAAATGTCACTAAGCTACATAGTGTGCTTGTTATTGGCTACAATATTTAGATTGCAATATTTTGTTATTACCTACAATGTCTCAATCTTTCTGGTATTGCAACCTCACTAATCCGCTATATTTATTGTTTATGTTTCTACAGATGCCTAGGGTTTGTACCCTAATCATGCTCTTACAAATGCTTCTGTTTGTATTAAAAAAACCTTAAATCTTGGGTCAGAAAATTAGTTTTCTTGACAAAGTTGTGGTATGATCTTGGATTGTATCTTAGAGTGCGTGGGAAGATTGTGTTTGATCATTAAGGTATGTAAACCTAATCAGGGAAATGTATCCTATATATCATGGGTCTTTCTTTAATACTTTCCATATTGGTTATTAGCATATCACATTATTATAGTTTGCAGTAACCCAATATTGCATTCAAATATGTAACAAACTTGGTTTGTAGTTTAAACTATACACTTTTAAGTAACATTCATAAGGTTTAGAAAATCTTGATCACTCTCTAGAATAGCCCATTAAACATGGGTTGTGCTTGAATGCACTACATAATTGATATAACACAATCACTTTGCATATCAACCAGAGTTATAGGCTCTTTATTGCAGCAAGAGGTAATCACTTTTCAATCATGCTATAATTACATCCTAACCTGTTAAACTTGAGACAACCTGAATGCACCCAATGAATATTGACACCTACATTATACAACCTAAATTAACTACACTATATGAGTGCCTCCATTTCTATCACAACATAGCCACATTAAACTTGCGTCACACATGAATGCATCCTCTATTTGTTATAGTAAAAATGTGCCACATGACCAATAGAGTTATGGATCACATAATTATAGTCACAAGAATTTGTTCCTTGGTTGTGATCTTATGGTGATTCCACACAACAAAATATAGACATGAAATTCTCAAAACCCTAAACCTCTAACAATGAAATTTGATGAGATGTTGCTTTAAAATATGATTTTCAAACTTGGAACTACAAATTTGACTTCACAACTGAATTTTGCAAAAAGACAATCACTACCCTCAACCTGGCGATATCTTCTTGATTTTTTTTAATTTTTCCCAAGAAAATATTCCTTAGTTCTCCACAAACTATCTCAAGTAGAGCAAAACACTCTTGCAATAAATTAGGCGTGAAATCACTTTTCTTTATGTTTGCTACAATTTGATTTTTTTCTATTTTTCATGTTTGTCAAAATTTCGATGAAACTGATAGATGACATTTTGATGAAACCCAGGATCATCAAAATTTTGATGAACGTCGAGGATAAACTTACAAAAAATTGAAAATTACACATCAATTTTTACAAGCACCTGATGATACATCAAATTATACATATTTCGTTGGACATTTTCGTTAGATTTTGCAGTCAAATGAGCTAGTGTAAAAATAAGAAAGTTCCTTGATGATGATGAACAAGAAGACCATACAACTTTGCTTCATGAATTTCCCAAACTTTTCACTTGGAATTATTTAGATATTGTCAAGAATTGATCCTAAGATTCTAACACACAACATAGTCCTTGCTGAAAATGCTAAACCCATTAGACAAAAGATACAAAAGATGAATCCTAAGATAGCCTTGCTAGTTAAGGCCAAGATTGTGAAGCACCTTGAAGTTGGTTTTATACTTCCCATAGACTATTCTCCTTGCATCTCAAAAATTGTCGTAGTTGCAAAACTGGATAATCGTATTAGGATGTGTATGGACTTTCATGATTTGAATAAAGCATCTTTAAAAGATGACTTTCCCCTTCCTAATATTGATAGGATAGTGGAATTGACTATAGGGTATGCTTTGTTGTCATTCATGGATGGATTCTCTTGATACAATAAAATCTTTATCAATCCTCAAGATCAATACTAAACCGTAGATTTTTGGGATAGGGGACTCTCTTACACTTCTAGGGTTTTTCACCTAAAAGAAGAAAGGAATCCCAAAAAAATTAATGGCTCACTCAAGAATAAGCCCTTGATATTCCAAAGCAACGATGATTGAAATTTTTCTAAGGGAAATGTACTAGATGCAAAGAAATGATAAAAGAGATTGATTATTAATGCAAAACTAAGGAAATGAAAATTATTTGAAAACACAAACAGTGATATGCAAAATGAACTAAAAATGCAAGTAAACTATAACAAAAATTAATGGGATTGGAGGGGTGCACCTGGAAACTAGAAAGTGATGGAGAGGAGCTCTAGAATCCTATAGAAATCACTGTTGAAGCCAACTGGGACACTTATGCCAAGCTGGGTGGCTTAGTCATGTTTCAAGGCAATTCTACTAGAATAATTTTTAGAAAAAAGGGTACTTAGAACTGTAAAAATCACTTTTCAAGCCTAGAAATGGGACTATTCACCACTGATGGAGACTTAGTCCACTTCCATATTTCAAGAAATTCAAAGGTGCAATATGTAGCTCCTAGTCTTCATTTTTACTCCTGACAGGTTTATGGATCCCAAACCTTGATTTTCAAGGCTGCAAGTGACTTTTGTGTAGATTTTGACCTAACCAATAAGGATATGAATTCAACTAGTTTGAAACCTATTCTTCAATCATGTCCAAGCCATCCAATTACCTAAATCTGTAATCACACAAACAAAGAGAGAGAAAATGTTGATTGTTAGGGATTGGGGTTTTGCCTTGGTCAAACCCCATTTAGGTAATCAAACCAAAATGATGAAACACAATAATAAAGCATAGAACATGAAAAAATGTAATTATAAACTTTCCACGATGAAGGATCTTTAATTTTTGTAGTAATTGATGGAGAATCTTGCTCTTGAATACCACATAATTGATTAATTGACTTGATAGCATGTAGACTTGATGATACTTCAATAATGGATGGATGAAAGTTCTCCTTTTATAGAGGAGTGTTAAGTGAATGGCTAGAATAAGGATCACGACCAAGGGATGAGATTAACTTAGAAAATAATATAATCAAGGGTGGAGGTTAATTGATAGAAGAAAGACATAAATAAAGACTTGAGGTGGAAGATAAGATTGACACAAAAAAAGAGGTTGTTAGAGAAAATTAAATAATAAAAATTATTTAATTTTAGGTGGCCAACCTAGGAGAAATAAATAACATATTGATTTTATTTATTGAAAAAGAATGGTGAGAACTTATAGTTAGATAATTAAATAATTAAAAATAATTATTTAATTATAGAGGAAAGGTGGAGTGTTAAACATTAAATAATTAAAATAATTATTTAATTAGGGAGATAAAGAAAGGATAAATGATTAAATAAATATATCATCTATTTAATTATAGAGAGAAAAGGCTAATGAATAATTAAATAATTGAAATGATTATTTAATTATAGAAGAAGAGGGAAAAGCTAACTTTTGAATTAAAATTAAATTAAATTCAAAATTGGGGAAAAAGGACTAGTTACGACATAAGAAGCATAAATTATAATAAGGCAGACCAAAACAAGTTTGAAAATGTAAAGAGATACATTTTTCTACACTACATTTAGCCCGCACTTTAGTGAGAGTATGAACTTGCTTCAAAATCACACTAAAGTAGACATTCAAGAGGGGTCCAATTGTACCAACGTAGATGACAAAGGATGACAAATATCAAGGTAGTGGTTAGGCCCCCAAGATCCAAGATCCTAAGTCAAACCAACATGAGCACAAAAGCACACACACAAGGTGTATAATATGCATCAAAATAATATACACAATCATACAATGTCAAGAACTAAAAGAAAGGAAAATGAGAAGAAATAGAAATAAGAATGAGGTGGATCAAGCTTTGACCATTTGTCCAACACGATGTGGATCAGATCTAGGATATTTTTCCAAAAATGCATGCTTACTCTGAGGCAACAAAACTCTTGGTTGTTCACTAGGTGATAAATCCTAAAAAGGTGAGAAACATACACTCATGTCCAATATGCACTCACACATACACACTGGCTATGGGGAAATTAATGCCTCGAAATGGGCTTCCCGCTTAACCATACCAAAGTTATACCTCCTGATAACTTTAATATGACACCACAAAAGAAAATGCTTTTTGTAAATTTTTTTGAATTTCATGTAAAAATTTTGTTAAAGGGGATTTCTCTTTGTTCATGTAAGGTCTTCTTCTTAGGGAGCATTGTGACTAATGTCTCCAAGAGAGGACAAGTCAAGGTGTCAAATCATTGCTCATGTGATGCCTCGTTCACATCATGCCATGTCAGAAGATCGTACACTCTTGGATGGAATAAAATGCAATGACACCACCAAGAAGAGGACACATCACAAGAAAAAGAAAAATCACGCATAAATTTTTTTCGAAAATATGTCATCTATTTATACCCTCACTTTAAAGTAGTTGCTACACCATCACTTCGAGAAATTTCTTTAAAGTAGCTAATGATGAATGAAAGAAGACATGAGAGCCAACTTGGAAAGCCCTATGCCAAGTCATATGTTTCAAAATTTAGCTACATCATGAATAAGTATGTCAAATGCGAGCCAAATTAAGACATGTTATCCACATCCCAAGCTTGCTCTTATATGTTCATGACAGTTTGATGACTAGCCAAAAGAGACAATGATAGGTGACATACAAGGATAAGGCTTCCTAACCGCTTGCCCCCACTTAGTGCAAGACAAGGGTGAGCTTGAAATGGATGATGATATGCTGCTCCTTGCAATAGTGAGTATGCTATGATCCTACAACTATTTCATGGAAAGGAGCAACAACTAATGTTATTTATGTTGATAAGTAAACAAAGTTTCTACTTGATACATATTTAAGGAGATGTTTATTAGTTTAGGATGTACCAAGGTTCAATTTGTCATGGAAGAATCTTTTATGATAGTGTTGACATTGGATGAGGATTTTGTTTTGAGGGACAATAGCCAAGATCAATAGGTTGTATAGGGACATGGATACATTGTTTTATAGAATCACATCCTTTCCCAAGTTGTTGTCCAAAAAATTTTGTCACTTGTTTTGGATTGGATGATTGTTCAATTTCCTCAAAGTTTGGTGTGGATGTTGTCTTTACTTGAAAGGTGGTTGAAGTGAATTTTTTTGACATAACCTCTTTTTCTCTTCCCTTTTCATATTATTTTTTTCTGATCATGTATTCCCCCATGGATGAAGAAATGAAATCAAAGGTTTTCAAAGCCTCTTCCAATAACTTTTTGGATTCTTCAATTTTCTTTTGTATTTCTATATCATTTTTCTTAGTACTGATCATAACACATGTAACCTTTTTTTTTTTAGGAGTAGAAGGTGACTTGTCATAAAGTCCTAACATTTGTGTCAAGGTTTCATGATTTTCAAAGCATTCCCATGATGGTGGTAAATCTATATCTTGAGCAATTTAGCGTGCTTCAGAGTGAGGTTGATTCTTGGTTTATACATGATAGTGTTGATGTGTGCTTGCACCATAATATTCTTCCTAGCTAGAGATTTTTAGGAGGGAAGCAAACAAGATATTGATCACATTACATTAATAGGTTTTTTAGAGTAATTTCATCACAAGGAGAGGAGAAATCAAGAGAAGAAAAAGCATCACATTCTTGTTTTTTGATGATTGGATCCTTTTTCTCAATTATGTATTCTTGGATGGGGGAAACACTAGGAAAGGAAGAAAGAATATTATCATGACTTTCAATGAATAGTTATTTTAATCCCAAAATATCTTCCTCACTAGTAGAAGAGACATTAGGAGAAGAACAAGTATAATTATCATGATTATCTATGATTACACCCCTTTGTCCAATAATGTCATCCAAAATAGGGGAATAAAAAGAAAGAGAATTGGCATAGGTCTTAAAGTTTTGATCATCTAATGCCAACATATCCCCCTCATAAATAATGTGATTGTCATGATTTCTCACAAAAACATTCTCACAAATAAAGGAGGAGTTAGAAGATGAATGTAGACTAGGTAGAGGGATGTTAAGAGATGTGTTTATGAACTCATTCTCTTGTGCCATAATATGTTCCAAAGTAGGAGAGGTTATAGAAGGGGTATGTGCAGGATCATCATGGAAAAAAATAGGTGCTTAAGTGGTGATAAAATTTAGAAAAATCAGAGTTAGGAAACTTGACATAAAAGTTTGAATAAGTTATCTATATTATTTCGAAAATATGTAAGAATAGAATTTGTAGCATATTGAATGTAGTTTCTGAACTATTAGGTTTATTTTTATTTTTAAATCTATTTCGTGAAAATTTGAAATTTCAATGTAGTAGTACTTAAATTTCAGGGAAAAATTAAGAAGTAGATGTCTATCTGACCACCCTAACCACAAACAAATGATAATATTTTTTTATAAGATTTTAGATAGAAGTAGAGAACTCATGTCCCGATGTGATGCATATTTTTTTGTAATTTTTCCAAGTAAATAATTAATTATGATTTTTTTATTAAATTTTTTTAAAAATATAAAAAATCGTATGTCTGACCACCTTAACTTGGTCAAAACTTCATGAAATTGATTTTTTTAATCCTATAGTATGCGAACCATAGAATGTGACACACGTTTCAAATTCAAAAAATGTGATACCATTTGAAAACTCTAGATGTTTTTCAACCAACCTATCAATTAGGACTTTAGTCATAATTCAAATAGAAAATGAATAATCATTATTTATTAAATTCAAAGTAAAGAATAATTTATATTGGTGGAAAGCTGAGAATCTCCTTTAAAAACCCATTTCATTTCATCAATTTTGGGTAAAAAAAGTTGTCAACCACATACCCTATACATACCCATCATATCACCACTTTTTGGACCATCACGATCTTGCACATACCCGAAGAGGAGCTTTCAACATTGTCATGATTCTCAATGGGTGTATCTTCTAACATCAAAATACCTTTGTCACATGTAGGAGATATATTGGGAGAAGAGGGACTATGATTAGGATGATTGTCTATGCTTTCATATTCTTCTATCACTTCATTCCCATAAATAGAAGAGATATTAGAGGGTGCAGAACTATGGAGTGTGTCAACATTGTTATTCTCTTGCACCAAGAAACTCTTATAACTAGGAAATATATTGGAAGGATGACTATCATTCTTGCCAATAAGCTCATAGAAAATTGAATACATGATGTTTTCTTAAAGATTCTCATGATATTCTTCATCAATAGGAGAGATGTTAAGAGGGGGGGAAATTTTATTGTTGTTCATACTTTCATCCTTTTTCTCTAAGATCTCGTTCGATTGTTACATAATTTCCACCCTAGTGGGAGAGCTTTTAGGAAAGTGAAAAACAATAGGTTCATCGAATTTCATGGTTGGATTTGATAAAGTAGATTCACCGCTCATACGAGAGGAATCAAGAGTAGGATATCTAGGAGTTTCATGGTTACCAATGATTGGAAAATTTTTCTTCAAATAAGTCATCCCACATGGTAGGGGCATTAGGAAAGGGATGAATAATATTCTCATGTCTCAATGAGGATATCTTCTAACACAAAACTATCTTATACATGTCTAGAGAAGATATTAGGAGAAGAAAAGGTTTGATTGTCATGATTATCTACATTTATATCCTCATGTCCTAGAATGTCTAGAGTGGGAGAGTTAGGATTTTCATAGCTCTTAATCATATCATCCAAAAAAATGAGTTTGTCATGATCATTTAGAATTTTATCCTTATGCACTAAAGCGTTTTCACAAGTAGGGGAGGTGTTAGGAGTTGTGGCAATGATTTCAGTTCTGTGTGTATTAGTGTTTTTCCAATGGGGAGGAGAAGGAAGAAAAGAAGGACTCTCATGATCATCAATGATTGTATATTCTTTCACTAAGATACCTTCGTCACCAATGGGAAAGATATCGAGAGAAGAAAAATTATGATTATCATGGTTATCAATTCTTGCATCCTTTTGTGTCAAACCTTTAGTTGATGATTTTAGTGAGAGGAAGTCCTTGAGGGATTGATCTAACATGTCTAATTCATCGCTACTAAAGGGATTGGATGATATTATTTTTCTAAATTGAATCATTTTTTGAGTTGTTACATTTGATATTTTTAGTTTTTTATTTTCATTTTCTAATGAATCAGATCTAAATGAAGTAGAAACTAATGTTGAAAAGGAAAATTGAAAAAATCTAATGCTATCCATAATTTCCATGAATGTAAATAATGTTATTTCTAGTAATAAAAGCTATGCAAACTTAAAAGTAAATGTAAAGACATAGGATAAAATGAAACTTTTTAGATTTCACACAAGGTAATGTACTGATTATATTATGCAATGATATGAAATGAAATGTTGTGAATGCATAATTGAAATTAAGAAATGCATGAAATGAGACAAATTAAGTGAGATTTAGTGAAATGCATGTAACAAAAAATTAACCAACTGATACAAATAGTTAATTGCAACAAACGAAAGTGCAAAAATAGGGTTTTCAATGAGATGAAAGGTAGTTTTAGGGGTATAAAGGGACAAGTCACCCAAGGTAGAGAATGATTCCCAATGGGGATTTTTTTTAGATTGATTTTTATGTTTTTTGTTTTGTATGATGCAAACCTAAGATGCAAATGTAGAATTTCAGAAATTTCTAATGATTTGAGATGCAAAAATGCAACCTATATGTACTTTCACTAATGCAAAATTTGAAACCCTATAATTCAACATAACTAATGCAAAATGCAATGAAATTTTAATGTAAGCTACTCCTAGGATGTAAATGCATTCCAAATTAGAAATATGATGCACTAAATGCAAGTTCACTAAAATGAACCATAGGTTTTTGGGATAGGGGACTCTCTTACACTTCTAGGGTATTGCACCTAAAAAGAGAATAAAATCCCAAAAACCTTAATGGATCACTCAAGAATAAGCCCTTGAGATTCCAATGTAAATATGATTCAAATATATCTAAGGGAAATGTCCTAGATGGAAAGAACTGATAAAAGAGATTGATTATTAATGTAAAACTAAGGAAATGCAAATTGTTTGAAAACACGATGTGATATGAAAAAAAATAAAAATGCAAGTAAACTGTAACAAAAATTAATGGGATTGGAGATGTGCACCTGGAAACTAGAAAATGATGGAGAGGAGCTTTAGAATCCTACATAAATCCCTGTTGAAGCCAACTAGGACACTTACGCCAAGCTAGGCAACTTAGTCTTGTTTTAGGGAAATTTTGTCAGAACATGTTTTAGATAAAAGGGTACTTAGAACTGTAAAAATCAATTTTCAGGCCTAGTAGTGGGACTAATTACCACTGATGGTGACTTAGTCCACTTCTAGATTTTGGGAAATTCAAAGGTGCAATCTATAGCTCCTGGTCTGCACTTCTGCTTTTGACAAGTTTCCAAATCTGAAATCCTAATTTTTGAGGTTGTAATTGACATTTTGTGTAGATTTTGACCTAATCAATGAGGAGATAACTTAAACAAGTTTTAAACCTATTATTCAATCATGTCCAAGCCATCCAAGCACCTAAATCTGCAATCACACAAAGGAAGAGAGAAAATGTTGATTGTTAGGGATTGGGGGTTTTCCTTGGTCAAACCCCGTTTAGGTAATTAAACCAAAATAATGAAACAAGATAATAAAGCATGAAACATGAAACAATGGAATTAGAAACTTTCCATGATGAAGGATCCTTAATTTCTAAAACAATTGATGGAGAATCTTGCTCTTGAAGACCACCGAATTGATGAATTAACTTGACAACATGTAGGATTGATGATACTTCGATAATGGATGGATGAAAGTTCTCCTTTTATAGAGATTTAAGTGAATGTCTAGAATAAGGATCACGATCAAGGGATAATATTAGATTAGAAAATAATTTAATCAAGGGTGGAGCCTAATTGAGAGAATAAAGACATGGATAAATAAAGACTTGAGGTGGAAGATAAGATTGACACATAAAAAGAGGTTATTGGAGAAAATTAAATAATAAAAATTATTTAATTTTAGGTGGCCAATATAGGAGAAATAAATAAAATATTGATTTTATTTATTTAAAAAGAAAGGCAAGAACAAATAATTAAAAATAATTATTTAATTATAGAGGAAAGGTGGAGTGTTAAACATTAAATAATAAAAATAATTATTTAATTCTAGAAGAAGAGGGAAAAGCTCACTTTTTCAAATTAAAATAAAACTAAATCCAAAAGTGAGCAAAAGGGACCATTTAATGCATAACGAAGCATAAATTTGATTAAGGTTGGCCCAAACAAGTTTGAAAATGTAAAGAGATACATTTTTCTATGCTTCAAATACAAAATAACATTCACCATAGCTTGGGGAACATTTTGTTGGGTAATGATGCCTTTTGGATTAAAGAATGTAGCCACAACGTATAAATGAGCTATGACATTAATATTCCATGATTACATACATAAGATTTTAGAAGATTATGTCGATGATATTCTAGCCAAATCTTTAACTCGTTAAGATAATATGAATATTCTTCGAAACATCTTCGAACAAATGTGAAAATACAAGATGAGACTAAATTCAAAAAAGTGTCTTTTGTGTAGATAGTGTTAAACTTTTAGGTTTTATCGTATCTCACATAGGCATTGTGGTGGACACCAAGAAAATTGATGCTATAGTTAACATGCCACCTCCTAGAAACATTTCTCAATTACACACCTTACAAGGAAGAATTCAGGCTATCCACCATTTTGTATCATCCCTAGTCGACCAAACATTATGATTTACATATTTTCTTAAGAAAGATGTTCAACTTAATTGGAATAAGTACTATTGAAAATATGATTTTGAGAATTTAAAAGATTATCTCAACACTCCATGGATTTTACAACTTGGGATGTAGAACAAACCATTTATCATTTATATGGCAGCATAGACCCATGCTCTTACAACATTGTTGGCTCAACAAGACATAAATGGTAAAGAACATCCTATTTATTACATTAGCCAAACTCTAATTCACTATGAGAAATAATACAGAATGATAGAGAATTAATATTTGTCTCTTGTGTTCACCACAAGTAAATTGAGACATCACCTATTAAACATTGAAATACATGTGATGACGAATTCGATCTTTTAAGACATGTTTTTACTAAAAAAAATTTATCAGGACGCTTAACTAAGTGGGTGATGTTGTTAACTAAGTGTTACCTTGAGTTTGTTTCAAAAAAATAAATTAAAGGTCAAGCCTTGATCGAACAACTAGCTGATGCTCCTTCTCCTTTAGCATTTCCTACACTAGTACACAAATAACAATATATGACTAAATAACCTACTAAAAATTGCATATAAATGACTAACTTTAGTCATGTGACTATTAGTGGTTTATTTTTAGTCATTTATAACACCACTAAATTTATGTCTAAACAATTTTAGTCATTTATTTAGTCATTGATTTTAGCCATTAATTTGGTCATTGATTTGGTCATTAATTTAGTCATCGATTTAGTCATTTATTTAGTCATATTTTTTAGTCATTAATCTTAGTCACATGACTATTTTAGTGGTTTATTTTCATCATTTATAACACTGGTAAATTTATGACTAAACTATTTTACTCATTTATTTAGTCATTGATTTGGTCATTGATTTAGTCATTAATTTAGTCATATATTTAGTCATTAATTTAGTCATTGATTGTTGTTATTTAATCATTAATTAGTCATATATTTCATCATTATAAATCAAATCTAACTTAATTAATCCTCACAAATTTATACATATAAACTTCAAGTATAATAGATATTCAAATGTTAAAAAACACCATGAAATGAAGACTAAAATGCTTGAAAAAATATGATTGATCAGACATAAACACAAAAAGATTGCAAATCAAGAGGATCCACAACACAGTATTTATGAGTGGAGAAAAAACCACTCTGAAAATTTACTTCATTAAGCCTCATTGGCAAATCAAAATCTCATTGGTTACATTCAATGTCTCAGTGACATTGTACAACTTATAGACACTATATAAACATAATACTCCTTTTTTCATATATTTATACTATTTTCCCCTTCCTTAATTGCAGTCCTTTTGGAAGGGCAGTGATCTCCTATAGGCGCTTGACCCATTTAATCCCCTTTCAAATCCACATCTCTCCTGCCACTATTGGTTTTGGCTCCCCCAAACTCTTCCTTGTTGGTATTCACCTTTCACTTCTCCAATTTAGAGCTACAACCTGAAAATAAGGTTTCAAAATTTGCACATCAAAAACTCAGAAAAGTCAATATTACAAGATAAAATCTATTATTATTTATCTGCATGGTGTTTTTTATTAAGATAGCATGTTATTAAATAATTTATCTAATAGCTGATTTCTATATGAATGCAAGTATTCTTATATATTCCACACATTGTAAATTTTCCATAGGTTATAAATAAAGGGAAACCTCCCCTAATGATTTTAACAAAAAGTATAGGATGCTCCACTTACATGAAGTATGTCCACAGGGTTGAAAACTTTTGTGACCTTCCCTCATGACATGTTCATTGCCATGACACTCAACCCTCCCTGTAATGTTATAAAATTTCTAGAACAACCTCATACTAGTTAGAAGGATAATTTGAATCATCAATGATAAAATAATAATAACAATAAATAAAGAGCTTGCCACCAAAATGATCATTAATTAGGAAGAGAAAAAAAGATAAGACTAAAGTTTAGTACTAGAGGTTGATAGGTTCTCAACTGATATGCCATATGGAAAACACCGCCAAAAAAAGTTAGGGTGAGGTCGTTCAACTATATCTTTCACAGCATCAGTTACAACAACAGTTACAAGTACTAAGAACAAAAGCCCTATCATAGACTCAGATCAAGAATATCAATTTATCAGTAGCTATCCTAAATAAACTGAAATAGAAAACCATTTATATACAAAGACAAAATGCAAAGAAAATAATAATGTTACCTAGAATAGCATGGTGTAACTCATTAATATTTCTTTGAAAAAAATAGTAAATACAAATTACAATGGATGGTACAACTACTGCAAGTATCTGATAACAGTTAACACCCTTCTTGAGAACTCAATCTATTTGTAACCTAAGATGATTCACTATGCTTTGGCTATCTTCTTGTTATATTCAAGCATCTGGAGAATATCTATAGAATGTTCAACCTTGGTGTTAACATAGACCCAAAAATCAACTTCTAATACCATCTACAATCTGCACTTTCAAGGTGTAAAATTGGAAGTAGGTTCAAGTTGATCACTCTCTTTGAGACTAATACTAGTCATTTTTGTAGTTTTTAGAACACTTCAAAATTAAATAGATCAACTAAAAAAATAATAGAACAACAACCTAACATGGGTGTGGATCAACAAAACCCAAATAACTAGTGTAATTATGGTACCTACAACCATTGATAGGTCCAAGATACTTAAAATCATTGATGTAATTGTATTGAAATATTTTGGTAACTCCCTCATAGGTAATATTACATTCCAATCATTGATGTGGAAGATCTTAGTTGTTGTGCTTTGATATCATGTTAAACTATTGTCTATGGATTGCAATATTGCAGGATATGCTGAAAATGGATTTGTTGAAAAGGATTTAGAAACTTTCAAGTAAATGCAATTGGTAGGTGTAAAGCCAGATACCAAAACCTTTTCCAGCATATTCCTTGCCTGTAATAAAATTCATGAAATGGTTTATTCTTAGCATCATAAAATTGAAAACAAATGATTGACCTAAAGCAAAGAAAACAATTAAATAACATAAAGTGAATGAGACGCAAAGAATTGTTATGATTAACATTTCACTTGGAAATTAGAATTGTTGTGTCGCTTTCACAATAGAGAAACATGTGATAAGGGGTTCTCATCATTGACACTTTGAACTTAGCCATTCATGAAAGAACGTCAAAGAATTTCTTGCAAATCACTACAAAAGATACTTGGAAAATTCTTACCATAAATCATGGATTTTGTGTTTTAGTAATGGAATTTTTTTTCTCAAGGCCACACCATTTTGTTGGAGATTGTAAGAAGTTGTGGATTCCTCTTGGAAAATTGAGAGTATGATCCCATTTGAATTGAGACTAACCACCATACTTTACAATATCAAATGGACCACCACCTTTGTTCTCTCTAGGAGAGGAGACCAAGGAGCATTTTTTTAGTGTCATGTCTACCATGTAATCCATGGGAGGAACTAATTATTATTGTGAATACTTATTCACACACTGCCCTTTTCCTTTGCTATCTTTTCTAGCTACACCTTTTTGTTTTGATATTACTCGTAGCTTTTCGGTTGTTGCCACATGGCATCCTATCAGAGCTACCCTTCGAGACACTCTCTTTCTTTTTTTGGGCCCCGATTGCTTGACATGTCACCTCTACCTACTTTCTATTTGGATGGGTCCTGCATCATTGTTACCTTTGTTGAGAGCTTTCCACGTGGTTTTTGCTTGGGTGTTTGTTGCTTTTGTTCAATGGTTGTTGCAACTATTTCCATTTTGCTATTGTATGTCCTTCCCTCTTGTTGCTGCATGTCCCATCACTCCTCAGATCATCCCTATTGGCATGTTGTTGCATCTTTCTGTTGGTGCCTGCGCGTGAGAATCTTTTCTTGTTGATGGCTTGGTGGAGCATCTTTCTTGTTGGGCTTTCAGGTGATGGGCTGACTCTTTTTAAGCAACCCTTTCTTAATTTTATGGTTGTTGTTAGACATATTAAATTTCAAAGCGCTAATAATTAGCCTATGTAGTGTTTAATATTGAATCTGAACTTGCATATTGTGCCAACCTATTCAGCCTCTCTATTTTCAAGCATTTGATATGACATTAGATTGTGCTTGCATTTTCTAAGAGTATATGAACATTTGTTTCAAGCTTTTGTAATCTTTATATGGCTTAGCATAATACAAATCATGTTGTTACTCTTTTGTGTTAGCTTATGTTGTGGGGGTTATATTATGCAAATGGTTTGATGCTCATATGTTTGCAGTGCTTGGAAATAGTCTCTTTAATATACGCTAGTTACTATCTGAACCTTTGTTTTCTACAATGTGCTTACTTATTTCATCACTTCTTTGGCACATTGCCTTAGTTTTAATTTTCTTGTTTCATGTTTATCTTATTTCCCTTTTCTTACCCCCCATTAAAAAATGAAGAGCTAGATTTGATAAAATCCCGGAGGTCACTTAGCTATGAACACAAGTCTCCCAATAGCTAATTTTCCCATAAGGCTGCTAACTATAAACTTTTGTGTCAACAGTTCTTTTTCTGGCACACCTGGTGGGATGAACTAAAAAGTTCACAATCCAAAAGAGTGTATGAGCCATAGGCCTCTCACTAGATCTCAAACCACAAAAACCCCTGGTCTTCTCATACCACCACTAGTTTCAATCAAGGTGAAAGGTTGACAAGCTAATACATCACCTCTGCCTCTTCCTCCACCCCTTGCACAGATGGCTAGAAATTTTGTAGCTTGGGATGCTTGTAGCCCTTTAATACCCCCTATACCACCTGAAATTTGGGCTCCAATCCCAACCTCTGCTTTAAAGGTTGTCCCAAAATTCATAAGGGGTGATTCAAAAACCCCAGCGGAGCACTTGCAAGATGTGGTTGATGTTTGTTTGGTCCATGGTATTATGAACCAGAATGTGGGTTTGCGGTTGCTCGTAGCCTCTTTCAGATGGAAGGCATTAGAATGGTATCATACTCTTCTGGCTAATACAATCGGCAATTGGGATCAACTCATAAATCCTTTCTACGAGCGCTTCTCAAATAATGGCGACAGATCTTTGCTATATTTCCATTTGGCTCATATAAAGTAGGCTCCTCATGAAGGTTACGCTAATTTCAATGCTCAATTTCATGCAACTTGACAGAGGTTCCTTGTCAATAGTTGGCCACCTCTAGATGTAATGTGCATGTTCTATCTAAAGTCTATAAATGCTGATATTTCTGTGATGTTGTAATCTCTCAATGGAAATACCTTACCTGATGCATATAGCCTTGTCGTCAATGCGGAGAATAATCTTATTGCTGCCAAAAAGTTGGCACTGTGACCTATCATGGAATTGTTCCCAGAATCGACCATGACAGAACCTGAGGTAGCTTCAACCAGTGCCCCCACACCCTTCACTCTATGTATGTGTGCCTAGTAATCACACCAAGCATGGCCCCAATGCCTAATCCCTTAGCAGCTGACATGAACAACATGAAGGAGCAGTTGCAGACCATGAAAAATGAGTTAATGAGTATGAAGTGACAATAATATGCCAACCAGAAGACTGCTTACCAAAACTACCAAGTAGGAAAACCTCCTTATCAATAAATTTAATGGCAAGATAGATCGCGTAGTAATGCCCAAGCCCAATAGAGCAATCAGGCCATGCCCATAACCATGTTGATGTTGATCGTCTATCCTAGTGTGAATAAAGAGCTGGTAGTGGGACAAAACAATCTTGCTGAGGAGATTAATTCATGGTGCTTCCCTTGCAATGATTCACACATGCCCCAAGAGGAGGCTCACTGGAGAATTCATGTCCTTAAAAACTAATGGGGCACCTAATCCAACGCCCAGTCTATAGACAACTGTGTCATCAATTCCGCAGGAGTCTGGGGCCGTTGTTCTAGGTTCCAAAAATCTAGTTCCTCCAAAAGAAAAAGCTCCCATGTTCCCCCCGATAGTTGCCACATAGCCGGATGTACTAGTTACAAAGAAAAAGGAGCTAGCTATATGTATGCCATTCAATGTGGTGGAACAAATAAAGAAATCTTCAACTAATGTTTCCTTGTGGGATATCCTGGCCATCCCAGAGATAAAGTAGCTATTACAAAAAGCATTATCGGGAGAGGAGGGCATGAATATGCTTGAGCAACCCTTGAATGATAAGCCAACCAATCCAGGCCTAGATAAAGTTTTTGAAAATAAATCAACAGAAAAATAGGTCAAAAAAGAGGGTAAGCCTAAACCCAAGCCTTTCTATCTAACACTTATCATTGGTAAAAAACTGCTGCACAATTTTCTAGTTGAATTTGGTGCTAGCATCACCATCATGCCCAAGCAAGTAGCTGAGGTTCTGGGACTTGAATACGAGCCTCTTAAGAAGGGAGTTATGCAACTTGACAGGAATAAGGTTGAAACCATCAGAGTAATAAAAGGATTTCCTATGACATTGTTTGCTTGCCCCAACATTACTATGAATCAAGATACTATGCTCATTGATGTTCCTCCTATGTTCGAGATATGTCTATCCCAAGAATTTACGACAAATGTTGGAGGTTACCTCTCTTTGGACTGGTCACACCTGATCCTAAGAACTAGACATGGAGCTAAGATCAAGATAGAGGAAAAACATTTACATTCTATGCATCTGGCTAATGAAGCCATGATTAATTTTGAGGCAACACATACCTCAATTACGACAAAACAAATTCCCAATGTCTAACTTCTTGAGGATGAAGAAGCAAGTAGTTCCCAGACTGAGAAGGAAGAGGCTCTTTTGAATGAATTTATAGATTCAAAACCCTTTGGTAACTATCATGCAACTAGGCTAGGAACGTACATCATACATTAGGAGGATCAAATTATGCCTAGAGTGACTAAGGAGTCTAGGAGTGAAGGGACTTCAGAGTTATGGACCTTGCACTTTGATGGAGCAAGATGCAGAGTAGGAGTCAGTGCTGGAATATGTTTGGTATCTCCATCGAAAGAGAAGAACTTAAGGTCATATAGTTTCCAGTTTTCGTGCTCGAACAATTAAGTAGAGTATGAAAGCCTTGTCCATGGCCTGAGCTTAATAAAATGTATGGGTGCCAAGCAAATACAATTGTTCAGAGATTTGGAATTGGTGGTTAACCAAGTCTAAGGGCTATCAACTTCCAAGAATGTTCGTATGAGATTGTACTAACACAAGATTTGGGACCTGATTGAAGGCTTCGAGGCATTCAACATCCAAGCCATACCTAGAGAGTAGAACTCTGTAGTAGATTGAATGACAACTATTGGATCTCAGTTTGAGCTAGCTTCTGAGTTGATTGATAAAAAACATTTAGTACGAGTGATTGTATGACCTATAGTTCCAAATAATTATCAAAACTAGCAAGTGTTTCATAGTGATGAGCATATCGCATCATTTCTCCAATTATCTGAGGAATTTTCTGACCAATTATAGCCAAAGATTGCTAAAGCCTATGAAGGTCAAGTGGTCTAGCTAAAGTCAAATAAGCTTCCTAGAGGTTTGGTTACTCTCAAGAATCTATTTGATTTTGATGATGTGAGAAAAGACAAGAGAAAGCTTATAGTTGATAAGGGTGATTATGTCTATTTGCGCATCAGAGAAGATAAAAATATTAAGGTTGGAAAAGGAGTCTTGCAGAAGAACAAAGAAAGAATAAAAGATTTTTGTGAGAAGTATCTGAATGTGGTAGAATGATCATATGATGATCTTAGGGGATATGATCCCGAGATTATTCAACATACCATTAAGCTACTAACCTGGTACTTGTTTAGAATAAGAATGGTGATATACAGTTGTGTGTCAACTTTCGAGACCTAGATAAAGTGTCCCTAAAAGACCATTACCCTCTACCTTCCATGGAGGAAATTCTACAATCAGTTGTTGGTTCTGAGATGTTTTCAATGTGAGATGGTTTCTCTAGCTATAATTAGATTTAGGTGAAAGAGGAGGACCAAAACAAAACAACATTTACCACCAAGTGGGGAGCATATGCTTATGCTAAAATTCCTTTCAGACTCTCAAATGCATGAACCACTTTCCAACGGGCTATGGGAATTGCTTTCAGGGATTTAATACATAAGATCATTCTTATTTGTCTGCATGACCTAACGATTTTCTCAAAATCTACTGACAATCATTTTGATAATCTTGAGCTTGTTTTCCAGAAGTGCCAGGAGTTTTAGATTTCTCTGAACCCGAAGAAATGTGTGCTTGGAGTTCCACAGGGGAAGCTTTTGGGATATGTCGTCTCAAAGGAGGGTATTTCCATTGACCTGGAAAGGGTTAAAGTGATCAAAGAACTCCCTTTACCCATCAACAAAAAAGGATTTCAGTCTTTTTTGGAAAAGGTTAACTTCATCAGACAGTTCATACCATACTTCACAAGGATTGTTCGTTCCATCACATTGATGTTGAAAAAAGACCAAGTTTTCAAATGGACAGCAGAAGGAAAAAAATCCTTTGAATAGATTAAAAAAGCCATCTTTTCAACTCTTGTGTTAATCTTGATTTGTGGAAAGACTTCTTCATGTATGTCTTTAGTGGTAGCACAAGTATCACTACTAATCTGATGCAAGGGGATGATGAAGATAAAAGAGAATTTCCCATTGCTTTCTATTCTTGCAGTCTAAGAGATTATGAGGTGAAGTACAAATTTGTGGAAAAGTAATATTTTGCTATTCTAAAGGGGTTGAAGAAGTTTCAACACCTCATATCATGTAATAAGGTGATTGTTCATGTGTCGCACCTGAGTGTGCATGTATATACTATGGAAGGAGAAATCAATGAAAAGTAGGATAATTATATAACCAATATCCTATAGTATGACGTCGAGATCAAGCCAGTCAAGACTGTGAAAGGGAAGGGACTGTGCGAATATTTGGCTAAAAATAATGAAGCAATAGCTCAGGATGAAGTCCCAGAACCTGTGTTGCTAAATGAGGAGAGCTCCAGAGATGATTGGCTAAATGACAAAATCAATTTCATGCAAACAGGAAGGTACCCACCCCACCTCCCCTCATTTAAAATGAATTTTTATAGATTGTAGAATAATGGCTATGTTCTCTTGGAATGAATTATTTTCAAGAGAAACTTCAATGGTGTCTTGTCAAGGTGTGTAACACAAGAGTGCAAGAAAAAAAGATGTTGGAGCAGTATCACAATGACCCAGCTGGAGGACATTTTTTAGCAAAGACTACTGCAATCAAGATTATGCATGTTGGTTATTTCTATCCAAGATTATTTAAGGACTTGTATTCATTGGTGAGGTCTTGCAACAAGTGTCAATTTTTTGTTGGGAAAAGGAAAAATGTTGCCATGCCATTGAAACCAATTATAGTGGAAGAGCCATTTGCTCAATGGGGTCTTGAATTCATTGGCATGATCAACCTAGTTTCATCAACTGGACACAGATGGATCCTAACGACAACTGACTATTTCACCAAGTGGACTAAAACTATACCTTTAAAAAATGCAACCAAGGAAAAAATTGTGAACTTAATGGAAGAATTGGTAGCCAGGTTTGGCCGACCAAATACAATTATCTCAGATAATGCCATAGCTTTTCTTGGCTCCAAATTTAGCCAATTTGCACTAAAGTATGGAGTCTTCCTAAAGACATCTTCCAACTACTACCCACAAGGAAATGGCCTTGTCAAATCCACAAACAAGAATCTTTTCCAGCTGATCAAGAGAATAGGTTTGGAACATCAAAGGGAGTTGCATGAACACCTCTAGATAGCACTATGGGCAGATCATATCATGCCCAAACAAATATTGAAGAAATCCCCTTATGAGATGGTATACGGGATGGGAGCATTGTTTCCCATCTCTATGGAAATCCCTGCAATTTAGTTACTCAAGTCTCTTGAGATTGAGTCAAATGGAGTGATGGATGTACAATTGAAAGAACTACTTGAATTTCAGGAGAAATGAGAGCACACTATCGAGGCAATGACTAACCACTAGCAAGTGGTAAAGAAATGGTCCGGCAAGAAAAAATTTGACCAGGGTCTGCATTGTGGAGATTTGGGGCTTAAGTTTAATGAGCATGGAATGAAGCCCAATCAACATGGAAAGTTTGATAGTCTCTAGGAAGGACCATTCAAAATCACAAAGTGAAAACAACACAACTCATTCAAGTTGAAAACAATGGAGGGTGAGGCATTGGGTATTCCAGTTAATGGAATACACCTTAAGAAATTCAATTAATTTGGCTATTGTAGTAAGTCTATAAATATGTATATATTTTCCCTGCTTTGTTAGTTTTGGGTTATTCTCAATGCTTTCTTAAAATAAACAACCATATTGATGCATAGAAATAAGATAAATGAAGAAGAACCAAACTCTAGAAAATATATGTATTGTATTAATTATAGAAATTTTTACATCTGTATACATATAGATGTGATGCGGCCCATGGACGTGTTCCAAAATACATATATTGCCACTAATTAGTGTTGTAGAGAATTATTCAAAAAAACAAAAAGGAAATAGGGGTCTTCTAGGTGTCTTTACAAGCAATTGAAGGTCCAACAATGTCAGGTGGTGCACGATGAGGAAACACCATCCTCTCAAAATTCTCACACCACTACACCTCGTTGAAGGGTTTGATGTTATGCATCCTCATCAGGAAGTGGCATCTGACACAGACCTTATGACGATGTTCCTCATGGGTTTCAAGCTCAAAGCCAAACAAAAAGGGCCTAGTTGGCACAGGTCCTCCTCCTTCAGCAAGTCGGTCCAGATTTTGAACATATGGGATTCCGTAATGAATCTCAGTAGCTCTCACGATGTTCTCCAGCCCCTCTAGGTAGCATTTGGGAAACACCAATGTCCAACAAAGAAGCTACAAAATGGGAGCATATACTAGTGTTTACCCAGTACTGGTCGTCATATTGTGCACAATCTCTACCTAGAACCCACTTTATGGCTTTCGCATAAAATAGATTCTTCATGCCAGTCATGCATTTTAGTCACCTGCACCTAATTTTTCCTAAAAAGGAAGCTCAAGTTTTCTTACTAGTAATCCTAATTGGTGTTTCCATAACTACCACTACTCTTGCCAAGTACTAGAGCTACTAACTATATCCTAGGGCTAGTCGCTAAGAAATTCTAAGCACAAATATGGATTGCAAAAATGCCAAGGGGGCCTTTTTATAAATGGGGAGAGGCTTCTCTTTTCGAGCAAGGTATGTTTAGGTTAGAGGAAAATGGTATCAAAGAGTCCTGATTGGCTATGTTGCAACGTGTGAAATAATGGAGATGATCAAATGTAGTTGCAATTTGTTCGAATTAAACCTTTTTCAAAAGTAGAGAAGGGGACAATTGTTGCTATAAGGAAAGTTTTTGTCCTAATTAAATCAAGGAAAATATTTTTGGATGAGGTCATTGGTTGATGTGCCCTATTGTAATCAAGTAATCATTAAATGAAAAAAGCTCACAAAAAGATATGGCATTGTTACTTTGATGCCTTTTCCAAGAAAATTAGAGCTTTCATATGTGAAGTCACATCTCTTTGTGTGTAATCCTTTGGCAAGTTGGCGACTGATTCACACGCACAAAAGGGTTAGTAGTGCATGGCATATTCAATGTGAATGACAACATGTACCCTTGCTAATCTGATATTTTCAAAAAATAAAAAAGATAGATGGGAGCATCATGCAAAAGGAATTAATTGTGTGAATTTGGTAAAGCATGTAACTACCTTGGTCATTTTCAGAGATATAGAAAGGATTTCGAAAAGCTAAGTAGAAGATTTTTTCAAAAACAAAGGAAATATGGCTAAAATTACAGAGAGCTCAACTCAGGCCATCACCGATAGTAGCATTGATAAATGAAGGTTCCAGTGCCTTGCGTAGATATCTATGCCCAAGTTTCTTATGCAACCCCGACCATTCCAACTAAACCTTCATGGCCCTTCACTAAGCTAGCAGACCAAAAAATGTTAAACAAAGTTTCTCTTCAAAACTAAGCTTTGGTTTCAGATGATTGGGATAATTTCTACGATCCAGAGTTATCTCAGAACTCCAAAATTTTAAGAGAATTTGCATGCGAAAAGATGAAAAACATCAGTGATCCTTTTCACAGCCAACTATGGAATTGTGGCCTCCCTCAATATATGGTTCCTTTGACACACTATTGTTTAGAAATTGTGGCTTCCTGTGCTAGGAGTTTCAACTCCAATTTAGGAGTTATAATCAACCATAATTTTAAGGTGGTGATCAGTCACCAAGCACTCCAAGACATCCCTTTGAGTGCTCTGAAGGGTGTTGAGGATTTGATATTTCTAGACTACAAGATTACTAGAGGACATTGAGAGCAGCGCAACAATTTTTCAATACTAAAATGGGTAAGCCATTAGATAGTGTCATCCCTCCTAGCTTTCCTCTTAGTCTAGGTGCTTTTATAGCAGGCTTGCCTTCCATTTTCTCTATGTTGGCATTGGTGTGTGGGTTGGATACAAATAAGGAGGTCTAAGATTTATAGATGAGCATAGCCTTTATCCTGAAGAAGAATAAAGATCCCCTATTGATGGACTTTGCGAAGGTCATTGTGGAGAGGATGTGCCGACAGCTAAAGGGGTTTGAGCCTGGTTCCAAATTTAGGTATTCTTCTTTCTTGGCCTACATGATTTTACACTAGAACCCAAACTATTTCCAATATTTTATGTCCCTAGCAGTTTTTTATGAAAATGGTGCTAGAAAGCCAATTTCAACCTAGACTCCCATCCTCTCAAAAAATTTTGATTATTACACATTTTTAGATGCATTCCTAGCTCCTACTTTACGAGATTTGGATCAAATAGGAGGAGAAATCTCTAGCGCTTGACACAGAGTCAAATGTCATGAATGAGAGATCTTGTACCACCTTGTGATTAGTTTTTTGGTTCAGATTTTACAATGCTCCACATGCAAGGTTTCGTCTGAGAGCCTTTCCAGCTCCCGCATTTTGTTTCAAATAGGGTGCTAGCCTTAGAAGTTTTCAGCCAACTATGCAATATTGAAAATGATTACTAGGGAGGGAAGCATCTGACTTCCTATTTAACACTACCAGTCATGTTTGGCTTTGTAACATTAGCCAAGAAGAAGAGCTCGAGGGTGAATAGTTATGAAGTGTTGTTCTCCAAGTTAGGTCACCTCAACATGGTGGTTGTCTATGATACTTGGCACTATAATCTAGTAGGTCACTTGACAGAGGTAGGAATTAAAATCTCTTGCCAACCTCATCATTTTGGGACCCTTAGAGAAATGTAGATGAAGGAAATGTGAAGTTATACCTTAGCCTTGAACACCTTCATTCTAGCTTGGGTCGACCACCTTCGCTGAATTTTTATCATATAATAGACAAGCCTAACCCAAACCACATAATAAATTAATTCCTCTATAGCCAGCTCGCAAGGCTCGACTAGAAGCCTGAAAAGATCAAATATTTCTAGATCTATATATAGGAGATAAAAAGGATTGTCGGGCTCTTTCAAGAGGTGGACTTAGACAACTAGTTTGATGATGCCTGGTACCATGAGCATTTAGATAGTGATTATTCTCCTAATCCTTTAGACTCTAATAGGTTCAGTGAAGCAAAGAGTACAGCCTCGAAGCATGAGGAGGAAGTATCCCAAAAGGCTCTAATGATTCAAGTAGCCCCCCTCCAAGGAGAGCTAATTAGTGGACAACAAATACACAGATGTTGGAGCCAACTAGCTCCTCTAGATCTGGGAAGAAGAGATCCAGCTCTGTTAGGTGCCAAAGAAAGGGTTATTATGGAACTAGATGATTCCCTAGAAGAGAAGAGACCTCAAATTGAGAAGGCAGTAGGAGGAAAATAACAACACGAAGAGGTAGTCATATCTGCAACAAATATTTAGGAAAATTGGGTACATTTCTTCCCCTCTTCTCTCTCTTATCTGTCTCTAGTACCCTCTGCATCTACTTCTGCCATGTCACTTGCGTCAACTATTCCTCTCATTGATTCCCTAGGGTAGGTCAACATTATGTCCCCCAAGGGTCCCTATTCACCTCCTCCTATGTTCTCTACCCTCAAGATACAAGTAATAGCAACACATTCTAACCCACTAAGTCAACAATTTGTATCTCCAATACCTCAACATCAGGTGGCTAATTCTCTATCCTTTTCCCCCCTACATTTTTTCCATTACTGAGCAGTTAGTTTATCCCACCTTTTTCACCTACAACTATCACAAGACCTAGCAAATCCACCGATATGTTAAGCACACTATCATTCCCATTAACAATTCCCCAGGAGTTTCCTTTCACTGGTGGATTAGGTATTTCACCCCAGGAGTATTTCTCATAGGTGGATGTTACTAAAAGTGCCCGAGCTAGCCAAATTTAGAAAAGAAGGGTGAAGAGTGAAAATAAACCTATGGAGCCTCACATGTAGACTATGTTCAAAGAAAAATCAAAATTCATTGATGTTCATGAATTATACACCCAACGCCATCAGGCCATTTAGAGAAATGTAGCCAATGGATTATTCTGTCAATGTTGTTCAGCTTGATTTGTAGCAGGCTCATCCATAGGACAAGGTAGGATTAATGGAGGAAACCCAAAGGGTGGTGACAACTAACTTCCTCAAACTCAGTCGACGGATGAATGACCTGAAAGGAAAGGTGGAAATTTAGTCAAATAAGCATAAGGATCAAGTGATTGAGACCAATTGACTATGAGATGAAAGAAATTCCTTTGAGAGCAAGGTCGATGAACTTCAGGCTTTGAGTGCAGAGGTTGTTCCAACCTTGTGGAAAGAAATTGAGCAATTCCAAGCATCCGAAGTGGCTCTTCGTGAGGAATTGAGGCAAACAAATGATGGTTTGAAACAACTTCGGTAGAGTACCAATGATGATGGAAATGAAATGAATGTTGCATTGGAGTAGGAAAAAGAAAAGCAAAAACAGGTTGAGTTGGCCTTGAAGGGTAAGGAGGAAGAAATTATTGCTCTAAAGAATTAGATTCTGGTCTTGGAGGGGAGCATTTCAGAGTTGAAAGTAGAATTGAGAAACAAGGCTACGAAGATGGACCTTTTTGAGATCCAAGAATCGTACACCCCAAATGAACCCATTAGAAGTAACTAAGGAATTGCATGCATCTTACTGGGATAAGGTTAAGTCATTATGTCTTACCTTGCAGCCCACTCTCAAATTTATGATGTAGGATACCAACTTATGTGGGGTGGTTAGTGAAACAATGCAATAGGTGTAGGAAATCACTTCTGATAGAGTTTCAGAGGCTAAGAACTTGTTAAGAAAATTGTATACCACCTCCAATGAGGCATTGAGTAGTGTGGGGATCGAGAACAAAACAATGGCAGCCATGAGCGTGAATGTTTTCATTTCTATGCATGATGCCATCCAACATGTCGGTGAGTGCAAAACAAAGCTGACGTAGATTACCTATGATATGCAAGCTAAATTTTCTCGACTAACTCAGCGAGGGATTATGTCGCCCTTCTTGGCTAACCAAACAGTGGCAGCCATAGAACACATCATTTAGATGATTGAGGAGAAAAAGTAGGATTTATCTATTTTCCAATCTTTTGATTTCCCTTCGACCACTGCCAATATCAAAAAAAAGGTGCATCAGCTGGCTTAGCTCTTCTTTCAGCTTAAGTTTGAGGCAAAGATCTCTGGTGGATTGCCTTTTAAGGAAATTATTGATTTGAGCATTGCACATGATAACTTGTGTACTCTCTCTGCACCATCAGACGAGGTCTGGACACCTCTTCGAGCCACCCTCTCCTAGTTGTGAGCATTTTTCTAGGAAATTAGATTGGTCTATGATGCCATAATCTGGAGTCTCTTATTCCATAGGAGAAATGTCCCTGTGAGTCACCAAGCTATGAATATTTATTCACGCACCACTCTTTTCATTCACTGTACTTTGCGACTCCATCTTTTTTTTGATATCGCTCGTAGCTTTTCAGTCATCACCACATGGCATCCTATCGGAGCTTCCCTTTGAGACACTCTCTTTCTTTTTGTCTGGCCCTAACTGCTTGACACATTGCCTTCGCCTACTTTCTGTTCGGATGGGGCCTACATCACAGTTACCTTTGCCAAGAGCTTTCCATGTGGCGTTTGCTCAGGCGTTCATTGATTTTGTTTGATGGTTGTTGCAATGGTTTCTATTTTGCTATCATGTGTCCTTTCCTCTTGTTGTTGTGTGTCCCATCACTCCTCGAATCATCCCTATTCGCATGTTGTTGTTGCATCTTTCTTTTGGTGCCTGTGCATGAGAATATTTTCTCATTGATGGCTTGGTGGAGCATATTTCTTGTTGGGATTTCAGGTAGTGGGCTGGCTCTTTTTAAGCATCCCTTTCTTCATTTTATGGTTGTTGTTAGATAAACTAAATTTCAAAGTGCTGAGAATTAGCCTCTGTAGTGTTTAATATTCAATTTGAACTTGCATATTGTGCCAACCTGTTCGGCCCCTCTATTTTCAAGCATTTGATAGGACATTAGAATGTGCTTACATTTTCTGAGAATTTATTAACATTTGTTTCAAGCTTCTGTAATCTTTATATGGCTTAGCATAATACAAATCATCTTGTTACTCTTTTTTGTTAGCTTATGTTGTGGGGGTTATATTATGGAAATGGTTTGATGCTTGTATGTTTGTAGTGCTCAGAAATCGTCTCTTTAATACAGGCTAGTTACTATCTAAGCCTTTGTTTTCTATAATGTGCTTAGTTATTTCATCATTTCTTTGGTGCATCACCTTAGTTTTGATTTGTTTGTTTCATGTTTATCTACTTTCCCTTTTCTCAAACCCCCATTAAGAAATGAAAAGATGACTTCAATAAAATCCTAGAGGTCACTTAGCAGCGCGTACAAGTTCCCCAATAACTAAGTTTCCCATAAGGCTATTGCCTGCAAACTTTTGCATCAATAATTATATCATAGTTACCAAATTGGACTTAACATAGACATTGGGATCAATCTCAAACTCAACATGGAATTTGAGCACTAACTCAAAAATTTGAAAAAATCATGATATATAGAGATTTTTTAAGGTACATATTTTCCTATGCGTTCCTCCCTAAATCAATTTTAAAAATTATAAAAACCTAATCAATTGCAAGCTAATTTGAGTATAGAATGCCTGAAAGAGATGCCATCTCATCGAATATGATGATTGCGGGATATGCACAAAGCCATATCATGGAATACGATGATTGTGGGATATGCACAAAATGGATTTGCTAAAAAGGCTTTAGAAACTTTCAAGCAAATGCAAATAGCAAGTGTGAAGCCAAATTACATGACCTATGCCAACATCCTCCCTACCTGTGCCAAAATGGGAGCTTTGGAGTAGGGTTTGAACATTCGTTAGAGCATAATAGTTGGGGGATTTCAGTTAGATATTGTAGACATCCAAATTTGGACACTTAATTTATCCAAATTTATCACTTTTCACCTAAACATCCTCTTATCCAAGTTAATTAAGTAATATTACTATTATTTAATTAATATCCTTAATTCTGTCAAATCCTTAAGGTATTTAATTAATAATTAAATACCTTACCCTCCTTAATCCACTTTTCATCAAATAAATTAAATAAATATTACATTTATTTAATTCCTCGCGTCATTTTCATCTAATCCTAATCCATTTCCTAATCTCTTCATTAAGGATGTGCACATGCCTAATCCTTGATTAGGATGTGTCACATCCTCCAACTTTTGCAAGTTGGCTTTTAATCCAATTAACCCCTAATTATCCTCTAATTACTGATTAGTCAAACCTAATTAGTACCTTGGTCAACTCTCCCCATCCCCCAAGGAATTTTTAATTCCTTTTACTAACCCTAGGCTCCTCTCTTCCCCATGTGAATTTTTAATTCACTTTTATTCCTCCTAGAATCCCCTTTTCCCATGCATCTTCTAGAACCTTTGACTTGTCACATCAAGTCACATGTGACAAATTCCCACCTTTTGGGAACCTTGTCTTATCCACCAAACTCTTCCAATCATTGTGAATTTTTAATTCACTTTTATTCACCCAAGATTCTTCCCATCTCCCAATGTACATGAAAGGTACTTGTACTTCCTCCACATCATGTACCTCTCTTCCACATCACCTACACATCATCATACCTTTATCCGCTTCACAATCCACATGTCAATATGTGAGGGCTTGTGAGTCCTCAACTCACCTTATCCCTTCATCTGGACCTTGTTGGATCAATCTCAACCATTGAATTCTCTAGAGAATTCAAGTTCTCCTATAAATACCCCTTCCTCAAGGGAATTTTCAACAGTTAGCCATTTTACAACTACATGCTGCCAATTTGTATTCTCAAACATCTACCATCATCTAGCCATCAATTGTAATCATTTTGCATAAGTTGATCTTGCATTTTAGTCACTCAAGAAGTCATCTAAGGAGCACACAAAACATCCCAAGCAAGGGCCAATCAAGGAGTCTTCAATAGCAAGGGAGGTGAAATCATTTGTGTCTTGTTTTATCTACTTTCCTCCTTGTTTTATCACTCTTTAGGCTAATCTTGAAGTGTCCTTAGTCTTTTATCATTTGCATTTTAGGTTATTTTGCACATTAGAGTAGGGTAAAATTCCAAGGTACACAGATATTATGGTTGGAAATGCTCTGTTAGACATGTATGCAAAATGTGGAAACGTACATAAGGAACGTGAACTCTTTGATGGAATGCCTCAAAGAGATGTCATCTCATGGAATGAAATAATTGCAGGATATGCAAAAAATGGATTTATTGAAAAGGCTTTAGAAACTTTCAAGTAAATGCAATTGGCAGGTGTAAAGCCAGATTGCACAACCTTTGCCAAAATAGGAGATCAATAGAGAGAGTGATAAACATTGGCAGGACTCAATGCATTGTCCCCCCGATGCTTCGATAGTACTTAGGTGAAAAATTCATCAGGATGAGAATTTAATATTGGTGGCAGTTGGCTCAATGTCTCTATTGTGCCCTCAACACACAAGCTCTGTTTGGAACGGGGACCCTCTTTTTCTTTCACCTTACTGAGTTATTCTTGTCACTGCCTCATTTTTTGTGCCCCCATTTTGGTGTCCTAAATGGTCAACATGCTTCCAAAGTATCATATTAAGCTGACCATGTTACATCCCCTCCAATTTTGCTAAGTCCTGGTTCCTTTCAGAATTTCCTTGACAGTTTGCTTCTGCCAGCAGTCTCAAGGCCTGGTGGGATGGCTTGCCAGGTTTCCCTTGTCGAGTTTCCATTAGGTGCTTGTTGTCCCTAAGAGATGAAGGCCTTTTCCTTCTCATGCTTCGAGACCCAACTTCTAGATTTCTGCCCTTGTGACTTGTGTTGAAAATGCACTTCCTTTGCCCTTTCTAGGACTAATCCTCCAACCTTCTTTGCCTGGAAGTCTACATTGAATTCACTATTTCCAATGGCCAACCTGCACCAGCGTCCCATCCTTTAGACCCTAGAATCCCTTTTGCTGTCAATATCCAAATTGTAACTTTCAAATGGTCATCTGTTCATGTCCTCCCAATGCCCGGGTCCTGGCCTTCTAGCCACTATCCGTGAATTTAAACTCACCAACCATCTCGTCCCTTGTATAGGAATTAATGGTCACATTAAATGATGATTAGGGGTATAAATATCTAGTTCAACCTATCATTTTCATATGTCAAGTTAGCTAGAAGAAGTTAGAGCAAGTTCAAGAGATTCATGTGCCTTCGTCGCTTGTAGCCTTCATGCCCGCTACCCTCTTTTGCCGATCCTTCATAGATTTCACAACTTCCCTTGCTGGGCTTTTGAGGTGAATTCTCCATCCACCTTTCCATGGGGTTTTTTGTGATTCTACGCTTAAATGATAAATAAACATGGGCTAAAACTACTTCAATTTGGTAAAATAAGATATTTTCTAAAAAACCCATGTGATGGAATTGCAAGAAAACCTCCAAGGCATCCTCTAAGACAAATCCACAAATTTACCTTGTCAATGTTGTTCTTCACGTAGGGCATTCATGCCTTCTATACCTAGGCCTTCTCACCATCAAAAACTTAGAAAATAAACATCAAATGACCAAGCAACGAGATGCCCTCTTAGGCCCGTGACCTCAGACCTCCTTTGGTGGATTACCATCTAACTTAAACTAACTTGAAACTCGACCTCAATTTCTATTTCCTAGGCCCGCTCCCACAAGATTTCATCCTTGAGATGCCGCGTCACTTTCACCTTTTTAAATGTTGTGATGGCCTCATCCACCTAAGCCCCGGAGCCTGCCTCACCTATTGTTGTTTGGGTTAAAGTAACAAAATGAATTGTTTCATTATATCCCCAAGCCCTAGTTCATGGATTTCCATTTGTAGACTTCCTTAGTAGTTTCATAGTTTCCAAATAGTCATCAAGCAGTGTCCTTCCATCTCTCAGACCCTGAGACTCTCTTGGGCATAGCGATTGATAAACGATAAATTCAAGTACTTTCGCCTTTCCCAAGCCCGCACCATCGGACTTCTGCCCATGGAATTTCGCCACGTCGCAGCCATCCTAAAAGGGAAAATTGATCATGTCCTTCTATCTTCTGGGACTAGCTGACCTAATCACCCAAGACTTAACAAAGAAATCTAACAACCAAACTCGATGTCAGGTTCAGTCCACCGAGCTGCCCCCGCCAAACTTTTATTCAACATCTGCCGTTCCAAACAGAAAAACCCCGATGACTTCCCACCCCTAAATTCTCAAGCACTTCAAATTTTATTAATTATGCTGACCACCCTTCAGCTTCCCAGGTACTAGATCCTAGAATTCCATTTCCCTTTGGCTATTCCAAACAACGGAGCCATAGCAGCTTTCTTGCCTTACACCTCTGGATGTTCCAATTAGGGTCCAAATGACCTTCAATTCAAAAACCAACCTTGACCTATATGCATAAATTTTTCCCTTTACTACATTATCCCTTCAAACCATCAAAATATAATGCTAAGAGAAACCACGTGGATTGCCCTATCATGTTCACCCTTTGGATGACATTCCTACCAAGGAAGTCTGACCCCCTGGGCCCAGGTTGTCCAAAATCCCTCTAGTAAATTGCTAACGATATCTTAAAGTAAAAGTTTGATTTTATGAATGATATATTGTCTAATTATATTTTATCCATGTCATTTTGACTAACATCTATATTTTCGTGATTGGTTATTCTCATGTTACCCTTGTCTACAAGATATGTGGAACATGGTGCAGGACCCTTGGGGGCGACTGCAGAGAAGGGTAAAGCAAAGAAATAATGCAAGGTTCCTCATGGGAAAGAGGGAAAAGACAAGATGAAGTACCAGTTCCAAGGAGAGCCTTTGCACTAAAAAATCATTACGGATTGGAAGGAAATTATAGATACCAATATCAAGCATGTCAATATTGATGAATTCAAACAAAGGGTCAAGATCCACTCTAAGACAGACAACGCAAGACTGATCAAAGGTATTGGAATTGCTAAGGTTATGGGTTTTCCGCCATCCCTTGTTGCTCCTGGATTGGTCATGGATTGCAGACATGCATATCATCCAGAAACATGAACAATAGTTGATAGATATGGAAACATCCTTTATATGTTGGGTGAAGCAATAACAAACACTTTCCACATCCCTACCTTTGAAATAATGAAGCTACCAACAATTGTGGAATGTAAAGCAACATGGGAAAAGGACCCTGGTGGTTGTAAGAAACTTATAAACCAATATTGGATCAAGGAGAAGAGGGGCAGCACCACGAAGGTTCCCTAAGAGCTCTTCTGCAATGAATTTCATAAGGACTACCATGACCTGGTCACCATGCTAAGTAGAGTAAATGGCCTTCCCACTATGACATACTTTCAAGAGTGGATGGTCTACTTCATAGAGAAGATTCTCCGTAGGAAGGAGGATGTTACCACAAAGGCCTCAATCTACTAGGGAGATAATAAGCAAATACTTCCATGAGTTTTTCATGAATGTAAAGAAGACCTTAAGATTCTACATGACCTCCTATCTTGTTTACTCACTAGCTGAACAAAATCAATACGCTGGGTTGTTCAAGGCACCTAATGAGGAGCTGGGTAGAGAATGAAAGGTCTATGATAGATACCCCCAACTCCAGTTCAAAAACTTTAAGAATGAGTATTACAAAGTGAATGACATCTTTGTTGGTCTCATTATTAGATTACTTGGGGGATATTTTTAGAGGAGGGTCTCTCACAACGCTCGGGTGTTCTTGAAATAGTACACCTTGTTCATTCAATACCCCAAGTTCACCTACATTCACTCTCGAAGTTACATAGAGAGGCTAAATAAGATGCCCTGGTACCCCAACGACTGGATTATACTATTAGAGCTCTCCTAGTAGCTGCAACATGTACATTTGATCCTCAACAATAGGCATTTGGTAGGGATCCCTTATCCCTTAACTTTTAGCCAGGGTATGTACAAATTGCAAACCTCTTAGTGTGCTAGGAATTCTAAGAAGGAACTAGCAGAATATCATTTTGACCTACACACTCCTCACCTGCTAATGGACCTATATGGGTACGTAAGGAAGGAACTTGGACCAGGGTATTCCCATTTGCATCATATAGAAGATTTCTAGGAAAATTTCCAAGATGATAAGGAGGTGCATGCGAGGCATTATATGTGAATAACTACATACTTTGTAAGAAGATGAAAGTACCATGATGGACCCTAGGTATAGTGTAGTCACCAACTTTCCAATACCAACAATAGATTGGGATGAGCAAGAGGTCGATGACCTCGACATTCTAACCAAGCCTGTTGAGGCTCGGACCAAGGAATGGGTCAATGGAAAAGTAGCCCGATTAAAGCAACAAGGGGTTGTCTTAACATATGAATGGCTCAAGAGTGAACCCAGTGCCATAGATGATGTTGTTGCTACAATCTCAATAAGAGAAACATCTAAGTCTCTGTCACTCACAAAATCAAGGAAAAGAAATGAAACAAAGGAGAAAAATCTAGATCCGAAAGTATATAAGGACTCTGAGGGTTCACCCTCAATGAAACATAAAAGGATGCGAATCATCACATGACTTCCTGTGATTCAGGAAAACCCCCTTTGTAAGGGTAAAGAAAGGGAGATAGATCAGCCAAAATCTCCACCTACTAGCCCTAATTCTGCCACCCTTCCATCCATTTCCCTAGGCATGATTGCCATATCTCCACCTGTGGTGGACATCTTGATTCACCTCACCTCTTCTCCTCCTATTGGGCAGGTAGTGATGATCAACTCCTCCTCTACTGCAACTTCCCCACTTTCCTCTACCTCCATGTCTCCCACTACATCGCTTCAACAAGCTGCATCAACAATACCAATGTCAATGCTCACACTGCCAGAGGTACTCTCACAACAGATGTAGAACATCCCCTCTAAGATTTCCCAAATATTTTTGGATCACACCATCCAAGCTGCCTTAGCATAGGTCCTTTCCAGTGCTCCATCCTTGAAACTTGCAACGGGACCATCGACAATGGAAGCCATAATGGAAATATTCAAAGAGTTGGAACGACAAGAAAGGGAAACTTCAAGAGCATTGGAGGAGGAAATAGACAAGTACCATGAACACCTAGAATATGAGCACTAGAAAATGTATAAGGTGATTTATGAAGAAGAAACGAGATCTTCTGAAAGTAGTGACGAAAGAGATCATGGTACGGAAATTATACAAACATTTGATGGTGATTTCGAGCAAGAGCTAGCTAGGTAACTGGGGGATGTCGGGGAAGAAGTTGAAAGGTCACCTCCTCAAGAGGAAGGGCAAGAGGGTGACAGGACAAAAGAAAATGTGAAACCTCCTACAAGGGAACAACTGAAAGATGTGTCACCTCCTTGTAGGGAGGAGGAGAACGTAAAAGAGGACAAACCTGAAGGTGAAGGTCAAGATGACAAAAGCCTTGAAATTGAACTACCCAAGGAGCATGGGCATGAGAATGAACCAGGTAACAAAGGAGAAGAGGAGGTTAAAAGGGAAGAAAGTCCCAAAGAGTGCCTACCCACCAAATCCCCAATCAAAGGCATAACATTCATCCAGGATTCCAATGAAGATGAAGAAGATGCAAATGCAGAGGAAGAGGCTCCTAAGGAAAAGGAGATTGAAATTAGAAAAGATGAAGAAGAATATGATCGTGAGTCACCTAGGGAAAAGGCTCAGATGATTGAATGGCTAAAGAAGCAACTTGAGGAGAGGGCTCTCGCCTCGAGCAATCTAAGAACGAGACTAGAGGCTATCCTATCCTGGACACAGATCACCACCAAGAAGGAAAAGAAGCCCAAGGTCAGGTTGAAAGTAACAATGGATGTTTCTGGATCTAGGACTATATCTAGGTTGCAACACCAGTAGTGGGAGCAGAGGGAGTAAGTTATAAATTTCCACTATTGACTTGTGAATGGCTACAAGAGAATAAAAGATAGAATGCCTCTAGGAATCTGTTGCAACAATGGTACACCTGATACAACAAGAAAAAGTTTCAAAAGAAGAGCTAAAGGTGCAAGTAGTTGACTTGACAATGTACATTCAACAATGGTCCTCAGCGAAAGAAGTTCCTACCATGTCTATGGTTCCATCACAAGTGCTATCTAGGGAGCAAATTGATAAGCTAGAAAAGAGAAAGAGTTTGGACAATACTACAAAAAGCTTGTTCTGGCAGGTTCTATACATCGGAAGCATGGGCATTGGTCAGGTTGTCTAGACAAAAAACAAGTTCTTAGACCTACAACAGCCTCTTGAGGGTACCAGAAAACTTTGCATTGATTTCCCTGCAAGATATGAGTCCACCTACCCAAAGATAGAGGCTATTCTCAAAATACCAAGCGTAACATGGGAAAAAGCATTCAAAAAGGATGATCATTGGCTCATGGATGTATGGAAACAAGACTTTGAGAATCAAAAAGAAAGATTGGAGTAGGTGATCGACAAAGTGGATCCAAATATTGAATGGGTCAAGGAAATAAGAGCAGGTTGTGCCTAATACCCGAAGCTAATGACAGGCTATGAGATGCCTGTCATACAAATGGACCTAAATAAAATAAAGCCCTACTTTCAAAAAAGGATGGAGGATGAGATTTCAGCGGAGATAACCATAGATTTCATAAGTTTTTCCGCCCGCACCTTCACCCAATCATAGCTACTCAAGGACCACACTGCCAAGTATGATGAAGACTAGGAAGGCTTGCAGACAACTCCATGGAGTGGAGTTATTAGTTACTATGATCCAAGATTATGGAGGTTGACAAGCTCCAACCAGAAATTCTGAAGTTCATGGAATATGCAGCTTTAAAGAAGCAAGAAGGAAACCCTATTATTAATGAAAAATTCCTGATAGAGCAGCCACAACAAAAGAGAAATTAGAAAAATAAAAAACTATTATAGTGTTGTCACTAGAGGAAAAAATAGGGATAAAGACAAAGTTTTATTTTAAATTGTAATCTATTGTGGGGTAGGTAGAACCCTAAGTTGTAGTGAATCTTGGCCACACAATGAGATTAAATCTTGGCAATTCGTTCAACTTTTTTGACACTATAAATAGGGGGGTCTCCTCTCATTTTCAGGAGAGTTGAGTTGTTGTAATGACATGCTACAAAAATTTCTAATGAAAATACATTGACTTGGTGTATTTTCTGAGTTTCTATACATGTTTCACGATTCAATCTCCCATAGTTAGATTCTCTAGTTAAATTTACATTGTTGTTTTAAGTGGTTTTAGATTGCTTATATATATTTAGTAATGTTGTTCTATGATTATGTAAATTTTTGTTGTGTAGATGCCTTCCTGTCCATACTTTTTGCTATTCATTGCTGGTAAATGGTCTTGTAAAGTTAGTTTGGGCTGAAACCTGAAGCTACTATAAATTTTTACCTTTATTCATGCATGTATGTGGTGGATGAATAGTGAAATATCTGCAGACCTTAGAAGATAGCACAAATTTCATGAGACTGTGATTATTTCTGGTTAAGTGGAACTTTGATTCAAGGAAGTTTTCCATGGCAAGAACTCCTTGATTCCTATTCATAGTTAGTTGTAGATCCAAGAAACTCTTCTTCCCCTTGCTCTTTATTTCTTTTTTTTAAGAAGTAACCTCAGCTAAGGTTCATTGCACATTGTAGATTCAAAAATTAAAGAAGACACTAGAGTTTCAGATTGTTGTTTGAACCTACAACAAAGTGCACCTTAACTTCCATCTCAAAAAATTTAGACTCTAAAATGCACTTTGCATCCAACTATGTAAGTTTTCCATGTGATTACCAATAAAATCACATCAAATATCAACTGAGGAATTTCATGCAAGTCATGACCAGACACCCAAGAGATGTTGGGGTGATTTTCAACAACTTGTTATTGGAAGTCTCCTTTCAAGAGAGGTAGTGCATTCATGTACTACTTGTGTTGAGAAAGTGTGTGAAACACCCATCAATAGTCTCCTCAATACAATGATATGAATCAATCTCCATCGAGGACACTATGATTTATTGATGGGAGTCATTGGTAAGTTCCTCCGATGGGGCAAAAGGATAAGTCAGAATGGAAAGGTAAAAATCCATTGACTAAAGTAACACCTATCAGTGGAACAGAGGATCCAATCCCACCGATAGCCCAAAAATAATGAAAATATTAAAGTAGTGGCAAGAGAAGCATCAAAGAGACTCTCCAATATTGGTGGGAGTAATGCTAAAGTCCCACTGATTTCTCGACAACACTTTAATTAGAGAAAACTTCACATCTGCCTGCTCCAGCGTAAATTCTTCGATATGAATCCAAAAGATTGGACAACTCACCAACTATGTACATATTATAATTAAAGAACATATCACTAAATTAAGAGGCTTACCTATTCTTAAACTCTCCCATTTTGATGTTTCACATGTAAATGAAACCTCCCTCTTTTCAAGTTTTCTTCTAATGCAGCTATATTGTGAGGATAAAATGAATTTTGGTTCGCACCATGAATTTTGAGTAGTCACTTTAGACTACTTGTCGGGTTGTAGGGAGTAGCTTATATATATTTTCTCTTTTTTTTCCCTAATGGGTTGTGACTGCAATCAGTTTTAGACCTTACTTATTGTCTATATGCAACACATAAGGTTTTATAAAAAATCCTAAAAGTATTTGTTGCATCCCTATTGATAATGTCTAGTTATGTTTTAAAGAATGACACTACAAACATAATGAGGCATAACATTGGTTGTAGCTGAATAAATGCATACATCAAGGATTACTGGTAATTGTTCATGAGATAAGGAGAAAAACATCCCCTGCTCTTCAATTCCCACCCATGAACATGTTTTGTGGGATGGTCAATATATGGTTGTAGTACCCAAGAGTTCTTAATTTTTTTCCCTAATTAGAACATTGGTTTTCAATGAGATCATCTTGTGCTTGCACAATTCACAAACCCTTGTAGAGGCCTTGCTACAATCAACAAAGTATTTGTATAGACTATTCTGTTAGAATGAGTGTGTAGCGGGACACTATTTTACTCTCAATTTGATATCACAAATAAAGATGATGTTGTGTACTACTATAAACTATGACATCAGGTGCACATATTGCACAAAATATATGTCTGGATCAATGCAAAGGGATCCAAATTACCAGAAGATTTCTTTAGCTTTTATGCATGCTATTTTTTTTTAGAATAAGATCAAATGCTTTGTGCAAGCATTATCCTATCTTTAGTAGGCGGTAGTTACTCTAAAATGTGTATAAAATGGAGCATTTGTAGAAAGGACCCTTAGTGGATGAAGGCCAGTTTTGGTAAATTCCAAGTTAGTATATTGTAGTCGCCTTATAATGTATTTAGAAATAATAGGCATCGGTAGAGAGAAACTCTAGTTAATACAAACCAATTTTAGTTTCAAGGTTTTCAAATTATAGTCACCTCCTAATTTACGTAGGAAATAGAGGCCTTGGGTGAAAGCTTTGAATCCTAAAAAAACAAATTGGTTGATTGGAAACCTGTTTCTAGGTTTCTGAACCATTTCTCTATTCTACAAATTTCAAGAAATTCATCTTGAGAGGTGATAAACTTTTAGAAGCATTTCTTACAAATTTTAAAGCATTTACAATAATTTCCTGTTGTTTTCTAAGGGTTTGTGGAAGTTTCTTGCATTGGAATTCATATTTCCAAAATATTCCTCAAGTTTATAATAATGTTTCTTCGAGTTTTTAAAAGCTTTTTCTATATCACTTCCAAAAATTTCTTCAAGTTTCCATCATTTTTTATACTGGGTCATGCTAAAATTCCATTCCTCAAGTTTCCTTATCTATTTGGCCTGGTTACATGTTCACTATTATTGGTGCAACATGGATAGAAAGAGCTTTTAGTGTTAGGTTTTTAATATTAGATAATATAAGAAATGTTACTTCCAAGGTGGTTCAAGTGTTTTAACCAAAATATACTTGAGATTTTAGTGAAATATTTTTAGCCAATATATACTAGAGACATTAATGAAATATTTCCCATTTTTTTGTGCAATAAAATGCATCACAAAGGAATATAATATTCATCAGACAAAGAGAATCAAGTGAAAATAGTAGGCAGTGTCAAAGGATTCAACATAATAAGAATCCATCAATTCTTCGCTTTGCAAACTTGTTCATCTTGTGGTTGCTCATTTACTTTTTAGGTTGCCAAAAGTCCAATTGATTGTAGCTTGACTTGCCTCTACATGGCCTTTATATATTAATGGCTTCCAATATCCTTTTTGAAGATTCATCTGGCTATATAGGAAAAAGATAGTAGGGACAAATTCATATCTGCTTAAAATTGATAGTTGTTGGAAACTTGGGTGGGGCCTGTACATTGGTCCATATGCCAAGTTGGTGTGTTGGTTAGCCAGGGAGTCAAAAAGCTGCTTTACCATCACAAACACACAAACAAAAGAACATATGTTTAAATGTAGGAGTATTGAATAAAGTATAGCAATGACAATGGTAATATTAGATTAAAGGAGTTTTTTGTGAAGATCTTGTGAGCGTCATGATTCCCTTTTCCACCACATCTTTTGCAAGACACATTTAGTCTATCATCTTTGGCGTTACCTCATCTTCTTTTGCTTCTTTGATCTTTTCTTTTTTGCAATTCTTCTCCTCTAATAGGCATCATTTGGGTGATAGGTTGCTTTTCTTTTTTATGGACATGGAAAATGTTTTCTCTCTCATTATTAGTTATTCTTCCAAAAGATTTTTCTTTTTCAACCAACACATCAATCAACTGATAAAAGTGGGTGACTTCAGTTGATTACTTTCTTGTAATGACCCCAAATAGGTTGAAAATGTGGGAAGGAGATATTTTATAAAGGCTGTCATATATACACTTATTTTTCCACCAACAACATCAGTATCATGTTTAATTGCCCAAATTTTAGAACTAGACTAGTTAAATCACCATTTTTCAAATCAGAACTAAATAATTTCAACTACAATTGGATGGATTCTAATTTTGAATGGAAAGCATACAATTTGTAATGTCCCTTTTCATTACTTTTAAAAACTCTATAATTTTTTCTGAGATTCCTATCTACACAATACTTGAATATATATAAATGGTAGAATTGTGTCTTGAGGCATGTTTGTAGTAATTGTATAACAACCTATTCCTAGTTTCCTGAAGTGCGAAAATCTATACACAAATTAGATTTGTTGAAAAGGATTTAGAAAATCTCAAGCAAATGCAATTTTCAGGTTTAAAGCCAGACTCTACAACATTTGCCAACATCCTCTCTACCTGTTCCAAAATGGAAGCTTTGGAACAGGGTATGGACATCCATCAAAGCATAATAGAAGGGGGTTTTCATCTAATATTATAGTTGGAAATGCTTTGGTTGACATGTATGCAAAATTTGGAAGCATAGAGAAAGCATGTGAATTTTTTGACAGAATTCCTCAAAGAGATGTAATCTCTTGGACTACAATTATTGTTGGATATGCACAAAATGGATTTGTTGAAAACACTTTAGAAACTTTCAAGCAAATGCAATTGGCAGGTATAAAGCCAAATTCCACAACCTTTTCCAACATCTTTCCTGCCTATGCCAAAATGGGGGCTTCGGAAAAGGGTATGAACATCTATCAAAGCATAAATAATGGAAGAATTTTGTCAGATGTTGTAGTTGCAATTTCCCTAGTAGACATGTATGCAAAATGTGGAAGCATAGACAAGGCATGTGAACTATTTGACAAAATTCCTGAAAGAGATTGCATCTCATGGAATATGATGATTGCAAGATATGCTCAAAGGAATGGAATGTTAATGGATAGGGTTAGATGTTTTCTTTTTTTGGTAGGTTGTGGAGGTTGGTTGTGTGATTGGGAGTGCTGCCCTGGGCTAAATTTGAATGAATTCTATATGAAAATGGGTTATCAAAATATGGATTTGAAGAAATCTTGAGGGTATGGTTATTGTGTGGGATTGAGTGTGTGCAGGCTATAAGTGATGTGTTAGAGGAATTGGTTCAGTTGGGAAAGCCCAGGAGTTGTATTTTTCATTAAACCCTAATGTTTATGCATGGTAATGGAGGGTTTCATAGATCAATGTTGAGGAAGCCTTGAGTCTAGAAACAAATGCTGGAATTTGATGTTTTGGAACATGACTAATGATTGTTTGATAAGTATTTGTAAAGTGCAAGTGAATAGAATGGACCTCCTTTGTAAAAGATGGCTAATTAAGAAACCTAGAGTAGGGGTAAGGTATTGAAACTCCATGTTGGTGTAAAGAAGTCACTATTGATCTTTGCATATGTTGTGCGAGCCCTTAAAAGGTATCTAAATCAACTTTTTAGTTAGCAAGTCCTTTGGGAAGTTAGGGTGACAAAGCCCTTAAACTAGGTCATGAGTGCCACTAGGGCAGACCTAGTTGAATGTTAATAAATGAAGAGATAAAGTATTTTTTTGTTTGGGAGATTGTTTGTTATTAAATCAATTGACATCTTGAGTGTGTTGAGACCACCTATATTGCATCAGCTTGTAGCGCCAAAACTCAACTTTTCCTAATAACTACAAGTGTAGGCTGTACAAAGACCTTACAAACATCATTTGAGGAACTCTTCAACCATAGAAACAACATACCAAAAGAAATCATAAGGTTTCTTAAGCTCAAATTGGATTTTCAATAACCCACCCCTATTTGGGTTACTAAATTAGCCCTATTTTCCAAAGGAATTCCCACCTAAACTTCTAGTTTCTACTCAATTTCTTAAATAGTACTAAATGTGATTCAAAACTCCAAATTTCATTATCAGTTCAAGGATTTAAGCCCTATTGGGCGTTGCCCCAGCAAACCCTCACTTTTCATGCAAAATACTAGGGTTTATTCAAACTACTAACTCTTGGGCTTGCAAAACTCAACAAATGGCTCCAACACATCTTACTAACCCTGCACAAACTCAGTCTATCACAACTTTGAAGGTTCCAACATCATTTTGCAAAAACCCAACGTTAACACCTCTTTTTCACAAGGAAAATGCCCTATACAACATTAGGGCAACAAACATCTCCTTTAAACTTGATTCCCATGACTTTATAAGCCTTCAAGACATCTAATCTATCATTGGTGAAGGAAATTCAATGAGTCACAACCTCCTATAGAAGGTGTATTTCTCGATACATTATAAAAACTTCAAAATTGGCCCTCATTGTCCTGTTACAAGCAGATTTCAGAAAACTACCAAGTTCTCACTCAAATTTTAAAGAAAGACTCTCAAAATTGATACAATGGAGAGCTATAACATTCGTACACAAAATAATAGAGATTTTAAAGCCTCACAATGATTGTACAAGCCGTACAGTGCTATTGAAGTTCTGAAAACACATAAATACAATGAATTTTCTAATAAAATGTTGTTTACAGACATGTATTTTCAGTACAATCTTCAATATCCATTGTTCAAGCCTTTTTCAAGATTTTTTTAAAAATTTCTCCATTAGTTAAAAAGTTTCATTCGAAAGGAGGAGCATGGATTCTCCCATTACATGCAAAAATTGTCTTGTTACAACTATTTTTAGCAATACTACAAAATCTGACAAAATGAATCTGCCAATAACCTTAAATGGTCTATAAACGAACTAATTGAACCTACATGCACTCAACCAACACTAAATGACCTTATTCAACCATTTACTACTATTTTACCTTGAAATCCTAAAATCTTGCATTTGCAACTTTTGGGTTTTACAACAAATTTGCAACAAAGTGCAATTTTTTTGCAATATCAAAATTATTGACTCGTAGACACCTAATTACCACCAACTTATAATTGATTGCATACTTTGATGGTCTTCAAGATATTATTTACTAGAAAAATTTCTTCCTCATAGAGCCTGCTCTTTAACAACTTGAATTTCCTAAAGTTCTTCAATGGTGCCCTTGCACCACCCTCCCTATACAGATTGGTGGATGCAACCAATGTTATCAAAATTCAACATATTCCTAGAAATGCCAATAAGTTATGTGTAGATGATACTCTCTCTACAGATAGGGTTGGGGGAAATTATTTTCTCGATCTTGTGAAAAGTGGCAAGGAACTTGTAGAGAATGAGACATGGATTAGAGAAGCATTGGACAGTCTGGATGCATTTGAAGGGAGCTTAGAGTGGCTAAAAATGGTTTTTGGTTCAACTGTTGAGTTTCCTTGGCAATGTGTGTGAGATTGTTTTGAAGTACTCAAAGAGTCTATGGGATGAAATTTTTGAAAGCATGTTTGTTAGTAGGATGAAACACATAATAGCTGATGGATTTGTAGATCTACATGAGAGAGTTAAGGTTGGTAAATCCCTTGAAGCCATAGTTACATCTCTAGCAAGGTACAAAGATGTTGAAACCCATTTGCAAAAATTAACTACTAGTGAGGGTTGGCTTTTCAAGAGAGGGGACCTAAAAAGTGTTAATTTACCTGGGTTGAGTTTTAGATTTATGATGAAAAATGATGAATATTGGTTTGGTCACCTTAACGCTTATTTTGGCAGTGAAGTTAGTCAAATAAAAGATACCATAGATGAGGGGTCCAAGAATATTCTGGAAGACCTCCTAAGTTTTCTTCATGCACATAAATCTCCTTCAAGGATAAATGATTTAGCACCTTTTTTACAAGGGCAATGCTTCCATTTTATCTCAACATTGATTGTTGAGATTGAAGAACATCTTGCACATCTTTCAAAAGCTCTCTATCAAGAAATGAAAAATGGGGAGATTCGAGAAAAAATGAACAAGGAGACACTAGAACTAACAGTTATAGTGGAAAGGGCACTTTTCTTAGGAAGGAATTTACTTGCTCTCAGGTAGAAATTAGTGTTTCTAAATACTATTGTTACCAATTTGACAATGAGGGAATTGCTAGATCCATGTACAGAGGATACAACATTGAACAATTAGTAGCATATAACTAGTGAAATGAATAATGTTAGAACATAAGAGACTACTTAGGCCAAAGGTATAGAATCATAACTGCATACTTCACACTTTTCACTGTCTGTTCTTGCAATCTTTTGGGTCACATAGTCATTATTATGTCTCATTTTTCCCATTTCTAGTCGCAAAACTCATCATAGGTGTGCCAAGTCACTCAACCTAAAATCCCTTCTACTATAAAAATTTGTTCCCATCTTTCAAATGGCTCTATCTTGAGGGCATGTGCTAGTGTCTAGCTCAAATTTAAATTCAAATTCCCTCCAAACCCTTGAATGCTCACCCTAGTGAGATTTCTAACAACTGATCACTTTATAAAAGAAAACTTAGCACTCATTTGGAACCATAATTTCTCTCTTTAACATCTTGATCCTCCTCGTATTCCTCTACTCCCTGAAAACCTTCATTTTTCCTTTTTTTTTAAGAACATGCACCCTTTTATGCTCTAAAAGGTTCTTGGTGGAGCACATGATGTTTTTAAAGCATGGATAGACATTTTAGAAGCAAGTTTAGAGTATATCAGTTAGAATCAATATATAATCAGATAGACTCTTGATTCATTACACAAAAGTAATGAGACATTCATGCTTTATTGTTCAAATATTACCATGAAGGAAATGTAGTTGATCAAGAACAATACACACCCGATTGAAGATCTTTCATTTGAATAAGCATGAATGTTATGTTTACACCAGCTATAGCAAACGGGCATTCCCACACAGATAAATAACCTGCCTGCTTTTGAAGATGATGCTAAAATGATCTCTACAAAAAATGTTTGTAGAGAATTCCATGTCATGCTGGAGGATTTCAATGACAAATTATTCTACCTTCATTGTTACATATAATATTCAACATAGAAGAGACACTAACAGTTAAAGCTGAAAAGTGAAAACTATAAAGTCTGCAGTTAAACTTAAAATCATGAACCATTAAGTTAAAACTTGAAACCATAAACCATGCACTTAAAACTCACAACTATTTAACCGTGTAGTTAAAATAAAAGACCATAGCAAGAACTACAATTTTGGATGAGAACCAAAGTTTTTAAGGCTATACATGTCAACAAAAAGAGCCCTATATGCCCATGTATTCCATATCTTTCTAAGTTTCAAACACATCACATTAACATATGCAGGATTCAATGTTCTCAAATCACTTTGAGAGAATCCAAAACCAAAAACTCTGAGGCAAGAACAAAAAAATTGAAAGTTATAGCTCTCAAGTATAAGAAAAAACTCTAACCATTTTTCTCATCGGCATAATTGACAGCAAAACACAACTTGTGCAAAATATTGAGGTAAGTCACTTGCCATGATTTCAATGAGTTTTTTTTGGAAATTTGTACACGGCTAGATCACTTTTAGTTTTTGTTGTGTTTTATTTCATTCTAAAATAGGTCTGTTGTTATCTGGTAAATGAAGGAATTGGTTCTATGGTTTTATCTGTGGATGTTTTCATATATAAAATTATTGTAATACAAAGTGTTAGACCATTGTTTCTTTCTCCACATGGAGATATTTTGAATTATGAAATGATCATTTGGTGGTTTAAATTTTTATTTTATTTTGTTTTCCTTTCCCATGATTTTATCTTTGTGAAAATTTTCCTAACATAATTATTTAGTATTGAATGTATAACAACTATTGTTGAAGTTGTAAATGCAATGGTTGGCAAAACTATTTTCATATAGACTGAATAGTAGATATTGGATCATCTTCATATGTTAAACTTAATACATTCTTCTTTACAAAACTTATTAATTTTACAATACATGTTTCTCCACAGTTTTGTGCCAAAATACTAGCTCTTTTACTTCAAAGACCAAATGTTACAAGGCAAGGGATTGGCATGACACAAATGACTAAATTTTTAAAAGATTGTATTCATAAGTGACAACCAGCTTGGTTTTCCAAATGGATACATCCTCTCACATGTGATGAATAAGTGACAAACATCTTGGTTTTCCAAATGGATACATCCTCTCACATGGCTAGTTAGGACTAAGTGGTCCAATTTGGTACCAATATACTTTTTGATATTATTATATTCTTTTCTAAAACCATGTGTTTGTTACTTCAAAAAAATAGGGGTGCTACATGTGAGAGATCATCTTCCCACAAAAAAAGAGAGCTAGCATCTATGCATTACATCAATTTGCAATGGGTGTTAAGTGGACCATTCATTATGAGAGTTGGGTTCTTGTGAACCACTACACAGGAAACATGGGTCAATGAGTTTCACTTGTAAAGCTACATGGCTGAATACGATTGAATCTTGATAGCGATATCACTATGGAAGATGCCTCCTTATCAATCAAACTATAGGCATACAAGATGTAGGAATACAAGTTACAATATTGTAAATCCAACGATATTCCAACTAGAAAATCATTGCATAAAGAGTAGTAACCCTATGAGTTGTAAGGGTTGTAGAACTGTCACCAACCCTCACTACATAATCTAAAAGAATAAGAAGTTACATACTTTAAGGATAGTGGAATTAAAATTCAATTGCGACTGACGAATCAATGGGGTATACACATACATACATATAACATATATATATAAAATTTCCTATCAAACATATTGTACAAGATAGTGTACATGCACTCAACCTCTTTGAAATGAATCTATACCATACACCATTTTGAGGGAATTTTTTGATTAGCCAATAAGGCTACATTTAGTAGCACCTTTCACCTGGAAAGTTGTCTCACACCACACAAGACAACTTCTAGATAGTTGAAGCATTCCTCGCCTCACATCTGAAAACAAATTTTAACTCACAACCAATATTTTTATTTAAAAGGCTGCAAAAATCTTGTCCCAAGCTCAAGAATTTAGTAGCCCTAAACCCCAATATTTTTAGACCTACTTTTCCTTTATTATTAATAGATTGAAGTGGTAGCTGTATGGAGACTCATTTTGGTTCATCTCAATTTTTCTTAAATTCTACTTTGGTGGTGTTTCGTAATATTTTTTCTTGCAAATTCTGACCATTTTTCTCATCAGCATCATTGACAGCAAAACACAACTTGTGCAAAATCTTGAGGTAAGTCGCGTGCCATGATTTTAGTATTTTTTTTTGCAAATCTATACATGACTAGATCACTTTTAGTTTTTTTTGTGTTTTACTTCATTCTAAAAAAGGTCTGTTGTTATCTGGTAAATGAAGCAATTGGTTCTGTGGTTTTATTTGTGGATGTTTTCATATATAAAATTATTGTAATACAAAGTGTTAGAACCTTGTTTGTTTCTCCACATGGAGATATTTTGAACTATGAAATGATCATTTGGTGGTTTAAATTTTTATTTTATTTTCTTTTCCTTTCCCATGATTTTATTTTTGTGACAATTTTCTTGACATAATTATTTAGTATTGAATGTATAGCAACTATTGCTGAAGCTATAAATGCAATGGTTGTCAGAGCTATTTTCATATAAAGTGAATAGTAGATATTGGATCATCTTCATATGTTAAACTTAATAAATTCTTCTTTACAAACCTTATACATTGTACAATACATGTTTCTCCACATTTTTGTGTCATTATATTGGCTCTTGTACTTTAAAGACCAAATGTTACAAGGCAAGGGATTGACATGACACAAACGACTAAAGTTTTAAAAGATTGTATTCATAAGTGACAACTAGCTTGGTTTTCCAAATGGATACATCCTCTCACATGTGATGAATAACTAACAAACATCTTAGTTTCCCAAATGGATACATCTTCTCACATGGATAGTTAGGACCGAGTGATCCAATTTGGTACCAATATACTTTTTGATATTATTATATTCTTTTCTAAAACCACGTTTCTGTTACTTCAAAAAAATAGGGGTACTACATATGAGAGATCATCTTCCCACAAATAGAGAGAGCTAGCATCCCTGCATTACATCAATTTGCAATAATTCAACATCCTCTAATTGTAATGGGTGTTGAATGGACCATTCCTTATGAGAGTTGGGTTCTTGTGAACCACTACTCATGAAACATGGGTCAATGAGTTTGACTCATAAAGGTACATGGTTGAATAACGCTCAATCATGATAGCGATATCACTATGGAAAATGCCTCCTTATCAATCAAACTGTAGGAATATAAGTTGTAGGAATACAAGTTGCAGTATTGTAAATCCAATGGTATCTCAACTAGGAAAGCATCGCATAGAAAGTAGTAACCCTACGAGTTCTAAGGGTTGCAAAAATGTCACCAACCCTCATTGCATAATCTAAAAGAATAAGAAGTTACATACTTTAAGGATAGTAGAGTTAAAATTCAATTGAGACCAATGAATCAACGAGGTATACACACACACACACACACACATACATACATACATACATACATACATACATACATACATACATATATATATATATATATAAGATTTCCTATCAAACATATTGTATTGGACAGTGTACATGCACTCAACCTCTTTGAAATGAATTTGCACCATACACCATTTTGAGGGAATTTTTTGATTAGCCAATAAGGATACATTTAGCAGCACCTTTCACCCAAAAAGTTGTCTCACACCACACAAAACAACTTCCAAATAGTTGAAACATTCCCCGCCTCACACCTGAAAACAAATTTCAACTCGCAACCAATATTTTTATTTAAAAGGCTGCAAGAATCTTTTCCCAAGCTCAAGAATTTAGTAGCTCTAAACCTCGATATTTTTAGACCTACTTTTTCTTTGTTATGAATAGATTGAAGTGACAGCTGTATGGAGACTCATTTTGGTTCATCTCATTTTTTCTTAAATTCTACTTTGGCGGTGTTTCATAATATTTTTTCCTGCAAACTCTAACAATTTTTCTCATCGAAATCATTGACAACACAACACAACTTGTGCAAAATTTTGAGGTAAGTCACTTGCCATGATTTCAATGAATTTATTTTGGAAATCTGTAGACAGCCAGATCACTTTTACTTTTTGTTGTGTTTTATTTCATTCTAAAACAGGTCTGTTGTTATCTAGTAAATGAAGGAATTGGTTCTGAGGTTTTATCTGTGGATGTTTTTATATATAAAATTATTGTAATACAAAGTGTTAGAACCTTGTTTGCTTCTCCACATGGATATATTTTGAACTATCAAATGATCATTTGGTGGTTTAATTTTTTTTTTATTTTGTTTTCCTTTCCCATGATGTTATTTTTGTGACAATTTTCCTGACATAATTATTTAGTATTGAATGTATAGCAGCTACTGTTGAAGCTATAAATGCAATGGTTGTTAGAGCTATTTTCATATAGAATGAATAGTAGATATTGAATCATCTTCATATGTTAAACTTAATACATTCTTCTTTACAAACCTTATACATTGTACAATACATGTTTCTCCATAGTTTTGTGCCATTATACTGGCTCTTGTACTTCAAAGACCAAATGTTACAAGGCAAGGGATTGGCATGACACAAACGACTAAAGTATTAAAATATTATATTCATAAGTGACAACTAGCTTGGTTTTCCAAATGGATACATCCTCTCACATGTGATGAATAAGTGACAAACATCTTGGTTTTCCAAATGGATACATCCTCTCACATGGCTAGTTAGGACTGAATGGTCCAATTTGGTACCAATATACTTTTTGATATTTTTATATTCTTTTCCAAAACCACATTTCTGTTACTTAAAAAAAATAAGGTTGCTACATATGAGAGATCATCTTCCCACAAACAAAGAGAGATAGCATCCCTACATTACATTAATTTGCAATAATTCAACATCCTCTAATTGCAATGGGTGTTGAGTGGCCCATTCATTATGAGAGATGGGTTCTTGTGAACCCCTACTCATGAAACATGGGTCAATGAGTTTGACTCATAAAGCTACATGGTTGAATACGCTTGAATCTTGATAGTGATATCGCTATGGAAATACATTCTTATCAATTAAACTATAGGCATACAAGTTGTAGCAATATAAGTTACAATATTGTAAATCCAATGGTATCCCAACTAGAAAAGCATCGCATAAAAAGTAGTAACCCTATTATTTGTAAGGGTTGCAGAACTATCACCAACCCTCACTACATAATCTAAAAGAATAAAAAGTTACATACTTTAAGGTGATTGGAATTAAAATTCAATTGCGACTGATGAAGTAGCGAGGTATACACATACATACATACACACACACACACACACACACACACATATATATAAGATTTCCTATCAAACATATTGTACAAGACAATGTAGATACACTCAACCTCTTTGAAATGAATATGCACCATACACCATTTTGAGGGAATTTTTTGATTAGCCAATAAGGCTACATTTAGTAGCACCTTTCACTTGAAAATTTGTCTCACACCACACAAGACAACTTCCAAACAGTTGAAACATTCCTCGCCTCACATCTGGAAACAAATTTCAAATTGCAAGCAATATTTTTATTTGAAAGGCTACAAAAATCTTGTCCCAAGCTCAAGAATTTAGTAGCTCTAAAACTCGATATTTCTAGACCTACTTTTCCTTTATTATGAATAGATTGAAGTGGCAATTTTCTGGAGAATCATTTTGCTTCATCTCATTTTTCCTTAAATTCTACTTTGGCGGTGTTTTGTAATATTTTTTCCTGCAAACTCTAACCATTTTTCTCATCGGCATCATTGATAACACAACACAACTTGTGCAAAATGTTGAGGTAAGTCACTTGCCATGATTTCAATGAATTTTTTTTAGAAATCTATACATGGCCAGATCACTTTTAGGTTTTTTTATTTATTTATTTCATTCTAAAACAAGTATGTTGTTATCTAGTAAATGAAGGCATTGGTTCTATGGTTTTATCTGTGGATGTTTTCATATATAAAATTATTGTAATACAAAGTGTTAGACACTTGTTTGTTTCTCCACATGGAGATATTTTGAACTATGAAATGATAATTTTGTGGTTTAATTTATTTATTTATTTTGTTTTCCTTTTCCTTGAGGTTATTTTTGTGACAATTTTCTCGACAGAATTATTTAGTATTGAATGTATAGCAACTACTACTAAAGCTATAAATGCAATGTTTTTTAGAGATATTTTCATATAGAGTGAATAGTAGATATCATATCATCTTCATATGTTAAAATTAATACATTCTTCTTGACAAACCTTATAAATTGTACAATACATTTTTCTCCACAGTTTTGTGCCATTATACTGGCTCTTGTACTTCAAAGACTAAATGTTACAAGGCAAGGGATTGGCATGACACAAACGACTAAATTTTTAAAAGATTGTATTCATAAGTGACAAACAACTTGGTTTTCCAAATGGATACATCCTCTCACATGGTTGGTTAGGACTGAGTGGTCCAATTTGGTTTCAATATACTTTTTGATATTATTATATTATTTTTTGAGACCATGTGTCTATTACTTTAAAAAAAAGGGGTGCTACATATGAGATATCATCTTCCCACAAACAAATAGAACTAGCATCTCTACATTACATCAATTTTCAATAATTCAATATCCTCTAATTGCAATCGGTGTTGAGTGGACCATTAATTATGAGAGCTGGGTTCTTTTGAACCACTACTTATGAAACATGGGTCAATTAGTTTGACTCATAAAACTATACGGTTGAATATGTTTAAATTTGAAGGAAAATTTGTATATTTGAGTGAACACCTATCTTGAGGCAAAGAGCATATCACTTTTTTTAGGTATAGAGGTGTACATGTAAAAAAAAGAAAAAAGAGTTTAGTTCATCAAAAGGGTGTCTTTCCATTTATAGGGGAATATCTATTTATATGAGAAATTCAAAGCATAAAACTCCTTGTGAAGTGCACAATCAACAAAGTCATTTTTTTCACTTCAAACAAGCAACATATTCCATTGATAGGAACATGCTAGTATGAAGAGAAATTTGTTATAAGACAAAGTTCTAAATTGTTATTATAAGGTGCATGTCTGATCAAGTGGGATAGGTGTTTCAAATCATCAAACACTTTACCCATTTATAGGAATGCACCTCAATATAGAGTGTTGCTTTCAAATTTGAAATGAAAAATTACTTGTATAGGTGGACATTGGAATGAGAATAAGGGAGCAAAAAAGTCAGAAGCCAAAATTACAATACATAGATGCATGCCTCTTATTGGGAACTATGTAATTTTTAAAAGGAAAGAATTTCTAGTGTAAACAATCCTGAAGATACCTTTCACCCATTAAATTTTCGTTAAAATAGGAAAGCCCATCAAATATTAAAATACCCTTCCTCTATTACTATCCTGGAGTAGGGATTTGAAGCTTGCACAACCACCCTCTGCTTCTTAGGATTTGAAGGCCTCTATAACACAAACAACACTTGTTCAACATACCTACAAGGAAAATAATATAGGAAAAACACTCACAGCAGAACTTACATTGACAATACTTGGAGAATTGTTTAAAATTGCAGGAGCTTAATCTCACGACACAACTCAAAAAAATTTCTCGCCTTTCCACTTCAAGGGAAACCCTGACTGAATATGTTTCCATGGGAAACTCTAACTCAAATATGGTTGCCTTCAGTTTGCAGCTAATACATGGAGAAGGTCATTTTTCAAGATAATCACATGCAAAAGCACAACAAAACATATTCTAGACAAATATCAGATTAACTACTATAAACAATTCTACAATTGTCTTTCATGTACTAACATCATCCATCTTCTGTTATTGCTTCTTAATCAAATCCTTGAGCATATTATCTTCAAGATATTCCAGATAATCCTCTATGTCTCCATTTATTGTATATAAAACATCCATGTTCAAGGTAGAGTGTCAACTGCAAAGAAAAATAAGATCACCCTATCATCACCTACTTCCACAGAAGAATAAACATATAAAAAAAAAACATTAATAAATAAATTAAGAATAAAAATCCATACCTCCACACTTTTACCCAACAGGCCTATTCTAAAATTTGCAATTTTTGGGGATGGTGATGGCTATTTCAAGCTTTATTCTACCTTTTTGTGCAACTTTAGAGAGCATGCCAACACAGAGGCATTCCTTTTGAGTGTTGAGCTTCTTTATAGAGTCTCACCATCCAGTTGAAATAGGGGTAATCTCTTGGGTAGATATCATAGACATGGATTTTTTAATGGAGAACTATCAGATATTGAGCATAAATTAGAGGCATGTAACTTTCAATGGTCTTTGTGGAAACAAAAAAGCCACTAAAACTTTGAAGATTTTTTTTTCATATTTTGGTTGTTTGAACTTTTGGTAATTCTTTCCAAGCCCACAATGCCTAGGCATATTTTATCTAAAGATTCTAATCAAAATTTATGTTTATCAACAACAAAACTTTACTTTTGTAAAGCTCATTCCTAATTTTTTCTCCAAAAGATTCTTGGGGCTATGAAATTCGAAACTGTTGCTAATGGGCTATACTCCAACATTTTTAGAAATACAATGAAAAAAGAAGAAGTGATCATTTAGTGCCCCAATACTCTTTTCAGTATTAAAATACATTCAAATAAAAAATAAAAAATAATACATTGACTTGTGATAGGAATGAAGATTTTAAATTAGTTGCCCAAGTTTTGCCCTTCAATCTCCATGTATTTAATTCCAAAACAATAGAATGATGGTCATCCCTTCACAACCAAACCAATGTGGATTTATACCCAATAGGAGTTGCATTGGTCAGTCAGAAGGATCAACATGCAAGCTAAGGAGTCATTTATTCCTTTCTTGCATGGTTGTCAATGATGATTTACCAATGACTCCTCAGCCATGAATGAGTATACACAATCTGTTGTAGCCATGAATGAGTATACATGGGTAAGGGAAAAGAAAATGCATGTTGAAAGGGAGGGAAATAATTTTTTTTCTTTGCATTTAGTAAAATTTTCATTTCCTTAGATTGCTCTTTGGTTTGAGTTTTTCCTTGTTTTTTCATTTCCTTATTTTCTATTACCCTTCTTTTTTCAATCCTTTTGCGCCAAATTTTTTGTTCTTTCTCATTTGCATTTTCATATTCTACTGTTATGCATATACACTTACACTCTAATGCACATTAATGTATTTCTTCATTTCACAATTTAAATTTTTTTTAGTTATTTTGTTATATTAAATGAAATGTTATATTTAACAATTTTTTTCTCATCTTTTTTATCTCTTTTCTTTCATTTATACACACACACACACACACACAGATATATATATATATATATATAATTTTTTTTTTTCATTTTCTTGTCTTTCTTCTCTTGTTATGTTATAGATTTAGCAATTTTTCTTTCTTTTTTATTTAATTTATTTTAACAATTTGTTTGTCTTTTGTCTTAATTTTAACATTATATATATATATATATATATATAAAGAAAATAAATTTAACATTATATATATTTAAAGAATCAATTGTTTATTGGTGGTCTCTCTTGGTTTTTATTGTTTGTAGTGGTATATATTTTTTAATTCTTGATTATTTGCTCTTTTTGTTGGGGTTTTATTAAAAATTTCTTTTGGAAGTTTATTTTGTTCTCTTGTCTCAAAAATTTTAAATTTGTCTTTAATTTGATTCTTTATTAAATTTGTTGTTTGTATATTTACTTTTTATTATTATTAACTTTACATTTTTGTTTTTTCTCTTGTATAATAGTCTCTTGTCCTAATTAAATATATCTTCTTCTTTTTTTATCTCCATTTTCTTCTTGTTATTCATTCACTTTATCTAATAGCTTAATTGCTTCTTTTTTTCCTTTTCTATTATTGTTTCTTGAACTTCATTTCTTTGTGTCTCCTCATGTTGTGTGCCTTTCCTACCTTTTTTCTTAAGCCATTCTAGGTCTACAACTCATCATTTTACATCTCCTTTCAGCTCTTTATCTTGATGATGGATCACAGATTGTGATCCAAAACATTGATGAAAAAACTTGCACATAATTGAATCCATAAGCAAACTTAATCATTTAATATGGATTGAGGAAATCTCATATCATTAAAAGGTATTTTTTTAATTTTCTTAATTTATGACAATTAGAAAATTAAAAATATAATTTAAACATAAAATACATATTTAAGACAAAATTAATATTTTGTCTTAAATCCCTCTTGTATGTAGTAGTGCCAAAAGCGATCATTGTTATTTCTATTTCACATTATTAAGATGGTCGAATATATCAGCAAGCGGAGAAAAAAGTGAATCAATCTTCATTTTTAGGGAAAAATCTTCATTTTAAATGTTCTTTTTTAAAGGGAAAATCTTTGTTTTCAGTAGACTCGACCATTACATTTCTACAATCCATGTAGTAAATTGAATCTAATTGCTTCTAGAAATAACTACTTGACATTACATTTTTAAGGCACTACTTCTAGAAATAATTACTTTTATAGACATTACGTTTCTACAATCCATGTAAATTGAATCTAATTACTTCTAGAAATAACTACTTGAACTTTTGAAATGAAAGTATCTGCAAGATAGCCCTCAAAATGCAATTGGATTGTTTAAATCATATTTTATTAGTGAAATTGACCACAATTGCTCTTTGATACATTTGACATGCTAACACAATAGGAAAATCAAATTGGCTTCAAATCATAGTTAAAAACATTAATGATTCATTAACATAATGAGTAATAAAAGTTATAGAATGCAAATGTTAATTTTTTTTATAAAATATGTGAAGGCCTTAAGACTACACTGAGAGGCAAAGCCTTCCACGCAATAGGTATTTTTGGTGCACCAAGCAACTTATCCGGCCAAATGTCCTACTTAGGTAGGGGTTCCATGAGGGGGGCTTAAGCTCTATGGATTATGATCAAATTCGAAAGAAAAAAGAATAGAGGAGTAATAGTCATTTATTTAGTCATTAATTTAGTCATATATTTAGTCATTAATTTAGTCATTTTTTATTTGTCTGATATTAGTCATTTATTTAGTCATTTAGTTGTGATTTTACCCAATGACCAAATTAGTCACTTATAAATGACCAAATTAGTCATTTATTTTAAAAATACTACTAGTGTTAGTCACGTGACTAAAAATTTTAGTCATGTGACTAAAAGTTTTAGTCACGTAATCATTTATTTTCCAAATTCTACTAGTGCTAATAATGATTCATTCCCTAATGTAATGTCTTGACAATTGAAACTAATACATGGGAGTTATATTTTGATGGATCTAAGTATAGACATAGCTCTGATGTGGGGGTTATAATAATTCTTCCCATGAGAGAACCTATTCCCTTGTCTTATCACTTAAATTTCGTAAGTACAAACAACACCACTAACTATGAAGCATTGCTCCCTGGGTTGCATGCCACTTTAATTATGGGAGCTCAAGACATTAAGATATTCGATGATTCACAATTATTCATTAAACAAATAAATGGGACATATCAAGTGAAACATAACAAATTATCAAAATACAAGGTTCTTACAATGAATTTGTTAGACAAGTTTGATTAATACACCATTGACAACATCCCACAAAAAGATAATCAACATGTGGATGCAATGGCGAGTGTAGCTTCCCTTATATCTCCTCAAGATCCTTCAAAATACTTCATATTTATTGTGCATATAGTTATGAAACCATCAATAGAAGATAAAATAGAAGAATTATTATTAGCAACTATGGAAAAATCAAGTGAATGGTACACTATCATATTTAATTATTTAAAAGATGATACCTTTCTTGAACCGACAACTAAGAACACTCAAGCTTGCCTTCAAAAACTTGCATCTAAATATATAATTCTTTTCAACATGTTATATCAGAGGTCCTTTGATGGTCTCTTACTTAGATGCCTTAAACAATCTAAAATCCCTATAGCACTTGAACAAGCTCATGCAGGTGCTTGTGGAGTTTATTTCAGAGGAAGGAAATTAGTCCAAAACTAAGTCACATAGGATACTATTGTTGACATATGGAACATGATTGCTTTCCATATGGTCAAATATGTTACAAATGTCAAGAACATAGTAATTTGATTAATGCTCAAGTTCCTATATGGCCCTTTGTAGTTTGGGGTTTGGATCTCATTGGAAAAATATCACCTCCTTCCTCCACCAAACATACATTCATAATCACTATGACAGACTACTTCACAAAGTGGGTAGAAGCAATTCCCCTTCATTCAAAAATTATTGATGTGATATGTTGTTTCATATTGGAACACATTATTGCATGCTTTGGACTTCCTTCAGTGTTAGTTTCACACAATGGGACACCATTTAAGAATAATGAAATGAAGAAGTTCTTAGAGATATTTAATATTCAACATCATTTCTCAACACCCTACTATCCATAATCTAATGTTTGAGCCCAATCAACTAATATAACCCTCAAACAAATCCTAAGGAAAATAGTTAGCAAACATAATAAGGATTGGCACACATAGCTAGCATATGTGTTATGGCCCCATCACACGAATGTTAGATTATCCACTAGGACTACCCCTTATAACCTCATCTATGGATCTGAGGAAATAATGCTCTTATATTTAGATATTCCTACATTAAGGATTGCTCTTCAAAGACTTATTGATGATAATACTTATAAAGAGCAATGATTACATCAGCTTGAAATGCTTGATGAACCTCAAATTAACACTCTTAAGCACATTTAGGCCTACTCTAGGAGAAAGTAGCATAGTTACAATGATAATGTTATCCCTCAGTCATTCAATAAAGGTGATTTGGTGTTATGTGAGAAGCAATGTAACGTCAATACTATCCCAAATGAAAAAGGAAAGTTCAGCCCTAATTGGCTAGGACCTTACAAAGTCAATGAAAGTTATGGGTTTGGAGCATACATGTTAACATAAAAGGATGATACACCTCTTAAGGAACCTATCAAGGTCGCGCATCTACGTCAGTCCATGTTAATCTTCTTCAATAGTGTGAATAATAGAGCAGTGGTGTTAGAGTTAGTAGATGGTATTCTATGTGCTCTCGCATTGCTTCATTCTTGAAAAACAACTATTTATGTGTCTTGAACACTAAATTAATTATTTAAATTAATTTTTAAATTGTTACTTTAGGTCTCATACTATTTAGGATAATTTTGTATGTTGTGTTAGAATAGATCCTTGTATGCATTTAATGTTCTACAATCATATCATAGGTGAATTTAATTGAGCATAACATACTTAATCACAATGTTGTACCTAAAAGAAACTAGAATAGATTTAATTAGATAACATAAAGAAAGTTAACTCAAAACACATAAGCATAATCAAACACCAAATGATCACACACACACACACACACACACACACACACACACACACATATCAAAGTTTTAAGTACATGACAACAAATATACAAGACTAGGCTGGCCTGTGGCTACTAGATCCCTTGGGATCTAGTGATCACAACTGTAGACACCGAAATCTGGTTTAAGCCTGTTACTTCCATATTCTGCATAATTTGTATTATTCATGGTCATGATTAAATAATGTCAAGTATTTAATTATTCATCTTAACATTAATTCATCTATTAATTAAATAATATCAATTATTTAATTAATTCACTTTTCTTCATTTCTTCTAATTAATTAAATAAACGCTTGTTATTTAATTATCTTACTAATTAACCTTATTCTTCCAGTTAAATTAAATAAATCATTATTTAATTTATTCTTTATCATATTTCAACTATAATTAAATAAATTTTAATTTATTTAATTATTCATTTAAAATCCTTCATCACTTAATTAAATAAATATTATTTATTTAATTATTCTTCAAATATTGAGTCTTGAATTAAATGAATTATTTAATTCATTAATTCTATTTTAACACATTCTTCTATATTTTAGATAATTATGTGAGTTATCTAAGTATTCACTTTTACTCAACTCGACATCTATTTTAATCGCTTAACTATTGATTTAATGTCCGAGTATCATCTCTCGCTAATCATGCAATCGTCAGTTCTAACTCAATTGCATACGCGGATTAATTAAATATTCTTATTTAATTAATTAAGTGTTGTGAGTGCATTAGAGTTGCTTTAATCAATCTTTATCTTTGTCATGCAAGGATATTTCTAATGTTTTCGAATGCCGAATGAAGATTAAATCATTTATTTAATCTTTAATTCTATTTCTAATTCAATCACTCATGTCACTTCTATCAGTTATCTGAATGCATGTCTAATCTGTCAATCTCAACCGTCCGTTGATCTTTCAATCTTGGCCTGTCGTTCGAATAATCAATTTTCTATAAATTGATTTGTCATTCTTCATTCCAATCTCTCGCGAATTTGATAACTTTTGAGAGCACTTTTGTCTTGAATCTTCGATATTTTGCTAATCACTATCTTAGGCTATACTTGCACGAACTTGAAAATCTGAGGGCAATTATACTACACAAGCAAAATGGAGAAGGGCAATCGAGATAATTCATGGAAATACGTTTGGAATTGTTGAGATTGTTTCAGTTTTAATTAAGTTTTTACTTTCCCATGTTCTTTGTTGCTTAACGACTGAAATTTGCATTTTAGATTTAGTATTGTATGCATGTGTGCTTCTAATCTTGATTCTTGTTGTCTATTGTGCAAAAGCTTATTTCATTTTTCAGCGTTACAACAACTATCTAGATGAAGTCTGTTAAGAGATAGTAGTATGCAATCATGATCATGAATTGATAAGAGCATCCAAAGCATAATATAGACCATGTGCTCATCCAATGGCCTCTAGACACTCTTGCTCTATGTGGTCTCTATCTACCTATAGCTTGGCTATCTCTACATGGAGTCTCTTGAACTCTGCTAGATCTCAAGATGATCAAATGTCCTCATAGGAAGCCTTGACTCAGTGAGCATGCCTCCTACCACCCTCATATGTTGCTCTCATTTTGACATAAGGCTCGAACAACTCTAGGTCCTGCTCCACGATGGGTGGGGGAACATAGTCTATACTAGTATCCTCATAAAAGACTATCAAAGGCACTATCTCTACAATGACTTGTCGATAGAGATCATCTAAGTCTCTCACAACTCCTACAAGATAGAAATCATAAATATAATCAGTACACATCATGATATATATAGATAAAAAATTAGAACAATAAGAATGAGCATAAGCATAAGCATAACAATAAATAAAATTTCATCACCTAGATCTTCAGGTGATTATGTGAAGACATCCTCATCCTATGTAGGAGGCATGGAGGATGTGCTAGCCTCTCCATGATCCTAGGTTCTAGTATGCGTTGTAGCTATTGAATATGATCTAGTCACATAAGTGGGAGTTGGCTCTCTGCACTCATGGCCAACTGGATCCTCATCTGTTGTGTCATCACCCTCACTCACTAGCTGCTCCTCCTCCTCATCCTCATCCTCATCCTCCTCCTACCCATCATAATATGGGTCTATAACCTTGTCGTAGTCCTCATTTATCTTATCTATGGATAGGTTTGCATCCCTAAGTTGTATCTCCTCAACTATCTCCTACTCCTCATCCCTCTGATTTGGAAGTGGTTTAGAAAATCCCATAGTCTCATCCATTGGGAATAAGAGATATAGTTGTGGTACTGCCTACCACTCCTCATATGCATCTGTGGCACCAACGCCATTAGCATCAAAGACCAGGGGCATATCATGATCCTCACAATCTGAGTCACTATAGATGACATCATTAGTGGTGAATCATCTCATATCTCTAGGCCTCTGAGCACTCTACACTTATCGCCTGTAGAAGGATCATCCCACTGGTGGTACCTATATTTTCCTGAATTGTTGCATGACATGATAGTAGTAGAATTGCCTTACTACATAGCCATGTCTACCTAGTAGAAATTTTTCCATCTCTATCCTCCTTAACTATCAGGTCTCATCTAACCACTGTAGTATCAATTTGTATGGTCCCTACAAGATCTCCTGCTGATCCAGTCAACTGAATTTGACCCTCCAAAATTGTAAATCCCTATATTGCCATGCTCACCTCAGTGATAATTAAATGTGCGAGGATATCTTAGGGATTATATCAATGAAAACCATTTCATCCTAGTGCATGTGATATGCTCCAGGCACCACACCTATAGTAGCATACAATGCACCATATTTTCAACCTTGTGGTATGTAAACTACCCTAGATCATAATACAAGTGTGCAAGTATGTTACGGCCCCAGGCATATACGGTCCTCTACTATGCCATCTGTTGTATCATGTGAACTAGTCCTTTGTCTAGATGTGCTCCTCAACCATTAGGGACAAGTACTATTGCCACTATGAAAACCATGATCCATATCAAAAGTGATGCTCACGAGTAGAGTAGCCATGATAGATCAATGCATAGCCCCACAATCTCATCCCAAATTAGACCTCCAAGGAAAAAATGTGTATCATATTTCATCTCATGAAATGACTGTTCCCCTACAAATCAAACTCTCTCACCTCGAATCAAAACTCAAAGAATGTGATGGATGTCCTCTAGGGAAATAGTCATGTCACCTGTAGGAAGATGAAATGTATAGGTGTCTAAATCTCACCTCTTAGCCAACTTCATAAATATAGCATCATGGTACCTCATGGGAGGGATGAGGTACACCCAATATAATCTAGTGCTTTATAATATTTGTGTGTCCTCCACTTATAATTTTGACGCTTGGTCTCATAGGTGATAAAACTGTATGTCACTAAGATGTTGTCGTGACTGGGGTGGAATCTAGAAAAAAGTAAAAATATATACAATAAGCATTCTAAAACCTTAAATCTACACATCAACAATAAAAAAAGTGTACTAAATTTTTTGTAGTGTACTTTTCTAAGGGTCCTAGACACTATAGTTCCCTTTTTAGACACCATAAAAAAAGGGATGCTTTGCGAACTTTTCTTCCAAGGTCCTAATTCAACCTAGAAATACGTAAAAATATAAAATAAATGTGGAGGGACAAAACCAAGGCAAGAAAAAATCAACTCCCCTAATGTTGCAACTCGCCTCAGGCTACCTCTTCCCACAAGACCTTGAGTCTTGAACACACATACTCTCATTGGCTTGGAATTCTAACTCACTCCTCAACAAAGTCAAGCTGCAAGAAGGTAAAATATAAAATTAGTTCAGGTTACTTTAGTTTTTGCTCTTATATATGTTAAAATTAGGTTTTTATTATATCAGGGTTAAAAGTTCCTTTCATTTAAACTAACATACCGGGAGCTAGAGAGCTCCATTTTCAATGCAATTTGTTGCACTGGAATCGTGGTTCTACTCACATTCTCATCAAATGTCTATCATTATGTGGTATGGTAATTGGAAATAGCCTATGATACGACTTATCCAATTCAATGTGGCTATATTGCTACCTTGATTCCACCTCCATAAAGCAAGTGAAATCAAGGGGGGTATACATCTACCCTCGAATTTGATTTCTATGAGAAGTTAAATAAGAGGATTTTTTAACAAATATCAATTTAGTATTGCAAGATGTAGTTCCTAACTGTAGTATCCCTCCATTTCAGTTATTCTTGGCATTCAAGTAAGTTGATTGTTGGGTGGTTATGTCGTTTTCGCATGTTCGAGTAGTGTGATAAGTTGATTTTTTTTAGATGTCTTGATTTTGTAATATTGTATAGTTTTGATTATTTTAATTAATTAAATTAAAAAGGATTAAAGGGGCACTTAATTTAATTGGGAATTGAAATTATAACTGAATGAACTACATTACTAAATGATACGATAACTATTTTGGATGGTTAATTATTAAATTAAAATAATAACTAAAAGAAAAATGAGTAATTAAACAATGTGATAAAATAAGATTTTTATTAATTTCTTTGTGAAATAAATAATTAAATAAATGTCTTAATATAATTAGAGGTTATGAAAGAATAAAATTACATTGTTAATAGAAATAAATAAAAATAGAAAATTGCAAGGTAATTATTACTTTGAATATATTATAAATCAATAATATAATAAATAAGAGTAGTGGCTGGCTTTCATTCGTAACTGTTGGAAGTTGAACGGTTTCCCGAGGGGAGTGGAAAATACTCCAGGAAACAAATTTTAAATGGGAATTATTCGGGAGTGAATGGAGGATTTTCATCAAAAAAAAAAAGATCCAATTTCTTCAGTTAGGGTAAAAAAAAATAAAAATCAGATAGCATTCAAGGTATTCTGGATCTATTTTTCAATCGAGTTGAACAGGCTAAATCGCACTGTAAAGATGGGATGTCAATGACTCAGCCAAGTTCTTTTCTATCCTTGAAATTTCCTTTTTGTTGATTATTTTTGTAGGTGACTTACTTGAAGAGCTACAATCTCATTCTTACCGGTTACCATTTATATATATATATATATATATATATATATATATATATATATATATATATATATATATATATATATATATCTTGTTTGGAAATGGCTGCATCGGTTTGATTTCAATAGATTTGAATTTTCTTTAAGTTATGGGCCTTGTCAAATCAATCCATACCGTATTTCTATAAATTGTTGTATTTCTATGTATCAAAGTATAACAGATTAATATGATACTAATGTTGCTTAAATTAGATAATTCGTGCCAAAGTTAGTTTGTCTGAATGTGATTGCAATATCACCATGTTGCTATATGCATAGCAATTTGTAGATAAGTGGATGTGGGTATATGTGTGTTTTGATCTTGTGTTTAATTGGTTTTCTTCCCTCTATTAGTTGATATAAAGCGTTATTGCTATAAATTTCCCTTCAATCTATAACCTGTATCTTGAAAAAGATTTATGTCCCTCAGAAATATGAAGTCTTGTTTTCCCTTATTTTAATTTCTTCCAGTTGTAAAATATAATTTGTTATTGCATATAATTGCCTGGGCATGTAGTAGTTACAAAAATAATTTAGTATGAAATCTGTACAGTAGTACCCAGAGTGATATGGCGTGGTAGGCAAGTTAATCTAAAAATTGATTATGTTTTCTTGTTTCTAAACTTTTCTTCATAGATTGGGGTAGGGAATGGATGTCCATAAAGTTTGTCTAAACTCTAGAGACAGCAGTGTAAAGTTATGTTCTATTGTGGACTTTATTTTGGCCTAAAAGTTTAAATTCCAAACATCAACTTGAGCGCGTCTCTGGAAATTCGCTGCCAAATAGAAATGCTTTAAGAAAAAGCTGACATTATTTCTCCTGATCCTAAGTCACGTATTTGCATCTCACCTGTCTCCTTTCCTTCAGTCCTCAGGAGAACATTTGGGATTTGTTAATAATGCAAGTAGATGGCGATAGTTCCAAATTCCAATATTCACCTTCTAATATACTTGGCAGCCTGTCACAGTTTCAGCATTTAGAGTAGAGGCAGTATACAGAATTAAATAGTCTCCCTGATATCTATCACAGCGGCAGCTAGTAAAATTTATAACCTCTCTGATTTCATTGACCACCTGTTGCTGTAGCGCAATTAAACTTGGTAGGGTGCATAGATTTATATAAACTCTCTAGTTTTTGTAACAATTTGTCTCAGCTGTCATACCTGAAACATATTAGGAAGTTTAAAGGTTTAGTTAATCTCTTTGATTTCTTTGTCAACCTGTATAGGCTACGGTGCATTACTCTGTTGCCTGCATCTGTCAAGTCGACCTCTCCTCTTTGTTCACTGCATGCACTCTGTTCTAGACCCGCACTTGACAGGTTATTGATTTATTTTCTTGTTTAAAACTACCTCTGTGAATTGCCTCAAATGCTTTTGGCTTTTATGCCTTCGTTGGAAATTTGATAAGTGTATCTCAATCAACATCTTAATATACATTAAATATAGGGGAATAAAATAAAAGACTATCATTATTAACATAAAAGGTAGTAGTTTGCATAACATTTAGTTCATTTAGATTTACTATTCTTAGAGGTGGAAATTTTAATATGGAACTCACCCGCCTGCCACTGCAGAATACATGAAATCTCGTCAACTATAAGATTAGGGTATAGTTAAGAGCAGTTGTAGAAAAACTGTTATTTACTCATTTATATTTTGACAGCTGACATATTATTCCTTGCCAAACTATATCCTTTCTGCCTAACTTCTTCACTGTCAATCTTGGCAGAATAAGAATATAAGTAAGGGGTTAGGGCTATCATGGAAAATAGCATTAAGTTATTTGTTTTTGGATCTCACTAATGGACGTTATGTATTCCACCATAATTGCTCAAGTCCAAATTTGGGTGTCTCACGCGTAGTAATTATCTAGATTGTATTGGTTGCTTTATTGTGATTTATGAGTACTTCTATCGAAATTAAGATTCAACAATATAATTGCACATGCATAAGATATATATATCTAGAAATATGAGACTCTTAATATAAATTGACAAATATTGGAATTTCATGTTTATTGTTTTGATTCAGTTAATTATTTATTTAGAAAGATATTGTTAACACTTGATTGTATATTGTAATTACAATATCTTCTTGTTGGCAGTGTAGATTTACCTTAGATGTCTTTTATTAAATAATCAGGATATCATCATTATTGATTAAGGTAGATTTGTTAATAAACTAAGAAAAATGATTCTTTAGACAACATATCGATACAATTATATATTTTGAAATTGTTATAAAACCTTATCTTTTAATTATTATTATTGTTACCAATCCAACACTCTAACCTTGCTCCTTCTGTCTGAGGAAACATATGTTCTTTTAGAATATTATTAATCATTGTGTCTAATTTAGAATGGAAAGGTAGGTTAAAGATTTTAACTTGAGATTTTATTTAAATGGAAATTTAAAATATGGAGTATATATATTGACCTTTTTCTTATATGTTCTCTTATTTGGTAATTTAATTTTTATAGTACTAATTTCGTGATATCTTTTAATTCGTTTATATTTCTATTAGTTTTAGAATTAAATAAATGTTATCTTAATATCTTTCTCCTTGCGTGCTTTTATATTTGGCTAGTGGATAACTTGGCAAATGGGTAATGGAATTTTTCATATTATTTTTAAGACCTAGGAATCATTATGTGAAATGAACATTTTTGTATAAACATTCATTCATGTAATTGTGTGACGTGAATATTAGTGTGATTGTCTTATATTTATAACTTTATGAAGTAGATAGGGATATGTTGAACATAAGAAAATTGCTTGGTTAAGATAGTTTTATTTTGGTAATTAGGAGAGTAGATGGTTGTAGAGTTGACTATTTATTTTTGGATAGATGTAGGGATTATGTTAATTAGATGATTTTCTAAAAGATGACTATCTCCTTATTCTCTTTTTCGTAAATTCTCTATATGGATGCTTACTTGTTTCATGATTGATTTGATGGTTTGAGCCAGTTGATTTGTATCAAGATGATTATGTATTTTTATTGAGTTTTGTTTATGGATGGAGCTCTTTTGTGTCATAAAGTTGTGATTAGATTTTGGTCCTCGCCGATGGATAGAAAGTGTTTGTGTGTTTATTATTATTCATTAAGTGTATCCCCGTGTTTGAGGATTGTTATGATGAATTTGCTTCAATGTATCTCTTGAGTTGTTTAGTTTCCATAGGTAGTCTGGATAACCATAGATGGAGGCGGCTCCTAGCGCTCGGGTTGTCTGGATAATTCGTCAGTAGACGGAGGCGGCACCTTGCGATAGGGTAGTATGGAGAATCCATGTTAAGCCATGCAATGACACTCTCCTCTAACACTCCTTCTTATGTTGCTTCTTTGGGAATCCTCTGGAAGTGGGTCTTTGTCTTGAATTGATGGATCATAGTTGTTTGAATTGATTTATGGTTTTACCCTATTTTATCTATGGTGTATTCTATGGTCTTGTATAAATCTTGTTGATAATTTGGGTTTCAACCTTGTACTCTTATGGTACTGTGATATGATGTTACTGTGTTGGTTAATTGCAATTTGGAATTGTATTATGTTTTGGAAGTGTTTCATGATCATCCTTTGGTTATTTGTTTGTTGGTTATTGCTTTGATTTATGTGATGAGATTTATGACTCTTGGATGTGGTTGATTATGTCTTTGTAATTCCTGAGTGTTATGATACTTTTGTATGACATTGAGTCTTGTGGTTCCCTGTTGGATGTTCTTGGTTGAGGTCTCTTTCTTGTTAGCTCCTAGCACGGGGGGTGGGTCTTCAGACTCATATGGTCGGGTGGAACGTGCTAAGCACCCCATTGGGTCCCCAATTAAGGATCGAGAGGTGCGGATTGGCACGGCTGCGGTGAATCCATAGTTGTATCCATCTTGGAGCCAGTGATGATACTGTATATTCATCTATTCATTTGTATCATGATTCTTGTTGTATGGTTTCCATTTATGTTGGAAACACTGTTGTAACATTGTACCTCTAGAACATTGTATTGTAATGTAATGTTAACTTGGTATGGACATTGGCTATGGCAGTTGTTATTCAAAGCATTAAGTTAATTTTGCATATGTGGTATTTATGTACACAGATGGTTTCTTATCAATGAATTTTTCATGTATGTGTTATAGTTGTTATTGTTTACTTTATATCTTTGGGTTTATTCTTTATTGCTGTTGTATGGATCTAAGTCACGTAATGACTCTTCGTGTACCCCAAGGGATGTATGTGTTAATGAATCTACTTAAATGAAATTCATGTTATGACTTAATGTGTATGTTATGTTTATTTAAAAAAAAAAAAAAATTGTGCTGTAATTATTGTTGTGTTGTTGTCCTTTGGGGTTCACACGGCGGGGCGTTACATTAACATTGTGGTCTTGCAAATAGCTACAATGTGGGCTTCATTCTCTTGTAATATGAATGAATCCATATGAGTATCCTTTTATGAAATTAAGCTTATTGTTTGGATTCCTTTAGCTTGCTTATACATGTAGAGTCATATGGTGCTAAAGTGGGGGCTAAATGTGGCAATGGAAATTGTACTCCTTTCTTGGAGATAGTAAAATTCCTTGCCTAATTTGGATCTATTTTGGTACCCTTTCATTAAATACCCTTTTAAATAATCATTAATAGGCCCCTAACCCCCTTTATTTTGGATCTCAATGCTTATTTCAACTAAAAACCTAACAAAATCATCAAAAACATTAAAATTTCTAACAAACCATCCTGAATATCCAGGGTGGGACTCATATGCCACCTTGGGCGTATGAGTCCTACTAAGTGGGACCCATATGGCATAAGTGGTGTATGAGTCTTATTTGGGCCCTTTTATGGTTTGAGTAGGAAATTCAATTTTTTAATTCAATTTTTTTGGTTGATGTCGGCTTTTGAGATCTAAATAACAATAAATTAGGAGTATTGCCTATATAAACAAGCTTCTAAGTCATTATTTCATATAAGCAATATTTTAGAAGAGTAATTTCAAGATCCAAGCATTCAAGAGGATTCAAGAATTTTTCACAAAAGCATTTAAGAACAAGTAATTAGAAAAGTTGAAGCCTTGGAGAAACATTATTGTTTTTTTGCAGGTCTTCAAGCTCACTTTCATTCAAGATCTAGCATTGTCAAAGGTTGATTATGGTTTCCTATGGTGAATCATGATGTATTCTAGGTTGGGGAGATGCGACTAACCATCAAGCCAAGACTAATGACTTATTTCCTAAGTGATTCCATCCTCCATCATCATTCTACATTCAACCTAAGGAAGGTACATACATTATTAGGGCTCATTTAGGTGATTAGAGATCTCTCAAAGTGATTCATTCATGTCTATGCTTCATTCTTGCATCTCATTCTAGCACACTAGAATAGGGTTGCATTACATTTCAGATTTCCTAATATTAGACACACTTAAGGTTAGGGCTTATTTTCACATTTTCATTCAAGATCCATTGTTTCTATCAAGACTATTTAATTACCAAACTAGGGGTTTGACCACGGTAAACCCCCCATAAACAAATCAACTCTATATTTTGTTTTGTAGGTCTTTTCATAGGTTCAGATCCATAATTCAGTTTGGGAAGGAAGAGTAGAGATTGGAATACATATTTGGACTTTGAATTCTCAAAAAATTGAAATAGTGTTGATACGCCAGAAGTGGTGTATGAGTCCCACTAAAAGCAATTTTCCAAATTTTTGAAGATCTTGAATCTACATAGTCAGAAACCTATTCTAGTCTAGAAACCCTCGATTGAAATTTATACGATACAATTCTCGTATGAGTCCAAGTTTGTTGTTCAGATTCACATGCACTTTTAGGTCATTTAGTGAAGTTTTTCATTGCATTAGAGTTTAGAATTAGGCCTTGCATTTCATTAGTCTTTCCAAGCCCTAGCTTGGTGGTGAGCCCCTCTTTAGATTATTCATACCATAGGACATCCCTATTGTAGATCTCTTTCCCCTTTACATACTTGGATTGAGATCTCTAGGGTTTCCTTGAGTGAAACTTTAGTGTGAAGTAGGAATGCTATCTCCAAAGAGGTGGGCCCGCCTATTTCCTAATGTTTCAACACTTACACAACACCTTTATCTTTCCTAGCACTCTCATCACATTTCCATTATATCTTTTTATCATTTCACTCTCCACAATCCCACCTTCACCTCTTACCTTCTATACCCTAATAAATGATCTTGAATACACTTGAATACAAATCCTAATAAGAAGAGTCAAAATGGTGGATCAGGGTCCTAATCCTTGTTAATGTGTTGTCTTTTTGATGTGTGTAGGTGTGGATTATTGATTTATGGTTGCTAATTTTCTAATTTTGATTGATGAAATGAAATAATTATGTAAACTATTAGAATGTAGTGATTTGTTATAAATTTTGATAAATTGAATGCAACAAGATCAAATTAAGTTCCAAAAATGAAAATGGTAGACACAAATGCACCTAATGTGGAAATTTGAGGCTCAAAGGGTAGTCTAAGGCGTGGTGTACCCTAAACTAAGCTCCTTTTAAAAATTTCATTCCACAAGCCTAAGGTCACCAATTTTTAACTTCTATTCTTTGGTATTTGTTGTTGAGACTTCATTTGTTGACAAGAAAATGTAGATTTCATGACGACAACTTGTAGGGTTTTAATGCATTAATAATCAAATAACCTCTTCAATCTTCCTCCAGCTCACTTCATATCTATAACATGCACACATGAAAATATGGTAAGAGTTGTGCCATATAGGGGCTTTCCCAATTCAAACCTCATGCTAGTATTCCTACCTCCACAATGGAAAATTATGATAAAAGAGAGCTTATCCTTTATTGGATACGGGCTAGCGATAAAAAAGTAATGAATTGACAACTTGATGCAACTCACCACTCAAATTTCATCTCCTTGATGGACTAAAGTCACACTCATAATATTCAAGCATTAATTGTTTCTTGACTTGGATTGATTTCAATACCTACAAGTGCTAGTACTCATAAATACAATGTATGCAAAAATGAACTAGACTTGCATAACACATGGCATGGTTTTTGAATGCTGCAATAATCTTGATAATTCTTCTCTTGACTACTCTTGAATGATTTTTTAGGATCTCAAATTTTCTCAAATAAAGTGCTAGTACTTGTTATAATTAAAATGGTGAAAATTGTATTTACATGAAATTCTTCTAATTTACTGAAAATCAAATTCCAACAGTTGACAATTGAAATTGGAAAATTCAAATAATAAATTACTGACACCAACACATTCAAATTTGCAGCCAAAAATGGTGGTGTAGGAAACATTGTGCACTATACTACATTTCTATTTTTTTAGATTAAAAGAATGTTAGGGGAAAAATATTAAATGCATAATTTCATTTCCCATGTTTGATTTTTTGAAGATGTTTGTGAAACTAGCAATTAGTGCATAATTAGGTCTAGGAACATAGAGGGGAGCTAAAGAATGTGAAATTGTAAAGGGTGACAATTTGTGACACTACATTTAGCCCCCACTTTAGGTAGAGTGTAAAATTATTCTCTAACTCACACTAAAGAAAGAATATGGCAAGAGGGTTTCACATATCCAAATATTGAAGAGATAGGATGGTGTTGAATCTAGGGGAATGTATTAGCCACTAGGACTCAAAATCTCATGCCAAGACAAGACAAGGACAAAAGAAGCCACATGATAAGTGAAATAAAATATGACAACATGAAACATGCATGACAATGACACCACACACAATATAACACAATGCAAAGACGAAATAAAACATAATGTTGTAGCGTCATAAATTGTCACCCTTGATATTTTATTACATGAAATTCAAATATCTAAAGTTGACTGTCAAGATTTAATTTTTAGGAGATTAGAATAATAACATATAAATTCCTATTTATTATATCATTTGAACATTAACAAACAATTTTGAGAATTTATGATGAAGCAATTATCAAGAGTATTATCAAGCAAGTCAAGAGCAACATTTTCAGAGATTTATTGTAGCAATTCAAGATCCAAAACATCATGTCAAAATGCATGTGAGTGTCTTCATGTTTATGTTTTTCATATTTCTTATGAAGACTAACCCTTGTGGGTTTCAAATAAATTCAAGCACTTCAACAAAATCAAGCAAGCAAGATCCAAGCTTTAAGGAGATGAGTATAACTTCTATCCTTCAAGGAAGCCATTAAAGGGTGGTGAGTTGTAGCACTTTGTGAATTCATCATCCCTTCCTATCATTTATCTATTTATCATTGATATTTCTATTATTGAATTGGAAACACTAACATGGGGTTTGACCAAGGAAAGCCCCTAAATGGATCAACCTTTCTTCTTTCTTTGAATGTGTAGGTTTTAGGTTTGAATAGGAATGAAGGAAGTTTGAAGGTTAATTATCTATCGTTCCAATTGAAACCCTACATCTTGACAACTCACTGAAACTTAATTAAAAAATTATGCAACTGTGATCCATTAGTGCGACAAGAAAAAAAGGAAAACTCAAATCCCACATCAGAGGATTACAAAAACATATCTGAATTTTCCCTAAAAAGATAGTGGTACCTAGGGTGCCTATTTCCCACCTTTTCAACTCTAGATTTGAATCATAGGTGTACAATGCCTTGCTTTCCTCATTTTTGTAGCATGTTTCTATCTATGATTTCTTAGGTATTTTGTATCTGCATCATAATAGTAGTTTGTATCATTAGGTCAATTGGATCACTGCTTTCCATCCTTAGGAAATTTTTAGATTTTGTTAAGGGTTGGTTGATAGACCTATTAGGTTATAAGTCAATCACATACCTTTTCCAAATCCATCAAACCCCCTACATCCCATCACATTCATATTTCATCCCCAACATCATAATCATATTTCCAATGGAATTGGGGAAAGGTGTTCAAAACCTAAAGTGAAAGCTACAAGGTTTCCTTTTCCCTCCATTTCATTTTGGTGAACCTAACATATTAACATTATTAATTTTCTAAAAAATTACCTTAGATCTAGGTCTTGCATTGTATTACTTTGCATTATTCATTTAGTAATTCATTTTTCCATCATAAAAAGCATAAAAACCATCTAGGGTGTCATCCAACATATCAAAATCCTACTCTAAAAATGCTTTATCAAAAGCATTTAAATTTTGAAGAAAGAGCTCCGACATGATTTCGTTCATGTCAAGTTCACCAAAATGTAAAGGAGGAGATTCACTACTCTCAAGATGACAGGTTCTTAAGGAGAAAATATCCCTCAATTACCTCAAAATACATTACTTAGGTGTCAAGATAAATGATGAAGAATTTTACATACTTTGACCAAATAAACACTAAGTTTTAAATAATGAGAATATCAAATTCACTTAATTACTAGAGTAAATGATAGAATTAAGTTCTCTAATATACAAAAATAGAAAGTATAGAAGCCACAGACTATACCTTCAAGTGAATTTTCTCTCGGACATAGACGCTAGTGTGTCACGTGGAAATTTGTATGTCATGTTGTTGTCTCTAATAAAATAGATAGTAAAAGTCTAGAATCTAAAATACCCAGCTCACTAAATTTTTTCATCTACACACAAACATAATAGGAAAGATGTTGGAGGCTGTTTAGGGGCTTGCCTCAATCAAACCCCAATTTTAATGTTTCTACCTCCATGAACAACCAAGTAAGATCAAGATATATAAAAAGCTTAAATCAAAGATGTGTGATAGAAAAAAACCCCATAAAGGAGGAAAACCCCTATCATGAATATAATTAGGTAAATAAAGATGATATTATATAGATGAGGTTATCTAAGATAAAATGACAAGAGATCATTATCAACAGCCTATGGCTCCCCTCTTGAATTGATAGACATGATAAAATTGTGAGCAAGAAGAGTCTTGATTGTTGTGAGAGTGAATTTCTATAGAGCTTTGTTGTGAGAGTGAGAGAGAAAGAGAGAGCATTCAAACTTTTTAGGGCCTTCTTGTTTTAGATGAGATTGAAAATAGAGTTTTATTAAGCTTCATGGTTGAGAGATGTTACACATGTGTTCATGCCACTATGACATATGCTATGGGAAAAGGATATGGAATATTCACATCTGAATCTTGAAAGTATGAAGATGCTAGTGTTTGACCCAAACTGCATGAAAGTCAGACACAAAGGCTGCTATAGCTTCATTGTTGTTTCCTATGAAGTCAAAATCATAAAATTCCAACTTATAGGGTTTTATCACATAAATGTGATGGGCCTAAATTCGAAGTGTGAAACTGCCACAAGGTGCGATTTACAACACTATAGTTATGCATGTACATGTGAACATTAATTGATTTATGAGGTTTTACATGATTTTGCACATAAATTAAGACATATATTAGATCTCATGTTTTATATGTTTTATGGTTTACATGTTTTATATTTTATATATATTTTAGTTTTTTTATATATTATATTTTATGGTTTGAATGATTTCTATAATGATCTCTAGTTATAATGAATTGTTAATATATAATTTTAAGAGTATACATGTTTTTACATTTAAAATGGGTGAACCTTACATAAAAATGTGTTAAAATTTTAAAATAAAGTTTTTTATTCCGAGTATGGTGATTTATTTGTGTAAAAGAGAATTTGATGTACCTTAATAAGACTCATGTTTACAATTGTCTTGTAAACAAAGAAAATAATAATTTACATAGTGCAATCCCATGACCTCTTCTTTGATTGTTTATTTTCATATATACAATAATTTATACATGTAAATGTAAATATGATTAACTTGGAAAAATAATGCTATGTATGTTTGAAAAGTAAATGACATGTGAAAGTAATTTTTCTAGGTTTATCTATAAATATTAAACTATGCACACTATGAGTTGGGATATTATAGATTAATATTCCTTTGAACACAAACAAAAAATGGCTAAAATTAGGCGAATTAGGAAGATTTTTTTATGTAAGGTAAATTAGGCTTGACTAGAACTAACTATAATGATTAATTAAAAATGTTATGATGAAAAAATAACATAAAGTAAGAGCGAGACCCACTAAACATGCAAGAAGTACTAACTTGAGATATTTAGTCTTGGGCATCCAAATGACACACCCTAGTAAAAAAATAGCATTATTAAATTACATCTAGAAGGCATTAAAACTATAAGATATCTTAGATCCAATTGCTAAAATTCTAGAGTCTAAAAAAATCAAGGTACTTTTTTGAGGTCTTGAAGTTCACACTTAAAAATACATATGAATTACATATTCATATGACCATAAACATTCTACATGTAACAATCATACATCAATGCACAACCATTTAAAACTAGCACACTAGTCCCCTTTCTTAATCCATACCAACTTTGTGAAAATGACCTTATGAATGGATATTTAGGAGAAATTCTTTTTTAAATATTAATTGCACAAGCTCATTAAAGTAAACATCAAAGTTGGAACTCCAAGAATAAATTTTACATCGAATATCTAATGGATAAAGGAGAAAGATCGATATTAAAGGAAATGAACCAACCATATAAGGTGAAAAATTGAAAATCTCACTAGTTATCTAACAATGAATTTGTGTATATTCTTTTTAAACACAAAGCCTATCAAAATTTATCTATTCCTTAAAAGGATCTCTTAGCACCAATTATCCTTTCATTGACCCTACAATTCCTATCACTTTTTATAAGTACACTTGAAATTTAAATATCTAAGAAAAAATATCAAATTGGTTCAAATAAATTCAATATAGCAATATGAATGTACCTAGTCCAAAATATAAATTCATGATGTTTATCTAATTAAATATAACAAGATGAAATATCCTATCTAAACAACCAAGCTTGAAAATTTAAAAATATAAATGTACCACTATCTAATCCAATAAAAAATCCAAATTTAGATCACAACATGTAATGAAATTATTTGAATTCAATATATAATAAAATATTTTTAATCTTAGGTCTTAATGTTACAACATATATATATGATCATAGAAAATATATACATAAATAACTTAAAGCTCTTGGCACATATAATCTAGATCCTCACTGTCTTCTATTATCTCTAAATTATTTTCATGATCTTCAATGGACAACCTCCACTTTTGTTGGACACATCCTCTTTTTGGTAAAGTTTCAATATTTATTCTTGTTGCTATAACTAAGTGACTATAATGTAGAACCTTTTATCTTGGCATATAATCAATAAATATAATACTATTTTTATCTATCTTTATTTTTTCATAATATGTGCCTTCAACAATGATTGATACAATGGGGTACTCTTGTTCATCACCATCTTTCATTGATTGTGACAATTTTCATTTTGGTTGTGTACATTTTAGTATCTATAGTAATATACACCTTTTATATTGTTAGGAGCTACAACAATAGGGAAATATCTTGCAATGCCCCGCCATGCGAACCCCAAAGGAACTAATAAAGACGCAATAATTTTTTTTTAAAGAACATAAGATTGTACTAAAGTATAACAATATTTCATTGTACAAATTTGCACAACTAATTCCCTTGGGGTAGTCAAGGAAATTACTACACTAACCCATAACAAGACAATAGATTAATGTTTAATCCCTACCCATGGTTTATTACTTAGATTATCACTGATTACACTAACTCTATGTGGGTTACCCTGATAGCCCCTTTGTGCGTCAATCCCCACTTAGAGCCACTCTCTCTAAACACTTAACACAAAAATATCCAACACAATAGAATTATGTCAATGAGGAATACTGAACCACAAATGGTTCCTTAGTGAGGCATAACCATCTCGCCATAACATAAGAAACACATCCACAAATGGTAAAATCCAGAAGCAAACTAAATCATAACCACGGTCAACACATAGACCAAACATCAAAATATGAGATCACAATTCATCTCAGATTCCCCACCTCTAGAAGTCCTAAACACATATTAGGTTCCTATAACCGAACAAGCTAATTCTAGGGTTTTCCACCTTGTAAGAATTGGCTATGAAGGTAGCCACCCAAGATCTAGAGGCCTAATAGAAAGCACGAATGAGAGAGAAAAGAATATGACAAGAATAAACTGTATTTAATGTCAATAATATGAGATGATAGAATGGTACAATACAATGTTATGCATAGGAGACCCCTTGGATATATAGCCAAGGTGAGAATGTAGGAGGGCATAAGATTATGACAAGTGTCGTAATCTTATGACATGTGACAACAAGGAAAAGTTATCACTCCACCTAAAGTGGAAAGGGATAATGTGATAATCTCCACAAAAGGTGGATCTCCCACAAAAGGTGGAGAGATATCACATGATGTGTCCACAAAAGGTGGAAGTGATGTGGTAATGACATGTCAAGTCCACCAAAAGTGGAAAATCTCCTACAACCTCCTATGTGGTCCCTAAGCAAACTTAACTAAGGTGTAATCAAGACCTAGGACAAGCTACAAGACATTTAATTACACCAACACCCCCCTTAAGTGCAACTTAGGGAGAATGAACACAAATGCAAGATGCAATATGGGTCTCGGCTACTAGGCCATGTTAGGTACCCATGTACAAATGCAATGAAATCTCTCACAAGTGGAGTAAAGATAGAAAAACCCAGTGGCAAAAAACTACCCCCCAAAAGAGAAATGAGATACAATAGCAAGAAACATGCTCTAGGAAGGATAAAACCTCAAGTGAGGAAAAAGTCCCCACCATAAGAAGAATGAAGAAGTCCATGCAACCCCCCCTTGATGGAGAGTCACTGCTCAAATGTCACAATGTCAAGAGTCCCCAATCTGAACTGAAGAAGGAGACAATGTAGAACAATGTGAGGAATGAAGTAGAGCGGACCAAGGATGATGATGAGTCCTCCAAATGTTATTCCAAAAGAAATGCCAAACTATGCAAAGCACTGATAGAAGGAATCAGGTACAACTGCAGAAGATGCCACATAACTGGTGACTGAGCTGAATTTGTCAACTCAAAAATAACTGCAAAATCTGTCGATGAAGAACTGTAAAAGAATCCACACTACAACAGGAATAAGGTCAGAACCAAGAAGACAACTGCGTGAGCATCAACTGAATGCTCAATAATAGCAGATTGGTACAATCCATGTCTCATTGGAGCCATGCACAATTTGTACAATCCAAGTCTCACTAGAGCCATGCACCAAGTCTCTGGATGTAGAACTAAACTTCTGAAGACATGTAGAGTGCTTCCAAAATAAGAAGGTCTATATGGTGTTTAGTCCATCTCACCGAAATGCATGGGTAACTAGCCGCTGCATATGCTAAGTATATAGGAACTAACACTAGATACATAGATCAATCCAAAGAAGCATACAAAACATGACATAGTACACTGAAATAGAAGATTGTGGCACTTTATTTTAGTGTGATTACAACATTACAAAGAGGAGAACTACAATCAACATGATGCAAATCTGGAAATGCTGATGAAGAAGCCAACCAAAGATGCCTCAAAGCTTAAGACCGTGAAGAAAGCCCTCCAGGTGGATGTCGGTAGGAGCAACTGACCCCTGTTGACTACCGATTAGAGGAACAAAAGGTCGACGACAAGGCTCGATCGAGAGGGAAAATAATTTTCCCAAGTTTGCTTATTATTGCATGATTTATTTTTTAAAAAAACTTTAAAAATTTAATTTAAAAACATGATTTATTAAAAAACTTTATTATTAAAATAATAAAGAAAATTAATTTTATGAAAAAATCTTTATTAAAAAATAAAAAACATTTTGTTTATTTTTGAAAAACTTTAATATAAAATATTAAAGTAAAACTTTATTAAAAAGTTTTTATTTATTTAAAAATTAATAATAAAACATGAAAATTTTTTATTAAAAACTTTAAAAGAGAGATTTAAGTTTTTATTTAAAAACTTAAAAAATCATTTAAAACTTTTATTAAAAGTTTGATTTAAAAACAATTAAAAGGTTAAATTAAAACTTAAAAGCAGTGCTTGGGGGCCGGCCAGAGATCCCGCCGCTTTGTCGATAAAGAGCCATTAGCGGGTAAGCCGGCTCCTGTGACCAGAAGCCGGTGCACTGGCTGCCCGGGAGTGCGGCAGTTTGCCATCTTGTGAGTACCACTGTCGGTGCCACTTTATCTGCGCATAAGAATTCAGATTTTTTTTTTAAAAAAACTTTGTTTATCAAAAACCAATTTATTTTTAGATTTTTTTTAAACTTTGATTTTAAAATAAAAAAATTGCTTTTAACATTTAATTATTTTTTTTTGCAGAAAGTAAAAAAAAAATTGAAAAAAATGAAAAATCGTACCGATGCGCAGGTAGGGCCATACGGCCCGCCTATTAAAAAATTTGCCTCCGAGAGCAACTTTGTCCAAATTTGACAATTTGGCAGTCGATTTAGGGGTTTTTGGCCCTTCTAAGCATGATGGCGTAGTCCTTTTCAGGTGAAAATGCTTCAAAGTGGTAGCTACCTCTTGGATCTGGCAACCACCTCCGATCTTCAACCCTTTGTAGATTTGGCCACCGATGTCCAACTGAGAGGAAACAAAAGGCAAATCTAACTATCACAGACACTCCAGATGCAATGGCAAGCTCAGATCTGATGCAATAAGCTCCCAAAATGCACCTGCCACACAAGGCCAAAAATGGAACCCTCCAAAAATCTCTCCAAAAGACTAACTAAAGGCACTCCAATCGCTCTGATACCATGTAATAATTGTCTATGAAGGTAGCCACCCAAGATCTAGAGGCCTAATAGAAAGCACAAATGAGAGAGAAAAGGATATGACAAGAATAAACTGTATTCAATGTCAATAATATGAGATGATAGAATGGTACAATACAATGCTATGCATAGGAGACCCCTTGGATATATAGCCAAGGTGAGAATGTAGGAGGGCATAAGATTATGACAAGTGTCGTAATCTTATGACATGTGACAACAAGGAAAAGTTATCACTCCACCTAAAGTGGAAAGGGATAATGTGATAATCTCCACAAAAGGTGGATCTCCCACAAAAGGTGGAGAGATATCACATGATGTGTCCAAAAAAGGTGGAAGTGATGTGGTAATGACATGTCAAGTCCACCAAAAGTGGAAAATCTCCTACAACCTCCTATGTGGTCCCTAAGTAAACTTAACTAAGGTGTAATCAAGACCTAGGACAAGGTACAAGACATTTAATTACACCAACACACCTAACCTAAACCAGAATTAAAGAAAATCAATTTAAAAAAAATGAATAGTCCCAAACATAACCGATACACACCCAACACCATAAAAACCATTTAAATACTTGATAAATTTGCCAATAAACCAATTGCTCGAGAAAATTCAATTTAAGTTTAAAGCACATAATTTATCTCTAACTTCCTCAACCACACTTTAACATTATCATATTAAAATCATAATCACAATATATAAAATCTTTCATAGTTATATAAATATATATACATATATACGCTTTAGTGCGTATATACATATATATTGTAACGCCCGCCGTGCAAGCCCCAAAGAACAAAACAAATAAAGAATGCAAATATTTTTTTTTTTAAAAGAAAGATAAATAATCAACATACCAAATATTAAATGATCATATACATACCCATATACTTCATTTCATTTAAAACACAAATAACAAAATCGACTATGTTCTTTGGGGCACACGAGATCACATCGAAAAAGACATTGCTAAACACCAACTTATAAGATATAAAAAGGAACTAATGAATACAACATTAGATATATATATATATATATATATATACATAGATTCCATCACAAGATAAAACCATGAGAAATCACATAACCAAATAAAGTTACAAATTTGATAACTACATTACAACATCTTTCAAATTTTACATCATATCAATATAGTTACATCATGAATTCCCAATCATGTGGGATGAATACAATATACAAGATTATCAAAATACAAGAAGATCATTTGGAACAAATCTTCAACTGGAAGAGACTGAAGCCAACGAACGCTGATGGGGAACCCAACGGTGTGCGGAGCACGTTCCACCCGACCACCCCCGTGCTAAGAGGTGACAGAGAAGTAACTCTGACCAAGGCTGACAACAGAAGTACAACCATACAAAAATTACCAACATAGATCCATAACACTATACACCAATTAAAATGAGCAACCAATAACATCATATCACAATATCATAAAGATACAAGATCATAAATCAAATATAAATAAGATCATACAATGCATACTAAAGATGTATCAAAACAATAATCATAAATCAATTTAAATCAATTCAAACAATAATCTAAACCAATTCCCATAACCTACTTCCAGAGGAACACAATAAAATAAAACACATGGGCAACTAGGGGAGAGTGTCATCGCATAGTCCTACATGGGTTGTCCTGTGCTCTTCCTCCCAACTGGAGGCGCTGGTCCAATTTATTGCATGATTTATTTTAAAAAAAAAACTTAAAAAATTTAATTTAAAAACATGATTTATTAAAAAACTTTATTATTAAAATAATAAAGAAAATTAATTTTTTATGAAAAAAATCTTTATTAAAAATAAAATTAAAAAAAACATTTTGTTTTATTTTTAAAAAACCTTTAATATAAATATTAAAGTAAAACTTTATAAAAGTTTTATTTATTTAAAATTAATAATAAAAACATTTTTTATTAAAAACTTTTAAAAGAGATTTAAATTTTTTATTTAAAACTTAAAAATCATTCTCCCTAGAGACCCATCCAAAAATCAAAAGAATCAGGGGTTGTACCATGCCAATCATGAACATCGAAATACAACAACAAAAGCAATACATGAGGCATAACCCATCTCGCAAATTAAATATCAAAACATAATCTCATAATTCGGTACACCCCATTAATAAAATATAACTCAACAGAACTCAAGATGAAGAGGTATAAATTCAACAATATCATCATCCTCTGGAAGACTAAAGTGTTAACACAAACGGGTTCCCTCATCAATGAACTAACAATGTCCCAAACCCAACAATGCAACAAGACTCGATTTCAAGAATAAAAATAAAAGAAATAACTTACTTAAATCCAAAATAAATTCCATAATAAATTCCATTCCTAAAATATATTCACACTAAAACCATAAATAAATACACAATGCTGTCATAAAATTATAAATTGATTTTCTTACTAAATTATCCTCCTATGTTTGTAATTTTACAAATCAATAATAAGAATAAACAAGATTCTTTCTATTTTATTGTTATTTTCTACTATAACAGATTCTGTTTTATTTTAAATTGGAAAAAGAAACAGAATATGTATATATATAATATATATATACATATATATATTAATAAAAAAAATGAATAAATGAGAATAAACAAATTAATAAATATATATAATATATATACATATATATATATACATATATATATATATTTATAAATAAAATTAAGAACAAATAAATAAATCGCATTTTTTTTAAGATAAATATAAATGTACAAGATTTGGATATTTTAATCCCAAAAAAAAAAAAAAAAGAAACGCTTTGGGGCACACGGACTGCTCACATCCAAAAAGACATTGTAAACACCAATTAAACAGATGTGAGTGGGAGGCACGCCGCGGCCGAACCACCACACAGCCAATATATACAAACCCAAAAATACGGGGAAATGCATAAAATTCAATGAATTTAATTTTTTATTATATATATATGTATATATATATATGTATATATATATGTATATATATATATATGTATATTTATTGGAATCTGGGCATTTCAAAATGAAAATAAACAACCATATTTTATAACAAGAATATTACAATCCATAATTTCATTGAAAGGAAATTGTCCTTAAAAAAGTATGTATATTATTTTAAAAAATGAGACACAAAATACTGTTCATTTCCATATTGAAATAAAACCCCCTTATAATAAACAACAACCCAGAAACCCCCAGAAATTCCATTAAACAAATAACAATTCCCAATCCTGGCTAAATATTCTTTGATTAAACCATAACCCCAATAGATTTTCTTCCTACAATTATTTGATTTTCAACCCTAAATAAAAATTTCACACATAGAGAACAATTCCTATTTTAACAAAGAATAAATAATTAAAAGAAAAGAACTTGGCATCCTTCGCTTGCAGAAAACTGTAGAAGCTTAATTTCTTGCTGCCGATCTTTCCAGCAACAGCTCCAAGTCAACAGCTCCAAATAAACCATTGAAAGTAAAATTTCTCCAGCATTCCAACCATCCCCTCATACACAGAAAACCCCTTCTTAAAATCCATGCCCAAGAAACCCTTTCAATTTCCTCTTCTCGTGAATACCAGAGGTCACATTTCAAGAAATAAATCCAAATAATATTTAACCTTAATTCCCTTTTTGTTGCCTTTTCCATATTTCATTTTCATTTTTCATGCATTTGATTAAAACTAAATAAATTTAAATCCACAAACATGAACTTTTATTTGAATAAATATATATATATACATCCTTCCATAATACTTTATTAACTAATTACTTTCATATTAAAATAATAAAATCAACCATTTGAAAAATAAAAGCAATATTTTTAACACTACTACTAATATTTATGCATGGCCATATTTAATTATTATTTTATGTTTTTATTTTATTAATTACTTAATTATTTAAATTACTACATAAAACCATACACCACATTAAATAAATCATAAAATCACAATGACATACAAAGACCAAGACGCACAAACCAAGAAGATACAGGACTTTTGACACCTTGGAACAGAGTTACTTTCATGTCACCTTTATTCAACTTCCCTGGTTCAATTGCCCAGACAAAATAGGTGGAATCCTTATTCCTGCAAAGTCTGCATCCAACGTAGATATATATCATATATACATTAATAATCCAATTATAATAGTCTTCATAATAGAAGGATTCTGCAGCATAGCAATTTATTTTAAGGGGCCATAACAAGACAATAGATTAAACAATAATTAAGCAGTGAAATCTATTTATTCAATCCATATCGACAAATGAAATTATAAAGCAATTACATATTTCGTGATAATTCCATAGCCCTATAATAGTACAACACCATTCATCTCAATAAACCCACACGTGGGTGACCATCACCTTCATGCAAGATATACCTGTCATAAAAGATATGAATAAAAAATGTTATTTGTAAAACCCAGTACAAATGCATTAAGAGAATCAATTATTACAAAGTGATCAATCCTTATGAAGGAGATCACAAAATCCTAAAAAGGGAAACCCTAAATGCATAAATTAGTTTAGCTTAAGTATAAAGAGGAATTTCTAGTACTACTGAAAAATTGAAAAGGCAAACCTTTATTCTTTTTTATACCCAATTGCAATAAACCTATGGTACATAGACACCATAGTAAGAGGACAATGTGGTACTAAGTACCACAGCAGGATGCAGAGCCGTGCCATCAAAATCCACAATGTGCGACCAAATACCACAGAGAATGACAGTGCCCAGCTACTAGGGGCATATATTGTGCATATACAGCCCGATAAAATGTGGCTACAACTATATTTAAAAATAATAATTTTAGGTTAAACATATTTGGTAGGTAACCATCAACTGATCCCCATGCCCCCCTGTATATTATGAAAAAAAGCCATGATTTTCATAAAACCACAATCAATTAATTACAAATTGGTAAACACGTATAAAAATAAAAAGAAACATAAAATTTTAAAAAAGAAACCTTTATTATTGTACAATATCGACCTAAACCATATACAAATAATTGATTTATATTAAATATAATTTATTTTCTACACCCTAGCATTCTCTGAAACCGCCAACCTTATATATATAGAATTTAAGCGGGTTATATGGATATATATTTTCAAGAGATTCAAAAATAAATTTATATAAATATAATTGCATTATTAGACCCTAAAATTAATCTGCTGACAAACCCAACCCAATAAATAGAAAATAATTTTGGAATTTAGGCCAACAACAATTGATCACCATTAAGTTTTATGAGGATTTGTAAAAAGAAAAGCCAATTCTATCAATCCTAACATCAAGCACTTGAAATTTGAAGTGACCTTCACAAATGACGTATATAAAATCAAAAACAAAAGATTATAATAAATTTCATTTCCTTGGAATTTCAACGAACCCCATATAAAAAAATATTTAAATCAAGATACAAGGGTTTCATACATATGAATTTTCTAAATTTGAAATTCAATATTTTATAAAATTCCTAGCAACCAAGATTTGTTTACATATATAGAACATATAATATATTAATAGAGAAAAGGTCAAAAATGGAAATTTATATAAATAAATCCTTTTCTGAAGAAGAATCCCTAAATGTAGTACATATCCCCTCGATTATCATAAATCCTATCAAGCTCATCTTTGTCGAATCATTCTTTATGAGGATCTTACCCAAAAGCACTCAATAGATCTTCTCTTTTCCTTTCTGACCTTCACAAGAGAGAAATCATTCTATGTTTCAATAAAACATAAAAATAAAATCAATAAAGATTTAGCTACTTTTCAACAAAAATCTTCTTGAAATTAAATAAGTCCTTTTTCAAAAACCTTCAAATTAAATGCCTAATAAAATAAATGCAAAATTCCACACTGCTGGTCTAATAAAATAAAATATAATCAAGAATTACCAATAATTCTTTTCCAACAATCTTCAATTACAAGCAATTACTTATAAGCCACCTAAGGGGAAAGGAATGGTGGTTTTAACCAATAGTATAATAATAAATAATTAAATAAACCCGACCATAAAAAGAATAACCAAAGTCCCTAATAACTAACAATCATTGAGGACCAAAAATTTCAGTCATGGTGGTAACTACCACATAACAAGAATACTGGTGGGACACAAAATATAAATCATTTTTCCCCGACCCATTAATTATAATCCATTGTGGTCCATAAAATCCATCCTATTCCATGCAAAATGAAACAATGTTTAGCACATGAACAATAATTGGCTCTCATATGTATAACACAACTCCTGGGAGGATTACAAACTCTAACTTTGTATTACTGAGATTTGATACATTCCTCAAATTTAATAATACTCCCATGGCCTGAACTATACATCATATTTCATTTGATAAATACACATCTGCACATTAACATGTCAATAAACACATACTACTAACTTACATAAGGTCCATCACAACACTCATGGGGACGTATTAGACCTCCCTCACCCTTATCCCAAGTCAGATACCTGTATCCTATACTTGGGGTACAATGATTTATTTTCCACATGACCTAACACAATATGCTTTACAAATTCACCATAGAAGAGCAGTGCACACCAATTCTATTTTGGAAACAATATTCCTTTTGTTTCACTTTGGAAAATCTAACTCACTGTGCTAAGTGAAATCAAGAGGATAACAACTTATTGGTATATCAACCCATAGAACTTAACAAGCATGGCATTATTAACACAAATGTTGGTTAGTAACTTGATTGTAATTTAGGAAAAATTTTCCTCAGTGGGGATTGTTTTTCATCCATACCACCTCCAACTACAAAATGTTCACCGACATATCATATGGGATGATATCAAACATGCTCAAAAAAAAAACTTCCTACTTAATAAGGAGTAGAGTAAACCATTTTCATTTGAAACATTACAGTATGAGAAAAGAAGGCACACTCAATGCATAAAACGCATGATAATTCATAAAATAGTGATTCTTACTAGGCATTAATATCCTTTTACAAGACTTACATTTTGCTATCCGGGGTTGAACCATTTAATCAGATGTTATAACCATCGTTTTTACAATCACAATTCTATCTAACCTTATAAAGGTGCACAATGAGTAAAAGTCTTAAAAGTTTGACCTTCTATGAGGTTTTCTCCGCTACATTTGGGTGTAAATGTTTTTCGTTAAAGAGTAAGCATAGTCAATGGTTTAGAATACACAACATTAGTTGGAGGTTTTACAAGTCTACTTTAGTGTCTCTTATCTATATATTTTAGCTTTCCCATCACATAATACACAAGTCTACTTTAGTGTCTCTTATCTATATATTTTAACTTTCCCATCACATAATACACCGTGAACCACACATAATTCATTTCTTTAATTATAACTTCATACAATTGATTATTCAATCCTGATGACGTGCACACAACCTTCAAGTTCAACATGTAGTTGAGTGTGTTATTACTTCATATGCATGGCATGCACCCTTTCTTATTTGGGAAGCAACAAGTATCCTAAGGAATTTGTAATAACATGAGTTCAAGATAATGTTCTAACTCCAATTTCTCATTTGACAAGGTCTTAAGTCACAAATCTTTTTAATGTTTACTTACTACAAGGGGATAGTTTCAACACCATATTTATTGGTCCTTGACAATCTTATCTTAATTGTATCCTTCTATTTCCTTCACTTTTGACTTAAATCATAGAAACCCTATTATTTCATTTACTATTTAATCTTTAAACAATAGAACCTAATAGTTTGATAGTTGTTATAGTTACATTAAGTGAACTAGGTCACCGTTTACTTACGAAAGTGCTTAATTAGCTCTAAAGTTTCATCATTTTAGTTCAAGGTAGAATTTAATTTTTACCACTCTTCCAAGTTGAACTTACAATACAAAACAAGGCTTGATCATTAGTTGATGTCATCATCCTTGAAATTTTTACCTACCAAACACAATACTAAACATTTGTTGCTTCGAGGAATCAACCCTTATACACTTATGTGTAAATCAAGATCTTTGGCTAATAGGTTAAGGCCTAGGAAAATCATGGTCTATGACATACAAGATATAAGTTCATGAATGTATTAATACCCATTTGTGAGTTCAAGCCCTTAAATTCATGTCAAACAACCTTCACCCTAAGGGTTTAGTTTCAATTTTGACAATATCTTAAATCGCGCAATATGTGTAACTAAAATGCACATGATACATAGTTCAATGGATTTATATTTAATCAGCTTAAGTGTTGAGAGATTTAAACTTATTTAATTACAACCTTCAACATGCTAATCCCTTACGTGGTTCTAAAAATTCTTTCCTTTTGACTAGTTGCATGTTTTCACATTTAGTTATGATGTTCCCTCCTTTATTCATACCATGATTTGCATGAGAAAATATGTTGCTTCCTAAAAACCCCAAATTTTAAGAAGTTATGACATTACTATATTTAAGAATTATGGTCCTCAGAAGTCAACAAAGGTAGTGTTCCTCTAATAATACACATCGTGATGACTTATTCACGTATTTTTAAAAAAAACTATGCTTGAGAATCTCCATTTTATCTTTCTAAGGTTCGAGGAATTTTAATGTTTAGAGACTAATTAATGCCATAACCTTTGCTAAATGGTCCAATATGTAACTCAGGTCATTCACCTTATTTACTTAAAATGACGGATCAAGTTTAGATTAGGATTTCTTGAATAAATACTTCCTTGACCCATTTATAATGGTCAATTCTTGATCCTTTAGGATTTTACAAACTAGTTGGGTTGGATAATTATCACTAAGTTCCTGTTTATTGCACCATAAGGTTATCACTGACACAATACTAATTCCTAATCCCAGAGTTCCCTAGTGTTACAACCTAGGGCTCTGATACCAAGTGTCATGCCTAAAATTTTCACTAGAAATGCAAGCAATTTTTTTTTTTTTCCTATTAACTAGTTACCATTAACTTACTCGTTAAGTGTTTAGAATAACCCAGCTAACCATAATAAGAGTTTATGAAATCTTCATGAAAGAAATTCCACAAATTTAAATGTAAGGGGTGTCTGTCAATTCAATTAGATATGCTCTCCTTGGAATGCTTTAGAATCCTTGGGTGTTTGAGGTTGGATAGGGTAAGGCTATGGCTAAAAAAATAAATATTTAAATTAATAATCCTTAATAGCCCAACACACTATTTCACCCAAGAATAGACTCAAAACTATTAATCTTCATTTGTCGTGGGGCAATAGCATTACTAAGGATTCTGCGAGCTTAACACATAACTTAAAACCCTATTCCTTAATTTCCTTGAGATACCCTGCTAATAATATCTTTATTTTAATCTTGGGTTAGCACCAATCTCATTACTTTCCTTGAATCAACATATTAATATTTCTATTCATCCTTAGATCAACAATACTATTATTATTACTATCATTAAATCTAACAATAGTAGCAGTATTTAAGTTTTATATTGGCATTAAGTACTATTATTTTCTCTTACTAAAGACAATTATATTGATCACCGTAACATTTTTATTAGCAATCAAAATAATGATATCATGATTAAATCTCATCATAACATTGAAATATTAAATCTCAAATTATGATTTATCTATTTATTCAATCTCTGTAACAATAGTTTTTTTATTAGATATCAATTTTATTATTAAAAATTTAATTGTCATCACATGAAAAATAATCATTTTTATTATGTTCATTGACAGTATTTTGGTATTAAATCTGCCCTCACTATTATTTGCATGGCAAAAGAGCCAGAATAATACTATAATAGTTTTACCAACACTTGATCATTATTTTAATTGGAGCCTTTTCAGCTGATGAATATTGTGGGTTCTTATCTTTTAATATTATTATTATTTATTTCCTTCTGATAGCTATACCAATCCTAAAAGTTGATGTCATTAATGTTGATATTATTTCCCATACAAATATTACACTTTATATTAGTTTTTTCCCCTTATTATTTTTAATTCTCACTACTCCCATTATTTAAGGGATTCACAAATATGTTTAATCATGGTATTGCTAACACTAATACTGACACTTCTTTTTTTTTTAATTGGAAGAAAGATTTTATTTAAAAAATCATATATTCCAGTACTACTGGCCACTCAGTATTCATGAATGATGGCCAAATACAACAGAACCAAGTCCAATAAATAGCAGCAGCAAAAAAATATACTGAGAACCAAGTCCAATAAAAAGCAGCAGCAAAAATACAATGAAACAAGCTGGAATTACATGTTTATCTGCCCCAATGCTCTTAGCATTCAAATTTGCAGTAGCTGGTATGAATATACAGACAGTCTTTATGTTGGATGGATGTCCACATCCTCTTCCAAAACTCCCAAAGGGAATGAAAACTGGTATTATAAATAGCATTACTTTTTTTTTTGTTGTATTATTATTGACAACTCAATACTTTATCCTCTCGAAGAAATCTGGCATTCTTTTTTTCTTTTTTTTTTTAACTTATATTGTAAGGCTGATTGATATCGTAAATAATCACATTAGCTATTGTATTTGCTTAAATTAATATGATCATCACTCTATAACTTCCAGCTTTCAAAAGAAAACAAAAGACATTATTATAACATGGGTCTCCTTACCACATTTATACCACCAGCCAACACTTGCTGGCTTAATTAATTTTCTGATTGCTTGAAAAAGTCATCGATAATGATCAATAGGCCACTTGTTTCATAAATGAAAATCCCAACGAAGTTAAGACTCAGTGCCTTCCTGACAGAGTAAGCACGAATGCCCAAATTTAGGCCTAAGGCAAAATGAATAAAATGTTGAAAATACGCTCTTTTCTTTTGAAGGTCGACATGACCAGCATTTGACAGATCTTTACATTAAAGGAGGCAGGGTACAATCTGACAACATAAATCTACTACTGGAAGTGCTTGGACCTACGCACTATAAACATCATATCATTATTATATATCTCTTCTTCTTTTTTTGTTTTCTTTCCTGGCACCTTTAAAATCCGCCATAAATTACTCAACCCAACCCATGTTAGGTGGAAGTGATAAATTTGATCTTGGATTTACCTCTAGAGACCCATTGAAGCGGGTTGGAAAATTATTGAATTGTGATAAGAATTATACGCCACTTGCCTTATGCGGGAATTTATACACCGAGCATCGTAGGAAAAACTTGTCCAGAAGCAATTATTATACTTATTTTAAAGGTTGCAAATAGCTTGCCTTGAGCTCCAAAATTGAATAGCTCTAAAAGCTTGATTTTTTTTCACCTAGTTTAGATTGTGATAAGATTACTTGGAAGTGGTATGTGCATAATTTATATCTACAAATGTAGCGCAGTTATCTTCCTGGTCACACATGCCTATCAACAACTAAACTAAAGAATTTCAAAAAGATTTACTAATGTTTTCAACAGAAGATACAAGGGTTTCATATGAACGAATTTTCAAATCACAAAACTTCATTCAATCAATTTTCAAAAACCTAGCAACCAAATTTGTTTATAGAACAATAAAATATTAATAACTTAAAAGGAGAAAACTTGGAGTCCTTCATCTGAAGAAGAATCCCTTCTGTAGCCTCCTCTCGATTTCCTCCTACAGCTCTCTTTTCAAATCTATCTTCTCTTTAAACAATTATCTTACCCAGAAGCACAAACAAACTATCTTTCTTTTCCTTTGTTTACAGACCCAAAAACAACAGAGAAATCTTATGTCTGAGAATAATCCCCTCTCAATAATAATAAAAAAATAAAAATAAAATCAATAAAGCTTTTCAGTTTTCTTTTCTCAAAAATCCTCTTCCCTTATTGGTCCTTTTTCCAGCTTTTAAAAGCACAACTTATCTACAATTTTAATTAAAATAATTTATTTAATCAAGATATTATCCGCACATGATTTTCTAATTTAATATTAATAAAAAGATAATATTTAATTATCCTCATCAATATTAATTTAATTTAATTTCTTGCATTTTAATTAATTAAATACTTTTTAATTTACAATATATTTAAATTTAACATTTTACTAACTCACAATTAAATCAAAACAACAAGACAACTTTAATCAATTATCTTATAATGTAATGCCCCTCCGTGTCGGTTGTTCTGGATTTGTGTGTGAGTATTTGTGCATGCTTCATTGATCACTATGTTATTTGATTGTGTGAAAAATATCAAATGTTAGTAGTCATGTTTAAATAATTAATTAAATCATAAGTGAATTTGCAAGGTTATTTAAAATATAATTAGAAATTAAAATAATAATCAATTAAAATTAAATCAAATGATTTAGAACAAATGATCAAATTAAACTAATTGTTTTGTAAAAAGTATTCTTTAATGATATTCGATAATAATTAATAATTTATTAGTTGTTCAAGGATAATCATTATAATAAGGAATTTAAATGGATAGGAAGCTGAAGTGTCTTAAAACAAGAAAAGCTGGAGAGAAATTTCGCCTTTTGAGCATTTGGAAGTCGAAGAGATTAGGAGAGCTTTCATTAAGGGAGGCCGTGATCTTCTTCGGGGGATTTTCACACTAGAAATATTCATGGCAGCTGTGGGAAGGAGAATTTTTCTCTGAAAAAGATATCTATTCAGCTTTCTCAATCATTGGAGGCGGTAGCATTCTGGTGGGGAAACAATTCGATGTTTTTTGAATAATTTCCATTTTTGTGCATTTTTTGCACCTCCCTCTCTAGGTTTTGGGAGTTTGAACATCGATTGGGAAGCAAAAGGAAAGACATAAAGATCGAAACTCTCAAAGGTATTCCCGAAAGCGGTGCCAAGGTAAGTTACTTATGAGCTTCTCTATGTATGAAATTCTTTTATTTCGTGCTTGACTAGAAGAAATGTAGGGGTCTTCGAATCATGAAAATCCATCCAGATATACATATGTCCAAATCTTTATAATCCCTTTTTAGATCTATTCATAAAATGTTCATGCATGATTAAAAAGTCTTTGTTGTATGTTCTGATCTGAGACCTCCTTATCATGCCTCTTATTGCTTATTTTACTAATTAGGTTTTGTTTATCCTGGGAAGAGTTTCGTCCTCTAGATCTCATTTATAGCCTATGTTTTATTCATTTCTCTTCATATTTATCTTCTGGAGATTTCCCAATCGTGTGCACACGTCCTTTGTCCATTTTGTCGATCACTTACAATTGCATTCGCAAGAAAGTTTCTGAAACTCTACCTTCAGCGTTATGCATATACCCTGAAATCATAGTATTCCTTAATACCGTATTTTGATTGAAGCTTCAGATGCTGGTAAGGATATGGAATTTGTCTTTACACCTGTAAATTGCTTTGCTTGAAAGTTTCGAAGCTTTGTATTTCTCCAAAGTCATTTTGTGCATATTCTGCAACCATAGCTTTTCATGAGATCACATTTCTTTGAGTTATGTTGTCAAACAACTCGTGTACCTTGTCTAGATTTGGTGCGTTGCATACATGTCTGCCAGGGAAGCTTCAACTACAACTTCTGCAACACTCCTCTATCAGTCATCATTCGATGAATGTTCCCCTGATACCTTGGCAGCTTGTCTCAGCAGCAACACTTGAGCATAGAAGACTGTAGAGGTGTGAACAGCCACCCTGTTTCCGTCGACAACCTGCCACACCAATTGTACTTGGAAATAGAATGTTGTAGAGGTTTAAATAATCGCTCTGATCGTATGTCAACCTATCTCAGCTGTAGCACTTGAATGTAATAGGGAGTTTATAGTTTTAAATAACTTGCTTGATTTTCCTGTCAATCTATCGCAGTTGCAGCACTGGAAAAATAAAATACTGTCACAATATTTCTCAAGTCACGTATTTTCACCTCACCTTTCTTTTTCCTTCAGGCTTGCGATAACATTTGAGATTTGATAATAATGCAAGTAGATGGCGATATTTCCAAATTCCAATATTCACTTTCTGATATATTTGGCAACCTGTCACTGTTCGGCTTTTAGAGTTGAGACATTGTTCAGAATTAAATAGTTTCCCTGAAACCATTGGCAACCCGTCATAGCTGCAACTTTAGACTTGCAAAGGTATAGTAAATTAAATAATCTCTCTGATTTCATTGGTAACCATCTCAGCAATGCACCTGATCATGGTAGGGTGTATAGATTTATGTAATCTCTCTGATCTCATTTTCATCTAGTCTCAGCTGTAGCATTTAATATTTTTGGACTGATAGCAATGGCCTCTCTCTGGTTTATATTCCTTATATCGTATTTAGCTCCCTGTATGTTTTGTAATGAAATTTTACTTATTTATTCTCTGTACCTCATGGTTTGATAGGCTTGTTAATCTATATTTGGCAAACAAATCCTTAGATTGATAATCAAGAAATATGGGAATAGAGAAATAAATAAAGATGTATATTTATGTGTGCTATATATATATATGTAATTTTGGTATATAAATATTATGATTTCAAGAAAGAAGACCTTTTTTCTTGTATTCATTAGAAAACTATAGTTAGTGAATTTGAAAATAATAAATAAATAAAACGAAGAGTAGTTTCATTGACTTAGATCAGTAAAAGGGAATGCGGAAAGCAATGTATATTTGGAAAAATGTAAGTTGCAATTGATAGAATAGAATTGTTGACCGAGTTCCTTTTTAGTGTCTTAAGTTTAGTAAGAAATGATAATATTAGTAATAAGATATTGGTTAATTCAATTGTTGAATAGGTAATTGTTGCTAGGAAGTTATAGGATGTTAAATTAGATGATTATGGAAAATAATGAAATTGAAATATTAAGTTATTAGAAGAATCAAGTTGCTTGAAGCAGAAATAATTAAAAATAAATAAAAATAAGATGAAATATTCTATGTGTTTATTATGTGAAAATGCTAATTTGATATCGAGGTAGCTACTAGATAATTCAATTATATTAGAAATGACATCAAGATTAATGTTGTGGATGATGGTTATAGCAAATGATGAAATTAGTAATATTAAGTCAATTAGAAGAATTAATTTGAATAGGAAGAAAGTATAACGTCATAAACATATTCTTTGATTATGATTGGCTAATGGATACTCTTGGCAAATAGGTAATGGAATCTTTTATATTTATTTTTGAGACCTAGGAATTGTTATGCGAAATGAACATTTTTGTATAAATATTCATTCATGTAATTGTGTGGCGTGAATATTAGTGTGATTGCTTTATATTTATAAGTTTATGAAGTAGATAGGGATATGTTGAAGATATAAAAAAAAATTCTTGGTTAGCATAGTTTTATTTTGGTAATGCGGAGAATTGATAGTTGTAAGATTTGATTGTGTATATTTGGATAAATGTAGGGTTTATGTAAAATAGATGATTTTCTAAATGATGACTATGTCCTCATTCCCTTCTTCATAAATTCTCTATAAGGATGCTTACTTGTTTCATGATTGATTTGATGGTTTGAGCCGGTTGATTTGTAACAAGTTGATTATGTATTTTATTTTATTTTATTTTATTTGAGTTTTGTTTATGGAAGGAGCTCTTTTGTGTCATAAGGTTGAGATTAGATTTTTGGTCCTTGCGGATGGATAGAAAGTGGCTGTTTGTTTATTGTTGTTCATTAAGTGTATCCCCATGTTTAATGATTATTATGATGAATTTATTTCAATGTATCTCTTGAGTTGTTTGGTTTTCATAGGTGATTTTATTTATTGAGTTCACATTTGATCAACGAATGAGTTTGATGGATCCTTATTATTCCGGTCACCTGCTTGAGTCCTTTTGGTTGAGGAGATTTTCGTATGTTAAGTTTTTGTGTTGGGACTGTATTGCTTTATTATACCTTATTTGTGGGTTGTTGTTCTTTTGACTTCCAGAGGCTTGAGATGATTGTCAGTTGATGTTCTCTCTTTATGTGCCCTTGGCGTGGCTAGTGTTTTGGTATCATTATTTTGAAAGGGTTGTATGGAACTTTGTGAGACTCTGATTTTGTACTTGTTAGCGAGATGGGTAATGCCTCGCACACTTTTATGTTGTGCTTCTTTGTTCAAATTATGATGGTACAACCCTTGATTGTTCTTGGTTCTTTGGTTTGATGTTGTTGGGTCTCTAGAGAGAGTGGCTCCTCATGGGGGTCGACGCCCTGTTTAAGGGGAAGGGCTCAGGATAACCCACGAGTGAGTTGGTAATCAAGTGAAAACCTAATAATTAACTTAGGTGGGATGGGTAGTAATTTCATTATAAGATTAAAAGAAAATGGATGCCTCATCTTCATTAGTGCTTCCACAGACTAATGGAAGGCTGAGAAGGCCGTGGTTGGCAAGGTCGTGACCTCGTCTTCACGAGAGGTCTACGGCTCCGCATGATTCACCCTATGGACTGACACATCCAGTTGGGAGGAAGGGCACAAGAGAGCCATAGATGGGGGCCGGCGCCTTCAGTTGGGAGGAAGAGCACAGGATAACCCATGTAGGACTATGTGATGACACTCTCCCCTAGTTGCCCATATGTTTTATTTTTTTGTGTTCCTCTGGAAGTAGGTTGTGGGAGTTGATTTAGATTGTTGATATTTGGATTTATCTTGACTTATGATTTTTGCCTTGATACATTCTTGGTGTACTTGTGGCCTTGTATGATCTCTTTGATATTTGACTTATGACCTTGTACTCTTATGGTACTGTGATATGATGTTATTGTTTAATTGCAATTTGAAATTGTATTATGTTTATTAATTCAGTTTGTTTTGGAAGTGTTTCATGATCTTCCATTGGTTACTTGTTTATTGGTCATTGTTCTGATTTATGTGATGAGATTTATGACCTTAAGTTATTATGTTGACTCTTGGATATTGTAGATTTTGTCATTATAATTCTTGAGTTATATGATACTTTTGTATGATGTGAGTCTTGTGGTTCTGTGTTTGGATGTTCTTAGTTGAGGTCTCTTTCTCGTCAGCTCCTAACATGGGGGGTGGGTCTTCGGACTCACATGGTCAGGTGGAACGTGCTAAGCACCCCATTGGGTCCCCAGTCGAGGATTGAGAGGTGCGGATTGGTGCAGATGCAATGATTCCAGAGTTGTATTTGTCTTGGAGCCAGTTGTGATATTTTGTATTCATTTGTATCATGTTATCTCATGTATGGTTTCCATTTATGATTGGAACCGCTTTTGTATCATTGTACATCTTGAACATTGTATTGTAATGTAACGTTAAATCTTATGTGGCTATTGGCAGTTGTTATTCAATGTGTTAAGTTAATCATGCATATGTTGTATTTATGTACTCAGATGGTTTCTTATCAATGATTATCATGTGTGTGTTACATTTGTTAATGTTTACTTTGTTATGAATTATATCTTTGGCTTTTATTCTTTATTGTCGTTGTGGGGATCTAAGTCGCATAATGAATCCTCGTGTACTCCAAGGGATGAATGAGAAAATGAATATACTTAAATGAAATTCATGTCATGACTTAATGTGTATTACATGTATGTTATGTTATCTTTTTTTAAAAAAAAAATTGCTGTAATTATTGCCTTTTAGTCCTTTGGGGTTCGTACGGTGGGGCATTACATATAAAATAAGATTAATTAAATAAACACGAACCATAAAAAAAATGAATACTTCAACAATCAAACGACGTAATCAACGAGGACAAAAACTTCAGTCATGACACAATAACTTACAACAAGATGACAGACTTGGGATGGGGACACTTCCAAATCTACTCCCTTTTTCAACATTTTACCCGTTGGGTTAATTTAATGCTCTCCCTGTCCTGTTGAAGCAATTGGAATCGAGACTTATTACTGCAAATCTTCCATCCAAACAACGTCAAGTAGCACATGCATAGATAATTGAAATATCATATCGTGAGAAGGAATTGCTGCATAGCAGGGAACTCATGAACAAGTGATGCTACACTGTCCTCTCACCTAAGCTATTCTAATAATTACAATATCAATGATGAAATAAAATTCTAAACAAACTATCATAAGATAACATGATTACTTATCTACTGCATCATAATATAATACTGAATCCAACTAACATCATAGAATCACCACATCGACATATAAAACATTAAGGAGACACCATTGCATAAACAAATAATCTAAACACCACACAAAGTATCATAAATCATAATAATAATGTCACAAGCAACAATTAACTAAACTACGCATCCACACACACACCCAGACGGTGAATGAATCACCATCACAAATCACTATCACACTAACACACAAAAAAAACCAATAGTAACAAATAGTATCAGAAACATGGGGGTATTACATATCTCTTATACACCATTTAGTAAACATAGAAATTATCAAATTAGAGTTTTAACAAAGCATTAAATATTTATAATCATCCTAAACATAGGTAGAATATAAATTTATTTCAAGTTAAAATTTAATTTAGAAATTTAGAAATTTAAAAATTTAAAAATTACCTCTAATAATAAATCAGATACATGTTTTAATCATCTAAATATAGAGGGTCATAGACATCTACAATGTCATTATCTTCAAATGGAGCATTGATAAGTTAGTTATTTTATTTCACATTGTAGAGTATTTGCATTATTCTCAATGACATAAAAAAAATGATTTTTCTCTCACTTGATTAGCAAGAGGCTTGCTATATCCTATAGACATGACTTAATGTAAACTATTAATATGATTAATTATTTTAAAAATTATAAGTATTTGATTGAACAATATTTGTATTTCAAGCTTTATGCATTCAATTTTGTATGTTTTTCAATCGACGTTTTAGATCACACTCAGTGATCCATCATCAAGAAGAGAAAAAAAAATGATTACGATTGCAGAAATAGCCTAATAAAGGATGAAGGAGGTCGATTGAGAGGGAAGGTTAAAAAATAATAAAGAAACCGCTTAATAAAAGGACTAAAAAAGTAAGGAAGTAAATTAATGCAATTATTGATAAAACAAACACACTACCTAAATAAACATATTTAAATATTGAAAAAGTAACCCACAATATAAGAAACAAACAACCCAATAGAGAAATAACAAATTATTTTAAAGAAGACACCAAATTAGACTAAGGAAAGAAAGAGACACATAACATTGTAATACAAATAAAGATAAAATAAATTAAAATATAAACCTACACAAACACAAAACTAAGAAATTAAAATATAAAATAAAATAAGAAAAAAAATCTTAATTAAAATAAAATATAAAAAATAATCTTAATTAATGAACACTAACACATACACACACATGTACATACACATACATATACAATGAAAACTCAAATAAGAAGTGTATAAATGAAAACTCAATTCATGTACACTTTCAAATTTAAATAAAAAAATTCAATTATGTACCTTTAACTTTCCAAAAATAGTGTTTGTTGTATATTGAGTTGCGAGCGTCAAAATGACTTTTACACCATTTAACAATTTCATTTTCATTCCATATGGCATTACCTTCAAGTTCATGTTGGCTAAATGTCAAGTTAAGAGGTTTAAGAATTTAAAAAATAATTTAAATTTGTATTATGTATATGGTGTTACCTATAAGTTCATTTTGATGAACTGGACACTTCACACATGCTTCTACTCCATCGTGCTCTCACTTTCTATGTCCACTCTCATAAAATTTAACCAAAACTTTTTTTTAATAAAAAAGGGGGGTAAAAACTTTATTAAATCATAAAAGCATTACAAAGTAAAATGAGACAAAACCACCAAGGGCACTAGAAAAATAAAAATCAAGTCACACCTAAGAAACACCTCATATCCTCCATAACCCAATCTTCAAGAAAAAGGGCCAAATCACCTAGATGGTTTCCCCAGTCATCCACATTCCAAACCCCATCTACTCAGACACACATTTAGTCAAGCCATTATCCACCCTATTCCACTCCCAAGGGACATGAAAAAAAACAATGGAATCTAAAGCGGTGCTCAAAGAAACAATTTGCTTGACCACCATCACCAACTGTCAATTCACATCCTCAAAATGTCTCTTATTCAACATATCAATGACAACTTGAGAATCAAATTCACAAAAAAATATGTAACGCCCTGTAGCACAAACCCCAAAGCAACAACTAAAAATGCAACAAATTTCTTTTTAGGAACATAAGGAATGTACTTAAGTATTCCAACATAACAGTGTTCTAAGTTGCACAACTAAATCCCTTGGGGTACACGAGGTGACATTACCAAACAAACCCATGTAACAAAGATAATAGATTACACATTAAACATTCAAGTACGTATCCATTCATTCACATATCACCATTTAAAAACATCCATTAACGATAACCACATTAATAAGAGTAATCCATATAAAACCATAAATGCAAATCAAAAATAAATTAATCATGAAGATATTAAGTATATATATTTCCACAGATACAACATAACATTAACAATATTTACAAATGGTAGATCATGGATGATTACATGGTATGATAATACATTACATCGATCTAATAGTACATCACAATAATCACATATACAAAATTACATCAAGGTCTTCCCAACGCACGTGGGAATGATACATCCATAAATAAAATACATCTATAGTACCAATATACATCTGGTAACATATGAATCTTGGATCAACAACATCAACAAAACTCAACACTGAATGGTACAACTGCATCCAAGGGGACCCAATGGGGTGCGTAGCTCATTCCAACCAACCACCCCCATGTTGGGAGTAAACAAGGAAGGATCCCTGACCAAGCACATCCAAACAGTAACACAAGACTAACTCCAGACAAGATAACATAATATCAAAAGGCCACTCACAAAACTAAACAATGATAAATCACCAAAAGACATAACAATAGACCTCTTCTAGAGGACTTCAATAAAACAACTCAAATGGAATTCTAGAGGAAAGTGTCATCGCATGGCCTCACATGGATTATCCAGACTGTGAGGCCCAACCCCATCCATAAATTATGTGATACCTCGATCAGTTCAGTTATTCCTGTTTGGTGAATAAATTGATGATTTAACCCAATTCCATGTTTAATATTTTGAATTTCTTATGAACTAGTTTAAATGATTATTGTGAAAAATTCTCTTTATTAAATGAAAATGGGAAAACTATTAAGAATGAATGTGAACAAATAATATTTAGATTCTTGAACAAGTACCATATGAAGAATACACTTAGAGCGATATGAACTAAGGAATTGTGTTTGTACCTAACATCGATTTGAATCTTGCTAATAAGTTTCATGTTACTTGGAAAATAATAATAGTCAGGGACAAAGCGAGACTTTGGGAAGATCGGGAAGGAGTTTCAAGAAGGATCACTAGCTAAGCACCATCAAGGTAAATTTAAAGGATGAATCTAATCCATGAGGAGCATACTTGAGGTATTTATTATATTTTTAACCTAACATGTATTTAGAAAAATACATGCAAGAGTAATGTCAAGGGTAAAAGGGTGAATCATCAAAACCCAAGTTAAATATTTAGCTTTTGAAGTTTTAAATTTTGACCCTATGACCTAGGAGGTAGTTGGGGTTTTGTGTAAAGGTTTCAATGATTGGTAATTTGGTGTAAGCGTGTTTTGTTGAGCCTTATTAAATTAAGTCAAGTGATTAAGGGTGTAAGTATAATTAGGGTTTTGAAATCCTTAGTTAAACCTTGAATTTCGAATTGGTCTTTCAAGTGGTCCTTTTAGAGTCTTGTTTGGTCAATTTTATTCATATTAGTGCAAAAATAGACCCCTAAGGCTTATACTTATGGAAGGGGGGGCTTTTGGACATGAGACCTTGTCCTTGGGACATGAATTGACCCTTCAAAAGTCCACTTGAAAGAGTGTGACGAATTTGAGTTCTTGGGAGTTGAGAGAAGTAACTTCTCACTCTCCTGCCACACTCCCCAAAGTCATTAATGAACTTGGGAAGAGCATCAAGGCTTTCACATGTGTGAAGCCACCTTGTAAGGGATGTTGGGTAGAGTGTCATAGTACATTCCCCATCTCCCCAAAAGTCTCACATATGTGTGAGAACTTGTGGGGATGTGTATTCCAAGATCAAATGAGAGAGTGACAAGTGTCTCTCTCTCTCTCTCTCATTCAAGTGAATTCAAGTTGAATTCCTATATACTTGGATGGAAAAGAGGAAATGGATGCTACCCACTTCTCCTCTTGGAGAAATGTTGTTTTTGGATTGAGAATTTGGGGAAAGAAGGAAAAAAAAAAAATTGGAAGGGAACAAGGGGCTCTCACATGCAAAGGAGATGATCAAGGAACAAAATTGTGAAGATAAGTTATTCTCCTCATTGTTATTAAATTTTCTTAAGTAGGAAATTTGTTGTTGTGTAACTATTTTGTTGGAGCTTTCAAACAAGTCAGAGAATAGACCAAGTTTTTGTGTATGAAATTTTAGAGTGCTCTTGGTTAATGGGTAGATGGAAAATCATAGATAAGTTATTCTTGTTAGTCTTCCTACCAAGATCATTGGTATTCATTTATTTCTTGCTTGGGGGTATGGCTAGAGCCCATGAGGCTTCATGATGCCTTTAAGGTAGGGTGGAGAGCAGGCCTTATTCTGTTTGTTACTCATTACGTTCCTAAGTATTGGTTGTGATATCAAGAGATACTATATTGTTTAAATGAAAAGAGAAAGTTTTCCCTCATTGGCATGTAAATCACTTAGTTCATAGATATTAATGTAGTATTGCAAGTTTTAAGAAAGGATTTTACATATTGTTACAAAGAATGAAAGTAAATATGGGATAGAGCAAGCCTTTACTCTTTTGTATGATGATCATTATGTCCCTTTAAATTGTTTGTAATATTGAGAGCTAGCATTTCATTGTAAAATCAAAGAATGATAGAATGAGGTTTTTTTCATTAGCATCTTACTTGTTTCATCATTGTGTATCAAATTTAATATGTGAACTTAAAAGTAGTGGAACTTGTATCTTTTGTGTAAAGGGAAAAGAAAATACTCTTGTGATATTGTGTCAAAAGGAGAGATGCTTACATTTGGCATATGAAAGATTATGATATTGTTCATGATGGATATGAAAGGCTCTTTTGTTTAGACTTTGAAGGGGTATGTTGCATTATGTTAATAGAATTAGTATAATGGACCTATGTTGACAAAATGGGTGCTTGTAAATGATGGTTATAGTCTTAAAGAAGAAGGATTAGAGTATAATGGACCATGTGGGTATATGGATTAGGAGTAGGTCAAAAAGAGCATTTGTGAATGTGATCAACATACATATAAGGAGTCATTGTTTAGTCAAATCATTTGTATTTATCATTTCATTTTTATTTGCAAATGGAAACTTTATGCATCAATATGGTTTAAAGATTTATATAAATTTTTCACTTAAATTTTTGTTATGATATAATTACTAACAATAAAACAATTTTATTTATTCTTATATCTTAAAAAAAAAAAAAACATATATGTACCACTTTATAAATGTATATACATAACATATATATATGGAATGCATGTATACACTTCATTAAGTATAAATATCCATTGTATATATATTATATTCATATAATGTATTTGTGAATTTAAAACAAAAAAAAATATAATACATGCATGTGTAAATAATATATAATATGATATTTATTATATTTATATATAATATATTATTCATTAAATTTAATAAATTTCAATTAGAATACAACTAAAATATATACATAAATAAAAAGAAATAAATCAAAAGGACAAAGGGGCCAGTGTTGCCTAGGTTCCTTTGGTATTAGTAAATATTTTTAAATAACTTTCCTTTTATATATATTGTTAAATAATAAAAAAAAAATAGTAATATTGTTATTAATTAATTGTTGAATAAAGTAGTAAATCTGTTGTTAGAAAATAAAGGCACTTGTTCTGCAAAATAAAATTAGAGTTAGTTGCTATCAAAGGATAAATAATAGAAGCATCACTTGTATTCTCGAAATGGAAACTATATATATTTAAATGATCCATATCTTATATTATTTATTTCAGCTATTCTTTTTCCTCAACTACATGCTATCAAATGAATATAAAACAAAATAGTAATAGTAGCAAAAAGGAAAATAAAATTACATTTGTTATTCTATAACAGCAATATAACATTCAATAAAAATGTATTATTTGTGACTACAACAAAAAAAGAAAAAGAAAAGAGAAGATACATTGTAGATCCGTAAGAGTAGGCAAATTTAAAATGAATAAAAAAAAAAGAAAAGAGGGGTTTCTTCATTATTTTGTTTTTTTATTTTTCATAAAATAAAATAGTGAATGTTGGTGTTTTGTGCTAATAACAAAAGATATTTTATTGAAATAAATTTGTAATATATATATAAAATAAACAACTAATTTTATTCAATCCAGACATCATATATATATATATATATTTGTGAGAAGAAAATCAATGTGTTGGTTGTGAGGTGCAAACAACAACTTCAAAATAAGTAAATAAATATTATAAATAAATGAAAAAAAACATAGAAACAGGGGCCTTCTATTGCTGTGCATTGCAGCAAATAGAATTGTTGTGCATCACAACAAATAAAAGAGCAGTTTTAAACTGTTGTCTCTGCAGTAATAATGCATGTTTGAAATAAATAGAATAAAATATTAAAAATAAATAAATAAATAAACTCAAATTCTATCCATAGAATGTAATGGCAGGTGAGACTTGTTGCACAGTGCAAGGAGTTTGCAGATCCAAAACCTGTACAGTTGAAAAAAAAAGACAAAAAAAAATGAATATAAAAAATAAATAAAGAAAAAACAATGATATAGTTGCCTGTAGTTTTAAACTGAGAAGAAGAAATTCCTATTTATACTCCTATATACTCACATACACATGGATTTGTTTAAATCCACAAAGAACACACCCGTATAAATGTTAGGGTATTTCGTTAGATAAGGGAATAAGTGTAGGTATGTGTAGTATTGCAGATGTAACCTAAAAGAATAAATAAATATGTGCTTATTTGATCAATTACTGGAAAAGATAAAATTTCATGACAGATTATAAAAAGGAAGGTTGTTAACCCTACAAGCATAAAAGAGAAAATATATTTATATATACACACAGATCTGATGCAGGAACATCTAGTGGTGTAAGGGCAATCTTGCATCACCCAAAAATAGTTAAATTTCAAGTTTATCATTTTTTAGATTTTTTTACATTTTTGGATACCCTTTTCGTCATAATGAAATTCCCGATTTATGGTTTTTATTTTCTATTCCTGGGTTGAAAGATATTGAAGTTTTAGTTTCCCAGATTTGCACCTGAAAATCTTTTGAGTTGGATTTAAGGCACTTAGACCTTCCAGAATGGCCCCAAAACTTTCCATAATTGGTGTTACAAATTTTGAGCACATTCTTGACTTTGAGACCTTTCCAATGGTTCAAACGGTTCTCGAATCGGAGCCCCGGATCAAAAGTTATGGCCCCGAGAAGTTGGCGCACTTTCTAGAAGATGCAATTGCAAATGTTCTTTTGAAATTTGAACTTCAAGTTGTAATTTTTGGTGCCAAACCGCCTAAACTCAAATTTTAATGTTGTTTTGGCTCCAAACTAAAGAGGAGCTCTATTTATGGGCGGGTTTCTAGTATTTTTGGGTAACTTTTTGGGGGACAAGCTCGCATATTGTGAAAGGGTTATTCTGTAGCTTTCTGTAGCTTGTGTGTGTTGTAGAACTTGGGGATTTGAGATCCTCTACATGTAAGAAGCTCCAATTTTTGAATAATAAAATTATTCTCTTGTTTGTGGGTTATTTTCTGTGTCTCGGGTTGCACCCTCATCAAGATCCCCCACCAACGCCAAAGCAAATCTTCCCTTGCAGAGTATTGTATCCTCCAACCCTCGCTTAAAATCTATTTTGGGCCTCCACACTCACTCCATTCAACAACCATGCCTTCCTCATATTAAGAGAAATGCAGAGAATAAAAATTGTGAGAAGACATTTAGGGTTTCCCTCATTCCTGAGAATAGAGCACCGACATACTTTTAGAATGGAGCTGAGTTTTATAAAATGGATTTTAATATTCCATTTCCCCAAAATAATAACGTATAAGATCAATAAAGTAATGTTGCATAGGAATTGGAAAATCATGTTGCAATATTCTTGTGGTTTAATTAGTAGTGGTATTAATAAGGTGTTATTAATCATAAAGTTGTAATATTTAGTGGTTAAATAAATAAATAAACAAATATTTATTTATTTATTATTAAGGTGAAATGAATATTTTATTGATAACAAGATTATTAGATAGTTTGGATTAAGTTATAGCAATATTAATATCTTCATTAATAAATATTGGTGACTTAAATATTAATATTATTAGTTATTAAATATTGGCACCATTTTAAGGATGTAATAATACTACTAGTATTGATGTTAGAGAATTAGGGTTAAACCTTAACAATTGATCCTTTGGGTTGCTTGATCAAACAACAATATCATATTAATATTCAATAATGTTTAGAAAATTGTATATTAAACAAAATAACAAAAAAAAAAGGGTTAGAGAAACAATTATTTCCAATGCATGTTACATTTGGGATCCTTATTCCTTTAGACTTCACCATGAGAATTCAATATCGTCATACCCTTAGTATTGAGAAGAATGAATTGTTAACTAGTCAATAAATGATGTAGATTAAATTGAATAAAGATCAATCAAGTAAATTTTATCATGAGATTCATAGGGGTCTTTGGTTCCTATCAAATCTATCATAACATAGTCAATCCAAGGAGGGTATAACACTAATCACATAGATAACTTTTGTATCGGTACTTGGCTCATATCATGTTTAGTGTTTCACCCCAAATCCTTAGGGCGATAATTAACTTAATTAATGTGTTTTAAAAAGAAAAAATAATTAGGTTTTCCTAATGAAATTTTTTGGGAATGACACAGACAACCTATCACAAGGTTCTACCTCCATCTATGGTTCTCCTAATAGCCTATCTCAAGGCATCGCTCCTTAGAGTTTCATGTGAAATTGTTAACCTCTCATGAGGACGAGGCAACGATCATGTAAACCATAGCCTTCTACGCCCACCTTTAGTCTATGATAGCAGTAACAGGCAAATGAGGCATCCATAATTATCTCATTAATGTTTAACTACCCAACCCCTAATTAATTACTTAGGTTATCACTGATTACTCTAACTATATGTGGGTTACCCTGACAACCTCTTTGTGCGCCGGCTCCCACTTAGAGCCACTCTCCCTAGACACCCAAAACATAAAATCTAACACCAAGGGATTGTACCAACAAGAACACTAAACCAACAAATGCAACATCCACGAGGTAAAACCATCTCACCAAAGTCATATGAAACACATCCATAAAATGGTACAATCCATGTGCAAACTTAAATCACAACCATAGTTGAAACATAGGTCAAATATCAAATTACAAGATCAAATATAAACATCAGTGTCCCCACCTTTGGAAGTCCCTAACCAACAACTTAAGTTCCTATTGAAGGATAAACTAACTCTAAAGTTTTCCCACAAGACGTAAACCCAAAAAGAGAAAAACCACAATAGATTCAACAAATAATCTCAAGAGGAAACAATTACATAAAACAACGCCATATAAAACATTTGCAATACAAAATAATTTCATTAAATAAATAAATCAATTACTTGAGAAAACTCCATTTAATTTAAAACACATAATTTATCTCTAATTTCCTCAATTACATTATAACATTGCAACTATAAAAAAATTTATCAAATAAATCCATAATCGCAGCTTATGAAAAAAAATCCTATATATATATATATATACATATATACGCTTTTATGCGTATATACATGTATATGTATATATAAAATAAAACATATTTCAAAATTTATGCATTTAAAACATATAAAAAAATGATTTTATACATCACTATATATACAACAGTAAACATATCTATATATACATATAAATATTAATATTAATATATATATATATATATTTATATTCAATATATTGATATAAATTAAATGTAACCTAAAAATCAAATCACAAATAATATCGAATTCCAAAAAGTATTTATGCAGAATTCCCTATGCACAATATTCTCATATTAATGTGTGGAGGTCGTAGCCTGTGGTACCATGTACCACAGTGTGGGAGGCCCTAGCCCCCACACGGCTGTGTATAGCCTACCACTGGGTCGTGGGTGGTACGGCTTCGACCGACCATCCACCCCATAAAATTTTTTTAAATTTTTTTTTAACAACTTTTTTTATATTATATTCGCTTCTACAAAGGAACCTTGGAATCCGAAATATATATTACTTTTTTTAAAGGAAAATAAAGATATATTTTCTTAACAAGAACAAAATACTAAGTAGGTATATGCATATGTATATATATAGAAATATATTTATATATAGAGGTATGTATATATATATATGTACCCAAGAATACAAATCAAATAATACTAATATAATGAATCAACAATTCAATTTTTCTCTAGGCACAAATAAATCCGGGCATAATATTTCAACAACATAATAAAATGATTTTCTTTCAATTCAAGAATTTTACAGCTAAATTTTTATTGAAAATTTTCAAAAGGTTTCACTATAATTTCCTATAGAAGATTCAAGGATTTATAAACAAAATTTTCAATCATTGAACCCTCTTTCAAAAACACAGAAATTGATTTTCAAATATGGCAGACAAGATTTTGTTTACAAAACAATAAATCAAAAGAAATAATAAATTTAAAAGAACCTGGAGTCCTTCGTTTGAAGATGAATCCAAACACAATAGCCTTCTTCCTTTTTTGAAAGTAGAATCCCCTTTGTAGTTTCTTCTCAATTTCCTTCCTTCAACTAACTTCTGAACCAATCCTTTATTCTTTTTTTACAGAACAATTTCAACAAGGAAGCACAAAAAACCTATCTTTTTCTTTTTCAGACAAAAACCAAAAAACCATTGTGTGTGTAAAAAATTCCTCACAATAAAATAAATAAAGCTCTACTTTTTTTTTCTCAAAAATCCAAAACATTCATTGGTTCTTTTTCTTGCTTTTAAAAGCTCACACTTATCTCACATATTTTATTAAAAATTCATTATTTTCACATGATATTATCCTTACAAGATATTCTCTTCTGATTTTCTAATTTTAATATCTTGATAAAGATAATTTATAATTATCACCAACATTATTTATTTAAATTAATTACTTACAACTTTTTTATTAATTAAATAAATTTTAATTTACAATATTTAAATTCAAAATTACAATTACTCACAAATAATCATATCCACAAAATATCATTAATTTATTCCATATAAAGTAAAAATAAATTAAATAACAACTAACCATAATTAAAATAAATACACAACAACCAGTACAGAGACAAGGAAAAAGTCAAAACCAAGACACAACAAGACTCACAACAAAGTGATAGACTTGGGACAGGGACACTTCCTTCTGAACTCCCTTTTTCAACATCATACCCATTGGGTTAATTTAATACTCACCCTATCCGGCTGAAGCAGGTGGAATCGAGATTTTATTCTTGCAATTCCTACATACAATCAAACATCAAGTAACATGTAAATCTCCATTGCAGACACACCATGAAAGGAAATCGTGGGGTAGTAGGGTGCTCGCAAGCGAGTGATGCTACTTCGTCCTTTCACCAAGACTCACTAACCACACATTAGAAAACATAAAAAACATAGAATCACAACATCGACACATATAATATTTAAAAAAAATCATAGCATAACCAAATAATCTAACCACCACATAATGTATCATAAATCATCATAATAATGTCAAGTGCAGCAAACCAACCAAACTATGAATCCACACACAACCAAGTTGGTGAACTAATCACCACCAAAACCCAAGTACCAAACCAACACATAAGAGTATTAAAGAGTAACATCAACACGAGGGGTATTACAAAATATGCCTCCAAACAAGAGCACAAGCATCTTCTAATGTGAGAAGAATAGTTAAATCCTCCATGAGATTATTAGTATGTTGACCTCTATATATAGAGAAAAAAAAATCACCACACCCAAACTATTTCAACCAATACCACCAACTCCAACATGCCCATGATTACCTCTAAATGATCCATTAGTATTAATTTTCAACTCCCCTAGACCAAGGGGCACTAGTGACCAATACAACTAACCCTCTCCCTCCCACACCCATGAGGAACAGACTTCAAATTTATCCTTCCCTCTAGAGAAAGACCCAAAGAATTAAACACTCCAAGATCTCCAGAATCAATAAGAATGGAAAAATCACACTTAGCAATCAATGTTTCTTGTAGGACCCCTAGAATCCTCAACCAAAGTTGACCAGCAAGCAACTTCTTGTGCTCCTACCAAATATGCCAAATTATCAAACTAGGGACAATGATCCAAGCTATGAGAAGAAAAGAAGTCTTGATAGTAGGAGACTTCTGACTTCCCCAAAATTCCTCCAAAGAAGAAGCATATCTACACAATGGGTGCTAGATATTCCACAAGAAGTGCCAAATAACTTTCACAAATGAACATTTAAAGAAGAGGTGAGGAATACACTCTTCTTGGGCCTAGTACACATAGAAGGACCCTGAAAACCATGCTTCCAAAGATTCTTTGAGGTAAGACACCTTCCTTGCACCACTAACCAAGAGAAAAAATTACACTTAGGCAAGGAAAACTTATTCCAAACCTTTTTCCACCATGAGACCTTAATACTCCCAAATAACTGCTTATCAAGAACCTGATAGCCTCAGGCAACAAAAAATATACCTTTTGGATTAGGACCCCAAGCTAGCACATCTCTCCCAGGAAGTGAATTACAAACACGACCTGAAAAAATCACAACAAGCTCCTGACGATCCTCAACCACACCACTAGGAGGCCACTCTTGCAGATACTTCTACCTAGACACACTAAACTAACCCAAAGTATGGTAAGTTTTGAAGTCAACCACACAGTACCAACCTGCATCAATAAAATGCCAACACAAATTCTATAGGTGAGGATGAGTAGCCAAAATGGGAGGATGACCATCCCAAGAATCATGCCAGAAGAGTGCTTCCTGCCCATCATTGCAAATCTAAAACAACCACTGCTTGACTAGCTTGGATCCCCTTTTGAAGGTACCCTAAATCATAGAACTCTTCCCCTCCAAACTAAATCAAACAAAATCAACACTCTCAACCACACCTAGATATTTTGAGGTAATTATTTTATCCCACAACAGATGTTGTTGTCAACAACATCGCCAATACAATCTAGTTGCTAAAGCCTACCCATTTAAATCAACTTGATGTAAACCAAGCCCACCTTCTTGCTTCATTCTACATATAACATCCCACTTAACCAAGCTCCACTTCCTATGTAAAATATTGAAAAACCAAAGGAATTGGTGAGACAAACTCTCAAAGTCCTTGATGAAGCTAGAAGGTGCATAAAGAATGAAGCATCTATACAAAGGTAGAGCCTACACCACCAACTTTAAAAGAGTCACTCTGCCCACAAAAAATAGCCACCTACAAGTCTAATGACTGACAAGATTTTAGAACTTATCAATAATCTCCTATTAGAAAAATTTAGGAAGCGAGTGAATAGCAAGCGGAATGGAAAGATAGATAAAAGGGAGAGTGTCAATCTAGAAATGAAGAATTCTAGCTATTCTCCTTTGGATAACCCTAGGAGTATTAAAGAAATAGATAAAAGACTTCCCTTCATTAATCCTTTGACCTAAAGCAGCCAAATAACTATCTATAATTTTGTGCCATCTAAAAGCCTCCTCAACCTTGGCCCTACCCATCAGAGCAGTATCATCCACAAATTGAAGATGGGACTAAAGGGAATGTTATTTCCCCAACTCCAGCCCTAGATCAAGCCTCTCTCACCTGAGATCTAATAAACATCCCCAAACCTTTAGCAAGTAAGATAATCAAGTATGGAGATAGAGGATCCCCTTGTTTGAGCTCCCTAGAAGCACCAAATAACTCAAATGGCTCACCATTAATCAACACCAAAAAGGAAGACAAAGTGACACAAATCTTGGCCCACTCAATGCAATCACTAGCAAAACCAAATGATCATAGAATCTTGAATAAGAAGGCCCATTTGACATGATCATATGCTTTAGCCATGTCCAACTTAATAAACATGGATTTTTCCTTAGAACACAAAATAGAATGAATGGTCTGGACTACAATGATGACACCATCCATAATCTTCCTACCAACAACAAAGCCCCCTTTCTCCTCAAAAATGAACTTTCTTATCCAAGGTTTCAGGTGCTCAACAATCAACTTTGTAATTATCTTATACACCACATTACATAAAACAATTGGCCTAAAAAGATCTAAATTATTAGCTGAAATCCTTCTTTGGTATGAGAGCTAAAAAAGTAGTGTTCACGGATTTTAGCATTTGCTTATTCATGAAGGATTCTTGAACAACCTAGATCCAACTTAATCACTTCCCAGAACTCCTGAAAGAATTATTTTGAAAACTCATTAGGCATTGGGGCTTTCCCTTTTTCATCTGGAACACAACATTCTCAAGATTTGATAAAGAAATAGGATTAAGAAAAGATTCATTTATTTCACGGGTGGTTAAAGGAAGTATGCTATCCAGTATTTCAGCTTCATCCTCCTCCATAGGAGGGGAATCCTTAGATAACAAAGTATGCTATCCAGTATTCTAGTGCTTCAACCTATACTTCACATACTAAATTCTCTTAGAGAAGGAATACATAGTAGTACCATGTGTTTCCTTCCCAAGAAACCACCAGCCATGAAGCAAATCATGAAGAGAGTCATCCTTGAGCCACATAAGTTGAAACTTAAAATAATTCTTAAAACAACACTAAAGTAACTCAACACTAAGCTTGATTGACCAATGATTAGAACCTCGCCCATATAGGATTTCAAAGCTAGTCAACCACCTATCTCCCATCCAAATACTAGACACCAAGAATCCATCTGGTCTTTCTGAAATGGTAGCTTCCCCACTTCTCCTATTATTCTAGGTAAAGATCCCATTAATAGGTTTGATATCAACCAAATTCAAGAGAGCAACATTATCCTGCAAGAGAGCCAAAGAAGGCTCCAAGAGAGAACTACCTCCCCTTTTCTTCTCCATTGAAGTGATAGAATCAAAATATCTAGCCAAAATCCAAGGAAGATAAGGATCCAAATACCTCACATAGATTACACGGTCCCACAACAAAACATTACCTTGAAAGTAAAATGGAGCATAAATGTTAGAGAAAAGAACTCTCTACCCTAGCTCAAGATGAGAAGCATCACAAGAAATCAAGCCTCTACAAAAAATCCACCAAATTGGTATAACTCTACATGGGTCCCATAAACAGGCCACCCCACCAAAGCTACCCAGCACCCCAACACATTGACACAGTCCATGACCCAAAATCTTCAAAGCCACACTCAACATACTCTTAATAGGTAACTTAGTTTCTTGAAGGAAAACCACATCAAGAGAATGAATAATAATCAGATCCTAAATACCCTTTTTTCTAGGGATGCTATTCATACCCCTCACGTTCCAAGAAAGAAAAATCATCATTGAGGCTAGGAGAAGTGAGCATCAATAGTCTTCACTGAGCCTGAATCCACCAACGTCTCACCAATAAGCTTAACCTTTTCTCTATCCTTCTTTCTACCCACCTTAAGAGGTTTCTCAAGAACCCCTTTTTTGGGGGTTTTTTGTAGTAAACCCAAAAAAAGGGAAGAAGACTTATTTTTACCTATGTTAGAAGCACCCTGCACCTCAGAGAGAACACTACCAGCCCCAGGGAAGCCACCACAATCCTCCATAACCAAACCAACCACACCCTGAGCAAGAGCCAGAGGAGACAAGTTAGTATCCATCTGAGAACCCTTCACACCAATCTGAACTAAACTTGGAATCCCAAAAGGCTGATCCCCGAGCATATCCTCTACAAGAGAACCAATTGCTCCCTACAAGTTCATCTTAAATCCTTCCTCCTAGACCAATTCCTCCAGCTCCTCAAATCTATTGAAGGTTTCCTCTTCCTACCTTTCCATGAAGGCTCTCTTTTTTCCTCAATGATGATTACGAGGCTTATCCTAAATAACACCTTCTTTATTAGTCACGGGTATGTGCAGGATCATGATGGGCCAAAAAGTGGCAATATTATGGGTATTTGTAGGGTATGTGGCTAATGACTTTTTTTTAACCCAAAATTGATGAAATGAAAAGGGTTTTTAGAGAAGATTCTCATCTTTCGACCAATATAAATTATGCTTTAATTTGAATTTAATAAATAATTATTATTTATTTTCTATTAGAATAATGACTAAAGTCCTAATCAATAGGTTGATTGAAAAACATCTATAACTTTCAAACGGTATCACATATTTTAAATCAGAAACATGCATCACATTCTATGCTTCACATACTATAGGATTAAAAAAAGAAAAATTAAATTTCATGAAGTTTTGACCAAGTTAAGGTGGTCGACATACAGTTTTATATTTTTTAAAAGTTGTAATAAAAATTCATAATTAATTATTTACTTGGAAAAAAATTACAAAAAATATGCATCACATCCGGACATGAGTCCTCTACTTATATATAAAATCTTATAAAAAAATATTATCATTTTATTATGGTTAGGGTCGTCAAAGCGGACACCTACTTCTTATTTTTCCGAAATTTAAGTACTATTGCATTGAAATTTCAAATTTTCACCAAATATATTTTATTTATTTTTAAATAAACCTAGTAGTTTAGAAACTACATTCAATTTTCTATAGATTCTATTCTTACATATTTTTGAAATAATATAGATAACTTATTCAAATTTTTACGTCCAATTGCCTAACACTGATTTTTCTAAATTTTTTTGCCACTTAAGGGCCTGTTTTTTCCATGATGATCCTGCACATACCCTCACTCCCCGTGCATGGGAGCCTTAGCCTTGTTCATCTTTGAATTAGACTGAGAAGAAGCATTACTTGTACCAATGACACTAGAAGCACAGGGACACCTTCACTAAAGATGACCATATTCATGTCACAGTTGGCATTTGAAAGGTAGTGTCTCATTTAATCTAATAGTTGAGTCCAAGAGAAAGAACCAATAGTTGTGTCAATAGAATTCAACAACGAGTGACTCAAGTCAATTTCTACACATACCCTCACATAAGAAAAAATCCTCTTATTCAAAGTTTGTTGAGAAGGATCGATAGGTTTTCCCAACAACAAAGCAATCGACTACAACATGTCACTTCTCTAGTATTCGAGTGGTAGCCGAGGAAGACAATCCCAAACTAGAATCCTAGAAGGTAACTCCTCTACCAAGTTAAAGAAAACAAGCCATGGTTTTATGAAAAATGTGGACACTAAAAAAGTAACCCTTCTACTTTTTCTATCTCATTTAGGGCCCTTATGATTTTGGCTTAATTTTTCCATAATTTAATGTTGTAATGTGGATAACACATTCACATTAAGTGTTGGGAATACCTTAATTAAGTGTTGTAACACACTTTCACACTTTTCTAGGGTCTTGTTAATGTATTTCACCTAAATAGCCTCTTTTCATCATTTACCAAGCCTTATTTCAAAGTGTTGTAAAGTGATGTAACACACTTTCACACTTTTCTAGGTTTGTATTTAATAATTGGGCTTTCTTATGCTTTAATTGCCCCCATTTTGCATCCATAGGCCTTATTTATGTGTATTTTTGAAAATAATCTCGATAAACATCATTTAAAGCATCAAAATCACAAAACCCACCTTAAATGCCTATGGTGGGACTCATTCACCATTATGGGCGAATGAGTCCCCTTAGGTGGGACCCAATCACCCAGGGTGGAAAATGAGTCCCCTTTAGCTCAAAATTCAAATTTAAATAAAAATTTTAGCAGGTTTTTATTCTCCAAGATCTACGATCAACCTGTGATGTTATTTTAGGAATTATTGCATAAATGAGTATAGATAAAAGCTTCCTCCCCTCATTTTCATACCTAGCATTCAAGTATTCATGCATATAGTTTACAAGAGAATTCAAGGAATTTCAAGGGTAGATTATCAAGAAATCAAGAGCATTTTTCAATTATCATCCATCATGTCAAAGATTTTTTGCATCATTGTTGTTTTACAACTAACAATTGTTATGTAAGATTGTGTGATTCAAGCAAGTATTGCATTCAAGATATATCAACATCAAGCTAGATTCCAAGTCTACATCCACTAGAGAAAATACTTACGTGTTTGTAGCACCTTATTGCTAGGGTTTGGTGAGTTGCAATATCATTATTTTTTCATTCATCATTCTCCATTCTATTTTATTTCATTTCAATGGTTTAATTACCAACAAGGGGTTTGACCAAGGAAAACCCCTATTCACTAACCCCACAACATTTTTTTCCTCTTCTTGTGTGTGATTTGTCGGGCTAGGTTGCAGATTTACAAAGAAGTTAAGATTGGAAAAGTGGTCAAAGCAATTCAAATTTTTCAAAGTCTTAAGAGAAGCTTGGAGAAAATCTACAGGTTGAATTATGTCGTTTCAGACGTAGATCTCTATCAGGAGAAAAAGAGCAATCTAAGGGCTACAATTTGCCATTTTAAACTTCCAAAAATTTAGAGGTGGATTGATTTGCCAATATTGGTGAATGAGTCCCATTGTCTAGGCCTAAACATGAATTTTGCATATTTGAGTACCCATTTGTCAAAAACCTGTTTTGGCACAGTCTTCCTAAAACTGGAATAAGTCACCCAGCTTGGTGTATGCATCCTAGTTGACATCAATAGTGAATTTGTAGGATTCTAGAGCTCCATTCCATCTCCAACAAGTTTCCAGGTGCACATTTCCAGTTTCATAACTTTTTGTTACATTTTACTTGCATTCTTAGGTCATTTAGTATCAGTTTGCATGTCACACTATGTTTTCAAACATCTTGCATTTTCTAGGTTTACACTTGGTGGTGAACCCATTTCTAGTATCCATTCATCTCTAAGGATATCTTACAGTAAGATATCTCATATCCTTCATTGGGTTGAGATCTCTAAGGTATTTTTGAATGTGAGCATTGTGAAATTAGATCCCCCTTCTTCCCCTTTTGTATGGACAAGTAGGTTGAGCATCCATTTCTAGTGTCCACATTTTGGTGAACTTGAATTTTGAGCATCATAGTTTTGATTTGGAGTACATTTACATCCTCGATTGATCTTGCATTAACATTGTGTTAGTTAATTTTCATTTTAGGGTTTCAAAATTTGCATTAGTGAAAAGTTCATTTAGCTTGAATTATTGCACTTAATTTCACTAAAAATAAGTTAAATTATGCATTTGCATCTTATATTAGCATCAAAAAACATAAAAAGTATAAAATTCATTTAAAAAATTCAAAAAAATTTCAAAAAAATTAGGACTCATTTTCCACCTTGGGCGAATCAGTCCCTTTGCATAGTTTGCACTACATTTTCTAACATTTAAACTTTGTTTTTTTAGTTCTTGTTTATTGTTTTTATTTCTCTATTTTAGTTTTCATATTTTTTGTCTTATCTAATTCATTGAATCTAGTTTATTTTCATTCATCTTGTGCATTGCTTAAAATCAAAATTGCATTTACAACATTATTGCATAAGTTAGAATATGAAATTTGCATCATGGATATGTGTTTTAATAAGCTTTGGATGTCATTAAAATCCTTAATAGATATTTCAAGTTGTGATTTAATAAATGACCTGAATGACATTGAACTCACTCATGCTCACTCAACTCCTAATGCATGCCATCCTCATGATGTTGACATCATTGGAGAAGATGATGAAACCATGAATAAGTTCCTAAATGACTGGCTTGACAACCTTTAAGCTAATGCATACTTTTATCCATCAATGAACCAACCAAATCCTCCTCCAATACCACCTCTTGAGATATTTGGTTACTTACATCCTGAAACAAAAGTATAACCTAAGTTCCCAACAATAGGTGAACCTATTTCCTCTCGACAAGAAAACACTCATCATTTTATGATAACAAAGAAAAAAATACCCCATTCAACCTTGAAGAAACATAAGGAAAAGGCTTCACAATTTTGAGCAAGCAAGGATGTGACACAACAAGTAAACATGAAATTCATCAACTCTTAGAGAAAAAATAAATGGATGAAAACACAAAGGGGTTAGGAAATCAAGATCCTCAAATAACAACAAGAGTCCTAGAGAATATCTAAGGCTTCATAATGATGGTATGGGGATCCTTGATTCCCCTCCTAATTTGAATGTCCTCCTTCCTAGAGAGCATCCCTTGATTAATAATAATGACAAAGATGATAGGATCACTTTGGTTCCTCCTTAAATTAGAGAAAAGGGTGAATCTAGCAAACGCAAGAGGCCTTACAAGTTAGAAAAAAAAAATTTCCTCGCCTACAACCTGAAAGTGAATGGAAATTATAGATTCTTCTCAACCAAGGATTAATAATATTACCACCTATGAACCAACTTGTGCCATATCCTAAAGATGAAAAAGGTCCACATTGTGCATATCATGGAGTCCTTGGACATAGTAGTGATGAGTGTCATGCATTGAAAGAAATATTAAGCAAGTATCACTTCGATGGCAATCATTGCTATCCAGTGATCACATAACAAACTTCCCTACTCCTTACATCATGTAATAGTTGTATAAAATTCTCTTCTCACTATTAAATGACCTTTTCCTTCACCTACCTCGACTCATTATTGTATCGTACTTAGTGGGGGCAAGCAATTGATAGCCTTGTCCTAGTCATGCATTTGTCATTGTCCCTTTGATTCATCATCTACTTTCCACTTATACAAACTGAGATTCGGAGGTGGATGACTTGCTTGATGGTTGAATCACATTTTCCTTACTAGTCTTTTGCATTTTCTCTTTCTTTTTCCTTTTTTTTTTCTTTTTTGTGATTACATGTGCATAGTGTGACCCCCCACGATGTTCTATTTGATGTTCAATCTCTTTGTGACATTCCTCTATTTGTACCTACATTCTTCTCTATGTTGTGTATTTCTTTCACCTTTTTATCTTTATCTTTTTCTTGTGTTTTCCATTTGGAGATGACACAAGGCATCGGGAAATTCATGTCTCCTTCATGTTGACCCAAAAGGCTTTCTTTTTCCTTTTCCTTTTCATTTTATCTTTATCTTTTTCTTCTATTTTCCTTTTGGGGATGATGCAAGGAATTGAGACATTTGTGTCTCCTTCATGTTGACCCAAAATGCTTTCTTTTTCCTTTGTCTTTTCATTTTATCTTTTTATTTTTCTTGTGTTTTCCTTTTGGGGATGATGCAAGGCATCGAGACATTCATGTCTCCTTCATGTTGACCCAAAATATTTTCCTTTTTATTTTTTCTTTACTTTTTCATTTGTCTTTTCTTTTCTTTTTGGGGATGATGCAAGGGGTCAAGGCACCCTATGTCTCTTCCATATTGACCCAAATGGTTTTTCTTTTTTTTCACTCTTTTTGTGTCATTCTTCCAATTCTATGTGTATTTGGGGGATGATGACAGTTTTGAGCTCTCTAAAAATATTGCAGCAAAGAACATACTGACTGCAAATCCATAGATCCCTTATTTGTTTGGTTTTTTCATTTTTGGGGCAACACCTCCCTTTCCTTTTTATCTTGCATGACAACTTTACTCGGAAACATATGACTTGGTATAAGGTCTCCCAAGTTGGCTCTCATGTCATCTTTCTTGTTTGCATTTTTCATTCTCTACATTAAAGTAATTGCTTACAACATGGTGTTTAGAAATTCCTTTAAAGTGGGGGAATACATTGGAATTATTCTTTTGCATTTTTCCTTTTCTTTGTTCTTACTTTAGCCTTCTTACTTCATACGATGCATTTGTCACTTTCTGGATGACATTGGGTGTAATTTCCTTCATGAGCATGATCTACCTCAACATATTACATTTATCTTAAGTGGCTTGATGTGACACACTGCATCCCCTAAGTTGTGAATCTTCTATTATTTGATCAGCCCTCTCTTGGATACATTAGACACAATGTTCCCTAAGTTAAAGACCTCGCATGAACTAAGCAAGAATCCTTTGAACTTTCTTTTCATTTTTACATTTTTTATATGGCCACCTTGCATAGCAAAGCTTGCATGCTCGTGGAGCTATCATGTTTGTTCATGAGTTCCAAGCATATGAAGTTTTTCTTATCTCATGAAGCTTGAAAGACCATTTTTCTTTCTGTGCTGCCTTATTAAAGTTATCAGGAGGTATAACTTTGGTATGGTTGAGTGAGAAGCCCATTCCAAGGCATGAATTTCCCCATAGCCACCTACATGTGTGTGAGTACATACCAGCCATGAGTGTATGTTTCTCACCTTTTAGGCCTTCTCACCTGGCGAACAACCATGAGTTTCATTTCCTCAGACTGAGTATGCATTTTCTAGACAAACAACCTAGATCTGATCCACATCATGTTGGATAAACAGTAGAAGCTTGATCCGATTCTTTCTTTTCCTTTTCTTTTTCTCTCCTTCATCTTTGGAATTGTATTCTTATGCCTTGTTTTTGTTCTTGATATCATTTTCACATGTGTTCCCTTATGCTCATGTTTGTTTGTCATGGGATCCTAATCTTGGGGGCTTGATCACCCCTCTTGATTGTTGTCATCCCATCTTGCTAGCATTAGTTCATTGGAACAACTCTTCATGTGCATTGGTCTACTAATGGTTTGAGAAGCCCAACCACACAAACCCCAAGAATCACCTGCATGCAATTACCTACACATACAAAAGATATTCAAAAACAAAGAAGATTTTCTATAAGCCTCAAGCAAAAATGCATTAAGAAAATATAATAATTACAATGAGATCAATCCTTATGAAGGAGATAAAGAAACCCTAAAGTAAACCCTAAAAGGAAAACCCTAGTGTGCACACTTAATAATTAATAAATAAATAATTAATTATTAATGTGCCTAAGATTAGCTTAAGAAAACCTAAAGTGATAAGTGACTTAATTAATTAACCAATATGATTAAATTAATTAAGTGAGATGACTTATTACTCTAACACCCCCCTTAAGAAGAACTTAGGGAGTAGCTAAAACACTAGGAAAAGATGCATAAAATCAAAGATGGGTCTCAACAAAAAGGCCTGATTAGGTACCCATGTACAAATATAATACAAACTAAATCAAATGGGGTAAAGGAGAAAACCATGTGGGAACAAAAATCCTCCCCAAAATAGAATTAAAAAAAACTAAGTGATGAAAGATGGAGGACTCCATAAGACACCCCAAGGACACCATCCATCACAAAGATACATAAATGAACCTCCCTAGAAGAGAGGAATGAAGAGACCACATAGCCCCCCCCAGAATGAAGTAGCTCCAAAAAGACTGAAGAAATTGCATCTCCTAAAAGAAGTGAGAGGGAAGAGACCTCATGAATGCAATCTCTATAGGTGAAGTAGGTGTAGCCCAAGATGTCTCCACAGAAGCAAGTGTGACCTCAACCAACAAAAAAGTCAAAGTAGGTGAAGACTGAAGAGAAACCTCCAAAGATGAATGATCAACTATGTCCTGTTGCACTAAAATAGAAGAAACCACAGCCGTATCCATAGAAGTATCAAACAAATGCAGCAATAGGTGGAGGAGATGGAATGGATGGCTCAAGAACTAGATCTAAAGTGAGAACACCAATGCTCAAGAATTCAAATGTCTCCTCTGAATGGTGATTCACACTAGAAATTTGATGAACAGTTCTAGGAACATAAGCACCATCAATACAAAAGTCTATAAAGGAATACAACCAAGATGAGTGATCCACCACCCTAGTAGCAATAACTTCTCTACTCTCCAAGTCTTTGATGATAACTAAATTAGGAGTAAACTCCATAGATCTCCCATTTCCTCCATGTGTGATCTGATAGATGGAAAGAAGGTTGTTCGTCAAGTGAGGAACACACAATACATCCTGAAAGATGTTGTCCCCAAAACTAATAGACCCCTTCCCTGTAACACTCGTGTATGTATTGTTTCCCATCAAAAATAGGAGACATAGTGCAAGGCTTAAAGGAAGTGAACATAGACTGTCAAGATGCCATATGATGAGATGCTTCTAAATCTAGAAGCTATCTCCCTAATGCAAGACCTCAAGAAGCACAAAGAGAATGTCCCTTCATATTTGATGAAGTATGTAAACTAGTTGTGCCCTTGTCATGCTACTCTGAAGAAGAAGAATGGGAGGAAGGAGATGATGCAAACATCCTAGAAGGAAAATCAATCTGATGTTTTTGAAGAAGATGCTTCAACTCATCTATGTCCTTCCCTCTTACAATATGCACATGGATCCTTCTCCTTTCTAGATTATTTCCTCTTAGAAGAGGAGGATGAATCTAAGGACTCCTTTTGCTGCTCATGAGATTTGGCATCCTTTTGTTTCTATTTCTTTCCTTTTCCTATAGAAGCCTTCTGATCTTTGGGCTCCTATGGCACAATAATTTCCTGTGATGAAGAGGGATTCAACTAGCCCATCTAGCCAACTTGACCTGCTCTTGAGTGAGAGAAGATGAAAAATTATCAAAAGAAGGCATAGTAAATCTAGTACCAAGTGCATCTCTAGTGGCATAAAAGGTAGATACAAAAACTAAATAATTTGGTCCAAGCTTAGAAAGATTGGACAATATCGAATGAGAGTATTCCTTCTAAACACCACACTATGAAAACTAAAATCTAAGAGACTTGAGTTTAGTGAAAAACTCCTGGATGCTATCAAAATCCCTAGGATTTAAGCCAATAAGCTCATTCTCTAACTAAAAACCTTTCATAGTATCCTGCTTCCCAAACAAAGACTCGAAAGTAGTCTAGATCTCATTGGGTGTAGTGCAAGAATCAACATGAAAAATAAGATTAGAAGAAAGAGACATACATAAAGTACCAAAAGCTTCATCATGCCTATTAAACCATTTTCTCTTTTCAGTACAACCTGTAGGTTCAATTTTTGTTCCCATGGTTACCCTGTACAACCCTTTGTGCTTCAATTCAATCTCCATTTGTTTTTTCCAACCAAAATAGTTGAATGGAGTAAGGGGTGCAATATTATATGTATCCATGACAAAAAAATAGCAATAAATAATCTCAAAGCAAAAAAAACAATGCCCTTTGATCTCAAAAATATAGCTTGTTTGCACGTTTCCCAAGAAAATAACTTAGAAAGGAAAAAGTTGAGATCAAATAATAATATTAGATACCTGGTAAATATTCTAGAAAATTAAGTTTGAGATCTGAGAAGAGGATAGAACTATCTTTCTAAAGCCTATATATTTTTGCAAAATGGAGTCTGAATGCAAAAGTTATGCCTCCCAGAGTGAAAACAACAACTTCAGAATTTCAAAGATGAAAAAAGCATAAAAAAAATCAAAACCAGAAAATCACACTTGCACCATTGGATAGAGCGTCAAACCATATTTCTGATGATATCTCGTTTACAAAAAAAGGCCTTTGTTTGCAAAATTTATGAGAAAATGAAAAAAAGCCCTATAAAAGGAACTTTTAATGCTAAATAGATGCAAAAACTTGCCCCCAGGCGCTGGCCCTTAGTCCTCCACGTGACTGCTACAGGGGTTGAGGCTGGTCGATAGAGGCTACAACAGAGCCCCTGGTCACCCACGTGACTAGGGCAGGTGTTGCAGACCGACAGGGGGCTGGGGATTGGCTCTCAGTCCTGATATGACCACGAGCAGAGCACTTGTAGGCCCATGGGGGTTGAAGTCAATGAATCGGCACTATGGTGGAGACCACCAGTGGCAAGTGGTAAAAAAATGGCCACCAGGTGGAGCAAGGGTGGCGTTAGTGATTTATACGGGAGGCGCATAAACCCTTTTCATTTTTTTATATTTTTCCAAGCCTCGAACTGCATGCCCAGGGGCCGTACGGCGTTGGGGCAATTTTTTTCCTTAGAGATCAACTGTTTCCAAAATGGACAAATGAATATTCATTTCTAGGGTTTTTGGGCATGTTGATCATGATGGTGATGTCCATTTTTCCCAAAAATGTCGAGAAAAAAAAGGCTACCACCAAATCCTCAAAAAAGAAGCCTATAAAGAAACCCTTGCACATAAAAAATCACTGTGAGTAAATATCTTAAAAAGAAAAGTAGTCAACTTCAGGTTTAGAACTTTGATACCATGAATGGGTTGAGAATCCCAACCTCACAAACCCCAAGAATCACCTACATACAATTACCTATCACATACAAAAGATATTCAAAACCAAAGAAGATGTTCTGCAAGCCTCAAGCAAAAATGCATTAAGAGAATCTAATAATTACAATGAGATCAATCCTTATGAAGTAGATCAAGAAACCCTAAAGTAAAACCTAAAATGAAAACTCTAGTGTGCACACTTAATAATTAATAATTAATTAATTAATTATTAATGTGCCTAATTTTAGCTTAAGCAAACCTAAAGTGATAAGTGACTTAATTAATTAACCAATATGATTAAATTAATTAAGTGAGATTGCTTATTACTCTAACATACTTTAGTGTGAGTTTGAAGCAGTTTCATCCTCTCACTAAAGTGGGGGCTAAATATGGACACCGAAAAAGTAACCCTTCTACTTTTTCTCTCTCATTTGGGGCTCTCCTTGTGATTTTGGCTTAATTTTTCCTTGATTTAATGTTGTAATGTGGATTAAACGTTCACATCGAGTCTTGGGCCTTTTTCAACTAAAATGATTCAAGTGGTACCTTACTTAAGTGTTGTAAAGTGATGTAACTCACTTTCACACTTTTCTACCTAGGTCTTGTTAATGTATTTCACCTAAATAGCCTCTTTTCATCATTTACCAAGCCTTATTTCAAAGTGTTGTAACACAATTTCACACTTTTCTAGGGTTTTCTTTAATAATTGGACTTTCTTATGCTTTAATTGGCCCCATTTTGCATCTACAGGACTTATTTATGTGTATTTTTGAGAATAATCCTGATAAACATCATTTAAAGCATCAAAATACCAAAACCCACCTTAAATACCTAAGGTTGGACTCATTTTCCATTATGGGAAAATGAGTCCCCTTAGGTGGGACCCATTTTCCCAAGGTGGTGAATGAGTCCCCTTTAGCTAAAAATTCAAATTTAATTCAAAATTTTGGCAGTTTTTTATTCTTTAAGATCTAAGGTCATCCTGTGATCTAATTTTAGGAATTATTTCATAATTGAGTATAAATACAAGCTTCCTCCCCTCATTTTCATACCTATCATTTAAGTATTCATGCATATAATTTACAAGAGAATTTGAGCATCCACAAGAGCATTCAAGGCACTTCAAGGGAAAATTATCATGCAATCAAGAGCATTTTTAAGTATCATCCATCATGTCAACGATTGTTTACATCATGTTATTTTAGAGCTAACATTTGTGATGTATAATTGTGTGATTCAAGAAAACATTGCTTTCAAGATATATCGACATCAAGCTGGATTTCAAGTCTACATCCATTGGAGCTAATACTTACATGTTTGCAACACCTTAGTACTACGGTTTGGTGAGGTGCAACATCATTATTTGTTCATTTATCATTCTCCATTCTATTTCATTTTATTTCAAGGGTTTAGTTACCAAAAATGGGTTTGACCAAAGCATACCCCTATTCACTAATCCCACAACATTTTTTTCCTCTTCTTGTGTGTGATTTGTAGGGCTAGGTTGCAGACTTACCAAGAAGCTAAGACTGGAAAAGTGGTGAAACAAAGTCCAAGTTGTTAAAGTCAAAGTTATAAAAGTCCTTGTAGACACACAAAATTAGCATTATGCATAGTCATCCACTCATTGAATAAATCAAACTAAATAAATCAAAGGATCACATCATCCTTTAATTAAATAAATCAAACTTTATTTAATTAAAATCTCAAAAATGCATCTTCCATCCTTTTCTAATTTAAATAAATCAAATATTTAAGTCCTAAAAGTCAAAATCATCTAAGCACCATTAAACTCATCCTAATCATCATCCTAGCTAATTAATCCTAATTAAATGCTAATCCTCACCACTTGCATTCTCCATATTTGGCCACTTGCACATAAAATTGCATTTAATTGATTTATCAAAATATTTATTTACTTTCAACTTGGCATAAAGGGAGAATATTATCCAAGTTTGAATCTCCCCCCAAGTGGACATGTACACCCAACAGAGCATTTATGAGGTCTTACATGTCTCTTACATGTCCCCTTCCAAAGGTCAAACTCAACATTCATTGCAAATTTGAATTCAAATTTCCCCCCTCTTGGGCACATTTCCCAAATCTTGCACATGCATCAACCACTCACCACTTGACAAGTGTCTTCCTCTCATTTGTCCAATCTTAGTCCCACATCCTCCATGTTTGGCACCCTCGACATTTGAAAATCTTTAAATAGAGGCATCATTCTTTAGCAAATCCTTCACAACTCCACAATCTTTATGCAAAGTCATTCTCTTAAACTCAGAACTGATTTTGTCCACTCCACAACTCCACAATTTGATGCTCAAATCATATGCAAAGTCACTCTCCTTGAGAACTGATTTTGCTCATCCATATCATTCTTCATAGAAATTTCATCACTAGCTTATCTTGAGCAAGGATTGGGAAAGGGCTATTTTCAGCAATAGCACCAATCCACTATGGAATGTTATTTACTTCATGATTTATTGTATGCTTTCATCTAGTTTATTTAATCCTTTTTGTTGTTTTGATTGAATCATTAAATCATGTTGACTCATTTCATATGGATTTTGAGGTTCTGCTTTGCTTTAAACTGAATATGCTAATGTATGATTTAAGGTTTAACCATTTGCAAAAATCAGCAACCATAGTCCTAAGAGAAGCTTGAATGAAGATATACAAGTTGAACTCTATAGTTTTAGACCCGGATCTGTATTAGGAGCAAAAGAGTAGACTAAGGGCTATTGTTTCCCATTTAATTTTTTTTTAAATCTAGAGGTGGACCGATTCACCACTATTGGAAAATGAGTCCTCTATCCATGCCTAAACAAGAATTTCGCACATCTGAGTATGCATTTTTCAGAAACTTGTTCTGACACAGTCTCCCAACTTGGTGTATGAGTCCCAATTGACATCAACAGTGAATTTTTTAGGATTCTAGAGCTCCATTCCATCTCCAACAAGTTTCCAGGTGCAAATTTCTAGTTTCATAACTTTCTGTTACATTTTACTTGCATTCTTAGGTCATTTAGTATTAGTTTACATATCGTACTATTTTTTCAAATTTCATGTATTTTCCAATTTTACACTTGGGTGTGAACCCATTTCTAGTCTCAATTCATCTCCAAGGATATCTTACAGTCAAATCTCTCATATCCTTCCTTGGGTTGAGATCTCTAAGTTATTTTTGAATGTGAGCATTGAGAAATCAAATCACCCTTCCTTCTTCCCCTTTTGTGTTGACAGGGAGGTTGAGCATCCATTTCCAATGTCCACATTTTGGTGAACCTAACTTTTGAGCATGATAGTTCTGATTTTGAGTGCATTTACATCCTATATTTAGCTTGCATTAACATTGCATTAGTTAATTTGCATTTTAGGGTTTCAAAATTTATATTAGTGAAAAGTTCATTTAGCTTACATTATTGCACTTAATTTCATTCAAAATAAATTAAATTTTTCATTTGCATCTCATATTAGCATCAAAAAACATAAAAAGCATAAAACTCATTTCAAAAATTCTAAAAAAATCTAAAAAATAAGGACTCATTCGTCACCTTGGGCGACTCAGTCCCTTTGCATGGTTTGTACTACATTTTCTAGCATTTAATCTTCATTTTCTAAGTTCCTATTTTCTATTGTTATTTATCTGTTTCAGTTTGCATATTTTTTGTTTTATCTAATTCATTGCATCTAGTTTAGTTTCATTCATCTTGTGCATTGCTTAAAATCAAAATTGCATTTACAACATTATTGCATAAGTTAGAATCTGAAATTTGCATCATGGATATGTGTTTTAATAAGCTTTGGATGTCATTAAAATCCTTAGTAGATATGTCAAGTTGTGCTTTTGGAAATAATCCTAATGAAAATGAACTCACTCAACTCCTAATGCATTTCCTCCTCGTGATGTTGACATTATTGGAGAAGATGACGACAACATGAATAAGTTCCTAAATGATTTTCTTGACAACCTTGAAGCTAATGCATCCTTTTATCCATCAATGAACCAACCAAATCCTCCTAAACTACCATCTCTTGAGATATTTGGTTACTTGCATCTTGAAACAAGAGTTGAACCTAAGTTCCCAATAATAGGTGAATGTAGTTCCTCTCGACAAGAAAACATTCAACCATTTTATGATAGCAAAGTAACAAACACCCTTATAAACCTTGAAGAAGCATATTGCAAAGGCTTCACAATCTTAAGCAAACAAGGATGTGACACAAGTGAACATGAAATTCATCAACTCTTAGAGAGAAAACCAATGGATGAAAATACAAAGGGGTTAGGATATCAAGATCCCTCTCATAACAAAAAGCCTCCTAGAGAATATCTAAGGCTTCGTAATGATGGTATGGTGATCTTTGATTTCTCTCCTGATATAAATGTCTTCCTTCCTATAGAACAACCCTTGATTAATAACAATGGCAAGGATGAGAGGACCACTTTGGGTTCTCCTCCTTCAATTAGAGAGAAGGGTGAATCTAGAAAACATAAGAGGCTTTACAAGTTAGATAAATTGAAGTCTTATCACCCACCACTTGAAAGTTAATGGAAATTAAAAATTCTTCTCAACCAAAGATCAATAATATAACCAAATATCAATTGACTTGTGCTATATCCTAAAGATGCAAAAGTTCCACATTGTGCATATCATAGAGTCCTTAGAAATAGTAGTGATGAGTGTCGTGCATTGAAATAAATATTGAGAAACTATCACTTTCATGGCAATAATTGCTATCCAATGATCGCATAACATACTCTCCTACTCCTTGTCATTTAATAGTTGTAGAACATTCTCTTCTCACTATTACATGACCTTTCCCATTACCTACTTCGACTCATTCTTGTCTCGCACTCAATGGGGGAAAGTAATTGATAGCCTTGATTCATACATTTATTGTTGTCCCTTCAGTTCATCATCTACCTTCTGCTCATATAGAGTGAGATTGGGAGGCGAACGACATGCTCGACGATTGACTCACATTTTCCTTACTAGTATTTTTCATTTTCATTTTTTTTTACGTTTGTGTGTTTGCATGTGTGTAATATGATCCCCCATGATGTTTTGTTTTATGTTCTCTCCCTTTGTGGCATTCGTCTATTTGTACCTTCATTCTTCTCTATGTCGTGTATTACTTTTTTCTTTTTATCATTATCTTTTTCTTGAGTTTTCCTCTTGGGGATGATGCAAGGAATCAAGACATTCATGTCTTCTTCATGTTTACCAAAAAGGCTTTCTTTTTCCTTTGCCTTTTCATTTAATGTTGACCCAAAAGGATTTCCTTTTCCTTTTCCTTTTCCTTTCCATTTTATCTTTATCTTTTTCTTATGTTTTCTTTTTGGGGATGATGCAAGGCATTGAGACATTCATGTCTCCTTCATGTTGACCCAAAGATTTTTCCTTTTTCTTTCACCTTTTTTTTTCATTTTTCTTTTGTTTTCCTTTTGGGGATGACACAAGGTGTCGATGCACCCTATGTCTCTTCCATGTTGACCCAAAATATTTTTCTTTGTTTTCGCTCTCTTTGTATCATTCTTCTAGTTCTATGTGTATTTGGGGGATGATGATAGTTCCAAGATCCCTTATGTTTTTGGTGTTTTCATTTTTGGGGCAACACCTCTCTTTCCTTTTTATCTTGCATGATGCAACTTTACTTGGAAACATATGACTTGGCATTGGGCTTTCCAAGTTGGCTCTCATGTATTTTTTCTTGTTTGCATTTTTCATTTTCTACTTTACAGTAATTTCTCATAGCATGTTTTTTAGCAATTCCTTTAAAGTGGATGCATACATTGACTTTATTCTTTTGGTTTTTTATTTTTCTTAGTTCTTAGTACAGTCTTGTTACTTCATACGATGTGTTTGTCGATTTGTGGATGAAATTGGGTGCAATTTCCTTCATGAGTGTGATCTATCTTAGCATTTTACATTCCTTTTAAGTGGGTTGATGTGACACACTGCATCCCCTAAGTTTTTATATGGCCACCTTGTATAACACAGCTTGCATGCCTATGGATCCATCATGTTTGTTCATGAGTTCCAAGCATACAAAGTTTTAGTTGTCTTATGAAGCTTGAAAAACCATTTTTTCCTTTTGTGGCACCTTAATAAAGTTATCAAGAGGTATAACTTTGGTAAGGTTGAGTGAGAAGCCCATTCTGAGGCATGAATTTCCCCATAGCCACCTATGTGTGTGTGAGTGCATACTAGCCATGAGTGTATGTTTCTCACCTTTTAGGCCTTCTCACCCAACAAAAAACCATGAATTCTGTCACCTCAAAGTGAGTATGCATTTTTTAGAGAAACAACCTAGATCTGATCCAAATCATGTTGGACAAAGGTCGAAGCTTGATTTGATTCTTCCTTTTCTTTTTTTTCTCTTTCATCTTTGGCATTGTATGCTTGTGCCTTTTTGATGTTCTTGATTTCATTTTCATGTGTTTTCCCTTGTGCTTATGTTGATTTTTCATGGGATCCTAATCCTGGGGGCTTGATCACCCCTCTTGATCATTTTAATCACATCTTGCTAACATTGGTTCATTGAAACCCCTCTTAATGTGTGTTGGTCTACTTCAAAGTGAGTTTGAAGTAGGTTCATCCTCTCAAAAAAGTAGGGGCTAAATATGGACATTGAAAAAGTAACCCTACTACTTTTTTTGTCTCGTTTGGGGCCTTCCTTGTGATTTTGGCTTAATTTTGCCTTGATTAATGTTGTAATGTGGATAAAAAATTCACATTAAGTCTTGAGCCCTTGTGAACTAAAAGGATTCAAGTGGTACCTTACCTAAGTGTTGTAAAGTGTTTTAACACACTTTCACACTTTTCCAGGGTCTTGTTAATCTATTTCACCTAAATAACAAGTCCTTTCATCATTTACGAAGCCTTATTTGAAAGTATTGTAACACACTTTCACACTTTTCTAGGTTTTTCTTTAATAATTGGGCTTTCTTATACTTTAATTGGCCCCATTTGGCATCCATAGGCCTTATTTATGTGTATTTTTTAGGATAATCTTGATAAACATCATTTAAAGAATTAAAATCTTGAAACCCACCTTAAATGCCTAAGGTGGGACTCATTTACCATTATGGGCGAATGAGTCCCCTTAGGCAGGACCCATTCATGCAGGGTGGTGAATGAGTCCCCTTTAGCTCAAAATTCAAATTTAATTCAAAATTTTGCCAAGTTTTTATTCTCCGAGATCTAAGGTCGGCTTGTGATGTAATTTTGGGAATTACTACATAATTGAGTATAAATACAAGCTTCCTCCCCTCATTTTCATACCTAGCATTCAAGTATTCATGGACATAGTTTACAAGAGAATTCAAGGCATTTCAAGGGTAGATTCTCAAGCAATAAAGAGCATTTTTCAAGTATCATTCATCATGATAAAGATTTTTGCATCATGTTGTTTTAGAGCTAACAGTTGTGATGTAGGATTATGTGTTCTAGGCAAGCATTACATTCAAGATCTATCAACATAAAGCTAGATTCTAAGTCTACATCCATTGGAGCCAATACTTACATGTTTACAACACCTTATTGCTAGGGTTTGGTGAGTTGCAACATCATTATTTTTTTATTCATCATTATCCATTCTATTTCATTTCATTTCAATGGTTTAATTACCAACAAGGGGTTTAACCAAGGCAAACCCCTATTCACTAACCCCACAACATTTTTTTCCTCTTCTTGTGTGTGATATTTAGGGCTAGGTTGTAGATTTACCAAGAAGTTAAGATTGGAAAAGTGGTCAAAGAAAGTCAAAGTTTTCAAATTCCTAAGAGAAGCTTGGAGAAGATCTACAGGTTGAATTCTACAGTTTTAGACCCGAGTTTGTATGAGGAGCAGAAGAGCAAACTGAAGGCTATAGTTTCCCATTTTAAATTTCTAGAAATCTAGAGGTGGACTGATTCACCACTATTGTCGAATGAGTCCCACTACCCAGGCCTAAACATGAATTTTGTAGATTGGAGTACCCATTTTTTTGAAACCAATTCTGGCACAATCTTCCTAAAACTGGAATAAGTCACTCGGCTTGGCATATGAGTCCCAGTTGACATCAACAGTGAATTTTTCAAGATTCCAGAGCTCCATTCCATCTCCATCAAGTTTTTAGGTGCAAATTTCCATTTTCATAACTTTCTATTACATTTTACTTGCATTCTTAGCTCATTTAGTGTTAGTTTGCATATCACACTATGTTTTCAAACATGTTGCATTTTCCAAGATTACACTTGTTGGTGAACCCATTTATAGTCTCCATTCATCTCCAAGGATATCTTATAGTCATATCCCTCATATCCTTCATTGGGTTGAGATCTCTAAGGTATTCTTGAATGTGAGCATGGTGAAATCGGATCCCCCTGCCTTCTTCCCCTTTTGTGTGGACAAGGAGGTTGAGCATCCATTTCTAGTGTCCACAAAAGGACCCACTTGATTATAAAAATATATTCCACCTTTGAAAGCCCTATTCAGATCAGAAATACACAAGAACTCCATTGTAAAAAAGTTATTTACAACCATCAAAATATCAAAATGTCCTTCGGAGTTCCATGTCTTGCAGATCTAAGAATTAAGAAATGGAAGAGAAGCCCTCAATCTAATGAACTTAAGAATAAAAATGTGATTGCTATATCATTCCATATTATCAACAATCGACTTCAATTGGATCACCAAAACGGGCTACTCTTGGGCCCTCTCCAAGCACCCATTGGGTGATCCCACAAAGTTGGTTTACAATTTCTGGGAGGATCTATTTTTTGTTGAAATCACATATTTTTAGAAAATATAATGATTTAAGCCTTAAAAATTTCCATTTAAATCATTCCAATTGAAAAGGGTTTGATCAAACTATCTTAAATCAAACCCCCTTGGATAGAACCCCGCTAGTTTTAAACCATACCTATAATAGAGTCTCCTTTACACCTATCAAAATGTTGATAAAAAACCACTTTTATTTACCTTTTGGGGATCAAATGAATTCATTTAAAATTTATTTTTTGTAAGTACATATTCCTTATTATAAGCTTCCCAAAAAGTATAATTTTAAATAAAGTTAATTTAATTATTATTATTTTTATTTCTCGTGAATGTAGGTTTTTCACCGAAAATCAAGCTCCTTGTTTGGAAAATGAAAATTATAAAATAAAAAAACCTAAAAATATGAGTGCACTAGATATTGAAGTCCTTGATCCAAAAGAAAAAAAATTAAATTTTGATACATACAAAAAAAGTTATGCATTATATGGTCACGCTATGTCTGAATTATAATTGGTTTGACTTTGAAATTTGATTAAAAAAAATATATTTAATAAAAAACTATCTAACCAAGTGGAAGCACTAGATATCAGAGTTATGAATATAAATTTGAAAGAATTAGAATTCTATCCTTCATGGAAAAAATGTTATGCATTATACGGTGAGCGTCACTTTTTAAAAATGTTGTTTTCTTGAAAAAAAAATAGTTTTCTAGGGAGATGGAAAAAGAAGTGCAATCTCATTCCAAAAATTTTGAAAAAAATATATTTAGAATCTATAGAAAAAATTTCATGAAACTCTAGTTTGCATCATCTTCAAATTCCTCATGGTTTAGCTGCTATAGGTGCCCGAAATTGAAGATTTAGTTTAAAAAAATTATTTCAATGTCCAGTTTGGCCAAAAATTATAAACCACTATTTTGGGATCACTCCATTCACCTTTTGCAATTTAAATGTATTATTTCATTTACCACCCAACCTAGAAGAAATCTGATTGGGAATCAGTATGTCTTCACTAGCTATAGGAGAATCTCAAACTGCATTATCCAAGGGCACATGCATAGCCATTGAAACCTGGAACAAAGAGGATCCAAACTGCCCTCCACACACACCAAGCCAAGGAAAAGCAAAGACCCAAAATGACCACACATACAAGAAGAGAAACAAACCAAATATTAAAGAAAAATTCCTCACCAAATACACAACAATCACTGCCCCATAGAGCACATAGGAAAGAAAACCTGTAACGCCCCACTAAGGGACCAAGTAGATTAATACAAAAGACCATCAACACCAAGCCAAAAAAAAAATTATTATTTTTTTTTTTAAAGAAAACTAAAGTAACACTAACTAATGCAACTCAACCAATTAATATGAATGAAATCATTACATTAACATGATCTTATTATCACATTATAACCTAAAAGTAATATTGAACATAACCCATTTGCACACCTATCCACCATGGTTCCCTAACGTAGCTATTAAGATACACCTACACTAATTAAGCCTAAAGAACATATTTGATATACTATTACCATATTTTACTAACACTTGAATGTAAATTAATCTCATACATCAAATTATATATGATAACATATCAAAATTATCTTCAAACCACATCTAACACTATGCCAATATAAAACTATTCTTAATCAATGTTATAAAATAAGTACATAAAGATATATCATATCTACTACTTAATTAAATTCATGTATTATAAATACAACATTTTTACACTAAACCTGTCTATTACATACTAAACAATAGTAAAAATGTGTATAATCAAGATTAAAACAATTCACTCACTTTTCTTATACAAGAATGCTACCTTGAATATGATTCATAAATCTAAGAGGTACATATGTATAAGATACACTAAACATAATTTTTTTTTTAATGAAAATATCACTTGCACATAAATTCAACTATAGAATGAAGCGAAAAGAAAGTCTTTCCATGTTGTACACGAATTGCACCACCTAAATCTCAATGGATGGTTCGAAAATACCACCCTACCACGTGGAACCCTGAGGCCCACTCCCTCTGTGCTAGGAGACAACACTAGGCCCCAAAAATAAGCAAATAATAAAACATAAACCACAAGTGGCTGACACAAAACATTCACGAAGACTACCAAAATAAGAATCAACCAAAAATTACAATAACTTCACAAATACTTCTAGGTACTTCTATAGACCCATTCACATAACACAAATGGATAGAAAACTAAAAAGCTTATCATTAAACCACAACACTACAATAAAGTATATTACATCAATCTCATAATCTTATAAATAATAACTCACTTTAGTTTAGTAATTCACAATCAAGACCAACAATGCACATCCCTGACATAATTGATCTTTATAAATACAGAAGTTTCAATACAAGATCTCACAAATATGAAATGATTTATAACATAAAAATAGTAAACACAATTAAATAAAAATGGTACAACACAATACAGATCAAAGAATATAGTTATACCCTCAAATACAACTTTTAAAACTAAACTAATTCTCACTTGACAACAGTCAAATCTGTTAACAATAAAATAGCCATAAAATAGTCATATCAGCTCGAAATCAAAATCTATAAAATACCGATTTCAGATTTAGTCATCGACTACTCAGCAACGTAAAAGAAATTGACTAAAAATGAATAATAATTTCATAAAATGCAAAACAACAGATAGATTCCATAAAACCCTCTTTCGGCAATACTCGATTACAGTCAAATGACAAAATGAGTAACTTAACAACCAGATTTTATCCAAAATAAAATATAAAAAAAAAAAGAATATTAAAATTAATTTAAGCTATTTCAAACCCCTATAAATTTAAAATTTCAATCTTCCTTTGGCTGGTTACAGGGAGAAATAAAAATATTTTCAATCATAGAGGAGCAACTTGACAGCAGTCTCGTATTTCAACCATATCTCACAAACTACGATCTAGGTTTCTGAGATTTTTGGATAGAATTTAAACAACAACAAGATGAAAAAACCCTTTAAAAATCTCACCAACCTAGTTTATAAATTTAGATTTATGGACAATGCAATCAGACCCTTTTACTAATAAATAAATAAGTACAACAAATATGTATTGATTTTTTTATTGTAAAATAAATAAATGTTTCATTCACACACAGAAATAAAACTATCCAATATTTACTTTCAAAAAAATCAAAAGAAAAAAGATCGATCAAATTATTCATACATAAAAAAAAAAAATTTAACACAAGATCTGAAAATCCAACCTAGATCCAACGCTTGGGAATGACAGAAATTTGATGCTGAGCTCCAAAGTTTTCAACTTTCAAAACCCTCCAATTGCCACAAATTTCTCATTGCTCCTTCCTCTTTGCAAGCATAGAAAAATCTCTCCTGAAAAGAATCATAATCCAAATCAAACATGCACGCCAAAATAGAATAACCCAACAGAGAGAAAACCCTTTTTTTTTTCTCCTCCCCCAAATAAAAAAGAACACTTTCAAAACCCAAAAGACTAAAAGACAACCTCTCAGCCACCCTTTTTAACTTTCATTTTCGTCACTTTTCATAATGAAGTAATTAGGGTGGGTTCTGGACTCTCAAAACATAATTTTATAAAAAAAAAATACCTCTCACCTATAAAGTTATCACATAGGTAACATTTTAAATAATTAAAACCACATAAAGACTTCATAAAACATAAATTAAGTGACCATTTTAATAAAATCAATCAAGAGACTAATAATGCAAAAATTACATCCAAACAAAAATAAAACAAATATTACTCAATAACAATAATCAAATACCAAATAATGATAATAATAAACAATAATTAAATAATTATTCATCAAAATAATAACATAAATAAATGTCACTTATGGATAATATTATATCACACCTCAAACACATTAATAAAAATCATAACAATAAATATAATAGATTCAATATCTAACTTCACTCAAATAACTCACAAATTAAGGTAAAATATAAATCATAAAATAACTTCACATAAAAGAGCAATATTCACATCAAAATATAAATAACACTAATCACAATCATAACAACAAACTAACCACAGGGTTTAACACCAACATATTGGAATCCAAAACTAAGGTTAGACAACAAAATCAAACAATTACATATCGCATAAGAAACAATCGAATAAATACAACACTCCAAACATAGGGTAAAGGAGATCGGACATTGTCTCATGACAACCCGAAAAAGTTAACACATTCTTCATCAAGTGTCACTAATTGAGAACAATGGCTATGGTTAGGTTATAATTTGGGCCTAGATGTTATCTCCTCAACCACCATTGGGATTAGAGGCACACACAGACCTGCTAATTTAGGTAGAAATGTAGCCTAGTACATGTTCACTTAAACATACAAATTAGAGCACATGTGCATAATAACTAAAGCACTAGGAAAGAGGCTTTAGCAATTGTATCTCATTTCCGTATGTCTCTCATATGTCCAATGGTACGATGCCACCCTTTCCACTTATCCTAACAAACATACTACTGTATCACTCAGTTATCCAAATAAATCTCTGCATAATAACAATAACATAACAATATGCATCATACTCACCAAAACACTAATAAAAGCTCATGCCCCATTTTGCAACAACAAAGTTTAAACACAAATTAATATATTTTATGATAATAAAGATAACCATAATCAAAATCATAATAATATGACAACACAATGATAATATATTAGAATCAAGTGAAAACCCCAAAGGTAACAAAACAATTTCATCACATCAATATGTTAATAACATACATCATAGTAATGGTCATATCTGATCACACACATCATAATAAATATATCCTTAAACACATATAAATTATTTCCTAACATTTTTACTTAGTCCATAAATTCATGATATACAATATCAATTGTTTAACATCATTAGTACATACATTTAAATGTATCTATTATTTTACTTTCATCTCCAAGTTCCAAAGCCAAACTTCCTGCACATCCACTATGAGAATGGAGAGGAACTACATCTTCCCCCCCTAAAACTTGAATTACTCCTGGAAGTCACAGACTAGAGTCGAAACATAAGACATTAGTACCAAAAAAATTCTATTATATATTTGATGTACATCTTCTTTCCGAATATCTTTGATCAAAATCACTATCTAACTACACATTAGAAAGTAATATTTTTCTATCTACATTTACTTAGAAATCCTTGCATCTCTTATAATATGATACTTGATTTTACACTAACAAATATAGCAAGCACTCCAATTAACTCCTTTCTTCCATTCCTAATTATAAAAATCTCCATAATCTTATGTAAGGGATGCACATAAATTTTATTTATTTTTATTCAGAAATACACATTGTCTTATGTTTTAGAAACTTATTTTTAATTACAATTTATGATTTCAATAACATCCACTCCATTTAATACCATAGATTGACAATACATTCACATTTAACATAGCATGGTTATCCCTCTTTTACATCAATAAGCAACAACACATAAGAAATATACATCTAACACATCACAATCACATCACTGGGAAAAGCACATCACAAGGCTACACAAGGGTCTATCTGGACACTAGAAAATAGCATACTAATCCACGATACATAATCCATGAGCCAAGAGCCAATATCCATCTCACATGATCCATACCTCACACTCAGTGGCTTGATGGTGTTAGGCCACACTCACATGGTGAGACCATCCATAGAAGACCACAATGACCTACCTCTTGTTGTATAAGGTGGTTAGCCTCCAAGAGATAGTCATCACACATAGGTGGGTAGTGGGTCCTAGCTGTGTAACAGCCTCACATACCTCCATCCTCATGGTTCCCTGCGTCTACTTCCTCGTATACACTCACCAAGTTTGCCTCATACATCCTTGGAGAGGAATCACAATACGACAAATGACTGACATCGAAAAAAATAAGGATAAATTAGTTTAGCCACCAAAGTCATAAATAAAAGAAAACAAAAGTTCAATTTCAACAATAAAGAAATAAATGTGCACAATTTCAACACTAAATCAAATGTAACCACGAGCGCTACGAGCAAATAAGATTACAAGGTGTGGCTAAACCATCACAATCAAATATAAACAAGGTGTCAGCTTTCACAATCACTAGAAAGTCATCAATAATTATAAAGAAAGTTCACAATCTTAGAAATTGCACTATACAACACTGTGTGACTAGATACTAGCCACCAAACGAGGAAGGAGGGAACAACGTTTGGCTATACAATAGCCCCTATGTGGTGCGGAGTGAGCACGCCATCCACATGACCCAGAGTGTGCTCCTCGGCTACACCCCGCTTTGCATCGTCACGCGGCATGGACTAGCCAAATGGCCCTCGCACTCCTTGTCTATCCGCATGGGATGTGCACCTTGGCCCCCATCCTGCATCACATCTCAGTGCGGCATGGTCATACACCAGCCGGAGAAGGCACGCACTAGTCGTATGCCGCATGGTAGTGTGTCCATGGCTCCACGAAAATAGGCACGTGCTAGACACACCCCACATAGTGATACCTCGTGGAGAAGGCACATACAGGTACTCGTCGTAGCCAGATGTATACATGGCTAGGACATACCCATATGCTAACTGAGCCAAACAATGTCAAAAGAAAACATGAGTATTCCCTCTACAAGTGTGTGAGACCCTATTACGCTCATCACACAAGTAGGCTATCATAACAAAATCTCATAGTGCACCTTCACGTGTCTATGCACATGGCATCGTATCTTCGAGCCCAGCTCGCTACCATCAACAACACGACATCATCACCAGCACTATGTCGGAATATCAGTGGGGTGTGGCATCATATCCATTGCATCATGTCGGAACATGTGCGAATACAGTTTATATAATTCATATATAAATATATCAATATGGGGCTACTCGAGCTTCACCTCTCATACAGACGAGGTTGACTCGCTAATGTCAGCTCAACGTCCCTATGGACAACCAGACAAATACTAACAAACCAATGCTGCTATACTCAAAACTGTGGGAATTAGGCTCACACATATGGATCAAGTACCTTGATCCATCATAAGGGGAAGTAGTGAGTACGTTGCCTCGGGATCGGTTGAGCTAAGACTGCTCTGCATCGCATTATGCGTACGCTACACACTCCGCCCAAGGAACTTTGTGGCTGCTACTACCCCTTCACATATTGAGGGACTGGAGAACCAAAAGAAAAGAATCTGTGAAACTATCTTTTGGCTACTCATATATAAATTTCAACCACACATGGGTTGGTCCTCAATCAGGTAACAAACATACAAGAACACATAAAGGTATGGTTAATCCCACACCAACAAATACACAATTTTCTCCATGGATGGGTACACAGTATCACTATCCCATGGGCACACAAAGCAAGTACGGAGTATTCACAACACTCAACCAATGCACAGTTACTGGTTTCTCACATTTACAAGGGATAAAATTACATACATAATTCCATGAGAACATTTACTTCCATAATCTATGTGATTCATATCATTACATATGTCAATAACCCTTTATCATCTTTTCTTCCACTCTACTTTTTTCCATATATCACATGATGCTAATATGTTAATGTCAAGATTATCATGATCACTTATCAACTCCACTAAACAAGTTTGCATTCACTTTTATTCATTCGACATAATATTTTATCCTTATAACATATGCATATGCAAACTAATTTTTCCTCCACACTAAGAATTTTACATAAGTAGCATGAATTTTTCAATGCATCTAAGAATCATTAATACTTCCACACCATTATTCGTGTATCCAGAGTTCAACTAGTTATACACAAGTTATTCAAATTTTCACAAAACAAAAGGACATCACATATTTTTATTTTATTGTATTTTATTTTATTTTCAAAACACAATCCCACATTCTCTCAAACTTTATTTCAGACCAATACAAGTAACACTAAACATTTGCATAGTGAATATGCCTACTCAAACATCCATATCTGATACTTAAGCTTAATTGTTTCACATGTTACCCCCACATAATAATTTGACATGCAAGACATCCAATGGATAAATCTTTTCTATTTATACAAAAGTAAAAAAGGAGAGACATTGTGTTATAGGTTTCAACTATACAAAACAACCAAGGTGTCCAAATACCAATACAATCATCATAATTTTTCAAAATAGAAATTTAGTTATATGCACTAGCATCTTATTTATTCCACAAAAGTAGTCATTTCCAATAAAAACATATCATATCATATGATGCAAACTTATTCACATAAATTTATTTCTAAATACATAGATTAAATACCTAGCAACTACACTCAGTCTCATTCATAATTTATCTTTTATGCATGAACCATAAATAAGGAGTACAATTTCAAGAGAATAAATAGTCCACCACTCAAGTAAATTCAAATATAATTTCTTTGATTCATAGTCAAGGTTTAAGCATACAAGTTTAAAACCTAAATGATTTTCTATTATAATGTTGTTTAATACCCTTTTTTTTTATATTAATTGTATGTGGGTTAGGATGTAGAAGAAACAAGATAACTTAATTTAATGCAAGCAATTTGGAAATGCAACATTTCCAAACAAAACATCTATACAAAGGAAAAATAAGTCACACCTTCTACCCAAATTTTAAGTACCACTCATAGACAAGTTTTCCATTTATAAACATAGGTAAAAACAAAGTTAAGATTCCATTACATCACTCAACATGTATTATAACAATCAAAAAATATCGACAATAATTCATTTATAAACCACCTACATATTTTCCTTAATTTATTCTAAGAACCATTTTACATGCAATATATTCTTAATGTTATGAAAACGCATTAAACAACATATGGGTGTAAACACTCCTACAAAACATAGAAAAACATACAAATAGATGACATACTCAGGTCAAGACTTCCCTATTAATTACATAACATACACTCTTAAGCACTTGCATAAAACCACATAAGAAACCTAACTACACCAAATAACATCTTATCATAATGCACATTTAATCAAACAAAGATAATTTATATGCCAACTTGTTAACTAATTAATCTAAACTCACCAATACATCCCAAGATTAAATTTACATTTTTAAGGAACTAAAAGTCATGGAAATGAAACAAGGTCACACAAGAAAAAAAATAATAGTTACAAACATATAAGGAATCACACCCAACAAGAGAATACACAAAGTGTATAATCCTCTATCTAACGTCTCAACTAAGTGTATAGATTAAAACAAGGTATCTAACACAACGGTCCCTATGAATTTTTAGTCACACATCAAACATTCATCAGCACATGCACAAAAAAAAGTTACTATAACAAGACATAGGCAACAACATTAACCAAAGATCCCAGTACTGCAACACTGGCTCTGATACCAAATGTAACGCCCCACTAAGGGACCAAGTAGATTAACACAAAAGACCATCAACACCAAGCCAAAAAAAAAAATTTAATTTTTTTTTTAAAGAAAACTAAAGTAACACTAACTAATGCAACTCAACCAATTAATATGAATGAAATCATTACATTAACATGATCTTATAATCACATTATAACCTAAAAGTAATATTGAACATAACCCATTTGCACACCTATCCACCATGGTCCCCTGACGTCGCTACTAAGATACACCTACACTAATTAAGCCTAAAGAACATATTTGATATACTATTACCATATTTTACTAACACTTGAATGTAAATTAATCTCATACATCAAATTACATATGATAACATATTAAAATTATCTTCAAACCACATCTAACACTATGCCAATATAAAACTATTCTTAATCAATGTTATAAAATAAGTACATAAAGATATATCATATCTACTACTTAATTAAATTCATGCATTATAAATACAATATTTTTACACTAAACCTCTCTATTACATACTAAACAATAGTAAAAATGTGTATAATTAAGATTGTAACAATTCACTCACTTTTCTTATACAAGAATGTTACCATGAATACGATTCATAAATTTAAGAGCTACATATGTATAAAATACACTAAACATAATTTTTGTTTTAATAAAAATATCACCTACACATAAATTCAACTATAGAATGAAGTGAAAAGAAAGACTCTCCATGTTGCGTACGAATTGCACCACCTAAATCTTAATGGATAGTTCGGAAATACCACCCTACCACGTGGAACCCTGAGGCCCACTCCCTCCATGCTAGGAGACAACACTAGGCCCCACAAATAAGAAAACAATAGAACATAAACCACAAGTGGCTGACACTAAATATTCACGAAGACTACCAAAATAAGAATCAACTGAAAATTATAATAACTTCACATATACTTCTAGGTACTTCTATAGACCCATTCACATATCACAAATTGCTAGAAAACTAAAAACCTTATCATTAAACCACAACACTATAATAAAGTATATTACATCAATCTCATAATCTTATAAATAATAACTCACTTTAGTTTAGTAATTCACAATCAAGACCAACAATGCACATCCCTGACATAATTGATCTTTACAAATACAGAAGTTTCAATACAAGATCTCACAAATATGAAATGATTTATAACATGAAAATAGTAAACACAATTAAATAAAAATGGTACAACACAATACAAATCAAAGAATATAGTTATACCTTCAAATACAACTTTTAAAATTAAACTAATTCTCACTTGACAACAGTCAAATCTGTTAACAATAAAACAACCATAAAATAGTCATATCAACTCGAAATCAAAATTTGTAAAATACCCATTTCATATTTAGTCGTCGACTACTCAGCAACACAAAATAAATTGACTAAAAATGAATAATAATTTTATAAAATTCAAAACAACAGACGGATTCCATAAAACCCTCTTTTCGACAATACTTGATTACAGTCAAATAACAAAATGAGTAACTTAACAACCAGATTTTATCCAAAATAAAATATTAAAAAAAAGAATATTAAAATTAATTTAAGCTATTTCAAACCCCTATAAATTTAAAATCTCAATCTTTCTTTGGCTGGTTACAGGAAGAAATATAAATATTTTCAATCATAGAGGAGCAATTTGACAGCAGTCTCGTATTTCAACCATATCTCACAAACTACGATCTGGGTTTCTGAGATTTTCGGACAAAATTTAAACAAAAACAAGATGAAAAAACCCTTTAAAAATCTCACCAACCTAAATTGTAAATTTAGATTTATGGGCAACGTAATCAGACCCTTTTACTAGTAAATAAATAAGTACAACAAATATGTATTGATTTTTTTATTGTAAAATAAATAAATGTTTCATTCACACACAGAAATAAAACTATCCAATATTTACTTTCAAAAAAATCAAAAGAAAAAAAATTGATCAAATCATTCATACATACAAAAGAAAATTTTAACATAAGATCTGAAAAATCCAACCTAGATCCAACGCTTGGGAATGACAGAAATTTGATGCTGAGCTCCAAAGTTTTCAACTTTTAAAACCCTCAAATTGCCACAAATTTCTCATTGCTCCTTCCTCTTTGCAAGCATAGAAAAATCTCTCCCGAAAAGAATCACAATCTAAATCCAACATGCACGCCAAAATAGAATAACCTAACAGAGAGAAAACCCTTTTTTTTTTCCCCTCCCCCAAATAAAAAAGAACACTTCTAGAACCCAAAAGACCAAAAGACAACCTCCTAGCCACCCTTTTAACTTCTATTTTCGTCACTTTTCATAATGGAGTAATTAGGGTGGGTTCTGGACTCTCAAAACATAATTTTATAAAAAAAAATACCTCTCACCCATAAAGTTATCACATAGGTAACATTTTAAATCATTAAAACCACATAAAGACTTCATAAAACATAAATTAAGTGACCATTTTAATAAAATCAATCAAGAGACTAATAATGCAAAAATTACATCCAAACAAAAATAAAACAAATATTACTCAATAACAATAATCAAATACCAAATAATGATAATAATAAACAATAATTAAATAATTATTCATCAAAATAATAACATAATAAAACATAACATAAATAAATGTCACTTATGGATAATATTATATCACACCTCAAACACATTAATAAAAATTATAACAATAAATATAATAGATTCAATATCTAACTTCACTCAAATAACTCACAAACTAAGGTAAAATATAAATCATAAAATAACTTCACATAAAAAAGCAACATTCACATCAAAAGATAAATAACACTAATCACAATCATAACAACACAACTAACCACAGGGTTTAACACCAACAGATTGGGATCCAAAACTAAGGTTAGACAACAAAATCAAACAATCACATATCACATAAGAAACAATTGAATAAATGCAACACTCCAAACATAGGGTAAAGGAGATCGGACATTGTCTCATGACAACCCGAAAAAGTTAACACATTCTTCATCAATTGTCTCTAATTGAGAACAATGGCTAGGGTTAGGTTATAATTTGGGCCTAGATGTTATCTCCTTAACCACCATTGGAATTAGAGGCACGATCAAACTTGCTAATTTAGGTAGAAACGTAGCCTAGTACCTATTCACTTAAACATACAAATTAGAACACATGTGCATAATAGCCGAAGTACTAGGAAAGAGGTTCTAGCAATCGTATCTCATTCCCGTATGTCTCTCATACATCCAATGGTACGTTGCCGCCCTTTCCACTTATCCTAACAAATATACTACTGTATCACTCAGTTATCCAAATAAATCTCTGCATAATAACAATAACATAACAATATGCATCATACTCACCAAAACACTAATAGAAGCTCATGCCCCATTTTGCAACCACAAAGCTTGAACACAAATCAGTATATTTTATGATAATAAAGATAACCATAATCAAAATCATAATAATATGACAACACAATGATAATATATTAGAATCAAGTGAAAACCCCAAAGGTAACAAAACACTTTCATCACATCAATATGTCAATAACATACATCATAGTAATGGTCATGTCTGATCACACACATCATGATAAATATATCCTTAAACACATATAATAAATTATTTCCTAACATTTTTACTTAGTCCATAAATTCATGATATACAATATCAATTGTTTAACATCATTAGCACATACCTTTAAATGTATCTATTATTTTACTTTCATCTCCAAGTTCCAAAGCCAAACTTCCTGCACATCCACTATGAGAATGGAGAGGCACTACAAAACCATGGCTTCTCCCCAAAGCACACACCCCATGCCACAACAAGAAAAGAAGGAGACCACACAAAAATTTTGAGCAAAGAGAACAAAAAGAAGTACAAAAAATTAGGTCCCCTTGACCCCTCACAAGCATTCAAAAAATCCCTGCACACAGAAAGAACAAACATAACAGGCTAGGGCACGGGTACCCTAGCTTTCCTTCCATCACCTCCATACGCCCTCCCTCGACGCATCCCAAAATTTAACTAAAAATTTATGTTATGTCTAGCATTTTATTTTCTTAACCAATAAAATGCTCTTGCATACTTAAATTCTCCAATGAAGTTAAAAACAATTTAATTCAAACCAAATTACTTAAAAAAACTATGTGTGTAACATATAAGTATTTGAATAATTCAAGTCTTAAAGTTAACTAAATTTAATTGTATATTTTTTTAAAAAATATATCAACACTTAGCAACACATTTATCAAACCATATCTATATAAAAGTGAACCTCATTAGTAATAATTCATTCATCTTTGCTACTTTATACACCATCCACATGTAACTAGACATGCCTATAACAAACTTGTACAAATATTGCAACTTTCTTTGAATGATAACATTGACTTTGAATCTTAGTTTGAGGACTAAATATATATTTGTCAAATAAATCTACAATAGAGAGAATACAAACTAGTGTAAAGCTATTCTTTGAGTCACAAAATTGTTTAGCTTTCCATCTTGCATCATGACAAGCTTAGATATGTGGATATATGATATTGTGAAATTTATTCATAAACTCATTATAATATAATTCACTCCTTTAGAAAAAAAAATTGGCCTCAAATCCTAACTTTGTTGAGTATTTCTCATATTCAAATCTCTTCCAAATAACTTATATGTTGAATGGTCAATATTGTCAAATTGTAAAAGATTCTTCAAATTTCCACAATTATTACATATATTTTTTATACATTGTACGTTGAATTCATCTCAATCTTCTAATTTTTCACGTACAAGAGACTTAAAAAATTGTGTTGTACTTCCAAGGATGGCTACATTTGGATTAATTATTGTCATATATTTTTTATATAACTATAGATGTAGATGAAATTAATTAGAAAAGGGTGGGTTTGAGATGTGACACTTGTGTGCTATTCAAATTAATTTATGTTCTAAATCTATCATTTACTATGACACAACTCCAAAAGTGTCACCCTCTATCTTAATCCTACATGGAAATTAGAACTTTGCAACCTAATGCAAACATAGATAAAGAAAAAACTATAAACTTTTCTTTTTAAAACATATTCGACTTTCATTAAGCTTATTTTATCCTTCCATCTATTGGCTTTAGATGCATTGAAAATATTTGTAAAAGTGGGAAATAACATCGATGCAGGACTTGTGGAAAAATTAAGTGCTATTACACTTTTCCCTTTATAGGTGATGCATTTGAAAATCCAAATATTGTAGTAGCTACTCATAAATTACATCAAAATATGTAGATTATTTCATGATTTGGATTAATCTATTGTCATACAACCAATTTCAATTCAGTGTATTACAACTTCTTCTTCTACTTATCCTTGTTCAAATGTGAAAGTCTTTCCTGCAATTCGATTTCGAGTGTCTTCTTTGCAATGTCTAAGAGCTAAAAAGTTACATCTGCCTAATCAATTTTTTTTCCCAAATGTTGGTTCTAGGTGTCTTATCCACAAGGACAACTAGAAGGAGAAGTTCCAACAAACATTAGAACTCTATAGCCAAATGCAAGCATAAATAAAGAAAAATATTTGAGTTTTAGTTGGCTCTAAGACTATAATTTAGCTCATAAATCTCACCATGCTTCTAATAGTATTAACCAACATTAACTCTAACCTTGAAACTCCTACCTTCTCTTGCATCCTAAAACAATAATACTTTTCACGCACTCTACATTTGTAACTAGAGGTCAACAAAACACCACCATATTTGTCCTCAATTAATTGTTGAGCATGTTTCAATCCCCATCCTTGAGACCTTGAGTTGCTTTATGATTCGCTAAGTAAAAACAATTTAATCATTAGTTAAAAATCCAATCCTTCGCTATAGTTTCATGATAGAAACTAATAAAAAAACTTATTGCTTATGTTTTATACTAGGGGAGAGGGCCCAGTAGTTGTGCACCCTAACTTCATGCTTCTAATTATCCTACGTCGAAATTTCAAATCACTCCCAATTTTTTATAGTAGCTTACTTGGAAAGTCCCTTGCTTATAACTTTTGTTTAAGGGCCACATCATCAAATATGATGCCACATTAGCATGCATTTTCTCAAGGTGTCCAAAAAGGCCCAAAAAAAAGTGAGACCAATACTTGTGCATTCACATCATGGGTAGCTGAGTGCTGATGTGGCATCACATGATTTTTTTCTTCCTAGATCAAAGGAATATATTTTTTTTAATAGTGGGTATTCAAGTCACAACTATTGGGCATTATATATGAAGCAAAGAAAAAAAGGGGGCTTATCAAAATGAATTAACAAGATGTTAAACCACTACGCTTTTCTAGGTTTTCATTCAATTATGAGGGCTAAAATGCCTAAATAACAATCATAAATGACTCCTAATTGTTATAGCAATAATGAGGGAATTTTTGGAAGGTTGAAACAATGTGTACCTTGTCGAAAACTTGTTATTTTTGGGTCGCTAAGGGCTCATTAGCCTTTAGTGGTGTATGGATCCCTGTTATGGTTTTAGAAAACTAAAATATGGGTTATGTTCCTTGATGTCTACACTTCCAACTCCTCAGTACTCAAATCTTGAAAGTCAAACAAATTTTGTAGCCTTGTTTTTTTGTTCTTTCAATGTGGAAGACAACTTTGGAACTTCACAATTTTTTTCTCCACTTGATCTTCAATCTAAAAACCTACAAACACACATCCAAGAGGAGAAAAACTTGTTGATTGTTAGAGAATATGGGTTTTCCTTGGTCAAACCTAGTTTAAGTAATTAAACCTTATGATGAAATAATGAACATTAAACATGAAACATAACACATGAAATGATGACACCTTGGATAATGTCTTGGAATATAAATATGCAAACTAACATGAAGTGGACATGTAGAATATAGATCTTGATCTTGAACAATGCTTGCAAATGGATATTTAATACTACATCAACATACTATCTCAACATGTTTGATGCACTATGCCTTTGACATGATTATATAACCTTGAGTTGCTGCAATAAAACCTTTATAATCTACCATTGAATTCCTTTAAAATGCTCTTGAAGTGCTCTATAATGCTCTTGTAAATGTACTCTTGATTGCTTATGAAGATCTAGGATGAAATGATGTGAATTAACCTTATATTTATACTAAATCTAAGAATTAACCCCAAAGTTCAAATAATCCAAGATGACATCAAATCTAGGATTCAAAATCATTAAAATTCAGCCACAAATAAATTCAAAAAGGGGCATCCTAGGCAAGGAGGGCCCATTTGCGACCTTGGGTGAATCCTAGCACAATTTTCTAGGACCTAGCTTCAGGGAGGTGAAATAACATAAAAAAACCCACCTCAAATATTCCAAAAAAGGGATGTCCTAGGTTAGGAGGACCCATTTTCCCAAAGCAGTGAATGGGTCCTAGCACTATTTTCTAGGACTCTAACCTTTCCAATGTAAATGTTATGCAATATCAATAATGGTTGTCATGATAGATCCTTCAAGAAATGCAATTAATAAGGATTAGATTTGAATTAAAGGGGACAATTAAGCTCAATTAATTAATGAATCCCTATATTGGTGTGAAAGTGTAAGAAAACACTTTACAACACCCTATATAAGGCACAATTAAGTACATTTTATCATTAATTAATAATTCCCAAACTAAGCGTGAAAATTTGTTACTTTTTTTTATGCTACACTTTGCCCCTACTTTAGTGAGATTTTTCCCCCATGTCAAACTCACACTAAAGTAGACATTCAAGATGTTTAAGTATGTAGAACTAACAAAGATACATAGTCATACCCTATCAAAAGACCAAGAAAAGTAAAGGAAAAATAAAGGACCAAGGACAACCATTCCAACACAATGTGGAACGTGGTTGTTTTTCTATAACAAGGATCAAGCTTTCACAATCTATCTAACACTATGTGGACTAAGTCTAGGTTGTTTTTCCGTAACATGTGTACTCACTCTGGGGTAGTGGAACCTCAGGTCATCCAATAGGTGAGTTATCCCAACGAGGTGGCAAATGAGAGAATTATATTAGCCTCCCATACCATATTGAAGTTATCCTCCTAAAAGCTTTGATAAGGCACCACAATGCTATGGTTTTGAATGTCATTTCTATAAGTTCTTATTAAAGGGTATTTTTCTTTTTTCATGTAAGGTCTTCTTCTTAGGGAACATTGTGCCTAGGGTATCCATGAGAGGAAAAATAAAAGAGTGTTAGATCAACACTTATGGGATGTCTTATTGATCTATTTAAGGATCTAGGACTAATTGCTTACAGAATGCGTAACGTAAAAGATCGATTATTACAACATTTAATCTAAATGATTACAAATTAAATGCTCAAAAGAAATAATGAACATAAAATAATTAAATAAATGCCAAGATAAACTGAGAAAGAAAAGAGAGAAGAATAGAGAGACGAAACCAAAGTTGATAACGGAGTTCGTCCCTAAGGACTACGTCTCCGGGTCCCTCTCCAATGGAGGACCAATCCGATTAGCTCCAAATTCAATTACAATGGCTTCAAGACTATCTCCTTCAAGCATTCAGCAGCATGACAGTACTCTGATATGCAGAAACGTCTTCAAGAACTCTCGAACATTCTCTCGCTATCTCCACCTGGACTTGTAAAATCAAAGCCTACCCCTCTCCTTTTATACAAGAAATTTGCCTAATATGGCTTAACCATCAAAATAAATGCCCAATCTCTTCTAGCAACTCGTATCATGAATGTTTTATCCTTTGTGATCTTCTGGTTCGGGTGGTTAAGGAAAATTTTTTTTGTTTTGGCCTTATTAAGCCATTTGACATAGGCTCGGCTAACAAACATTTAACAAAACAAATCCACGCCACCATAAGTTTAGAAATGTTTCGTGGCGCAGTGGTAGTGTGACCTTTTGTTACCCCGGCCGGCGCGGGTTCAAACCGCTGGGTGGTTTGTTTTAACAAACAAATCTTTCAATATTCTAAACAAAACCAAACTGTGGCGATATATATTTAGCAAACGATACATGGCCCAATGGTGGCCACGCATTTTGCCACAAGGTTGGTCGACGGTTCAAACCGTCGGCCTCCGTTTGCCACAGAAATCCCCAAAAACCATTAACAAAACAAAACTGTCAGCCCTTAATAATTCAGGCTTACGCGTGGACGTAGCACCCACACGCCCACGGTAACAACCCGGAGATCCCGGGTTCCAATCTCTCCGCCTTTTTGTTGAAACAAATCACTAATCCTGCGGACGCACACATTACCGAAGACCTCCGAGACTTTGCCACATGTCACGCCACTATTGGCCTGATCCCACCACGCTGTCCGCTGACGAGGACAATCGTACGCTGACAAGGATGCTGATGTGTCGAGCCCTGACTCGCCGGAGATGATGACGTGTCAAGCTGACTAGACTGCTGACTGGGTGCCACGTGTCGCTAACTGGTTGTACGGACTGCCACGTGTCAGCATCTGATTGGCTCCGTACCGATGACCCACCTGCCACGTGTCGGGCCGAAATTCATCCATTTAGATTCCGTACTGTACGGACTGACACGTCAGCATGATGACGTCATCATCAGTACCCACAAGTTGACTGAAGTTTGACTGCCTATAACTCGAGCATACAACGTCGGATTTCAACGAAACGAACGCCATCGGAATCATCTCGACGAGCTCTTCGCGATGATGCTGATTCCTTCAATTTCTAAGATGATTATTTTTTCCGCCTTCTGGACGCCCCTGAAGCCAGTTGACTGGAAGTTTGACTGGGCGTAACTTGCACAAACGGAGTTCTTTTCGACCCGTTCAAGTTGCGTTGGAACCAGGACGTCATTCTCTTTCTGATGATGCTGAAATCTGGAGCATTGGGAACACTTCAATTTTCACTGAAAAATTGTTCCCCGGATCACTTATTCACATCATGACACCAAGGGAAATCGTATTCTTAGAAATATCATGCTCTTGGAGGACATCAAACCCAATGACACCGCTAAGAAAAGGATATGTCACAAGAAAAAAGAAAATCACGCCATGAAATATGCAGAAATATGTAATCGATGTATGTCCCCACTTTAAAGTGGTTCTTAACACCCTTACTATGAGAAACTACTTCGAAGGAACCAATATTTTCTCCTAAGACATGAGAACTTTACTCATAAAACACTATGCCAATTCATATGTCTCTAAAATAAAGCTATGCCATGAAAAAGGAGAGAAGGGGTCCCCAAAAAAAATACATAAGGGATCTATGGATTCAGGGTTAGTATGCCTTTGGTACAATGTTTTTTTTAGAGCTCAGAACTACAATGTTGTTTTTCAGTTCAATTATTGTTTCATCAAGGATAGGTGTTTCGGTTATAGGTTGAGGCATGTTTTGAAGGGATGGTTATACTATGTTCTCTACCTTGAACTTTTTATATGATTTGAAAAATAATTCCTCACGAGGTTTAATATGCTCCATAGGCTCGGGCTAAAATAAATCTAATGAAAAATTCTCTTGGGATGATGCAAGATTAAACCCACTATGATGCACAGTAAAGATATCATTGCCAAATGAAAATTTTAAACATTTATGCACAGCCTAAGGGATGACACTCATGGAGAAAAGACATGGATAGCCCAACTTCACACAAAAATTTTCCAGTTGTGGGATGATAGTGAATGAAACATTTAATGTTTTTGATCCAAATTTTAAAGGGAAATCTATCGAGCCAATCGTAGGACAAGCAAAACCATTATACGTCTTTATCCATGTTTCAATTTATCATATGTATCTTCATATAGTTCATGCACGAATAGAAATTCTCCAGTGATCACATTCTCTCCACAAGTGGGATCAAATAATATCCTATTAGTGGGCTTATCATTGATCCAACCAGCTATGTAAAGTGGACCATTAAGTCTACATTTAAGTATATCGTTTCATGAGAAAGAAATATCATGAGGATTTTTAGTTGAGCCCTTACGAGGTTTAGCTTTGAGAAGTGCTACCATTTTAATCAGTTGTTCTTCATTGTCATCTTTTATGTTTTCATCATCTCTGTCAACATTCTTCACACCATTCTTTGTTTTACTAGCTTTGACAAATGAAATAGTGTGCTTCAGCATGGGATTGGTAAAGATTTGTAAATTTTGGTTAGGAGAGGCTGCATACTTATTACCTTGATCATTCACACTCCTGATTTGAAGTTGATTATTGTAAATAAGGTCTTGATGTTTAAGATGCTTACAATATTTTGTACCATATCCATTTTTTTGGAGATAATTGCAATAAGAGTTTCATCGAAAGCCTGTTGGAAATGGTATATTAGGATCATGCTCTTTAATAGGAGGTAGGGAAAGCATGTTCTTTTTATTAAGTGAAAACATGATATTATGAAGGGTATCCAACAGAGGAGTGAACTCTCTATTCCTATTCCTTAAATAATTTTTCATCTTTATAGTAGCCACTTGGTTATTGGTTTGTTGACTTGGTTGAGGGAAATTCAGTTGTTAAAAATCCCTTATTCTGCTTCTTGAAACGTTGGTAAGTATTCTAAGTTGTAGATTCAAAATGTTCAAGATGACTAGGTGGATTTTTCACATCATGACCACAAGTTGTATTTTGATAATCATGAAGGGTTGTACATAACTATGTAAAGGATGAGAATCTCAAAATTTCAAGTTTTCTTTGGAGTTTTTTTTGTAAGTTGGAAATAAACATTCATTGAAGGTTGGTGTCAAGAATCTAAATGTTTACTTGTGAATAAAATGTTTGACATATTGCTATGAAATCAATCAATTTCTCATCATTCTTTTGTTTACATGTCATTAAATCAGCAAGGGTCATTTTGGGACCCATGTGAATATGGAAGTGGTTGTAAAAGGCATCAACAAATTCATTGAATGAACCGGTTGAATTATTTAGTAAAGAAGAGAACCATTCTAAATTAGTATCCTTCAAAGATCTAGGAAATAGCTTAGCCAAGAGTTTATCTTCAAAAATGAAATCACTACACAAGGCTATAAAAGTGGAAACATGGCTAACAATATCTCCTTTCCCTCCATATTTCTTGATTCGGGGAACCTCTATTGTGGAATTTGTGCTCTTAATATCTCAAAGGATAATGGATTAGTTTTAATGTATCTTGAAGGTTGACCATTGTTGTTTTGTTGTAAGGTTGCAACTTGTTGTTGAAGGGATGTCATAGTTTGTAAAAATGAGTTAAGGAAAGCATCATTATGATTGTAATATGGAGGGGAATAAGGTGGAGTAATGTATGTATGTGGAGGGCAAGTGAATTGTAAGTTGGTGAAGGTGGATGGTTAAAGAGATTGTGTTCAAATGCACAAAGCTAGAAGGATTTCCTATGGGAATACCTAATGAAGTGTACACATTTCTAGTAGGTATGATTGTTGTGATAGATTGAAGGGTTGTGGTAGGTTGAAGGGTTGTAGTAGGTTGAAAGGTTGTGGTAGGTTGAAGGGTTGTGCTAGGCTGAGTATTAGTGTATGTAGGAATTAACATCGATATTGTAGAAGATGGAATTAGAGTTCCACCTTGGCTTTGAGTACACCCCAAAGCTTGAGTACAAGTGGTGATGGTCAGGATGGTGTTGTTAACATAAAGCACATTGGTTGTAGGAAGTGTAATCATGGGAAATGAAGTATAAAAATTATGAGTCATAGAGGGTTGATTATCAACACTATTAGAAAGAGAGCTAGAAAATCCAAGATCCATGATGAGTAAGATATCATGAGATGACATGAGCCTTGAACTACGTCTTACAATAGTATTACTAATAAGACTCTAAGTTGTAAAGCTAATACAATTTTTACAAACTTAGTGTGCAAACCCAAAATGGAAAGAGTCAATGCAATGATCTAGAATGAAATGCAATTTACTGATTACATAATGCAATAAATTGAAAATGAAATGTTGTAATTGCAATTTTGAATTTTGACAATGCACTTAATGAAGCAAATTAAGCTAGATTAAATGAATTTAATGAAAAAACAAACTAGTAAACTAAAATAGAAATGTAATGGCAACAAACATAAGCCTAAAATAGAGATTATGGATTCATAAAAATTCAAATCAGCACTTGATTAGGGACTTATTCTCCTTTAGTAGTGAATGGGTCCTAGATGAGGATTTTTGAAATGTTTTTACTGATTTTTAAGTATTTTTTAGTGAGTTTTAGATGCCACAACATGTAGGTCAACTCTAATCAGGGACCCATTCACCCCAAGTGGTGAATGGGTCCTATATTAGGGTTTTTTAACTATTTTTGATTGATTTTGAAGATTTTTCCAATGTGTTTCAATTTCATGTCTATAACAGTAACCTTCAATTTTAGATTTTTTCAAATGTACTATGAAATGCAATTTGAAAATGTAGTGAAATGATGAATGCAAAGAACTAATTTGAAATACAATATTGTTTTAATTTTCAAATGCAAATTTATGAGATCCAAATGATATGCAAGATGATTGATTTGTTTTTTGTATTTTTAAGAATTAAAGGATGCAAAACAATGCAATTCTAAACCCTAAATGAGATATAATTTAATGCAAATAAATGTAAATGAATGCAATATCTAACCTAAGATGAGAAGAAAGGCTCCAAGATTAGAAAATTACAATATTCAATAAGTTGAGTTCACCAAAATGAAACAAAGAAAAATAGGGAGCTTATCAAAATAAATTAACAAGATGATAAACCAATTTTTTTTCTAGGTTTTCATTCAATTATGAGGGTAAAATTCCTAAATAAAAATCATAAATGACTCCTAATTGTTATAGAAACAATGAGGGAAGTTTTCGAAGGCTGAAACAATGTGTACCTTCTTGAAAACTTGTTTTTGGGTCACTAAGGACTCATTCGCCTTAAGTGGAAAATGGGTCCCTGTTAGGGTTTCAAAAAACTAAAATATGAGTTATGTTCCTTGATGTCTACACTTCCAGCTCCTCAATTCTCAACTCCCAAAAGTATGAAATAAATTTTTTTAGCCTTGTTTTCATGTTCTTGCAATGTGGATGACAACTTTGTAACTTGAAATTTTTGATATTTTTTCTTCAATTTTGTTCTCCACTTCATCTTCAATCTAAAAACCTACAAACACACATCCAAGAGGAGAAAAAATTATGTATTGTTAGAGAATAGGGATTTTCCTTAGTCAAACCCCATTTAGGTAATTAAACATTATGATGAAATAATGAACATGAAACATGAAATGATGATACCTTGGGATAATGTATTGGAATGTAAATCTGCAAACTAACATGAAGTGGCCATGTAGAATGTGGATCTTGATTTTGAACAATTCTTGAAAATGGATCTTTAATACTACATCAACACACTAGCTCAACAAAATGTTTTACGCACTATGCCTTTGACATGATGACATGACCTTGAATTGCTGCAATGAAACCTTGATAATATGACTTTGAATGCCTTTAAATTGCTCTTGAAGTTCTCTATAATTCTCTTATGAATGTACTCTTGATTCTTTATGAAGATCTAGGATAAAACTATGTGAATTAACCTTATATTTATACTAAATCTAAGAATTAACCCCAAAATTCAAATAATTCAAGCCGAGATCAGATCTATGATTCAAAATCATTAAAATCTGGTCACAAATAAATTCAAAAGGGGTTTCCTAGGCAAGGTGGACCCATTCAACACCTTGGGCGAATGGGTCCTAGCACACTTTTCTAGGACCTAGCTTCGAAGAGGTGAAATAACATAAAAAACCCACCTCAAATATGCCAAAATGGGTGTCCTAGGTTAGGAGGACCCATTCGCTCAAAGTGGTGAATGGGTCCTACCACAATTTTCTAGAACTCCAACTTTGCCAATGTAAATGTTATTCAATATCAGTAATGGTGGTCGAGATAGATCCTTCGAGAGATGCAATTAATAAGGCTTAGATTTGAGTTAAAGGGTCCAATTAATCTTAATTAATTATTGAAGCCCTAGATTAGTGTAAAAGTGTAAGAAAACACTTTACAACACCCTAAATAAGATACAATTAAGTAATTTTATCATTAATTGTTAATTCCCAAACTAAGCGTGAAAAAGGGTTACTTTTTTCAATGCTACAATATAAACAACTACTATCAGAATTATTGGGCATTATATAAACAACTACCATCACAACTATTGAAGCATGCTCAACTATTGAGTCCTCTCTGCTAAACTTCTTAAAATTTAAATAACTTAATAAAGATGTTATCTAACCTAACTCTATTAGCAATATCCCATATCCCAACATTTTTTTTGTTTCAATTGCATATGTTTTTTTAATTAATGAATGGTTTTTAATGGCATCCACGAAACCATCAGCCTATGGGACCAAGCTCCAAAAATTTAACCATTTTCAAGTTCTTTTCCATGTCTGGCCTCCTATTATAGATCTTGACCAGGAAGCCAGTAGTTTTGAGGAGCCTATTCTCCTTAAAAAGATCATTAAGATTATCCACCTTCAAGTTGTCTTCATACTAGATATAGATATCATAATAAGCAACACACTCAATGATGAAGTACCATTCAGTCTCAACAACCCCTTTGTTGCAAGGAATACAAGTTCTTTGCTCCCAAGCTTCCTTGGGGACAACCCACCTACTTGTTTCACATCTAAGATGGTGTGACCCAATTCTTAATTGAGTGACCAAAAGCCTAGCCTTGCCTTTAATTGCAACCCTTAGGTAGTCTTTCTCATCATGCTCCCACATGGGGTTGAACTCTTGGATATAATGTGTCTTTTTACGGCCAACTTGCTTAGTCCACATAATAGACCTAAACTTTTCTAGCATGAACTTTTTTATCTCAGCATTAGTGTTGGGGCACTCATGCAGTTTAATGTTCCATTTTCTCAACCACTTGCTATTTTGATTCATTCAAGTCTTATTTCTATGGTTTAGCTCCTCCCCAACAACCATTTTGGGCTAGCGATGCATATCAATGTTCTCAACTTTTTTTAAGTAACTTATTAACCAAATCATTGCAGATGCCTCCAATGGGAACATACCAGTTTCAGCCAAAAGAATCACTTATGGAACCGAATATTTGACTTTGATGCTAGTAGTGATAAAATGCTTTTGAATTCTTTCAACTTTCCTCCACTAGCGGTTTGACATGCTACCCCCCAAACCTCACAACCATAGAGGACAACTAGCACTACCAACAAACCAAAAGGGGTTTTCTTGGTTTTCCAATCCCATAACTTTGATTTCCTACATCTATTATGCAGTAATAAGATGCCTTCTAGCCACCCTCAATCCTTTTTTCTCTACAAGTCTCCCAACTAAGCCTATTATGAAAATTAATACCCAAATACTTGTATTCTTCCACCACCTCTAAAGAGCTGCCCTCAAAAATGAAATTAAAATTCTACTTCTTCCTTTTCAAAGAGAAAATCATGATTTTGGTTTTGCTGGTGTTAACTTGCATCCCAACCTCTTGGCAAAAAATCTCAAGAGCCTTTACATAATCTCTCAAACCAAGTGCAAATTTTGCAATTAAGATAAGATCATCTGCTTATAAAAGTAACTTCACCACATACCTAGCTAGATGAATACCCTCTCCATTAGTTTTGTTTAACGAACTTCAAGCTTATCAATATATATAAGACAAATAGAGTGGGAGACAAGGGAAAACCTTGCTTGACCCCAATTCCACTACCCAAACATTCATACATACCATCTTTTGTTCTAATTTCAGCTCTAACTTTCTCATAGAGTTTATGAACTACTGTTGTAACTGTTCTAATTTATAAAGGAAATTAAATTTTTTTTAATATAATAAAGTGTATAATTAATATGAGTGAGTAAATTTTGTCTTATGGAATATTGGAAAAAGAAAAGAGCATCTACATTTGCATAGTAGAAAATATCAATAATGTTTATATTATTGAGAGTTCATTTTCAATGTATTACAATATTGTTTTTATAAAGCCTCTCCATCGTAACTTTGTGAACAACCAACATATGAGAATATGTCACTAATTATTTAATAATAAAAAATAAATAAGTCACTAAGGTGAATTTATTGAAGAAAACCTTAATATTCTAACATGGACCACTTATTTGATCTTGTTGATTCTACATTTTTTTTCTTTAATTAACAACATTATTTGTTGCTCATTGATCATCAATGACCGGCTCATTTAAAAATATCTTAAGGGGGTTACTTGATTGCTAGTGTATGTTATTTATGATCAACCTTCTAAAAAAAACAATGTAATGGTTATATTAAAGATAAAAAAAATAACAAACAATCTTACAAATGTATTAGATGATGATTTTGAAGTAAATGTTTCTCCTTCTACTGCACCGATTAAAGTGTTAGCTCCTCTAATAAATGATCCCTGACTGTTCTAAGAAGTTAAATTATTCTAAAATGATCATTCGATGAATTAAAATCCAAATGAAAATATTTTTTCTTAATCGATAATTTATTACTAAAGAAAAATCATGTAACAATATGAGTTCACAAGGCCCAACTATGGGCAACCAAATCAATAAGATAAGAAGTTAGCTACAGAATATTAATAGATTATATCCCATCATATATAACCTCAAAAAGGGGGCCATCCTGAGTTTGAGAAATAGTATTCAACTAATTTTATTACAACTTGAACACTAAAATTATCAATTTGAAAAGCACTTAGAGGTCCAGTGAGATAGCATAAAATGTTGTCATTCTCCCTAACCACCTCTAGGTCAACACCATTATAACATGTATCTTTCTTTTTGAGACCCATATCTTTTTAAGTTGACCTACTTTGTGAACATGTAGAGGCCTTAATTTATTTGACCTACTTGTCATTAATTATAGGATAGTAGTGCCCCTCATCCTTTATGATGATTAGTAAAGACAAGAATAGCATCTTTCCAAATAAATTTCAAATTGGTTTATGATTGAAACCCTCCAACTTGGACTTCTTACAAAAGTAGGAAGTATTGAGAATGTTCCTCTTATTGAAAAAAAAATTGATAATGCATTTTTTATTAGGGGATTCAAGGCCTCGAAATTCCAATTAATGCAATTTAAGTTTTTCATGATTACTTAAAGAAATAGAGGGTTTCTATTCTTGTATAATCTATCAGAATATTTTGAGATTTTCTCTTCTTTTTCTTTTCTCCTATTGTTTTGGCAACTATATTCTCTACTTTTTTTTTCTTCTCCTCTCTTTTATCCTTGTGTTTATCGACATCCATTCCTTTACCTATCTTATTGATAAATAAGGGTTTGTGTCAATTTAAAATTGTGGTCTCACTATCCTCCTCTAGTAAATCATTTTTGGATGGTCATTGTTCCCCCCTCTTCCACTATTGAGAGAGAGTTGGGGTACGTGCAGGATCATGATGGGCCAAAAAGTGGCAATGTGAAAAAAATTACATTTTTCATTGACCCAAAAATGTGAAAATCCCAAGTTGACTATTTTTTGGCTTGGGTGTCAGTACATTGCTTCAAAGAAAATCCAAAACCAAGATTTACATATATCCAATCCAAATTGGATATCCGATCCAAATCAAATATCCGATTTTAGGTGCCTATAAATACATAGTTGCGGGCATTGAAAACTCATTTCACTCATTTTGGTAGGCTGTGGGTGCACAGTGAGAACGAGCTAAATATCAAATATCTGATTTTTAACAGATATTCGATTTGAGAGGTAAGATTTTGGATTTTTTTTTGTTTTAATCAAATTTTCAATTAGATTTGTAAAATTTTATGTAGTTTTTAATAGGATTTTTTTTTAAAGTAGGGTTTTTGATTGATTTTTATTAAAAACTAGAGTTTACAATGGATTTTTGTTAAAAATTAATGTTTTTTATGGATTTTGATTAAAAAATAGTGTTGTTTATCTATTTTAATTAAAAACTAGAGTTTGTTATAGATTTTTATTAAAAAGTAGGGTTTTTTTATTTATTAAAAATAGGGTATTTTTACAATAATTTCATTTATATTGTGTAATTTCAATTAGATTAATTAGTTTTTAACTTTAATTAGGCATTATGGTTGCTGAGAATGAAAATGCACAAATTCCAAATGAGCCACTAGCTAAAAATGAAAATGCACAAATGCCAAACACTCCACCACCTCCGCAGCCATCAATTGAAGACTTAATTGGTGATAATTTTCAACATTTGACTAGAATTTCTAATGTTTATACGAGAATCACTCAATTAGCCAAGATTTCAAACACATTGAAGGAAATAATTAAAAATATAGAAATCCTCTCCACCCAACATAATTCCTTTCATTGATGGTGAGAAGACATGAGAGAATATTATGCATGTTGATTGTCTTATGATGATGTGAAATACCTTAGAATAACCAAAGCCCAAATAGCCCCTTTATTTGTTAACCCCCGCACTAGTTTTCCAATTGATGTTAATAAACCAAAACTTTCTATAAAATGGTGCACGCATAGGGACATTGTAGATAACTTTTTGGATCATTGGTGTATGGTTTTTGATAAACCATTGAACAAAAATTTTGATATATCATTTTACTTTATTAAAAAATTATATGTTGAGTTTGTTTTAGGGCATCATGTCAATTACTTTGACATTAAACCCTTCCAGGGCGTCGGTGGAGGTATGCCCCAAGATAGACCAGAGGTAGTTAGAGTAGTCTCACACCCATATTTCCCCCCTCCTCCCCTTCCTTTGCCACCTCTAGTATATCATCCAGATATTATGCAAGATGCAACCACACAAACTATCCAGGCTATTCACACTTTGAGTGGTCTTTTTATTTTGGATGCTTGTACAATAGCTCATCCACATTTTGGTGATGTTGGCGATGGTTTGAGTGTTATTGCATCATCCTCCTCAGGTCCACATATTTGTTTGCCACATACTTGCTCTATGTGCCACCAGATATGCTTGGGTCCTCTTGTATAGCCCACTGAGCATCCCTTGGACACTTTGGATTATGACATCCATGATGTGGACATTATAGATTAGATGCAGGGGAGTGGAGTGCACCCTACAGAGTCCTCTCCTGCTAGAGAGCGGGACATTGGAATAGTGACACAAGTAAGATTTTAGTTGTAAATTCATAACTTGTATTTGTTTTTAAATGAATATTAATAAGAGATAGTCTAAAGTACTAATATTTATTTACATAGTCTATTTAACAGTTGATGTTTGAGGAGGAGCTCGCATAGGTGACTGATAACACCCTTAGGGCCATTTCATTTGGTTTCAGCACGCACACAGTATATATTTTCAAACTCACTCATTTACATTTTTTTACTCTATACTTGCTTATCATTTGAATTTTCATTAATGAAATTGTATAATAACATATATGTTTATCTTATTTTCCTCTTGTAGGAAACACCTAGTGTGAGCAAGGTGTTGCACTTTCCATAATATGGAGGCGCAATGTTAGATAAGGGAAAGGTAATTGAACTCAAATTAGATTGAATTAATATTTTTAAGATCATTTATTGATTATACATACATCGACATAGATTGGTAGTTTCATATGTACTTTTCATTTTTATGTACAAGTATTTATGAGCTATACAATGTGCTTGACAAGTGTCACAATGCCTGAAGGAGTATGTATTGGAACACCTCAAGGAGGAGGTGTCAAAACACCTAAAGGAGATAAAGAAAAAGATTATCCTAAAGAGGTATGTGTTTATTTTATTTTGTGTTTGGTAAATATGTTCCTATTACCAACAATTGTATGCTAACTTGGATCAATTTTATGTTTTTGTTCACAACTACAAATTGACATTACAAAAGTTGGTTTGGTTGGTTCTTGGAGAGGGGCATATTCTAGGACTCCCAACCCTTTGAAGAGACGTATATTTCAGGTAATGAAGATTTCAATTTTAGAGTTCAATTATAATTTAGTGTATATTTATTTTGATGTTAATTATTTGATTTTAAATTATATAGTATAACTCTTCTCAATTGTGGTTTGAATTTTTCTTGTGCAGCTACCTTTAGAGCCAAAGAGTGCTTCAAAGAGGCTCCATTTTGATGATCCACCAGTAGTTTGAGTTGATGTTGATGCCATTTTTTATATGGACATACACTTGATTATTGGATAATTTGATATATAGAAGTTGACAATCAAAATTTAATTTCTTCCTCATGTGCATGATTAAACTCTTTGAAAATTTAATCAAGTGAGCAATGGTTAAATATCAATGTATAATAGCATAAAAAAGAATGGTTATAATATGTAGTTTATATTCATATCGCTGATTACATTGCATTGCACATTTTTCAAACTCAAAGAATTACTTCACATTGCATAACTAACAACTAGATCCTGGTAGATAAAAAAAATTCAATTACAATATAGTTTTTACAAAGTCAACGTAAGAAATTATGCAGTTACTTCACATTACATAACTAATAACTAGGAGTAGTTTTTGATTCCATTTGCTTGTCATGGAATTCTATGAGACCACATTTCTTTGAGGCATTTTTTCAAATAGTTCATTTCCTTGTCTATGCTACCAGATTTTTCATACATGTGTACCAAATCTTTTTATCAAACAGTTCATTGTCTTGTTGCTATGGCTAAAAGCCTAAAAAAAGTGCTTTCAAACAAGCTATGGATTGATGTAGAGTGGGGGTGGAAACCATTCAATCTTCCAAACCAATGAGTATCAATCAAAATTTCAAAACAAATTCAGATGATCTACTCAAAACTCCAAACCTTACTATGCTTTCCCTTATAGTACTAGCAACTCGGTTTAAGGGATTCTTCAACATGAGTTTCCAAGACACCACACAAAAAAATTAGTGAATCAGACACTCTTTTCAAAGTTACACAACATATGTGAAAACTACCCTTGGCTCCTTTGGACCAAATTTGAGAACCAATAGCATACCCCTATCCTAGGCTAGTGAATTAGCCCTCTTTTACAAAGTGAGTTCCCTTTAAACACTTGATCTTCACAAGAACACCCCAAAAAGTCTTGAGTTATGTCATAAAATAGAAAATTCTAAGATTATTCTGCACCTACGGGTCCTTTAGTAGGTTGTCCCATGAAACCCTTTGTTTACCATGCAAATGCATAGGGTTTATTGAAAGTCCCATTTGCACAACTCCCCTAACCATTCCGCCAACTTAGACACATCTATTATGACCCCAATATGCTCAAACATTAGATATCCCCCCACTCTCATTGATTTTAACAAACCCTAGGCTAAAAGCTCCATTTTCATGATATTTAACCAATGATTTGCTTAGGACAACTCCAAGACTCACAAATCATTTCCCATTCCTTAAATGGATCTGCACACATTCAATCATATTGTACATAGCCTCTCCACCAAGCCACATGAAAGGTACAATAGGTAGAGGGCTTCAATAATTCATAATTTACTCAAAATGCAATATCTGGGTTTACTACCCGCCTTAAGAAAACTTGGCACAAAACTCACAAAAAATGAAAAGAAAGCACTCAAACCAACTTTAAAGCAGTCTCAATCCTACTTCCCCCTCATTACACATGCTATGTAGCGATTTACTTGCTGTGTAGGGGGCGAACAATGGAGAAAACACAATTTTTTTTTGTAGAAACCACAGTTTTTTCAAGGTAACTCAATATGATCTTATGGATTCTTCAAAAAATTACATTCATCAATCCCCAAAATGAGTTCCTCAAACATTTTTTAAGACACTCCCCCACACACAAAACAACTGGCCAACTCCGAATAACTAACTTACAAACTAAGTTATTGGGGTCCAGTTCGGGTAAATTTTTTTTTTTGGGGGTTCAGTTCATTTTGGGTTCGTTAGTACCAAAAACATGTAAATATATAAATATATATATATATATATATATATATATCTATATATGTAGCCTAGAAGCATGAATTGGGATTAGAATATCACATAACATCATATAAACAACAAAACAACCATAAACTTGAATGTCATTTAAAACATGCATAATAAATATTCATCGTTGAAACTTGAATTGTGGTAGCTTGATATACAAAGTCTATTGATGTCAAGGTTCAATTTGTATGATTTTGAAAAAAGAAGCCAACTGAGTAGAGTTATTAGCATTCTTCATAAATCACAAGAATTTGTTTAGTACACTAGCCATTTTGATGTCTTCTTGTAGTCTCAAACATTATTTTGTATCATTGTTACATTGGTCTTGAGAGTGGTAGCTTAATATAGCTCCACAATACAAAATTCAATTTACTTGTGTAGTGTAATAGTGACATACATAGATTTCTCTTTGAAAGAACCAAAGGGTGACTACACAATTGAAGTGTATAAACACATATATTTTTGTAATATCACAAATACTTTTTGAATCTTCCATGCATTGATAATCTAAAAGGAAAGGTCTTTTGCCTAATTTGTATGCGGCCATGCTTTTGACATTGTCAAAAAGATCAAAACTTCCCTAATGATGCAAAGGAATGGCCAAGTAGTTCATACTCTCCACATGAGAGAAGAGAAATCTTGGAGAGTACATCAAGTTAGTGAGAATAAAAGTGTAATGTGTTTTAGTTTGTAGTACTCCTTTGTTTCTCTATAGATGTGTGATAAATTCTTAGTTCAATGATGTAGAACAATTTTTGAAAAAAGAAAGTTGTGTCACAGCCCGCTTTCACAAAAATGAATAAACTTAATTCAAACCAAGTTTGTGAGGAAGTTAACTCTGCTTCCCACTATTTTCCAAAAAGAAAGCAACAAGCTATGGTCTCATGGATTTTTTTCACATGAAAATCAGTGTTGGAGTTCAGTTGGCGGCTGAAAACTACTTGTAAGGGCATAAATAAATCATGTTCTACAACTCGTATGACCAAACCGACTGTTCTATCACATTCAGGTGGTTACATTTAGGTTAGGTATGATTCCCTTCCGCACCCAAATAGGCTGAAGCAGTTTGAGCTACATTCAATCGATGAAATCCCTTAAGAGTCCAAAGTGCAAAAGGGCAGCAATCTTTGACAGACTGTTTCTTAGAAACCATGATTCCTACAAAAATTTTGTTTGAGGCTAGGAGATCGTGTTGTTCCCCTTCATAATAACCTCTCTCAGTTTTTACTATCTCATAGGTTTTTTCCTGTGTTGAAAAGTTTTCAATTAAGGGAAAAGTTGTCAGATGCAAGCAATGTAAAGTTGCAAAGTGGTGCAACTTTAATTCTGCAACTCGTACGACCAAACGAACTGTTCCAACACGTCCTGATGGGTACATTTACACTAGGGATGGTTCTCTTTTGCACCCAAATACGCTGAATCAATCCGAGCTACATTTGACCAATGATTTCCCTTAAGAATCCAAAGTGCTAAAAAGCAAAAATCTTTGAAGGGATATTTCTCGGAAACTGTGATGCCTACAAATTTTTTGTTTGAGGCTATGAGATCATGTTGGTGTAATCTACAATAAAATATTTCATTTTTGGCTATCTTGGAGGTGTTTTCCCATGGTGGCAAGTTTTCAATTGAGGGAAAAGTTGTCAGATGCAAGCAGTGTAAAGTTGCAAAGTGGTGCAACTTTCATTTTGCAACTCATACGACCAAATGGATTGTTCCAACACATCTAGATCAATACATTTACACTAGGTATGGTTATCTTTTGCACCCAAATACACCGAATCACTTCGAGTTACATTTGACCAGTGATTTCCCTTAAGAGTCCAAAGTGCTAAAAGATAGCAATCTTTGAAGGGATATTTCTTAGAAATCATGATATTTATAGACTCTTTTTCTGAGGCTATTGGATCATGTTGAGCCCATCTACAATAACCTCTCTCAATTTTTGCTATCTTGGAGGCATTTTCCTGTGGTGGCAAGTTTTCAATTCAAGCAAAAGTCAGATGCAAGCAGTGTAAAGTTGCAAAGTCGTGCAACTTTAATTTTGCAACTTGTACAACAAAACAGACTATTCCAACACATCTGGATGGGTACATTTATGCTAGTGATGGTCCTCCTTTTCACTCAAATACGTCGAATCACTCTGAGCTACATTGGACTGGCGATTTCCCTTAAGAGTCCAAAGTGCTAAAAGGCCATACCATCTATTGTGTGGTCTGTAGCTAGATGGTATGGCCATACTAGATGTTACTATTACTGTATAAGGTAACTATGTGGGTTTAAAGAGCTGGAAAGGTCTGTAGTTGAGTTGGTGAGTTGCCATGCATGGCAAAAATGAGTGAAATTAAATGAAAAATGGTGGTTACAACTCGCTAATGTCAATGAAACATGGGGGAAACAAGATTTAAGGTTGGATAAAGCTTGTGCAGGTTTTAATCAATGTGTTTGATGAGTTTATAGGGTGTGGAAAGGTTGGAATATTTATTTCCTTAAAAACCTCATGAAAGTTGCTAAAAATGAGGGTTTGTTGAAATAGAGCTTTAGCAAGTGTATCTCACCAAAAATATGTGTTTTGGTAGTTTGGTATGTTGTTTAATGTTTCCCCATTGAAATTTCAAGTTTGGGAAGTGTTTAAATATGAGTCGCTTTATAAAATGGGCCTATTTTGGTGAAGTTGCACCCAAGTTTGGGTTCAAATTGGAGTTTGAATCATCTTTAATTGTATTTGTGTTGTTTAAAGCCACCTACCTCTTGCATCAAAAAATGCTTACCCAATCAACCTGAACATCATGCACACCCAAATACCTTGTTTCCACTTTGCTAGATCAAATACTCAATTATGTTGGAAATGACCTTCACATGACCTTTTTACATTTTTTTTTGGAAAAAGTGGCAAGCCACTGTAATTTATTATATACAAATAGTGTTGGAGTTAAAATGACACTGAGAGGGGGGTGAATCAGTGTCTTAACAAATTTGACCAATTTTCACATATTCACAAACATAGCTTAGATTTGATCTCAATATTACTCTGATTAATGCATTCATGAGTTGAATGTAATCATTCATAAACAGAATTGAGAAAAGTAATAATCCCAATAGTGAACTGAAACAACAATAACAAAGAAAAATAGTGAGCACACAGAAGAACAAAGAGACACAAAATTTTGCTGAGTGGAAAACCCTCTTGGGGTAGAAAAACCACTCCTAAACTACCTTATTGGCTTAATCTTCAAAAACCACTTTTAACAAAGCCTTATAGGCTAATTTTTTAGCACCAACCCCTCATTTAGAGATATCTATCTCAAGGAGCACCAACCCCTCAAATTATATTTCTGAACAATAATAATATTAGAGGATCTCTCTATTTTCTATTAAGCTCAAGAGACTCAACTCTCTTATCTACCTAATACTCTAAGAATCCAACTCTTGTACTATATATTTTTCCAATACATCTCTTGATACGGCCAAAATAACTATCTCTCAAAATTAGAGACCAGCAACACCTTCACTATTTTCAACATTGGTTTTTATATACATTTCAAGTATGTCTATTATCAAGAAATCTTCAAAAGGCATTTTTCACAAAATTTTGAAACTCTCTTGCTATTTTTAGAATCTGAAGCTGGATAATGATGATCTATAGATGATGGAAAAAAAATTAGAGTAATGCATATCCAAAGAACTTTAATTTTTGCGCTAAGTCAGGAGATTTCAAATTGTAACATAAATATTTTCATCAAAGCCATGAATTCCCACAAACAAAAAATCATAACATCTAAAAATCTTAGAGAATATTTTCTAGAGATTCGATGACAACCAAAGATGTCGACATGCAACTATACTTAGAAAAATCCATGTTGGCCATATTGTATGAGTCTTCGTTAATCATTCACTAAGACAACAGTCGCCACGTGATCTTTGTGATTTGCTAAGACCTTATGTGAGCTGCATTTCTTTTTCCTTCATTGCTTTTGCCATGACCCAGTGAAGTCAGCAAGTCCTCTCATAGACCACATCAAGTTTCACTGAAATCCCTTTTGTTTCTTATGTGTCGTTGTGACATTCAAAGTCAGGAAGACACTATATAGAATGCCCCATGTTTCACTGAAAGTCCACATAATACATTTTGGTCACCGTGACATAAGTTTTTCTTGCCTATGAGACCATCTATCCCAAGCGGGTTGCTATAGCATACCGACATCGGGGAGACCTCCCATAGATTATATTTTCATACCGAAACAACCCAAACACCTTAGATCACCAAGAGAATTCAATTCTCATATCGACAAAGACCCTTTTGTTTTCCATTCACTATCGTTGTAGCCTTTTGATATCGGAGAGAGATCTTGTACACATGTCTTTGTTTTTCTAAGAGCCATGTACCATTCTTCTAGTCGTTGAGACAAAATAGTTCTCTCACCGAGAAGTATCCTTCATTCTCAGGTGAGTCACCGTAACAAATTGTTATCGAGAAGACTTTATGTAGATTTTGTTAAGTTTCACTGAGAGACCACGTGATCATTCCTGTTCGCTGAGACAATTCAATACCTATGCCGAAGGCATCTTTATCACTGTCTGTCATCCCTCTATTTGTTGTTGTGACATATCGATATCGGGGAGACGTTTTGTAGACTACAATATGTTTCACCGAAAGGCTTTATCCATTATGAGTCTCTGTGACAAAACCAATCTCTCGCCGAAAGCCCCTCATAAAACTTACTCGAAAAGACCTTACAGGCTCGCTATGAAAACACTCCAATATCGCATAGTCCAGCCGAAGTAACCCTTTGCACAAGTTGATGAGACAATATGGAGTCATTATAACATTTCACCGAAGTAGTAACCTTATGCCGATAAGACATTCAGTGCATCAGTTAGTGAGACAAGCAATATTTGGTGAGACTATATACTAAAACCATTATGTTTGGCCAAAGCGAAACCCAAAATGTGATGTCGGCGAGAAAAAATCACTTTGCCAAGACTTATTCCGACACCGCTCAGCTCTATTGATGAACCTCCATATGCACTGGTCGGGGTGACATTTCAAGTTCGATGAGACACAACCCCAATAACAAAACTCTTGCCAAAAAGTTCATCCTCGGTCACTAAAACCACGTGAATGTCTCGCCAATAGACGTCCTCATGCATATGGTTGGTGAGACATAACAATTTTGTTGTGACCACATACCGACGGTGTAACTCTTGTCGAATGGATCTTTCTTGTGTCAATCACCAAGACAAAGCGCTCAATGAAACAACATGCTGATAAGGATTTCTTACACTGATAAACCACCTCATGTATTAGTCGGTGAGACCCGACTCATTCAGTAAGACCTCTCAGCGATGAACACAACTCATGCCTATAGACCTTTCTACTGTCACCAAGACCATGTGAAAGTCATGTCGAAAGTTGCCTGTATGTAAAATTAAATCGTTAAGAGATTAGAAATGTCTTGCCGATAGGCAACACAGACATTTCAAAAATGGATCAGGGAGACCCTGCCATTCTCACACCAATATGTTCTTTTTATGTCACTAGAGACTGCACGATGCTCAAATTGATCAGTACCATAAGATATTAAAATTTTGAATGTAAACTATCCATAGAATGCCAAGACCAGTAAACCATATAGATAAAAACATGAGAAACCAATCTAAAACTGTCAACAAGTAAAATCAACTGAAAGGCATTTTGTCATCAAGGACAAATCATATGATCACAACTGAGAACCAACAAAATCCCCCTTTTTCCTTGATGGAAAAACACAAATGACTCTCCCCCTTTTTTCCTCAATGACAAAGGATAGAAGAGGAGAATGTGCAATGCTAGGAAACACAACTAAGAAGCCAACCAAATACCATAAGAACATGCTGCAAATAGAGCAATAGTGTAGCAGACATATTTTCAGGGTAGTAGTAAGATTGTAACATGTTGATATCATATCAAAAATAACAATATCTTATTTTCAAGAATCTCAGTCCATATCATCATTGCCAAAGCAAAGGTACCAAAAATATTATAATGTAACAAATCGAATTGATACCTAAAGATTGAAGATCTGTTACTTGAACATACTACCTTCTTTGTCATGTTCGATCAAGGTGCATTCAAGATCACCTACTCCACATTCAATTTGATTAACTTCAATCTAGCAATACCAGAATTTGAGCACAAAAAACCAACCTCTTCTTAGCACAAGTAACCTCAGTCACTGTCCATGACAATACATATCAAGGACCAATGATACTAGTTATTCTTCTTCAAACGACACACATCATTTTACTCTTTTCATACACAAAATATAACTTGAAAGCATGTATACTACATAATTCATCATCAATCTATTCTTGTACACCCATCCTCAGTCCATATGAGAATTTCTGTTACCACACCAAGAAAAATGAAAAATGCCAAAGATAATTAATATCAGCCCTCACACAACACCAAATAATATCATCATAGAAATAACTCATAACATCAAACATGTTTTTCAATCACTGTTCTCCAAAGATGAATACATCGACATTACATTAGAACAAAGGCTTTCCCATTTTTACTATATTGAGGAGCTCATCAATATGACTCCACACCGCTCAAAGATGTCATAAGGACATACCATTATTTCCAAAACCCAAGCATCCAAAAAGTCCATTTGAAAACAAAGTGCACTGTCATTTCAAAAACTTCTAAAAACTGTCAACCACTAGACCAAGAAAAAACATTCCTTAACATCTTATACCATCAAAAGCAAATGCAAGATGTCATACCTCATTCTAGACTCCATAGGGGTAAAATATATTACAATAATAGACTCCCCCTAAGTCTTTGCTTCTTCTTAAGACCTGGAAGGCAACTCTTGTGCAAGGAGTGCAAAAGGAGTTTTCTTAGAAGCATCTTTATTGCTCTTCTTGTCATCTTGATTGCTCTTTCTTCTCCACTCTAATGAAGACTTTTTCACTTGCTTGCTTAAATTACCTATTTTTCTATTGAATCTGGATTGTTGTACTTTATGTCCAATGTTATTACATCTGAAACAAATGACTTTGAGATTGTTCTGAGAAATAGAAGACTTCCTACAGACTTTCCCAGCATTGTTCCCTACATTATTATCACTTGTATTTATTCTACAGTCTCTTCTCAAGTGACCAAAATTGTTACAGCTATAACGCACCACATCCTTATTTCTAGGGACATTAGAATGATTCTTATTTGAACATCTTATGCAATCAATTGCCTTATGACCATAGTCATTACAAACATAACAATATCCTTGGAAAGAATGATTATACCTGAATGAATGATCATGCCAAGGATGTGAAGATCTAAAGACATTTTTCCTTTCTCTATGAATACCTTTAGATTGTCTTCTAGTGTCAATGTTATCCTTTGATGCAGCAATACTGTAACCAAGATCAACCTTCATTCTTGGTGTTTGCTTGGCTGTAAAATTCTTTCCATCTGAAGTAGTAAACACTGTTTCATGTTTAGATTTGTCTGCAGAGCTTTGCCCAACCTCATATCCCACTCCTGTAGGATCTTTAGAATGTTTTTGCCTGCCCAACATCTCATTCAATATATTAGTACTATGATCAAATTTCTGAATTTTACCAAATTAAGCCTTGACAATTTCAAACTCTTTTCTTAAAGCAACTACCTCTTCTTCAAGTCTTAGAAAAACAATCTTTTTAATCTCCAAATCAGAACTCACAACATCTGCAATCCTCCTATATTCTTCAATTTCAATTTTTTGACTTATAATCATATTGTCCTTAAGAGTTAGTTCTTTTAACAAGGAATCATTATCTAAACATTTCTTTAAAGAATCAATCTCATTTTCTAGTTTATTACACAATTCATCCTTGTCTTTTAACTTGACTTCCAAACTCTCTTCTTGTTGAAGTTGTCTTGTTAAAAATTGGTTTTCTTTTCTAAGCTTCTTAATAGTATCTAAGGCACATAGGATTTCACCTTCCAAATCAACCTCACTTTCTAGTTCATCATAATCCTATTTTGAGTTAACTTCATCCAAAGATTGATCTACTTTTACACAAGTTTCTTGATCATTTAAATATTCATTAATGATCTCCTTGTACTTCCTTTCAAAACTATGAAGGTTCAAACCTTCTTCACTCTTAGATGTTTCATAACTTATTTCAGTATCCAAAGATATCTCCTCTTGTAACTCACTATTCTGATTCATTTTAGTCAACTTGTCCCAAACTTCCTTAGCACTGCTCAAATGAATGACTTTTGTAATGAGTTTCTTTGGAAAGTTATTAAAAATAGCATTTATAGCTCTAGTATTGAATTCAAGAGCTTTCATCTCCTCAAGAGTGGAAGGAGATGTTGCAGATGTAGTACAACCCTTTTCTATTGCTGCCCACACTTCAGATCCTATAGAAAGTAAGTATGTCTCCATCCTATATTTCCATATAATAAAGTTTGTTTCTTTGAACTGAGGAGTTCCAGATCTAGGATACTCTACCATTTCAAAGCTACTATTTATGAGTTCTTCCTCATTATTCCTTATACTAAATTCAGGTTGAACATGATGAATTGCATTTTACTAAGAACATCTTTTTCCCTTATTCCTTCTGTTCTTTCCCATATTAACAAAAGTACTCCAAGAAACCAGGAACAATCCTAGTTGGTTTAGACCTATCAGAGGACCCTAGGCTCTAATACCAATTGTTGGAGTTAAAATGACACTGAGAGGGGGGGTGAATCAATGTCTTAATAGATTTGACCAATTTTCACATATTCAAAAACATAGCTTTGATTTGATCTCAATATTACTCTGATTAATGCATTCATGAGTTGAATGTAATCATTCATAAACATAATTGAGAAAAGTAATAATCCCAATAGTGAACTGAAACAACAATAACAAAGAAAAATAGTGAGCACACAGAAGAACAAAGAGACACAAAATTTTGCCGAGTGGAAAACGCTCCTGGGTTAGAAAAACCACTCCTAAAATGCCTTACTGGCTTAATCTTCAAAAACCACTTTTAACAAAGCCTTATAGGATAATTTTTCAGCACCAACTTAAGGAGCACCAACCCCTCATTTAGAGATATCTATCTCAAGGAGCACCAACCCCTCAAATTATATTTCTAAACAATAACAATATTAGAGGATCTCTTTGTTTTCTATTAAGCTCAAGAGACTCAACTCTCTTATCTACCTAATACTCTAAGAATCCAACTCTTGTATTACATAGTTTTCCAATACATCTCTTGATACAACCAAAATAACTATCTCTCATAATTACAGACTAGCAGCACCTTCACTATTTTCAACATTGGTTTTTATATACATTTCAAGTATGTTTGTTATCAAGAAATCTTCAAAAGGCATTTTTCACAAGATTCTAAAACTCTCTTGCTATTTTTAGAATCTGAAGCTGGATAATGATGATCTATAGATGATGGAAAAAAATCAGAGTAATGCATATCTAGAGAGCTTAATTTATGTGCTAAGTCAGGAGATTTCAAATTGTAGCAAAAAGATTTTCATCAAAGCCATGACTTCCCACAAACAGAAAATCATAATGTCTAAAAATCTCAGAGAATATTTTCCAAAGATTTGATGCCAACCAAAGATGTCAGCATGCAACTATACTTAGAAAAATCCATGTCAGCCACAGTGTATGAGTCTTCATTAATCATTCACCGAGACAACAATTGCCACGTGATCTTCATGATTCGCTAAGACCTTATGTGAGTTGTGTTTCTTTTTACTTAATTGCTTTTGCCGTGACCCAGTGAAGTCGACAAGTCCTCTTGCAGACCACATCAAGTTTCACCGAAAGCCCTTTTGTTTCTTATGTGTCACAATGACATTTAGAGTTGGGAAGACGCTATATAGAATGTCCCATGTTTCACCGAAAGTCCACATAATACATTTTGGTCGCCGTGACATAAGTTTTTCTTATCGATGAGACCATCTATCCCAAGCGGGTTGCTATAGCATACCAACATTAGGGAGACCTCCTGTAGATTATATTGTCATACTGAAACAACCCGAACACCTTAGATCACCAAGAGAATTCAATTCTCATACCGACAGACACCCTTTTGTTTTCCATTCACTATCGTAGTAGCCTTTTGATATCGGAGAGACATCTTGTAGACATGTCTTTGTTTTGCTAAGAGCCATGTACCATTCTTCTCCTCATTGAGACAAAATAGTTCTCTCACCAAGATGTATCCTTCATTCTCATGTGAGTCACCATATCAAATTGCTATTAGGAAGACCTTATGTATATTTCATTAAGTTTCACCGAAAGACCACGTGATCATTCCTGTTCACCAAGACAATTCAATACCTATGCCGAAGGCATCTTTATCGCCATTTGTCATCCCTCTGTTTGTTACTGTGACATATCGATATTGGGGAGACATTTTGTAGACTACAATATGTTTCAGTGAAAGGCTTTATCCATTATGAGTCACTGTGGAAAACCCAATCTCTTGCTGAAAACCCCTCATAAGACTTAGTCAGCAAGACCTTACGAGCTCGCTATGACAACACTCTAATATTGCATAGTCCAGCTGAAGTAACCCTTTGCACAAGTCAATGAGACACTATGGAGTCATTATAACATTTCACCAAAGCAGTAACCTTATGTCGATAAGACATTCAGTGCATCGGTCAGTGAGACTATATACCGAAATCATTATGTTTGGCTGAAGCGAAACCCCAAATGTGATGTCGGCGAGACAAAACCACTTTCCCGAGACTTATTCTGATACAACCCAACTCTGTCGATGAGCATCCATATGCACTAGTTAGGGTGACATTTCAAGTTTGATGAGACACAACCCCGATAACAAAACTCCTGCTAAAATGTTCATCCTCAGTCGCCGAAACCACGTGAATGTCTTATCGATAGACGTCCTCATGCATATGGTCAGTGAGACATAACAATTTCGCTGTGACCACATACCGAAAGTGTAACTCTTTCCGAATTGATCTTTCTTGTGCCGGTCACCAAGACACAAAGCGCTCAATGAAACAACATTTCGATAGGGATTTCTTACACCGATGAACCACCTCATGTATTAGTTGGTGAGACCCGAATCATTCAGTAAGACCTCTCAGTGGTGAACACAACTCATGCGGATAGACCTTTCCACTGTTGCCAAGACCATGTGAAAGTCATGCCGAAAGCTACCTGTATGTAAAATCAAATCGTTATGACATTAGAAATGTCTTGCCGATAGGAAACACAAACATTTCAAAAATGGATCTGGGAGACCCTGCCATTCTCATGCCGATATGTTCTTTTTCTATCATAAGAGACTGCATGAAGCTCAAACTGATCAATACCATAATATATTAAAATTACGAATGTAAACTATACACAGAATGCCAAGACAAGTAAACCATATAGACAAAATTGTACCAAGATAAAACATGAGAAACCAATCTGAAATTGTCAACAAGTAGAATCGACCGGAAGGCATTTTGTCATCAAGGACAAAACCATATGATCACAACTGAGAACCAACAAATAGGAGATATTAAAAAACCTGGTTCAAACAAGCATACCAATAAGAAAGAACCAGGAAGAAAACCTTCGGTTGTAGCTTGATTAAGTACAAAACATTATTAGAGAATTGTCCCAATAATAGTAACAAGGCATACACTTGTATGACTAATTCAATCTATGAGTTTCCAAAATACATACCCCTTTACATTTTAAACATACCCTTTACACAATGCCAAAAATTTGACCCATGTTTCAAAAAAATTACTGTATATAGATTATGCCCATACACAGTTATGACCTTTTTACATTGTTTCACATTTGAAAGTTCAAATTTTACAAAATTTTCCTATTGGAGGCATTTAGGGCACAGTCTTCTACAATAGTAGTATGTTCATGTTCTACAGTGACAAGCACCTGTACAAAAAATCAAGGTAGTAGTTAAACTACATACAATAGAAAAGATGCTTAGAATAAAAGACGCTTAGAATAATGAATCTATATTATTGTAATTTGTTGCATACCTCTCTGAAAGGATTAGAGTTGGCTATTGTTGGAGTAGGTCCATGATCAATCGTGCTTGGAATATCGCAAAAGTTGTCAAATGAGATATCTATATTGTCACAATAGAAAATATTCTTAGACTAACAAATCTATATTAATCTAAACAACCTGAATGATGATGAATTAGTAATGCAAACTATAAAAGATGCTTAGAATAACATATCTATATTATTCTAAATGACCTAATTGATGATGAGATGGTAATGAAAACTCTAAAAGATGCTTAGAATAACCAATCTATATTATTGTAATTTTTTGCATACCTCTCTGAAAGGATTGGAGTTGGCTATTGTTGTAGTAGGTCCATGATCAATCATGCCAGGAATATCGCAAAATTTTTCAAATGAGAAATCTATATTGTCACAATAGAAAAGATGCTTAGACTAACAAATATATATTAATCTAAACAACCTAAATGATGATGAATTGGTAATGCAAACTATAAAAGATGCTTAGAATAACCAATCTATATTATTCTAAATGACCTAATTGATGATGAGATGGTAATGCAAACTATAAAATATGCTTATAATAACCAATCTATAATATTGTAATCTATTGCATACCTCTCTGAAAGGATCAAAGTTGGCTATTGTTGCAATAGGTCCATGATCAATCATGCCAAAAATATCACTATTAAAGACACCGCATTGGAATAGTATACAAAATATCAGTATTAAATAAAGAACACTAATGAACTTAAGCATAATGAACGTAATCATTGTACCTTCCATTCTTGAAAATGCTATTCAAATGTTCCTGAAGGGTCATCACTTTCCTTAAGAGTATCCAATATTTCTTCATGATCAACATTACTAAGTTTCCATAGTTGTTTTGTCTTTGGTATGGCATGATGCTTCAACAACTTAACATTTGTTGCTATAACAAGGTGTGAATACATGAGAATGGTTTTTTGTTTCTCATAGTCTTCAAATGTAGGTATGCCATTCTTTCTAATCATGTATGTTCGCAACCAAGTTCCTGCAACCATAACTAAACATGTAGGATACACAAAGCCATCATAATCTTCCATCGGTTGTGTTAGCTTATGCTTTAACCGCACACATCTATCCAACCAATAGTTTGATCTCTCTTCATTCCCCTACAATGCAACAACTACAAAAACATGTCCTGGTTGTAGTAGATCTGAAAGCCAATCGTAATCAACTGAACTTTCCATTGTGTCATTTGTCATGGATATTGTTTGAGATAAAGGAGTTAGATATTGTGGAACCCATGTATCCACCCACTCACTTGAATCGCATTGATCCCACTCACACTGAATAAAACTCTGACAAAAACAAGCCAACTCTTGTATCCAAATGGTCCTTGTGCTTGCATCTGAGCTTTGAAATGAATTCATCTTTGAAGAATCTCTGATTGTATGACAATCCAATCTGCCTCCCAGTGTACCCTCCTCAACCAACCAAAATAATATGTGCATTGTTGAATCAATTGTCCCTGCTTGTGACAATGATGAACTATACCAATCAACAATAGAACATGCATCGCTGAATTTTTCTCTTGAAATCTTCAATTTATTCTTAACTAGAGCTCTCTTTACACATGCACTTGCTCCATCATGCTCCACTTTCTCATTCCCAACTTAAAAAAAACTCCAAATATGAGGTACACCCCTCTCTACATGCATTCTACTCAACCAATAACACATACGAGCATTCTTGAATTGACCTGTGCAATTATCTGAGCAAAATAGATGTCAGCCCATTGCTATATCATGCTCCAACTTGAACTCAAAAAAATTCTTGAAACAATGTTGGACATACTCAGACAAGTGAGATCTATCATCACTAATATAAAAATGATACTCTCTAATTATCTTTCTATCCTCCTATGTAATATCAAGTGCATGTCTAAACGTTATGTGGAAAAAAATAGCAATCTGAATGGAATTGTAATATTGAGATTATACCTTGTTTTGTGGTTGTAATGCGTAGTTTTCTGCAAAATCAACCGCTGATATAATAGTTCCAATCAGAAAAGATTCCTTACACATCCTAAATTGTTGATCAAACCACTGAGACCTATGACTATGCCTTGCATACTTGTAGAAAAGATTATCCTTAAAATCTGAAATAAAATCAACAACACTACATTCTTTTGTAACCAACTCACATCTAGAACCTTCACCTCCACTCTAAAAATTATATTTGACTATCTCATATCTCTTTTTCTCAACAATCTTCTTTCCAAATTCATGTTTAGAACCCTCATGAAAACATTGAACAAACTTTGACAAGCCACCACATTGTGAGCACTTCGCATTTAAACAATCATTTCTATAGAAAAACCAACCATCATCTCTAGAACATAAAAATAGATCTAGCAAGTCCCTTAATGATTTCAGAAGATGCATT
>VDFB02075321.1:87658168-87705162 GCA_007258455.2 Sequoia sempervirens | reverse complement strand
GTGTGAGTACATACCATCCATGAGTGTATGTTTCTCACCTTTTAGGCCTTCTCACCTGGTGAACAACCATGATTTTCATTTCCCCAGACTGAGTATGCATTTTCTAGACAAACAACCTAGATCTGATCCACATCATGTTGGATAAATAGTCAAAGCTTGATCCGATTCTTTCTTTTCCTTTTCTTTTTCTCTCCTTCATCTTTGGAATTGTATGCTTATGCCTTGTTTTTGTTCTTGATATCATTTTCACATGTGTTCCCTTATGCTCATGTTTTTTTGTCATGGGATCCTAATATTGGGGGCTTGATCACCCCTCTTGATTGTTGTCATCCCATCTTGCTAGCATTAGTTCATTGGAACCACTCTTCATGTGCATTGGTCTACTAATGGTTTGAGAAGCCCAACCTCACAAACCCCAAGAATCACTTGCATGCAATTACCTATCACATACAAAAGATATTCAAAAACAAAGAATATTTTCTATAAGACTCAAGAAAAAATGCATTAAGAAAATATAATAATTACAATGAGATCAATCCTTATGAAGGAGATAAAGAAACCCTAAAGTAAACCCTAAAAGGAAAACCCTAGTGTGCACACTTAATAATTAATAAATAATTAATTAATTATTAATGTGCCTAAGTTTAGCTTAAGAAAACCTAAAGTGATAAGTGACTTAATTAATTAACCAATATGATTAAATTAATTAAGTGAGATGACTTATTACTCTAACACCCCCCTTAAGAAGAACTTAGGGAGTAGCTAAAACACTAGGAAAAGATGCATAAAATCAAAGATGGGTCTCAACAAAAAGGCCTGATTAGGTACCCATGTACAAATATAATACAAACTAAATCAAATGGGGTAAAGGAGAAAACCATGTGGGAACAAAAATCCTCCCCAAAATAGAATTAAAAAAAACTAAGTGATGAAAGATGGAGGACTCCATAAGACACCCCAAGGACACCATCCATCACAAAGATACATAAATGAACCTCCCTAGAAGAGAGGAATGAAGAGACCACATAGCCCCCCCCAGAATGAAGTAGCTCCAAAAAGACTGAAGAAATTGCATCTCCTAAAAGAAGTGAGAGGGAAGAGACCTCATGAATGCAATCTCTATAGGTGAAGTAGGTGTAGCCCAAGATGTCTCCACAGAAGCAAGTGTGACCTCAACCAACAAAAAAGTCAAAGTAGGTGAAGACTGAAGAGAAACCTCCAAAGATGAATGATCAACTATGTCCTGTTGCACTAAAATAGAAGAAACCACAGCCGTATCCATAGAAGTATCAAACAAATGCAGCAATAGGTGGAGGAGATGGAATGGATGGCTCAAGAACTAGATCTAAAGTGAGAACACCAATGCTCAAGAATTCAAATGTCTCCTCTGAATGGTGATTCACACTAGAAATTTGATGAACAGTTCTAGGAACATAAGCACCATCAATACAAAAGTCTATAAAGGAATACAACCAAGATGAGTGATCCACCACCCTAGTAGCAATAACTTCTCTACTCTCCAAGTCTTTGATGATAACTAAATTAGGAGTAAACTCCATAGATCTCCCATTTCCTCCATGTGTGATCTGATAGATGGAAAGAAGGTTGTTCGTCAAGTGAGGAACACACAATACATCCTGAAAGATGTTGTCCCCAAAACTAATAGACCCCTTCCCTGTAACACTCGTGTATGTATTGTTTCCCATCAAAAATAGGAGACATAGTGCAAGGCTTAAAGGAAGTGAACATAGACTGTCAAGATGCCATATGATGAGATGCTTCTAAATCTAGAAGCTATCTCCCTAATGCAAGACCTCAAGAAGCACAAAGAGAATGTCCCTTCATATTTGATGAAGTATGTAAACTAGTTGTGCCCTTGTCATGCTACTCTGAAGAAGAAGAATGGGAGGAAGGAGATGATGCAAACATCCTAGAAGGAAAATCAATCTGATGTTTTTGAAGAAGATGCTTCAACTCATCTATGTCCTTCCCTCTTACAATATGCACATGGATCCTTCTCCTTTCTAGATTATTTCCTCTTAGAAGAGGAGGATGAATCTAAGGACTCCTTTTGCTGCTCATGAGATTTGGCATCCTTTTGTTTCTATTTCTTTCCTTTTCCTATAGAAGCCTTCTGATCTTTGGGCTCCTATGGTGCAATAATTTCCTGTGATAAAGAGGGATTCAACTAGCCCATCTAGCCAACTTGGCCTGCTCTTGAGTGAGAGAAGATGAAAAATTATCAAAAGAAGGCATAGTAAATCTAGTACCAAGTGCATCCCTAGTGGCATAAAAGGTAGATACAAAAACTAAATAATTTGGTCCAAGCTTAGAAAGATTGGACAATATCGAATGAGAGTCTTCCTTCTAAACACCACACTGTGAAAACTAAAATCTAAGAGACTTGAGTTTAGTGAAAAAATCCCGGATGCTATCAAAATCCCTAGGATTTAAGCCAATAAGCTCATTCTCTAACTGAAAACCTTTCATAGTATCCTGCTTCCCAAACAAAGACTCGAAAGTAGTCCAGATCTCATTAAGTGTAGTGCAAGAATCAACATGAAAAATAAGATCAGAAGAAAGAGACATACATAAAGTACCAAAATCTTCATCACACCTATTAAACCATTTTCTCTTTTCAGTACAACCTATAGGATCAATTTTTGTTCCCATGGTTACCCTGTACAACCCTTTGTGCTTCAATTCAATCTCCATTTGTTTTTTCCAACCAAAATAGTTGAATGGAGTAAGGGGTGCAATATTATATGTATCCATGACAAAAAAATAGCAATAAATAATCTCAAAGCAAAAAAAAACAATGCCCTTTGATCTCAAAAATATAGCTTGTTTGCATGTTTCCCAAGAAAATAACTTAGAAAGGAAAAAGTTGAGATCAAATAATAATATTAGATACCTGGTAAATATTCTAGAAAATTAAGTTTAAGATCTGAGAAGAGGATAGAACTAGCTTTCTAAAGCCTATATATTTTGCAAAATGGAGTCTGAATGCAAAAGTTATGCCTCCTAGAGTGAAAACAAAAACTTCAAAATTTCGAGGCTAAAAAAAGCATAAAAAAATCAAAACCAAAAAATCACATTTGCACCATTGGATAGAGCATCAAACCATATTTATGATGATATCTCATTTACAAAAAAAGGCCTTTGTTTGAAAAATTTATGAGAAAATGAAAAAAAGCCCTATAAAAGGAACTTTTAATGCTAAATAGGTGCAAAAACTTGCCCCCAGGCGCTGGCCCTTAGTCCTCCACGTGACTACTACAGGGGTTGAGGCTGGTCGGTAGAGGCTACAATAGAGCCGTTGGTCACCCACGTGACTAGGGCAGGTGTTGCAGACCGACAGGGGGCTGGGGATTGGCTCTCAATCCCGATATGACCATGAGCAGAGCACTTGTAGGCCCATGGGGGTTGAAGTCAACGAAGCGGCACTATGGTGGAGACCACCGGTGGAAAGTGGTAAAAAATGGCCACCAGGTGGAGCAAGGGTGGCATTAGTGATTTATACGGGAGGCGCATAAACCCTTTTCATTTTTTTATATTTTTCCAAGCCTCAAACTGCATGCCCAGGGGCCGTATGGCATTGGGGCAATTTTTTTTTCCTTAGAGATCAACTATTTCCAAAATGGACGAATGAATATTCATTTCTAGGGTTTTTGGGCATGTTGATCATGATGGCGATGTCCATTTTTCCCAAAAATGCCGAGAAAAAAAAGGCTACCACCAAATCCTCAAAAAAGAAGCCTGTAAAGAAACCCTTGCACATAAAAAATCACTATGAGTAAATATCTTAAAAAGAAAAGTAGTCAACTACAGGTCTAGAACTTTGATACCATGAATGGGTTGAGAATCCCAACCTCACAAACCCCAAGAATCACCTACATACAATTACCTATCACATACAAAAGATATTCAAAACCAAAGAAGATGTTCTACAAGCCTCAAGCAAAAATGCATTAAGAGAATCTAATAATTACAATGAGATCAATCCTTATGAAGTAGATCAAGAAACCCTAAAGTAAAACCTAAAATGAAAACCCTAGTGTGCACACTTAATAATTAATAATTAATTAATTAATTATTAATGTGCCTAATTTTAGATTAAGCAAACCTAAAGTGATAAGTGACTTAATTAATTAACCAATATGATTAAATTAATTAAGTGAGATTGCTTATTACTCTAACATACTTTAGTGTGAGTTTGAAGCAGTTTCATCCTCTCACTAAAGTGGGGGCTAAATATGGACACCGAAAAAGTAACCCTTCTACTTTTTCTCTCTCATTTGGGGATCTCCTTGTGATTTTGGCTTAATTTTTCCTTGATTTAATGTTGTAATGTGAATAAAATGTTCACATCGAGTCTTGGGCCTTTTTCAACTAAAATGATTCAAGTGGTACCTTACTTAAGTGTTGTAAAGTGATGTAACTCACTTTCACACTTTTCTACCTAGGTCTTGTTAATGTATTTCACCTAAATAGCCTCTTTTCATCATTTACCAAGCCTTATTTCAAAGTGTTGTAACACAATTTCACACTTTTCTAGGGTTTTCTTTAATAATTGGACTTTCTTATGCTTTAATTGGCCCCATTTTGCATCTACAGGACTTATTTATGTGTATTTTTGAGAATAATCCTGATAAACATCATTTAAAGCATCAAAATACCAAAACCCACCTTAAATACCTAAGGTTGGACTCATTTTCCATTATGGGAAAATGAGTCCCCTTAGGTGGGACCCATTTTCCCAAGGTGGTGAATGAGTCCCCTTTAGCTAAAAATTCAAATTTAATTCAAAATTTTGGCAGTTTTTTATTCTTTAAGATCTAAGGTCATCCTGTGATCTAATTTTAGGAATTATTTCATAATTGAGTATAAATACAAGCTTCCTCCCCTCATTTTCATACCTATCATTTAAGTATTCATGCATATAATTTACAAGAGAATTTGAGCATCCACAAGAGCATTCAAGGCACTTCAAGGGAAAATTATCATGCAATCAAGAGCATTTTTAAGTATCATCCATCATGTCAACGATTGTTTACATCATGTTATTTTAGAGCTAACATTTGTGATGTATAATTGTGTGATTCAAGAAAACATTTCTTTCGAGATATATCGACATCAAGCTAGATTTCAAGTCTACATCTATTGGAGCTAATACTTACATGTTTGCAACACCTTAGTACTACGGTTTGGTGAGGTGCAACATCATTATTTGTTCATTTATCATTCTCCATTCTATTTCATTTTATTTCAAGGGTTTAGTTACCAAAAAGGGGTTTGACCAAGGCATACCCCTATTCACTAATCCCACAACATTTTTTTCCTCTTCTTGTGTGTGATTTGTAGGGCTAGGTTGCAGACTTACCAAGAAGCTAAGACTGGAAAAGTGGTGAAACAAAGTCCAAGTTGTTAAAGTCAAAGTTATAAAAGTCCTTGTAGACACGCAAAATTAGCATTATGCATAGTCATCCACTCATTGAATAAATCAAACTAAATAAATCAAAGGCTCACATCATCCTTTAATTAAATAAATCAAACTTTATTTAATTAAAATCTCAAAAATGCATCTTCCGTCCTTTTCTGATTTAAATAAATCAAATATTTAAGTCCTAAAAGTCAAAATCATCTAAGCACCATTAAACTCATCCTAATCATCATCCTAGCTAATTAATACTAATTAAATGCTAATCCTCACCACTTGCATTCTCTATATTTGGCCACTTGCACATAAAATTGCATTTAATTGATTTATCAAAATATTTATTTACTTTCAACTTGGCATAAAGGGAGAATATTATCCAAGTTTGAATCTCCCCCCAAGTGGACATGTACACCCAACAGAGCATTTATGAGGCCTTACATGTCTCTTACATGTCCCCTTCCAAAGGTCAAACTCAACATTCATTACAAATTTGAATTCAAATTTCCCCCCTCTTGGGCACATTTCCCAAATCTTGCACATGCATCAACCACTCACCACTTGACAAGTGTCTTCCTCTCATTTGTCCAATCTTAGTCCCACATCCTCCATGTTTGGCACCCTCGACATTTGAAAATCTTTAAATAGAGGCATCATTCTTTAGCAAATCCTTCACAACTCCACAATCTTTATGCAAAGTCATTCTCTTAAACTCAGAACTGATTTTGTCCACTCCACAACTCCACAATTTGATGCTCAAATCATATGCAAAGTCACTCTCCTTGAGAACTGATTTTGCTCATCCATATCATTCTTCATAGAAATTTCATCACTAGCTTATCTTGAGCAAGGATTGGGAAAGGGCTATTTTCAGCAATAGCACCAATCCACTATGGAATGTTATTTACTTCATGATTTATTGTATGCTTTCATCTAGTTTATTTAATCCTTTTTGTTGTTTTGATTGAATCATTAAATCATGTTGACTCATTTCATATGGATTTTGAGGTTCTGCTTTGCTTTAAACTGAATATGCTAATGTATGATTTAAGGTTTAACCATTTGCAAAAATCAGCAACCATAGTCCTAAGAGAAGCTTGAATGAAGATATACAAGTTGAACTCTATAGTTTTAGACCCGGATCTGTATTAGGAGCAAAAGAGTAGACTAAGGGCTATTGTTTCCCATTTAATTTTTTTTTAAATCTAGAGGTGGACCGATTCACCACTATTGGAAAATGAGTCCTCTATCCATGCCTAAACAAGAATTTCGCACATCTGAGTATGCATTTTTCAGAAACTTGTTCTGACACAGTCTCCCAACTTGGTGTATGAGTCCCAATTGACATCAACAGTGAATTTTTTAGGATTCTAGAGCTCCATTCCATCTCCAACAAGTTTCCAGGTGCAAATTTCTAGTTTCATAACTTTCTGTTACATTTTACTTGCATTCTTAGGTCATTTAGTATTAGTTTACATATCGTACTATTTTTTCAAATTTCATGTATTTTCCAATTTTACACTTGGGTGTGAACCCATTTCTAGTCTCAATTCATCTCCAAGGATATCTTACAGTCAAATCTCTCATATCCTTCCTTGGGTTGAGATCTCTAAGTTATTTTTGAATGTGAGCATTGAGAAATCAAATCACCCTTCCTTCTTCCCCTTTTGTGTTGACAGGGAGGTTGAGCATCCATTTCCAATGTCCACATTTTGGTGAACCTAACTTTTGAGCATGATAGTTCTGATTTTGAGTGCATTTACATCCTATATTTAGCTTGCATTAACATTGCATTAGTTAATTTGCATTTTAGGGTTTCAAAATTTATATTAGTGAAAAGTTCATTTAGCTTACATTATTGCACTTAATTTCATTCAAAATAAATTAAATTTTTCATTTGCATCTCATATTAGCATCAAAAAACATAAAAAGCATAAAACTCATTTCAAAAATTCTAAAAAAATCTAAAAAATAAGGACTCATTCGTCACCTTGGGCGACTCAGTCCCTTTGCATGGTTTGTACTACATTTTCTAGCATTTAATCTTCATTTTCTAAGTTCCTATTTTCTATTGTTATTTATCTGTTTCAGTTTGCATATTTTTTGTTTTATCTAATTCATTGCATCTAGTTTAGTTTCATTCATCTTGTGCATTGCTTAAAATCAAAATTGCATTTACAACATTATTGCATAAGTTAGAATCTGAAATTTGCATCATGGATATGTGTTTTAATAAGCTTTGGATGTCATTAAAATCCTTAGTAGATATGTCAAGTTGTGCTTTTGGAAATAATCCTAATGAAAATGAACTCACTCAACTCCTAATGCATTTCCTCCTCGTGATGTTGACATTATTGGAGAAGATGACGACAACATGAATAAGTTCCTAAATGATTTTCTTGACAACCTTGAAGCTAATGCATCCTTTTATCCATCAATGAACCAACCAAATCCTCCTAAACTACCATCTCTTGAGATATTTGGTTACTTGCATCTTGAAACAAGAGTTGAACCTAAGTTCCCAATAATAGGTGAATGTAGTTCCTCTCGACAAGAAAACATTCAACCATTTTATGATAGCAAAGTAACAAACACCCTTATAAACCTTGAAGAAGCATATTGCAAAGGCTTCACAATCTTAAGCAAACAAGGATGTGACACAAGTGAACATGAAATTCATCAACTCTTAGAGAGAAAACCAATGGATGAAAATACAAAGGGGTTAGGATATCAAGATCCCTCTCATAACAAAAAGCCTCCTAGAGAATATCTAAGGCTTCGTAATGATGGTATGGTGATCTTTGATTTCTCTCCTGATATAAATGTCTTCCTTCCTATAGAACAACCCTTGATTAATAACAATGGCAAGGATGAGAGGACCACTTTGGGTTCTCCTCCTTCAATTAGAGAGAAGGGTGAATCTAGAAAACATAAGAGGCTTTACAAGTTAGATAAATTGAAGTCTTATCACCCACCACTTGAAAGTTAATGGAAATTAAAAATTCTTCTCAACCAAAGATCAATAATATAACCAAATATCAATTGACTTGTGCTATATCCTAAAGATGCAAAAGTTCCACATTGTGCATATCATAGAGTCCTTAGAAATAGTAGTGATGAGTGTCGTGCATTGAAATAAATATTGAGAAACTATCACTTTCATGGCAATAATTGCTATCCAATGATCGCATAACATACTCTCCTACTCCTTGTCATTTAATAGTTGTAGAACATTCTCTTCTCACTATTACATGACCTTTCCCATTACCTACTTCGACTCATTCTTGTCTCGCACTCAATGGGGGAAAGTAATTGATAGCCTTGATTCATACATTTATTGTTGTCCCTTCAGTTCATCATCTACCTTCTGCTCATATAGAGTGAGATTGGGAGGCGAACGACATGCTCGACGATTGACTCACATTTTCCTTACTAGTATTTTTCATTTTCTTTTTTTTTTTTTACGTTTGTGTGTTTGCATGTGTGTAATATGATCCCCCATGATGTTTTGTTTTATGTTCTCTCCCTTTGTGGCATTCGTCTATTTGTACCTTCATTCTTCTCTATGTCGTGTATTACTTTTTTCTTTTTATCATTATCTTTTTCTTGAGTTTTCCTCTTGGGGATGATGCAAGGAATCAAGACATTCATGTCTTCTTCATGTTTACCAAAAAGGCTTTCTTTTTCCTTTGCCTTTTCATTTAATCTTTTTCTTTTTCTTTTGTTTTCCTTTTGGGAATGATGCAAGACATCAAGACATTCATGTCTCCTTAATGTTGACCCAAAAGGTTTTCTTTTTGGGGATGATGCTTTTCATGTCTTTTTTTTCCTTTTTCTTTCACCTTTTCTTTTTCATTTTTCTTTTGTTTTCCTTTTGGGGATGACACAAGGTGTCGATGCGCCCTATGTCTCTTCCATGTTGACCCAAAATATTTTTCTTTGTTTTCGCTCTCTTTGTGTCATTCTTCTAGTTCTATGTGTATTTGGGGGATGATGATAGTTCCAAGATCCCTTATGTTTTTGGTGTTTTCATTTTTGGGGCAACATCTCTCTTTCCTTTTTATCTTGCATGATGCAACTTTACTTGGAAACATATGACTTGGCATTGGGCTTTCCAAGTTGGCTCTCATGTATTTTTTCTTGTTTGCATTTTTCATTTTCTACTTTACAGTAATTTCTCATAGCATGTTTTTTAGCAATTCTTTTAAAGTGGATGCATACATTGACTTTATTCTTTTGGTTTTTTATTTTTCTTGGTTCTTAGTGCAGTCTTGTTACTTCATACGATGTGTTTGTCGATTTGTGGATGAAATTGGGTGTAATTTCCTTCATGAGTGTGATCTATCTTAGCATTTTACATTCCTTTTAAGTGGGTTGATGTGACACACTGCATCCCCTAAGTTTTTATATGGCCACATTGTATAACATAGCTTGCATGCCTATGGATCCATCATGTTTGTTCATGAGTTCCAAGCATACAAAGTTTTAGTTGTCTTATGAAGCTTGAAAGACCATTTTTTCCTTTTGTGGCACCTTATTAAAGTTATCAAGAGGTATAACTTTGGTAAGGTTGAGCGAGAAGCCCATTCTGAGGCATGAATTTCCCCATAGCCACCTATGTGTGTGTGAGTGCATACTAGCCATGAGTGTATGTTTCTCACCTTTTAGGCCTTCTCACCCAACAAAAAACCATGAATTCTATCACCTCAAAGTGAGTATGCATTTTTTAGAGAAACAACCTAGATCTGATCCAAATCATGTTGGACAAAGGTCGAAGCTTGATTTGATTCTTCCTTTTCTTTTTTTCTCTTTCATCTTTGGCATTGTATGCTTGTGCCTTTTTTATGTTCTTGATTTCATTTTCATGTGTTTTCCCTTGTGCTTATGTTGATTTTTCATGGGATCCTAATCCTGGGGGCTTGATCACCCCTCTTGATCATTTTCATCACATCTTGCTAACATTGGTTCATTGAAACCCCTCTTAATGTGTGTTGGTCTACTTCAAAGTGAGTTTGAAGTAGGTTAATCCTCTCAAAAAAGTAGGGGCTAAATATGGACATTGAAAAAGTAACCCTACTACTTTTTTTGTCTCGTTTGGGGCCTTCCTTGTGATTTTGGCTTAATTTTTCCTTGATTAATGTTGTAATGTGGATAAAAAATTCACATTAAGTCTTGGGCCCTTGTGAACTAAAAGGATTCAAGTGGTACCTTACCTAAGTGTTGTAAAGTGTTTTAACACACTTTCACACTTTTCCAGGGTCTTGTTAATCTATTTCACCTAAATAACAAGTCCTTTCATCATTTACGAAGCCTTATTTGAAAGTATTGTAACACACTTTCACACTTTTTTAGGTTTTTCTTTAATAATTGGGCTTTCTTATACTTTAATTGGCCCCATTTGGCATCCATAGGCCTTATTTATGTGTATTTTTGAGGATAATCTTGATAAACATCATTTAAAGAATTAAAATCTTGAAACCCACCTTAAATGCCTAAGGTGGGACTCATTTGCCATTATGGGCGAATGAGTCCCCTTAGGCAGGACCCATTCATGCAGGGTGGTGAATGAGTCCCCTTTAGCTCAAAATTCAAATTTAATTCAAAATTTTGCCAAGTTTTTATTCTCCAAGATCTAAGGTCGGCTTGTGATGTAATTTTGGGAATTACTACATAATTGAGTATAAATACAAGCTTCCTCCCCTCATTTTCATACCTAGCATTCAAGTATTCATGGACATAGTTTACAAGAGAATTCAAGGCATTTCAAGGGTAGATTCTCAAGCAATAAAGAGCATTTTTCAAGTATCATTCATCATGATAAAGATTTTTGCATCATGTTGTTTTAGAGCTAACAGTTGTGATGTAGGATTGTGTGTTCTAGGCAAGCATTACATTCAAGATCTATCAACATAAAGCTAGATTCTAAGTCTACATCCATTGGAGCCAATACTTACATGTTTACAACACCTTATTGCTAGGGTTTGGTGAGTTGCAACATCATTATTTTTTTATTCATCATTATCCATTTTGTTTCATTTCATTTCAATGGTTTAATTACCAACAAGGGGTTTAACCAAGGCAAACCCCTATTCACTAACCCCACAACATTTTTTTCCTCTTCTTGTCTGTGATATTCAGGGCTAGGTTGTAGATTTACCAAGAAGTTAAGATTAGAAAAGTGGTCAAAGCAAGTCAAAGTTTTCAAAGTCCTAAGAGAAGCTTGGAGAAGATCTACAGGTTGAATTCTATAGTTTTAGACCCGAGTTTGTATGAGGAGCAGAAGAGCAAACTGAAGGCTATAGTTTCCCATTTTAAATTTCTAGAAATCTAGAGGTGGACTGATTCACCACTATTGTCGAATGAGTCCCACTACCCAGGCCTAAACATGAATTTTGTAGATTGGAGTACCCATTTTTTTGAAACCTATTCTGGCACAATCTTCCTAAAACTGGAATAAGTCACTCGGCTTGGCATATGAGTCCCAGTTGACATCAACAGTGAATTTTTCAGGATTCCAGAGCTCCATTCCATCTCCATCAAGTTTTTAGGTGCAAATTTCTATTTTCATAACTTTCTATTACATTTTACTTGCACTCTTAGCTCATTTAGTGTTAGTTTGCATATCACACTATGTTTTCAAACATGTTGCATTTTCCAATATTACACTTGTTGGTGAACCCATTTATAGTCTCCATTCATCTCCAAGGATATCTTATAGTCATATCCCTCATATCCTTCATTGGGTTGAGATCTCTAAGGTATTCTTGAATGTGAGCATGGTGAAATCAGATCCCCCTGCCTTCTTCCCCTTTTCTGTGGACAAGGAGGTTGAGCATCCATTTTTAGTGTCCACAAAAAGACCCACTTGATTATAAAAATATATTCCACCTTTGAAAGCCCTATTCAGATCAGAAATACATAAGAAATCCACTGTAAAAAAGTTATTTACAACCATCAAAATATCAAAATGTCCTTCGGGGTTCCATGTCTTGCAGATCTAAGAATTAAGAAATGGAAGAGAAGCCCTCAATCCAATGAACTTAAAAATAAAAATTTGATTGCTATAGCATTCCATATTATCAACAATCGACTTCAATTAGATCACCAAAACGGGTTGCTCTTGGGCCCTCTCCAAGCACCCATTGGGTGATCCCACAAAGCTGGTTTACAATTTCTGGGAGGATCTATTTTTTGTTGAAATCACATATTTTTAGAAAATATAATGATTTAAGCCTTAAAAAGTTCCATTTAAATCATTCCAATTGAAGAGGGTTTGATCAAACTACCTTAAATCAAACCCCCTTGGATAGAACCCCGCTAGTTTTAAACCATACCTATAACGGAGTCTCCTTTACACCTATCAAAATGTTGATAAAAAACCACTTTTATTTACCTTTTGGGGGATCAAATGAATTCATTTAAAATTTATTTTTTGTAAGTACATATTCCTTATTATAAGCTTCCCAAAAAGTATAATTTTAAATAAAGTTAATTTAATTATTATTATTTTTATTTCTCATGAATGTAGGTTTTTCACCAAAAATCAAGCTCCTTGTTTTGCACATGTGGAAAATAGAAAATTATAAAATAAAAAAACCTAAAAAATATGAGTGCACTAGATATTGAAGTCCTTGATCCAACAGAAAAAAATTTAAATTTTGATACATACAAAAAAAGTTATGCATTATACGGTCGCGCTATGTCTGAATTATAATTGGTTTGACTTTGAAACTTGATTAAAGAAAAAATATTTAATAAAAAACTATCTAACCAAGTGAAAGCACTAGATATCAGAGTTATGAATCTAAATTTGAAAGAATTAGAATTCTATCCTTCATGGAAAAAATGTTATGCATTATACGGTGAGCGTCACTTTTTAAAAATGTTGTTTTCTTGAAAAAAAAATAGTTTTCTAGGGAGATGGAAAAAGAAGTGCAATCTCATTCCAAAAATTTTGAAAAAAATATATTTAGAATCTATAGAAAAAATTTCATGAAACTCTAGTTTGCATCATCTTCAAATTCCTCATGGTTTAGCTGCTATAGGTGCCCGAAATTAAAGATTTAGTTTAAAAAAATTATTTCAATGTCCAGTTTGGCCAAAAATTATAAACCACTATTTTGAGATCACTCCATTCACCTTTTGCAATTTAAATGTATTATTTCATTTCACACCCAACCTAGAAGAAATCTGATTGGGAATCAGTATGTCTTCACTAGCTATAGGAGAATCTCAAACTGCATTATCCAAGGGCACATGCATAGCCATTGAAACCTGGAACAAAGAGGATCCAAACTGTCCTCCACACACACCAAGCCAAGGAAAAGCAAAGACCCAAAATTACCACACATACAAGAAGAGCAACAAACCAAATATTAAAGAAAAATTTCTCACCAAATACACAACAATCACTGCCCCATAGAGCACATAGGAAAGAAAACCTGTAACGCCCCGCTAAGGGACCAAGTAGATTAACACAAAAGACCATCAACACCAAGCCAAAATTTTTTTATTATTATTATTTTTTTTAAAGAAAATTAAAGTAACACTAACTAATGCAACTCAACCAATTAATATGAATGAAATCATTACATTAACATGATATTATAATCACATTATAACCTAAAAGTAATATTGAACATAACCCATTTGCACACCTATCCACCATGGTTCCCTAACGTCGCTACTAAGATACACCTACACTAATTAAACCTAAAGAACATATTTGATATACTATTACCATATTTTATTAACACTTGAATGTAAATTAATCTCATACATCAAATTACATATGATAACATATCGAAATTATCTTCAAACCACATCTAACACTATGCCAATATAAAACTATTCTTAATCAATGTTATAAAATAAGTACATAAAGATATATCATATCTACTACTTAATTAAATTCATGCATTATAAATACAACATTTTTACACTAAACCTCTCTATTACATACTAAACAATAGTAAAAATGTGTATAATCAAGATTGTAACAATTCACTCACTTTTCTTATACAAGAATTCTACCATGAATATGATTCATAAATCTAAGAGGTACATATGTATAAGATACACTAAACATAATTTTTTTTAATAAAAATATCACTTGCACATAAATTCAACTATAGAATGAAGTGAAAAGAAAGACTCTCCATGTTGCGCATGAATTGCACCACCTAAATCCCAATGGATGGTTCGAAAATACCACCCTACCACGTGGAACCCTGAGGCCCACTCCCTCTGTGCAAGGAGACAACACTAGGCCCCACAAACAAGAAAAAAATATAACATAAACCACAAGTGGCTGACACTAAACATTCACGAAGACTACCAAAATAAGAATCAACCGAAAATTACAATAACTTCACAAATACTTCTATAGACCCATTCACATAACGCAAATGGATAGAAAACTAAAAAGCTTATCATTAAACTACAACACTAAAATAAAGTATATTACATCAATCTCATAATCTTATAAATAATAACTCACTTTAGTTTAGTAATTCACAATCAAGACCAACAATGCACATCCCTGACATAATTGATCTTTACAAATACAGAAGTTTCAATACAAGATTTCACAAATATGAAAGGATTTATAACATGAAAATAGTAAACACAATTAAATAAAAATGGTACAACACAATACAGATCAAAGAATATAGTTATACCCTCAAATACAACTTTTAAAACTAAACTAATTCTCACTTGACAATAGTCAAATCTGTTAACAATAAAACAACCATAAAATAGTCATATCAACTCGAAATCAAAATCTGTAAAACACCCATTTCAGATTTAGTCGTCGACTACTCAGCAACGTAGAATAAATTGACTAAAAATGAATAATAATTTCATAAAATGAAAAATAACAGACAGATTCCATAAAACCCTCTTTTCGGCAATACTCGATTACAGTCAAATGACAAAATGAGTAACTTAACAACCAGATTTTATCCAAAATAAAATATTAAAAAAAATATATTAAAATTAATTTAAGCTATTTCAAACCCCTATAAATTTAAAATCTCAATCTTCCTTTGGCTGGTTACAGGGAGAAATAAAAATATTTTCAATCATAGAGGAGCAACTTGACAGCAGTCTCGTATTTCAACCATATCTCACAAACTACGATCTGAGTTTTTGAGAGTTTTAGATAGAATTTAAACAACAACAAGATGAAAAAACCCTTTAAAAATCTCACCAACCTAGTTTGTAAATTTAGATTTATGGGCAACGCAATCAGACCCTTTTACTGGTAAAGAATAAGTACAACAAATATGTATTGATTTTTTTATTGTAAAATAAATAAATGTTTCATTCACACACAGAAATAAAACTATCCAATATTTACTTTCAAAAAAATCAAAAGAAAGAAAATTGATCAAATTATTCATACATACAAAAGAAAATTTTAACACAAGATCTGAAACTCCAACCTGGATCCAACGCTTGGGAATGACAGAAATTTGATGTTGAGCTTCAAAGTTTTCAACTTTCAAAACCCTCAAATTGCCACAAATTTCTCATTGCTCCTTCCTCTTTGCAAGCATAGAAAAATCGCTTTCGAAAAGAATCACAATCCAAATCCAACGTGCACGCCAAAATAGAATAACCCAATAGAGAGAAAACCCTTTTTTTTTCCTCCTCCCCCAAATAAAAAAGAACACTTCCAAAACCCAAAAGACCAAAAGACAACCTCTCAGCCACCCTTTTAACTTCTATTTTCATCACTTTTCATAATGGAGTAATTAGAGTGGGTTCTGGACTCTCAAAACATAATTTTATAAAAAAAAATACCTCTCACCCATAAAGTTATCACATAGGTAACATTTTAAATAATTAAAACCACATAAAGACTTCATAAAACATAAATTAAGTGACCATTTTAATAAAATGAATCAAGAGATTAATAATGCAAAAATTACATCCAAACAAAAGTAAAACAAATATTACTCAATAACAATAATCAAATACCAAATAATGATAATAATAAACAATAATTGAATAATTATTCATCAAAATAATAACATAATAAAACATAACATAAATAAATGTCACTTATGGATAATATTATATCACACTTCAAACACATTAATAAAAATCATAACAATAAATATAATAGATTCAATATCTAACTTCACTCAAATAACTCACAAACTAAGGTAAAATATAAATCATAAAATAACTTCACATAAAAGAGCAATATTCACATCAAAAGATAAATAACACTAATCACAATCATAACAACAAACTAACCACAGGGTTTAACACCAACAGATTAGGATCCAAAACTAAGGTTAGACAATAAAATCAAACAATTACATATCGCATAAGAAAAAATTGAATAAATACAACACTCCAAACATAGGGTAAAGGAGATCGGACATTGTCTCATGACAACCCAAAAAAGTTAACACATTCTTCATCAATTGTCTCTAATTGAGAACAATGGCTAGGGTTAGGTTATAATTTGGGCCTAGATGTTATCTCCTCAACCACCATTGGGATTAGAGGCACACTCAGACCTGCTAATTTAGGTAGAAACATAGCCTAGTACCTGTTCAATTAAACATACAAATTAGAGCACATGTGCATAATAGCTGAAGCACTAGGAAGGAGGCTTTAGCAATCGTATCTCATTACCGTATGTCTCTCATACGTCTAATGGTATGATGCCACCCTTTCCACTTATCCTAACAAACATACTACTGTATCACTCAGTTATCCAAGTAAATCTCTGCATAATAACAATAACATAACAATATGCATCATACTCACCAAAACACTAATAGAAGCTCATGCCCCATTTTGCAACCACAAAGCTTAAACACAAATTAGTATATTTTATGATAATAAAGATAACCATAATCAAAATCATAATAATATGACAACACAATGATAATATATTAGAATCAAGTGAAAACCCCAAAGGTAACAAAACAATTTCATCACATCAATATGTCAATAACATACATCATAGTAATGGTCATGTCTAATCACACACATCATGATAAATATATCCTTAAACACATATAATAAATTATTTCCTAACATTTTTACTTAGTCCATAAATTCATGATATACAATATCAATTGTTTAACATCATTAGCACATACCTTTAAATGTCTCTATTATTTTACTTTCATCTCCAAGTTCCAAAACCAAACTTCCTGCACATCCACTATGAGAATGGAGAGGCACTACATCTTCCCCCCCTAAAACTTGACTTACTCCTGGAAGTCACAGACTAGAGTCGAAACATAAGACATTAGTACCAAAAAATTTCTATTATATATTTGATGTACATCTTCTTTCCGAATATCTTTGATCAAAATCACTATCTAACTACACATTAGAAAGTAATATTTTTCTATCTACATTTACTTAGAAATCCTTGCATCTCTTATAGTATGATACTTGATTTTACACTAACAAATATAGCAAGCACTCCAATTAACTCCTTTCTTCCATTCCTAATTATAAAAATCTCCATAATCTTATGTAAGGGATGCACATAAATTTTATTTATTTTTATTCAGAAATACACATTGTCTCATGTTTTAGAAACTTATTTTTAATTACAATTTATGATTTCAATAACATCCACTCCATTTAATACCATAGATTGACAATAAATTCACATTTAACATAGCATGGTTATCCCTCTTTTACATCAATAAGCAACAACACATAAGAAATATACATTTAACACATAGATACACAATCACATCACTGGGAAAAGCACATCACAAGGCTACACAAGGGTCTATCTGGACACCAGAAAGTAGCATACTAATCCACGATACATAATCCATGAGCCAAGAGCCAATATCCATCTCACATGATCCATACCTCACACTCAGTGGCTTGATGGTGTTAGGCCACACTCACATGGTGAGACCATTCATACAAGACCACAATAACCTACCTCTTGTTGTATAAGGTGGTTAGCGTCTAAGAGATAGTCATCACACATAGGTGGGTAGTGGGTCCTAGCTGTGTAATAGCCTCACATACCTCCATCCTCATGGTTCTCTGCGCCTACTTCCTCGTATACACTCACCAAGTTTGCCTCATACATCCTTGGAGAGGAATCACAATACGAAAAATGACTGACATCGAAAACAATAAGGATAAATTAGTTTAGCCACCAAAGTCATAAATAAAAGAAAACAAAAGTTCAATTTCAACAATAAAGAAATAAATGTGCACAATTTCAACACTAAATCAAATGTAACCATGAGGGCTATGAGCAAATAAGATTACAAGGTGTGGCTAAACCATCACAATCAAATATAAACAAGGTGTCGGCTTTCACAATCACTAGAAAGTCATCAATAATTATAAAGAAAGTTCACAATCTTAGAAATTGCACTATACAACACTGCGTGACTAGATACTGGCCACCAAATGAGGAAGGAGGGAACAACGTTCGGCTATACAATAGCCCCTATGTGGTGCAGAGTGAGCACGCCATCCACATGACCCAGAGTGTGCTCCTCGGCTACACCCCACTTTGTATCGTCATGCGGCATGGACTAGCCAAGTGGCCCTCGCACTCCTTGGCTATCCACATGGGATGTGCACCTCGGCCCCCATCCTGCATCGCATCTCAGTGCGGCATGGTCATACACCAGCCGAAGAAGGCACGCACTGGTCGTATGCCGCATGGCAGTGTGTCCGTGGCTCCATAGAAATAGGCACGTGCTAGACACACCCCACATAGCGATACCTCGTGGAGAAGGCACACACAGGTACTCATCGTAGCTAGAGGTATACATGGCTAGGACATACCCATATGCTAACCGAGCCAAACAATGTCGAAAGCAAACATGAGTATTCCCTCTACAAGTGTGTGAGACCCCATTATGCTCATCACACAAGTAGGCTATAATAACAAAATCTCATAGTGCACCTTCACATGTCTATGAACGTGGCATCGTATCTTCGAGCCTAGCTTGCTACCATCAACAACATGACATCATCACTAGCACTATGTCGGAACATCAGTGGGCTGTGGCATCATATCCATTGCATCATGTCGGAACATGTGCGAATACGGTTTATATAATTCATATATAAATATATCAATATGGGGCTACTCGAGCTTCACCTCTCATACAGACGAGGTTGACTAGCTAATGTTAGCTCAACGTCCCTATGGACAGCCAAACAAATACTAACAAACCAATGATGCTATACTCAAAACTGTGGGAATTAGGCTCACACATATGGATCAAGTACCTTGATCCATCATAAGGGGAAGTAGTGAGTACGTTGCCTCAGAATCAGTTGAGCTAAGACTGCTCTGCGTCGCATTATGCGTATGCTGCACACTCCGCCCAAGGAACTTTGTGGCTGCTACTACCCCTTCACATATTGAGGGACTAGAAAACCAAAAGAAAAGAATCTTTGAAACTATCTTTTGGCTACTCATATATAAATTTCAACCACATGTGGGTTGGTCCTCAATCAGGTAACAAACATACAAGAACACATAAAGGTATGGTTAATCCCACACCAACAAATACACAATTTTCTCCATGGATGGGTACACAGTATCACCATCCCATGGGCACACAAAGCAAGTACGGAGTATTCACAACACTCAACCAATGCACAGTTACTGGTTTCTCACATTTACAAGGGATAAAATTGCATACACAATTCCATGAGAACATTTACTTCCATAATTCATGTGATTCATATCATTACATATGTCAATAACCCTTTATCATCTTTTCTTCCACTCTACTTTTTTCCATATATCACATGATGCTAATATGTTAATGTCAAGATTATCATGATCACTTATCAACTCCACTAAACAAGTTTGCATTCACTTTTATTCATTCGACATAACATTTTATCCTTATAACATATGCATATGCAAACTAATTTTTCCTCCACACTAAGAATTTTACATAAGTAGCATGAATTTTTAAATGCATCTAAGAATCATTAATACTTCCACACCATTATTCGTGTATCCGGAGTTCAACTAGTTATACACAAGTTATTCAAATTTTCACAGAACAAAAGGACATCACATATTTTTTTTATTTTTTTTTTATTTTCAAAACACAATCCCACATTCTCTCAAACTTTATTTCAGACCAATACAAGTAACACTAAACATTTGCATAGTGATTATGCCTACTCAAACATCCATATATGATACTTAAGCTTAATTGTTTCACATGTTACCCCCACATAATAATTTGACATGCAAGACATCCAATGGATAAATATTTTCTATTTATACAAAAGTAAGAAAGGAGAGACATTGTGTTATAGGTTTCAACTATACAAAACAACCAAGGTGTCCAAATACCAATACAATCATCATAATTTTTCAAAATAGAAATTTAGTTATATGCACTAGCATCTTATTTATTCCACAAAATTAGTCATTTCCAATAAAAACATATCATAAAATATGATGCAAACTTATTCACATAAATTTATTTCCAAATACATAGATTAAATACCTAGCAACTACACTCAATCTCATTCATAATTTATCTTTTATGCATGAACCATAAATAAGGAGTACAATTTTAAGAGAATATACAGTCCACCACTCAAGTAAATTCAAATATAATTTCTTTGATTCATAGTCAAGGTTTAAGCATACAAGTTTAAGACCTAAATGATTTTCTATTATAATGTTGTTTAATACCCTTTTTTTTATATTAATTGTATGTGGGTTAGGATGAAGAAGAAACAAGATAACTTAATTTAATGCAAGCAATTTTCAAATGCAACATTTCCAAACAAAGCATCTATACAAAGGAAAAATAAGTCACACCTTCTACCCAAATTTTAAGTACCACTCATAGACAAGTTTTCCATTTATAAACATAGGTAAAAACAAAGTTAAGATTCCATTACATCACTCAACATGTATTATAACGATCACAGAATATCGACAATAATTCATTTATAAACCACCTACATATTTTCCTTAATTTATTCTAACAACCATTTTACATGCAATATATTCTTAATGTTATGAAAACGCACTAAACAACATATGGGTGTAAACACTCCTACAAAACATAGAAAAACACACAAATAGATGACATACTCAGGTCAAGACTTCCCTATTAATTACATAACATACACTCTTAAGCACTTGCATAAAACCACATAAGAAACCTAACTACACCAAATAACATCTTATCATAATGCACATTTAGTCAAACAAAGATAATTTATATGCCAACTTCTTAACTAATTAATCTAAACTCACCAATACATCCCAAGATTAAATTTACATTTTTAAGGAACTAAAAGTCATGGAAATGAAACAAGGTCACACAAGAAAAATAATAATAGTTACAAACATATAAGGAATCACACCCAACAAGAGAATACACAAAGTGTATAATCCTCTATCTAACGTCTCAACTAAGTGTAGATTAAAACAAGGTATCTAACACAACGGTCCCTACGAATTTTTAGTCACACATCAAACATTCATCAGCACATGCACAAAAAAAAAGTTACTATAACAAGACATGGGCAACAACATTAACCAAAGATCCCAGTACTACAACACTGGCTCTGATACCAAATGTAATGCCCCGCTAAGGGACCAAGTGGATTAACACAAAAGACCATCAACACCAAGCCAAATTTTTTTTTTTAATTATTTTTTTTAAAGAAACTAAAGTAACACTAACTAATGCAACTCAACCAAATATGAATGAAATCATTACATTAACATGATATTATAATCACATTATAACCTAAAAGTAATATTGAACATAACCCATTTGCACACCTATCCACCATGGTCCCCTAACGTCGCTACTAAGATACACCTACACTAATTAAACCTAAAGAACATATTTGATATACTATTACCATATTTTACTAACACTTGAATGCAAATTAATCTCATACATCAAATTACATATGATAACATATTGAAATTATCTTCAAACCACATCTAACACTAATATAAAACTCTTCTTAATCAATGTTATAAAATAAGTACATAAAGATATATCATATCTACTACTTAATTAAATTCATGCATTATAAATACAACATTTTTACACTAAACCTCTCTATTACATACTAAACAATAGTAAAAATGTGTATAATTAAGATTGTAACAATTCACTCACTTTTCTTATAGAAAAATGCTACCATGAATACGATTCATAAATTTAAGAGGTACATATGTATAAAATAAACTAAACATAATTTTTTTTTAATGAAAATATCACCTACACATAAATTCAACTATAGAATGAAGTGAAAAGAAAGACTCTCCATGTTGCACACAAATTGCACCACCTAAATCCCAATGGATGGTTCAGAAATACCACCCTACCACGTGGAACCCTGAGGCCCACTCCCTCTGTGCTAGGAGACAACACTAGGCCCCACAAACAAGTAAACAATAGAACATAAACCACAAGTGGCTGACACTAAACATTCACGAAGACTACCAAAATAAGAATCAACCTAAAATTACAATAACTTCACAAATATTTCTAGGTACTTCTATAGACCCATTCACATAACACAAATGGATAGAAAACTAAAAAGCTTATCATTAAACCACAACACTACAATAAATTATATTACATCAATCTCATAATCTTATAAATAATAACTCACTTTAGTTTAGTAATTCACAATCAAGACCAACAATGCACATCCCTAACATAATTGATCTTTACAAATACAGAAGTTTCAATACAAGATCTCACAAATATGAAAAGATTTATAATATGAAAATAGTAAACACAATTAAATAAAAATGGTACAACACAATACAGATCAAATAATATAGTTATACCCTTAAATACAACTTTTAAAACTAAACTAATTCTCACTTGACAACAGTCAAATCTATTAATAATAAAATAGCCATAAAATAGTCATATCAACTCGAAATTAAAATCTGTAAAATACCTATTTCAGATTTAGTCGTCGACTACTCAGCAACATAAAAGAAATTGACTAAAAATAAATAATAATTTCATAAAATTCAAAACAACAAACGGATTCCATAAAACCCTCTTTTCGGCAATACTTTATTACAGTCAAATGACAAAATGAGTAACTTAACAACCAGATTTTATCCAAAATAAAATATTAAAAAAAAATAATATTAAAATTAATTTAAGCTATTTCAAACCCCTATAAATTTAAAATCTCAATCTTCCTTTGGCTGGTTACAGAGAGAAAAATATTTTCAATTATAGAGGAGCAACTTGATAGCAGTCTCGTATTTCAACCATATCTCACAAACTACGATTTGGGTTTCTGAGATTTTTAGACAAAATTTAAACAACAACAAAATGAAAAAACCTTTTAAAAATCTCACCAACCTAGTTTGTAAATTTAGATTTATGGGCAACGCAATCAGACCCTTTTACTGGTAAAGAATAAGTACAACAAATATGTATTGATTTTTTTATTATAAAATAAATAAATGTTTCATTCACACACAGAAATAAAACTATCCAATATTTACTTTCAAAAAAATCAAAAGAAAGAAAATCGATCAAATCATTCATACATACAAAAGAAAATTTTAACACAAGATCTGAAACTCCAACCTGGATCCAACGCTTGGGAATGACAGAAATTTGATGCTGAGCTCCAAAGTTTTCAACTTTCAAAACCCTCAAATTGCCACAAATTTCTCATTGCTCCTTCCTCTTTGCAAGCATAGAAAAATCTCTCCCGAAAAGAATCACAATCTAAATCCAACATGCACGCCAAAATAGAATAACCTAACAGAGAGAAAACCCTTTTTTTTTTCCCCTCCCCCAAATAAAAAAGAACACTTCTAGAACCCAAAAGACCAAAAGACAACCTCCTAGCCACCCTTTTAACTTCTATTTTCGTCACTTTTCATAATGGAGTAATTAGGGTGGGTTCTGGACTCTCAAAACATAATTTTATAAAAAAAAATACCTCTCACCCATAAAGTTATCACATAGGTAACATTTTAAATCATTAAAACCACATAAAGACTTCATAAAACATAAATTAAGTGACCATTTTAATAAAATCAATCAAGAGACTAATAATGCAAAAATTACATCCAAACAAAAATAAAACAAATATTACTCAATAACAATAATCAAATACCAAATAATGATAATAATAAACAATAATTAAATAATTATTCATCAAAATAATAACATAATAAAACATAACATAAATAAATGTCACTTATGGATAATATTATATCACACCTCAAACACATTAATAAAAATTATAACAATAAATATAATAGATTCAATATCTAACTTCACTCAAATAACTCACAAACTAAGGTAAAATATAAATCATAAAATAACTTCACATAAAAAAGCAACATTCACATCAAAAGATAAATAACACTAATCACAATCATAACAACACAACTAACCACAGGGTTTAACACCAACAGATTGGGATCCAAAACTAAGGTTAGACAACAAAATCAAACAATCACATATCACATAAGAAACAATTGAATAAATGCAACACTCCAAACATAGGGTAAAGGAGATCGGACATTGTCTCATGACAACCCGAAAAAGTTAACACATTCTTCATCAATTGTCTCTAATTGAGAACAATGGCTAGGGTTAGGTTATAATTTGGGCCTAGATGTTATCTCCTTAACCACCATTGGAATTAGAGGCACGATCAAACTTGCTAATTTAGGTAGAAACGTAGCCTAGTACCTATTCACTTAAACATACAAATTAGAACACATGTGCATAATAGCCGAAGTACTAGGAAAGAGGTTCTAGCAATCGTATCTCATTCCCGTATGTCTCTCATACATCCAATGGTACGTTGCCGCCCTTTCCACTTATCCTAACAAATATACTACTGTATCACTCAGTTATCCAAATAAATCTCTGCATAATAACAATAACATAACAATATGCATCATACTCACCAAAACACTAATAGAAGCTCATGCCCCATTTTGCAACCACAAAGCTTGAACACAAATCAGTATATTTTATGATAATAAAGATAACCATAATCAAAATCATAATAATATGACAACACAATGATAATATATTAGAATCAAGTGAAAACCCCAAAGGTAACAAAACACTTTCATCACATCAATATGTCAATAACATACATCATAGTAATGGTCATGTCTGATCACACACATCATGATAAATATATCCTTAAACACATATAATAAATTATTTCCTAACATTTTTACTTAGTCCATAAATTCATGATATACAATATCAATTGTTTAACATCATTAGCACATACCTTTAAATGTATCTATTATTTTACTTTCATCTCCAAGTTCCAAAGCCAAACTTCCTGCACATCCACTATGAGAATGGAGAGGCACTACAAAACCATGGCTTCTCCCCAAAGCACACACCCCATGCCACAACAAGAAAAGAAGGAGACCACACAAAAATTTTGAGCAAAGAGAACAAAAAGAAGTACAAAAAATTAGGTCCCCTTGACCCCTCACAAGCATTCAAAAAATCCCTGCACACAGAAAGAACAAACATAACAGGCTAGGGCACGGGTACCCTAGCTTTCCTTCCATCACCTCCATACGCCCTCCCTCGACGCATCCCAAAATTTAACTAAAAATTTATGTTATGTCTAGCATTTTATTTTCTTAACCAATAAAATGCTCTTGCATACTTAAATTCTCCAATGAAGTTAAAAACAATTTAATTCAAACCAAATTACTTAAAAAAACTATGTGTGTAACATATAAGTATTTGAATAATTCAAGTCTTAAAGTTAACTAAATTTAATTGTATATTTTTTTAAAAAATATATCAACACTTAGCAACACATTTATCAAACCATATCTATATAAAAGTGAACCTCATTAGTAATAATTCATTCATCTTTGCTACTTTATACACCATCCACATGTAACTAGACATGCCTATAACAAACTTGTACAAATATTGCAACTTTCTTTGAATGATAACATTGACTTTGAATCTTAGTTTGAGGACTAAATATATATTTGTCAAATAAATCTACAATAGAGAGAATACAAACTAGTGTAAAGCTATTCTTTGAGTCACAAAATTGTTTAGCTTTCCATCTTGCATCATGACAAGCTTAGATATGTGGATATATGATATTGTGAAATTTATTCATAAACTCATTATAATATAATTCACTCCTTTAGAAAAAAAAATTGGCCTCAAATCCTAACTTTGTTGAGTATTTCTCATATTCAAATCTCTTCCAAATAACTTATATGTTGAATGGTCAATATTGTCAAATTGTAAAAGATTCTTCAAATTTCCACAATTATTACATATATTTTTTATACATTGTACGTTGAATTCATCTCAATCTTCTAATTTTTCACGTACAAGAGACTTAAAAAATTGTGTTGTACTTCCAAGGATGGCTACATTTGGATTAATTATTGTCATATATTTTTTATATAACTATAGATGTAGATGAAATTAATTAGAAAAGGGTGGGTTTGAGATGTGACACTTGTGTGCTATTCAAATTAATTTATGTTCTAAATCTATCATTTACTATGACACAACTCCAAAAGTGTCACCCTCTATCTTAATCCTACATGGAAATTAGAACTTTGCAACCTAATGCAAACATAGATAAAGAAAAAACTCTAAACTTTTCTTTTTAAAACATATTCGACTTTCATTAAGCTTATTTTATCCTTCCATCTATTGGCTTTAGATGCATTGAAAATATTTGTAAAAGTGGGAAATAACATCGATGCAGGACTTGTGGAAAAATTAAGTGCTATTACACTTTTCCCTTTATAGGTGATGCATTTGAAAATCCAAATATTGTAGTAGCTACTCATAAATTACATCAAAATATGTAGATTATTTCATGATTTGGATTAATCTATTGTCATACAACCAATTTCAATTCAGTGTATTACAAATTCTTCTTCTACTTATCCTTGTTCAAATGTGAAAGTCTTTCCTGCAATTCGATTTCGAGTGTCTTCTTTGCAATGTCTAAGAGCTAAAAAGTTACATCTACCTAATCAAATTTTTTTCTCAAATGTTGGTTCTAGGTGTCTTATCCACAAGGACAACTAGAAGGAGAAGTTCCAACAAACATTAGAACTCTATAGCCAAATGCACGCATAAATAAAGAAAAATATTTGAGTTTTAGTTGGCTCTAAGACTATAATTTAGCTCATAAATCTCACCATGCTTCTAATAGTATTAACCAACATTAACTCTAACCTTGAAACTCCTACCTTCTCTTGCATCCTAAAACAATAATACTTTCACGCACTCTACATTTGTAACTAGAGGTCAACAAAACACCACCATATTTGTCCTCGATTAATTGTTGAGCATGTTTCAATCCCCATTCTTGAGACCTTGAGTTGCTTTATGATTCGCTAAGTAAAAACAATTTAATCATTAGTTAAAAATCCAATCCTTCGCTATAGTTTCATGATAGAAACTAATAAAAAAACTTATTGCTTATGTTTTATACTAGGGGAGAGGGCCCAGTAGTTGTGCACCCTAACTTCATGCTTCTAATTATCCTACGTCAAAATTTCAAATCACTCCCAATTTTTTATAGTAGCTTACTTGGAAAGTCCCTTGCTTATAACTTTTGTTTAAGGGCCACATCATCAAATATGATGCCACATTAGCATGCATTTTCTCAAGGTGTCCAAAAAGGCCCCAAAAAAAGTGAGACCAATACTTGTGCATTCACATCATGGGTAGCTGAGTGCTGATGTGGCATCACATGATTTTTTTCTTCCTAGATCAAAGGAATATATTTTGTTTAATAGTGGGTAGTCAAGTCACAACTATTGGGCATTATATATGAAGCAAAGAAAAAAAGGGGGCTTATCAAAATGAATTAACAAGATGTTAAACCACTACGTTTTTCTAGGTTTTCATTCAATTATGAGGGCTAAAATGCCTAAATAACAATCATAAATGACTCCTAATTGTTATAGCAATAATGAGGGAATTTTTGGAAGGTTGAAACAATGTGTACCTTGTCGAAAACTTGTTATTTTTGGGTCGCTAAGGGCTCATTAGCCTTTAGTGGTGTATGGATCCCTATTATGGTTTTAGAAAACTAAAATATGGGTTATGTTCCTTGATGTCTACACTTCCAACTCCTCAGTACTCAAATCTTGAAAGTCAAACAAATTTTGTAGCCTTGTTTTTGTGTTCTTGCAATGTGGATGACAACTTTGGAACTTCACAATTTTTTTCTCCACTTGATCTTCAATCTAAAAACCTACAAACACACATCCAAGAGGAGAAAAACTTGTTGATTGTTAGAGAATATGGGTTTTCCTTGGTCAAACCTAGTTTAAGTAATTAAACCTTATGATGAAATAATGAACATTAAACATGAAACATAACACATGAAATGATGACACCTTGGATAATGTCTTGGAATATAAATATGCAAACTAACATGAAGTGGACATGTAGAATATAGATCTTGATCTTGAACAATGCTTGCAAATGGATATTTAATACTACATCAACATACTATCTCAACATGTTTGATGCACTGTGCCTTTGACATGATTATATAACCTTGAGTTGCTGCAATAAAACCTTTATAATCTACCATTGAATTCATTTAAAATGCTCTTGAAGTGCTCTATAATTCTCTTGTAAATGTACTCTTGATTGCTTATGAAGATCTAGGATGAAATGATGTGAATTAACCTTATATTTATACTAAATCTAAGAATTAACCCCAAAGTTCAAATAATCGAAGATGACATCAAATCTAGGATTCAAAATCATTAAAATTCAGCCACAAATAAATTCAAAAAGGGGCATCCTAGGCAAGGAGGACCCATTCGCGACCTTGGGTGAATCCTAGCACAATTTTCTAGGACCTAGCTTCAGGGAGGTGAAATAACATAAAAAAACCCACCTCAAATATTCCAAAAAAGGGATGTCCTAGGTTAGGAGGACCCATTTTCCCAAAGCAGTGAATGGGTCCTAGCACTATTTTCTAGGACTCTAACCTTTCCAATGTAAATGTTATGCAATATTAATAATGGTTGTCATGATAGATCCTTCAAGAAATGCAATTAATAAGGATTAGATTTGAATTAAAGGGGACAATTAAGCTCAATTAATTAATGAATCCCTATATTGGTGTGAAAGTGTAAGAAAACACTTTACAACACCCTATATAAGGCACAATTAAGTACATTTTATCATTAATTATTAATTCCCAAACTAAGCGTGAAAAATTGTTACTTTTTTTTATGCTACATTTTGCCCCTACTTTAGTGAGAGTTTTTCCCCATGTCAAACTCACACTAAAGTAGACATTCAAGATGTTTAAGTATGTAGAACTAACAAAGATACATAGTCATACCCTATCAAAAGACCAAGAAAAGTAAAGGAAAAATAAAGGATCAAGGACAACCATTCCAACACAATGTGGAACGTGGTTGTTTTTCTATAATAAGGATCAAGCTTTCACAATCTATCTAACACTATGTGGACTAAGTCTAGGTTGTTTTTCCATAACATGTGTACTCACTCTGGGGTAGTGGAACCTCAGGTCATCCAATAGGCGAGTTATCCCAACGAGGTGGCAAATGAGAGAATTATATTAGCCTCCCATACCATATTGAAGTTATCCTCCTAAAAGCTTTGATAAGGCACCACAATGCTATGGTTTTGAATGTCATTTCTATAAGTTCTTATTAAAGGGTATTTTTCTTTGTTCATGTAAGGTCTTCTTAGGGAACATTGTGCCTAGGGTATCCATGAGAGGAAAAATCAAAGAGTGTTAGATCAGCACTTATGGGATGCCTCATTCACATCATGACACCAAGGGAAATCGTATTCTTAGAAATATCATGCTCTTGGAGGACATCAAACCCAATGACACCACTAAGAAAAGGATATGTCACAAGAAAAAAGAAAATCACGCCATGAAATATGCAGAAATATGTAATCGATGTATGTCCCCACTTTAAAGTGGTTCTTAACACCCTTACTATGAGAAACTACTTCGAAGGAGCCAATATTTTCTCCTAAGACATGAGAACTTTACTCATAAAACACTATGCCAATTCATATGTCTCTAAAATAAAGCTACGCCATGAAAAAGGAGAGAAGGGGTCCCCAAAAAAAATACATAAGGGATCTATGGATTCAGGGTTAGTATGCCTTTGGTACAATGTTGTTTTTAGAGCTCAGAACTACAATGTTGTTTTTCAGTTCAATTATTGTTTCATCAAGGATAGGTGTTTCGGTTATAGGTTGAGGCATGTTTTGAAGGGATGGTTATACTATGTTCTCTACCTTGAAATTTTTATATGATTTGAAAAAGAATTCCTCACGAGGTTTAATATGTTCCATAGGCTCAGGCTAAAATAAATCTAATGAAAAATTCTCTTGGGATGATGCAAGATTAAACCCACTATGATGCATAGTAAAGATATCATTGCCAAATGGAAATTTTAAACATTTATGCACAGCCTAAGGGATGACACTCATGGAGAAAAGCCATGGATAGCCCAACTTCACACAAAATTTTTCCAGTTGTGGGATGATAGTGAATGAGACATTTAATGTTTTTGATCCAAATTTTAAAGGGAAATCTATCGAGCCAATCGTAGGACAAGAAAAACCATTATGCGTCTTTATCCATGTTTCAATTTATCATATGTATCTTCATATAGTTCATGCATGAATAGAAATTCTTCAGTGATCACATTCTCTCCACAAGTGGGATCAAATAATATCCTATTAGTGGGCTTATCATTGATCCAACCAGCTATGTAAAATGGACCATTAAGTCTACATTTAAGTATATCGCTTCATGAGAAAGAAATATCATGAGGATTTTTAGTTGAGCCCTTACGAGGTTTAGCTTTGATAAGTGCTACCATTTTAATCAGTTGTTCTTCATTGTCATCTTTTATTTTTTCATCATCTATGTCAACATTCTTCACACCATTCTTTGTTTTACTAGCTTTGACAAATGAAATAGTGTGCTTCAGCATCGGATTAGTAAAGATTTGTAAATTTTGGTTAGGAGAGGCTGCATACTTATTACCTTGATCATTCACACTCTTGATTTGAAGTTGATTATTGTAAATAAGGTCTTCATGTTTAATATGCTTACAATATTTTGTACCATATCCATTTTTTTGGAGATAATTGCAGTAAGAGTTTCATCGAAAGCCTGTTGGAAATGGTATATTAGGATCATGCTCTTTAATAGGAGGTAGGGTAAGCATGTTCTTTTTATTAAGTGACAACATGATATTATGAAGGGTATCCAACAGAGGAGTGAACTCTCTATTCCTATTCCTGAAATAATTTGTCATCTTTATAGTAGCCACTTGGTTATTGGTTTGTTGACTTGGTTGAGGGAAATTCAGTTGTTAAAAATCCCTTATTCTGCTTCTTGAAACGTTGGTAAGTATTCTAAGTTGTAGATTCAAAATTTTCAAGATGACTAGGGGGATTTTTCACATCATGACCACAAGTTGTATTTTGATAATCATGAAGGGTTGTACATAACTATGTAAAGGATGAGAATCTCAAAATTTCAAGTTTTCTTTGGAGTTTTTTTTGTAAGTTGGAAATAAACATTCATTGAAGGTTGGTGTCAAGAATCTTAATGTTTACTTGTGAATAAAATGTTTGACATATTGCTATGAAATCAATCAATTTCTCATCATTCTTTTGTTTACATGTCATTAAATCAGCAGGGGTCATTTTGGGACCCATGTGAATATGGAAGTGGTTGTAAAAGGCATCAACAAATTCATTGAATGAATCGGTTGAATTATTTAGTAAAGAAGAGAACCATTCTAAATTAGTATCCTTCAAAGATCTAGGAAATGGCTTAGCCAAGAGTTTATCTTCAAAAATGAAATCACTACACAAGGCTATAAAAGTGGAAACATGGCTAACAATATCTCCTTTCCCTCCATATTTCTTAAATCGGGGAACCTCTAATGTGGAATTTGTGCTCTTAATATCTCAAAGGATAATGGATTAGTTTTAATGTATCTTGAAGGTTGACCATTGTTGTTTTGATGTAAGGTTGCAACTTGTTGTTGAAGGGATGTCATAGTTTGTAAAAATGAGTTAAGGAAAGCATCATTATGATTGTAATATGGAGGGGAATAAGGTGGAGTAATGTATGTATGTGGAGGGCAAGTGAATTGTAAGTTGGTGAAGGTGGATGGTTAAAGAGATTGTGTTCAAATGCACAAAGCTAGAAGGATTTCCTATGGGAATACCTAATGAAGTGTACACATTTCTAGTAGGTATGATTGTTGTGATAGATTGAAGGGTTGTGGTAGGTTGAAGGGTTGTAGTAGGTTGAAAGGTTGTGGTAGGTTGAAGGGTTGTGCTAGGCTGAGTATTAGTGTATGTAGGAATTAACATCGATATTGTAGAAGATGGAATTAGAGTTCCACCTTGGCTTTGAGTACACCCCAAAGCTTGAGTACAAGTGGTGATGGTCAGGATGGTGTTGTTAACATTAAGCACATTGGTTGTAGGAAGTGTAATCATGGGAAATGAAGTATAAAAATTATGAGTCATAGAGGGTTGATTATCAACACTATTAGAAAGAGAGCTAGAAAACCCAAGATCCACGATGAGTAAGATATCATGAGATGACATGAGCCTTGAACTACATCTTACAATAGTATTACTAATAGGACTCTAAGTTGTAAAGCTAATACAGTTTTTACAAACTTAGTGTGCAAACCCAAAATGGAAAGAGTCAATGCAATGATCTAGAATGAAATGCAATTTACTGATTACATAATGCAATAAATTGAAAATGAAATGTTGTAATTGCAATTTTGAATTTTGACAATGCACTTAATGAAGCAAATTAAGCTAGATTAAATGAATTTAATGAAACAACAAACCAGTGAACTAAAAACCTACAAACACACATCCAAGAGGAGAAAAAATTATGTATTATTAGAGAATAGGGATTTTCCTTAGTCAAACCCCATTTAGGTAATTAAACCTTATGATGAAATAATGAACATGAAACATGAAATGATGATACCTTGGGATAATGTCTTGGAATGTAAATCTGCAAACTAACATGAAGTGGCCATGTAGAATGTGGATCTTGATTTTGAACAATTCTTGAAAATGGATCTTTAATACTACATCAACACACTAGCTGCAATGAAACCTTGATAATATGCCTTTGAATGCCTTTAAATTGCTCTTGAAGTGCTCTATAATGCTCTTATGAATGTACTCTTGATTCTTTATGAAGATCTAGGATGAAACTATGTGAATTAACCTTATATTTATATTAAATCTAAGAATTAACCCCAAAATTCAAATAATGCAAGCCGAGATCAGATCTATGATTCAAAATCATTAAAATATGGTCACAAATAAATTCAAAAGGGGTTTCTTAGGCAAGGTGGACCCATTCAACACCTTGGGCGAATGGGTCCTAGCACACTTTTCTAGGACCTAGCTTCAAAGAGGTGAAATAACATAAAAAACCCACCTCAAATATGCCAAAATGGGTGTCCTAGGTTAGCAAGATCCATTCGCTCAAAGTGGTGAATGGGTCCTAGCACAATTTTCTAGAACTCCAACTTTGCCAATGTAAATGTTATTCAATATCAATAATGGTGGTCGAGATAGATCCTTCAAGAGATGCAATTAATAAGGCTTAGATTTGAGTTAAAGGGTCCAATTAATCTCAATTAATTATTGAAGCCCTAGATTAGTGTAAAAGTGTAAGAAAACACTTTACAACACCCTAAATAAGATACAATTAAGTAATTTTATCATTAATTGTTAATTCCCAAACTAAGCGTGAAAAACGGTTACTTTTTTCAATGCTACAATATAAACAACTACTATCACAATTATTGGGAATTATATAAACAACTACCATCACAACTATTGAAGCATGCTCAACTATCGAGTCCTCTCTGCTAAACTTCTTAACATTTAAATAACTTAATAAAGATGTTATCTAACCTAACTCTATTAGCAATATCCCATATCCCAACATTTTTTTTGTTTCAATTGCATATGTTTTTTTAATGAATGAATGGTTTTTAATGGCATCCACAAAACCATCAGCCTATGGGACCAAGCTCCAAAAATTTAACCATTTTCAAGTTCTTTTCCATGTCTGCCCTCCTATTATAGATCTTGACCAGGAAGCCAGTAGTTTTGAGGAGCCTATTCTCCTTAAAAAGATCATTAAGTTTATCCACCTTCAAGTTGTCTTCATACTAGATATAGATATCATCATAAGCAACACACTCAATGATGAAGTACCATTCAGTCTCAACAACCCCTTTGTTGCAAGGAATACAAGTTATTTGCTCCCAAGCTTCCTTGGGGACAACCCACCTACTTGTTTCACATCTAAGATGGTGTGACCCAATTCTTAATTGAGTGACCAAAATCCTAGCCTTGCCTTTAATTGCAACCCTTAGGTAGTCTTTCTCATCGTGCTCCCACATGGGGTTGAACTCTTGGATATAATGTGTCTTTTTACGGCCAACTTGCTTAGTCCACATAATAGACCTAAACTTTTCTAGCACAAATTTTTTTATCTCAGCATTAGTGTTGGGGCACTCATGCAGTTTAATGTTCCATTTGCTCAACCACTTGCTATTTTGATTCATTCAAGTCTTATTTCTATGGTTTAGCTCCTCCCCAACAACCATTTTGGGCTAGCGATGCATATCAATGTTCTCAACTTTTTTTAAGTAACTTATTAACCAAATCATTGCAGATGCCTCCAATGGGAACATACCAGTTTCAGCCAAAAGAATCACTTATGGAACTTAATATTTGACTTTGATGCTAGTAGTGATCAAATGCTTTTGAATTCTTTCAACTTTCCTCCACTAGCGGTTTGACATGCTACCCCCCAAACCTCACAACCATAGAGGACAACTAGCACTACCAACAAACCAAAAGGGGTTTTCTTGGTTTTCCAATCCCATAACTTTGATTTCCTACATCTATTATGCAGTAAATAAGATGCCTTCTAGCCACCCTCAATCCTTTTTTCTCTACAAGTCTCCCAACTGAGCCTATTTTGAAAATCAATACCCAAATACTTGTATTCATCCACCACCTCCAAAGAGCTGCCCTCAAAAATGAAATTAAAATTCTACTTCTTCCTTTTCAAAGAGAAAATCATGATTTTGGTTTTGCTGGTGTTAACTTGCATCCCAACCTCTTGGAAAAAACTCTCAAGAGCCTTTAAATAATCTCTCAAACCAAGTGCAGATTTTGCAATTAAGATAAGATCATCCGCATATAAAAGTAACTTCACCACATACCTAGCTAGATGAATACCCTCTCCATTAGTTTTGTTTAACGAACTTCAAGCTTATCAATATATATAAGACAAATAGAGTGGGAGACAAGGGAAAACCTTGCTTGACCCCAATTCCACTACCCAAACATTCATACATACCATCTTTTGTTCTAATTTCAGCTCTAACTTTCTCATAGAGTTTATGAACTACTGCTGTAACTGTTCTAATTTATAAAGGAAATTAATTTTTTTTAATATAATAAAGTGTATAATTAATATGAGTGAGTAAATTTTGTCTTATGGAATATTGGAAAAAGAAAAGAGCATCTACATTTGCATAGTAGAAAATATCAATAATGTTTATATTATTGAGAGTTCATTTTCAATGTATTACAATATTGTTTTTATAAAGCCTCTCCATCGTAACTTTGTGAACAACCAACATATGAGAATATGTCACTAATTATTAAATAATAAAAAATAAATAAGTCACTAAGGTGAATTTATTGAAGAAAACCTTAATATTCTAACATGGACCACTTATTTGATCTTGTTGATTCTACATTTTTTTTCTTTAATTAACAACATTATTTGTTGCTCATTGATCATCAATGACCGGCTCATTTAAAAATATCTTAAGGGGGTTACTTGATTGCTAGTGTATGTTATTTATGATCAACCTTCTAAAAAAAACAATGTAATGGTTATATTAAAGATAAAAAAAATAACAAACAATCTTACAAATGTATTAGATGATGATTTTGAAGTAAATGTTTCTCCTTCTACTGCACCGATTAAAGTGTTAGCTCCTCTAATAAATGATCCCTGACTGTTCTAAGAAGTTAAATTATTCTAAAATGATCATTCGATGAATTAAAATCCAAATGAAAATATTTTTTCTTAATCGATAATTTATTACTAAAGAAAAATCATGTAACAATATGAGTTCACAAGGCCCAACTATGGGCAACCAAATCAATAAGATAAGAAGTTAGCTACAGAATATTAATAGATTATATCCCATCATATATAACCTCAAAAAGGGGGCCATCCTGAGTTTGAGAAATAGTATTCAACTAATTTTATTACAACTTGAACACTAAAATTATCAATTTGAAAAGCACTTAGAGGTCCAGTGAGATAGCATAAAATGTTGTTATTCTCCCTAACCACCTCTAGGTCAACACCATTATAACATGTATCTTTCTTTTTTAGACCCATATCTTTTTAAGTTGGCCTACTTTGTGAACATGTAGAGGCCTTAATTGATTTGACCTACTTGTCATTAATTATAGGATAGTAGTGCCCCTCATCCTTTATGATGATTAGTAAAGACAAGAATAGCATCTTTCCAAATAAATTTCAAATTGGTTTATGATTGAAACCCTCCAACTTGGACTTCTTACAAAAGTAGGAAGTATTGAGAATGTTCCTCTTATTGAAAAAAAAATTGATAATGCATTTTTTATTAGGGGATTCAAGGCCCTTGAAATTCCAATTAATGCAATTTAAGTTTTTCATGATTACGTAAAGAAATAGAGGGTTTCTATTCTTCCATAATCTATTAGAATATTTTGAGATTTTCTCTTCTTTTTATTTTCTCCTATTGTTTTGGCAACTATATTCTCTACTTTTTTTTTCTTCTCCTCTCTTTTATCCTTGTGTTTATTGGCATCCATTCCTTTACCTATCTTATTGATAAATAAGGGTTTGTGTCAATTTAAAATTGTGGTCTCACTATCCTCCTCTAGTAAATTATTTTTGGATGGTCAGTGTTCCCCCCTCTTCCACTATTGAGAGAGAGTTGGGGTACGTGCAGGATCATGATGGGCCAAAAAGTGGCAATGTGAAAAAAATTACATTTTTCATTGACCCAAAAATGTGAAAATCCCAAGTTGACTATTTTTTGGCTTGGGTGTCAGTACATTGCTTCAAAGAAAATCCAAAACCAAGATTTACATATATCCGATCCAAATCAAATATCCGATTTTAGGTGCCTATAAATACATAGTTGCGGGCATTGAAATGTTTGACGCACTATGCCTTTGACATGATGACATGACCTTGAATTGCTGCAATGAAACCTTGATAATATGCCTTTGAATGCCTTTAAATTGCTCTTGAAGTGCTCTATAATGCTCTTATGAATGTACTCTTGATTCTTTATGAAGATCTAGGATGAAACTATGTGAATTAACCTTATATTTATATTAAATCTAAGAATTAACCCCAAAATTCAAATAATGCAAGCCGAGATCAGATCTATGATTCAAAATCATTAAAATATGGTCACAAATAAATTCAAAAGGGGTTTCTTAGGCAAGGTGGACCCATTCAACACCTTGGGCGAATGGGTCCTAGCACACTTTTCTAGGACCTAGCTTCAAAGAGGTGAAATAACATAAAAAACCCACCTCAAATATGCCAAAATGGGTGTCCTAGGTTAGCAAGATCCATTCGCTCAAAGTGGTGAATGGGTCCTAGCACAATTTTCTAGAACTCCAACTTTGCCAATGTAAATGTTATTCAATATCAATAATGGTGGTCGAGATAGATCCTTCAAGAGATGCAATTAATAAGGCTTAGATTTGAGTTAAAGGGTCCAATTAATCTCAATTAATTATTGAAGCCCTAGATTAGTGTAAAAGTGTAAGAAAACACTTTACAACACCCTAAATAAGATACAATTAAGTAATTTTATCATTAATTGTTAATTCCCAAACTAAGCGTGAAAAACGGTTACTTTTTTCAATGCTACAATATAAACAACTACTATCACAATTATTGGGAATTATATAAACAACTACCATCACAACTATTGAAGCATGCTCAACTATCGAGTCCTCTCTGCTAAACTTCTTAACATTTAAATAACTTAATAAAGATGTTATCTAACCTAACTCTATTAGCAATATCCCATATCCCAACATTTTTTTTGTTTCAATTGCATATGTTTTTTTAATGAATGAATGGTTTTTAATGGCATCCACAAAACCATCAGCCTATGGGACCAAGCTCCAAAAATTTAACCATTTTCAAGTTCTTTTCCATGTCTGCCCTCCTATTATAGATCTTGACCAGGAAGCCAGTAGTTTTGAGGAGCCTATTCTCCTTAAAAAGATCATTAAGTTTATCCACCTTCAAGTTGTCTTCATACTAGATATAGATATCATCATAAGCAACACACTCAATGATGAAGTACCATTCAGTCTCAACAACCCCTTTGTTGCAAGGAATACAAGTTCTTTGCTCCCAAGCTTCCTTGGGGACAACCCACCTACTTGTTTCACATCTAAGATGGTGTGACCCAATTCTTAATTGAGTGACCAAAAGCCTAGCCTTGCCTTTAATTGCAACCCTTAGGTAGTCTTTCTCATCGTGCTCCCACATGGGGTTGAACTCTTGGATATAATGTGTCTTTTTACGGCCAACTTGCTTAGTCCACATAATAGACCTAAACTTTTCTAGCACAAATTTTTTTATCTCAGCATTAGTGTTGGGGAACTCATGCAGTTTAATGTTCCATTTGCTCAACCACTTGCTATTTTGATTCATTCAAGTCTTATTTCTATGGTTTAGCTCCTCCCCAACAACCATTTTGGGCTAGCGATGCATATCAATGTTCTCAACTTTTTTTAAGTAACTTATTAACCAAATCATTGCAGATGCCTCCAATGGGAACATACCAGTTTCAGCCAAAAGAATCACTTATGGAACTTAATATTTGACTTTGATGCTAGTAGTGATCAAATGCTTTTGAATTCTTTCAACTTTCCTCCACTAGCGGTTTGACATACCCCCCAAACCTCACAACCATAGAGGACAACTAGCACTACCAACAAACCAAAAGGGGTTTTCTTGGTTTTCCAATCCCATAACTTTGATTTCCTACATCTATTATGCAGTAAATAAGATGCCTTCTAGCCACCCTCAATCTTTTTTCTCTACAAGTCTCCCAACTGAGCCTATTTTGAAAATCAATACCCAAATACTTGTATTCATCCACCACCTCCAAAGAGCTGCCCTCAAAAATGAAATTAAAATTCTACTTCTTCCTTTTCAAAGAGAAAATCATGATTTTGGTTTTGCTGGTGTTAACTTGCATCCCAACCTCTTGGCAAAAACTCTCAAGAGCCTTTAAATAATCTCTCAAACCAAGTGCAGATTTTGCAATTAAGATAAGATCATCCGCATATAAAAGTAACTTCACCACATACCTAGCTAGATGAATACCCTCTCCATTAGTTTTGTTTAACGAACTTCAAGCTTATCAATATATATAAGACAAATAGAGTGGGAGACAAGGGAAAACCTTGCTTGACCCCGATTCCACTACCCAAACATTCATACATACCATCTTTTGTTCTAATTTCAGCTCTAACTTTCTCATAGAGTTTATGAACTACTGCTGTAACTGTTCTAATTTATAAAGGAAATTAATTTTTTTTAATATAATAAAGTGTATAATTAATATGAGTGAGTAAATTTTGTCTTATGGAATATTGGAAAAAGAAAAGAGCATCTACATTTGCATAGTAGAAAATATCAATAATGTTTATATTATTGAGAGTTCATTTTCAATGTATTACAATATTGTTTTTATAAAGCCTCTCCATCGTAACTTTGTGAACAACCAACATATGAGAATATGTCACTAATTATTAAATAATAAAAAATAAATAAGTCACTAAGGTGAATTTATTGAAGAAAACCTTAATATTCTAACATGGACCACTTATTTGATCTTGTTGATTCTACATTTTTTTTCTTTAATTAACAACATTATTTGTTGCTCATTGATCATCAATGACCGGCTCATTTAAAAATATCTTAAGGGGGTTACTTGATTGCTAGTGTATGTTATTTATGATCAACCTTCTAAAAAAAACAATGTAATGGTTATATTAAAGATAAAAAAAATAACAAACAATCTTACAAATGTATTAGATGATGATTTTGAAGTAAATGTTTCTCCTTCTACTGCACCGATTAAAGTGTTAGCTCCTCTAATAAATGATCCCTGACTGTTCTAAGAAGTTAAATTATTCTAAAATGATCATTCGATGAATTAAAATCCAAATGAAAATATTTTTTCTTAATCGATAATTTATTACTAAAGAAAAATCATGTAACAATATGAGTTCACAAGGCCCAACTATGGGCAACCAAATCAATAAGATAAGAAGTTAGCTACAGAATATTAATAGATTATATCCCATCATATATAACCTCAAAAAGGGGGCCATCCTGAGTTTGAGAAATAGTATTCAACTAATTTTATTACAACTTGAACACTAAAATTATCAATTTGAAAAGCACTTAGAGGTCCAGTGAGATAGCATAAAATGTTGTTATTCTCCCTAACCACCTCTAGGTCAACACCATTATAACATGTATCTTTCTTTTTTAGACCCATATCTTTTTAAGTTGGCCTACTTTGTGAACATGTAGAGGCCTTAATTTATTTGACCTACTTGTCATTAATTATAGGATAGTAGTGCCCCTCATCCTTTATGATGATTAGTAAAGACAAGAATAGCATCTTTCCAAATAAATTTCAAATTGGTTTATGATTGAAACCCTCCAACTTGGACTTCTTACAAAAGTAGGAAGTATTGAGAATGTTCCTCTTATTGAAAAAAAAATTGATAATGCATTTTTTATTAGGGGATTCAAGGCCCTTGAAATTCCAATTAATGCAATTTAAGTTTTTCATGATTACGTAAAGAAATAGAGGGTTTCTATTCTTCCATAATCTATTAGAATATTTTGAGATTTTCTCTTCTTTTTATTTTCTCCTATTGTTTTGGCAACTATATTCTCTACTTTTTTTTTCTTCTCCTCTCTTTTATCCTTGTGTTTATTGGCATCCATTCCTTTACCTATCTTATTGATAAATAAGGGTTTGTGTCAATTTAAAATTGTGGTCTCACTATCCTCCTCTAGTAAATTATTTTTGGATGGTCAGTGTTCCCCCCTCTTCCACTATTGAGAGAGAGTTGGGGTACGTGCAGGATCATGATGGGCCAAAAAGTGGCAATGTGAAAAAAATTACATTTTTCATTGACCCAAAAATGTGAAAATCCCAAGTTGACTATTTTTTGGCTTGGGTGTCAGTACATTGCTTCAAAGAAAATCCAAAACCAAGATTTACATATATCCGATCCAAATCAAATATTCAATTTTAGGTGCCTATAAATACATAGTTGCGGGCATTGAAAACTCATTTCACTCATTTTGGTAGGCTGTGGGTGCACAGTGAGAATGAGCTAAATATCAAATATCTGATTTTTAACAGATATTCGATTTGAGAGGTAAGATTTTGGATTTTTTTTTGTTTTAATCAATTTTTCAATTAGATTTGTAAAATTTTATGTAGTTTTTTATAGGATTTTTTTTTAAAGTAGGGTTTTTGATTGATTTTTATTAAAAACTAGAGTTTACAATTTATTTTTGTTAAAAATTAATGTTTTTTATGGATTTTGATTAAAAAATAGTGTTGTTTATCTATTTTAATTAAAAACTAGAGTTTGTTATAGATTTTTATTAAAAAGTAGGGTTTATTTATTTATTAAAAAGTAGGGTATTTTTACAATAATTTCATTTATATTGTGTAATTTCAATTAGATTAATTTATTTTTGACTTTAATTAGGCATTATGGTTGCTAAGAATGAAAATGCACAAATTCCAAATGAGCCACTAGCTAAAAATGAAAATGCACAAATGCCAAACGCTCCACCACCTCCACAGCCATCAATTGAAGACTTAATTGGTGATAATTTTCAACATTTGACTAGAATTTCTAATGTTTATATGAGAATCACTTAATTAGCCAAGATTTCAAACACATTGAAGGAAATAATTAAAAATATAGAAATCCTCTCCACCCAATATAATTCCTTTCATTGATGGTGAGAAGACATGAGAGAATATTATGCATGTCGATTGTCTTATGATGATGTGAAATACCTTAGAATAACCAAAGCCCAAATAGCCCCTTTATTTGTTAACCCCCGCACTAGTTTTCCAATTGATGTTAATAAACCAAAACTTTCTATAAAATGGTGCACGCATAGGGACATTGTAGATAACTTTTTGGATCATTGGTGTATGGTTTTTGATAAACCATTGAACAAAAATTGTGATATACCATTTTACTTTATTAAAAAATTATATGTTGAGTTTGTTTTAGGGCATCATGTCAATTACTTTGACATTAAACCTTCCAGGGCGTCGGTGGAGGTATGCCCCAAGATAGACCAAAGGCAGTTAGAGTAGTCTCACACCCATATTTCCCCCCTCCTCCCCTTCCTGTGCCACCTCTAGTATATCATCTAGATATTATGCAAGATGCAGCCACACAAACTATCCAGGCTATCCACTCTTTGAGTGGTATTTTTGTTTTGGATGCTTGTACAATAGCTCAGCCACATTTTGGTGATGTTGGCGATGGTTTGAGTGTTGTTGCATCATCCTCCTCAGGTCCACATATTTGTGTGCCACATACTTGCTCTATGTGCCACCAGATATGCTTGGGTCCTCTTGTATAGCCCACTGAGCATCCCTTGGACACTTTGGATTATGACATCCATGATGTGGACATTATAGATTAGATGCAAGGGAGTGGAGTGCACCCTACAGAGTCCTCTCCTGCTAGAGAGCGGGACATTGGAATAGTGACACAAGTAAGATTTTAGTTGTAAATTCATAACTTGTATTTTTTTTTAAATGAATATTAATAAGAGATAGTCTAAAGTACTAATATTTATTTACATAGTCTATTTAACAATTGATGTTTGAGGAGGAGCTCGCATAGGTGACTGATAACACCCTTAGGGCCATTTCATTTGGTTTCAGCATGCACACAGTATATATTTTCAAACTCACTCATTTACATTTTGTTACTCTATACTTGCTTATCATTTGAATTTTCATTAATGAAATTGTATAATAACATATATGTTTATCTTATTTTCCTCTTGTAGGAAACACCTAGTGTGAGCAAGGTGTTGCACTTAACATAATATGGAGGCGCAATGTTAGATAAGGGAAAGGTAATTGAACTCAAATTCAATTGAATTAATATTTTTAAGATCATTTATTGATTATACATAATCGACATAGATTGGTAGTTTCATATGTACTTTTCATTTTTATGTACAAGTATTTATGAGCTATACAATGTGCTTGACAAGTGCCACAATGCCTGAAGGAGTATGTATTGGAACATCTCAAGGAGGAGGTGTCAAAACACCTAAAGGAGATAAAGAAAAAGATTAGCCTAAAGAGGTATGTGTTTATTTTATTTTGTGTTTGGTAAATATGTTCCTATTACCAACAATTGTATGCTAACTTGGATCAATTTTATGTTTTTGTTCACAAATAGAAATTGACATTACAAAAGTTGGTTTGGTTGGTTCTTGGAGAGGGGCATATCCTAGGACTCCCAACCCTTTGAAGAGACGTATATTTCAGGTAATGAAGATTTCAATTTTAGAGTTCAATTATAATTTAGTGTATATTTATTTTGATGTTAATTATTTGATTTTAAATTATATAGTATAACTCTTCTCAATTGTGGTTTGAATTTTTCTTGTGCAGCTACCTTTAGAGCCAAAGAGTGCTTCAAAGAGGCTCCATTTTGATGATCCACCAGTAGTTTGAGTTGATGTTGATGCCATTTTTTATATGGACATGCACTTGATTATTGGATAATTTGATATATAGAAGTTGACAATCTAAATTTAATTTCTTCCTCATGTGCATGATTAAACCCTTTGAAAATTTAATCAAGTGAGCAATGGTTAAATATCAATGTATAATAGCATAAAAAAGAATGGTTATAATATGTAGTTTATATTCATATCGCTGATTACATTGCAGTGCACATCTTTCAAACTCAAAGAATTACTTCACATTGCATAACTAACAACTAGATCCTGATAGATAAAAAAAAATCAATTACAATATAGTTTTTACAAAGTCAACGTAAGAAATTATGCAATTACTTCACATTACATAACTAATAACTAGGAGTAGTTTTCGATTGCATTTGCTTGTCATGGAATTCTATGAGACCACATTTCTTTGAGGCATTTTTTCAAATAGTTCATTGCCTTGTCTATGCTACCATATTTTTCATACATGTGTACCAAATCTTTTTATCAAACAGTTCATTGTCTTGTTGCTATGGCTAAAAGCCTAAAAAAGGTCCTTTCAAACAAGCTATGGATTGATGTAGAGTGGGGGTGGAAACCATTCAATCTTCCAAACCAATGAGTATCAATCAAAATTTCAAAACAAATTCAGATGATCTACTCAAACTCCAAACCTTACTATGCTTTCCCTTGTAGTACTAGCAACTCGGTTTAAGGGATTCTTCAACATGAGTTTCCAAGACACCACACAAAAAAATTAGTGAATCAGACACTCTTTTCAAAGTTACACAACATATGTGAAAACTACCCTTGGCTCCTTTGGACCAAATTTGAGAACCAATAGCATACCCCTATCCTAGGCTAGTGAATTAGCCCTCTTTTACAAAGTGAGTTCCCTTTAAACACTTGATCTTCACAAGAACACCCCAAAAAGTCTTGAGTTATGTCATAAAATAGAAAATTCTAAGATTATTCTGCACCTACGGGTCCTTTAGTAGGTTGTCCCATGAAACCCTTTGTTTACCATGCAAATGCATAGGGTTTATTGAAAGTCCCATTTGCACAACTCCCCTAACCATTCCGCCAACTTAGACACATCTATTATGACCCCAATATGCTCAAACATTAGATATCCCCCCACTCTCATTGATTTTAACAAACCCTAGGCTAAAAGCTCCATTTTCATGATATTTAACCAATGATTTGCTTAGGACAACTCCAAGACTCACAAATCATTTCCCATTCCTTAAATGGATCTGCACACATTCAATCATATTGTACATAGCCTCTCCACCAAGCCACATGAAAGGTACAATAGGTAGAGGGCTTCAATAATTCATAATTTACTCAAAATGCAATATCTGGGTTTACTACCCGCCTTAAGAAAACTTGGCACAAAACTCACAAAAAATGAAAAGAAAGCACTCAAACCAACTTTAAAGCAGTCTCAATCCTACTTCCCCCTCATTACACATGCTATGTAGCGATTTACTTGCTGTGTAGGGGGCGAACAATGGAGAAAACACAATTTTTTTTTGTAGAAACCACAGTTTTTTCAAGGTAACTCAATATGATCTTATGGATTCTTCAAAAAATTACATTCATCAATCCCCAAAATGAGTTCCTCAAACATTTTTTAAGACACTCCCCCACACACAAAACAACTGGCCAACTCCGAATAACTAACTTACAAACTAAGTTATTGGGGTCCAGTTCGGGTAAATTTTTTTTTTTGGGGGTTCAGTTCATTTTGGGTTCGTTAGTACCAAAAACATGTAAATATATAAATATATATATATATATATATATATATATCTATATATGTAGCCTAGAAGCATGAATTGGGATTAGAATATCACATAACATCATATAAACAACAAAACAACCATAAACTTGAATGTCATTTAAAACATGCATAATAAATATTCATCGTTGAAACTTGAATTGTGGTAGCTTGATATACAAAGTCTATTGATGTCAAGGTTCAATTTGTATGATTTTGAAAAAAGAAGCCAACTGAGTAGAGTTATTAGCATTCTTCATAAATCACAAGAATTTGTTTAGTACACTAGCCATTTTGATGTCTTCTTGTAGTCTCAAACATTATTTTGTATCATTGTTACATTGGTCTTGAGAGTGGTAGCTTAATATAGCTCCACAATACAAAATTCAATTTACTTGTGTAGTGTAATAGTGACATACATAGATTTCTCTTTGAAAGAACCAAAGGGTGACTACACAATTGAAGTGTATAAACACATATATTTTTGTAATATCACAAATACTTTTTGAATCTTCCATGCATTGATAATCTAAAAGGAAAGGTCTTTTGCCTAATTTGTATGCGGCCATGCTTTTGACATTGTCAAAAAGATCAAAACTTCCCTAATGATGCAAAGGAATGGCCAAGTAGTTCATACTCTCCACATGAGAGAAGAGAAATCTTGGAGAGTACATCAAGTTAGTGAGAATAAAAGTGTAATGTGTTTTAGTTTGTAGTACTCCTTTGTTTCTCTATAGATGTGTGATAAATTCTTAGTTCAATGATGTAGAACAATTTTTGAAAAAAGAAAGTTGTGTCACAGCCCGCTTTCACAAAAATGAA
>VDFB02075321.1:87643886-87658068 GCA_007258455.2 Sequoia sempervirens | reverse complement strand
TTTGATGTGAGACATTTTCCACCACCATTCCACATAAGGTGAATGAACTTTCTAGATGAAGGTTGGCGAAATTGCAAGGAGGAACTATATTAGAAATTTTGTTCTATGACACATGCCTCTGCCATCATGACCTACATACTGCCATTGTCTTATATTTTGAATGTATTGTGCTACCTTTGTGAATCATTTTACTGAAGATGTCTTATCCACCTTTCCTCGCCATTCTACAGTAACTAAGAATTCTTCCTAATGGTATCTTGTAGAATTGTAGGGAGCATTTCTAGAAGTAGGAATTTGAGAAACAAAACCTTGGTAGAACACGTATACACCTTAAAAGCGGTCATCACCTTTATTAATGAAATACTAGCTATTTGATTAATATTTCAACTGCATATAAATAAATGCTCAATTTATTTATATTGTTCACCCTTCTCTAAGTCTCCAAAATATAAAACACTTTCTTCTAAATTAATTAAATAAACACCTAAAAATGGTCATCACCTTTAATTAATTAAATACTAGCTATTTGATTAATATTTCAACTACATATAAATAAATACTTAATTTATTTATATTGTTCACAATTCTCTAATTCTCCAAAATCTAAAACACTTTCTTCTAAATTAATTAAACAAACAAGGTTCCCTAAATGTGTTTTATTTAATTAAACTTCATTAAATCCAATTAGGAATTAGAGCACATTTCTACAACTTTTTGTGTGCCACCTCATCAAGGTCACATGAAAATAAATAACTCTAATTTTTAATTAGAATTATCCTCAACTCATTTCAAAAAGCACATGGTCTTTTCTTCCCACACTTCCACCAATTTTAAAAAGCACATGGTCTTTTCTTCCCACACGTCCACCAATTTCAAAAAGCACATGGTTTTTTCTTCCCACACTTCCACCAATTTTGGAGCACATGATTTATTCCTCCCACACTTGAATCTTCCATCCAAATGACATGTTGCACATTGGTCAAGAGATTTTTCCACACACATGGCATGATCTTTTCTTCCCACACTTCCACCAATTTTGGAGCACATGGTTTATTCCTCCCACACTTCCACCAATTTTGGAAGTGCATGGTATTCTCTTCTCACACTTGAATCTTCCATCCAAATGGCATGTTGCCCATTGGTCAAGAGATTCTTCCACACACATGGCATGTTGTCTTTGGTCAAAGGGACAACATCTTGATTCTCTTCATCTTCACCATTCATTTTTCTTATTTGAATCTGGATTGTTGATTATTGCCACCTCACTATATGCTTGGAAAAGGCTATAAATACAACCTTTGGGCATTGTATTTTGCATCCATATTTGAAGTAAAGTTATCATGCATAAATATCATTTGAGATCCACATTTGAAATAGAGTTATTATGCAGGTTTACCATTGGAGCTTGGAGAATTCTTGGAGTCTCATAGATAGTTTTTATATCATGTTTAGATCTTAGATTAACACATTGCATCATGGTTGCATTTTAGATTAGTTTATTTTAAGTTTTCATTTGAGCATATGTAGAATCATGCATAGATCATCCTAGTTCAATACCATAGCATCCAACACTATTCGTCCATTCTATTGGAGTTAAAATGGCACTGAGAGGGGGGGGGGGTGAATCAGTGTCTTAACAGATTTGACCAATTTTCACATATTCAAAAAGCATAGCTTGAATTTGATCTCAATATTACTACGTTAATGCATTCATGAGTTGAATGTAATCATTCATAATGAGGGGAATTGAAAAGTAATAATCCCAATAGTGAACTGAAACAACAATAACAAAGAAAAATAGTGAGCACACAGAAGAACAAAGAGACACAAAATTTTGCTGAGTGGAAAACCCTCTTGGGGTAGAAAAACCACTCCTAAACTACCTTATTGGCTTAATCTTCAAAAACCACTTTTAACAAAGCCTTATAGGCTAATTTTTTAGCACCAACCCCTCATTTAGAGATATCTATCTCAAGGAGCACCAACCCCTCAAATTATATTTCTGAACAATAATAATATTAGAGGATCTCTCTATTTTCTATTAAGCTCAAGAGACTCAACTCTCTTATCTACCTAATACTCTAAGAATCCAACTCTTGTACTATATATTTTTCCAATACATCTCTTGATACGGCCAAAATAACTATCTCTCAAAATTAGAGACCAGCAACACCTTCACTATTTTCAACATTGGTTTTTATATACATTTCAAGTATGTCTATTATCAAGAAATCTTCAAAAGGCATTTTTCACAAAATTTTGAAACTCTCTTGCTATTTTTAGAATCTGAAGCTGGATAATGATGATCTATAGATGATGGAAAAAAAATCAGAGTAATGCATATCCAGAGAGCTTTAATTTTTGCGCTAAGTCAGGAGATTTCAAATTGTAACATAAAGATTTTCATCAAAGCCGTGATTGCCCACAAACAAAAAATCATAACGTCTAAAAATCTTAGAGAATATTTTCTAGAGATTCGATGCCAACCAAAGATGTCGACATGCAACTATACTTAGAAAAATCCATGTCGGCCACAGTGTATGAGTCTTCGTTAATCATTCACTAAGACAACAGTCACCACGTGATCTTTGTGATTCGCTAAGACCTTATGTGAGCTGCATTTCTTTTTCCTTCATTGCTTTTGCCATGACCCAGTGAAGTCAGCAAGTCCTCTCACAAACCACATCAAGTTTCACTGAAATCCATTTTGTTTCTTATGTGTCGTTGTGACATTCGGAGTCAGGAAGACACTATATAGAATGCCCCATGTTTCACTGAAAGTCCACATAATACATTTTGGTCACCGTGACATAAGTTTTTCTTGCCTATGAGACCATCTATCCCAAGTGGGTTGCTATAGCATACCGACATCGGGGAGACCTCCCGTAGATTATATTTTCATACCGAAACAACCCAAACACCTTAGATCACCAAGAGAATTCAATTCTCATACCAACAAAGACCCTTTTATTTTCCATTCACTATCGTTGTAGCCTTTTGATATCGGAGAGAGATCTTGTACACATGTCTTTGTTTTTCTGAGAGCCATGTACCATTCTTCTAGTCATTGAGACAAAATAGTTCTCTCATCGAGATGTATCCTTCATTCTCATATGAGTCGCCATAACAAATTGTTATCGAGAAGACTTTATGTAGATTTCGTTAAGTTTCACTGAGAGACCACGTGATCATTCCTGTTCGCTGAGACAATTCAATACCTATGCCGAAGGCATCTTTATCACCATCTATCATCCCTCTATTTGTTACTGTGACATATCAATATCAGGGAGACGTTTTGTAGACTACAATATGTTTCACCGAAAGGCTTTATCCATTATGAGTCTCTGTGAAAAAACCAATCTCTCACCGAAAGCCCCTCATAACACTTACTCGACAAGACCTTACGGGCTCGCTATGAAAACACTCCAATATCGCATAGTCTAGCCAAAGTAACCCTTTGCACAAGTTGATGAGACACTATGGAGTCATTATAACATTTCACCGAAGCAGTAACCTTATACCGATAAGACATTCAGTGCATCAGTTGGTGAGACAAGCAATATTTGGTGAGACTATATACTAAAATAATTATGTTTGGCCGAAGCGAAACCCAAAATGTGATGTCGGTGAGAAAAAATCACTTCGCCAAGACTTATTCCAACACCGCTCAGCTCTGTTGATGAACCTCCATATGCACTAGTCGGGGTGACATTTCAAGTTCGATGAGACACAACCCCAATAACAAAACTCTTGCCAAAAATTTCATCCTCGGTCACTAAAACCACGTGAATGTCTCACCAATAGACGTCCTCATGCATATGGTCGGTGAGACATAACAATTTTGTTGTGACCACATACCGACGGTGTAACTCTTGTCGAATGGATCTTTCTTGTGTCAGTCACCAAGACAAAGCGCTCAATGAAACAACATGCTGATAAGGATTTCTTACACTGATAAACCACCTCATGTATTAGTCGGTGAGACCTAACTCATTTAGTAAGACCTCTCAGTGATGAACACAACTCATGCCTATAGACCTTTCTACTGTCGCCAAGACCATGTGAAAGTCATGTCGAAAGTTTCCTGTATGTAAAATTAAATCGTTATGAGATTAGAAATGTCTTGCCGATAGGCAACACAGACATTTCAAAAATGGATCAGGGAGACCCTGCCATTCTCATGCCGATATGTTCTTTTTATGTCACCAGAGACTGCATGAAGCTCAAATTGATCAGTACCATAAGATATTAAAATTTTGAATGTAAACTATCCATAGAATGCCAAGACCAGTAAACCATATAGATAAAAACATGAGAAACCAATCTAAAACTGTCAACAAGTAAAATCAACTGAAAGGCATTTTGTCATCAAGGACAAATCATATGATCACAACTGAGAACCAACAAAATCCCCCTTTTTCCTTGATGGAAAAACACAAATGACTCTCCCCCTTTTTTCCTCAATGACAAAGGATAGAAGAGGAGAATGTGCAATGCTAGGAAACACAACTAAGAAGCCAACCAAATACCATAAGAACATGCTGCAAATAGAGCAATAGTGTAGCAGACATATTTTCAGGGTAGTAGTAAGATTGTAACATGTTGATATCATATCAAAAATAACAATATCTTATTTTCAAGAATCTCAGTCCATATCATCATTGCCAAAGCAAAGGTACCAAAAATATTATAATGTAACAAATCGAATTGATACCTAAAGATTGAAGATCTGTTACTTGAACATACTACCTTCTTTGTCATGTTCGATCAAGGTGCATTCAAGATCACCTACTCCACATTCAATTTGATTAACTTCAATCTAGCAATACCAGAATTTGAGCACAAAAAACCAACCTCTTCTTAGCACAAGTAACCTCAGTCACTGTCCATGACAATACATATCAAGGACCAATGATACTAGTTATTCTTCTTCAAACGACACACATCATTTTACTCTTTTCATACACAAAATATAACTTGAAAGCATGTATACTACATAATTCATCATCAATCTATTCTTGTACACCCATCCTCAGTCCATATGAGAATTTCTGTTACCACACCAAGAAAAATGAAAAATGCCAAAGATAATTAATATCAGCCCTCACACAACACCAAATAATATCATCATAGAAATAACTCATAACATCAAACATGTTTTTCAATCACTGTTCTCCAAAGATGAATACATCGACATTACATTAGAACAAAGGCTTTCCCATTTTTACTATATTGAGGAGCTCATCAATATGACTCCACACCGCTCAAAGATGTCATAAGGACATACCATTATTTCCAAAACCCAAGCATCCAAAAAGTCCATTTGAAAACAAAGTGCACTGTCATTTCAAAAACTTCTAAAAACTGTCAACCACTAGACCAAGAAAAAACATTCCTTAACATCTTATACCATCAAAAGCAAATGCAAGATGTCATACCTCATTCTAGACTCCATAGGGGTAAAATATATTACAATAATAGACTCCCCCTAAGTCTTTGCTTCTTCTTAAGACCTGGAAGGCAACTCTTGTGCAAGGAGTGCAAAAGGAGTTTTCTTAGAAGCATCTTTATTGCTCTTCTTGTCATCTTGATTGCTCTTTCTTCTCCCACACTCCTAGTAGAGACTTTTCCTTGCTTGCTTAAATTACCTATTTTTCATGAATCTTGGATTATTTGTACTGTAAATGTTAGCCCATCTAGAGCAAATGGCTTTGAAGTTATTACAGAGAATGAAGACTTCCCTCTGGGACTTTCCAGCCTTCTTCCCTACATTGTCCATCAGCATATTTTATTCCTCAGGTCTCTTCTCAAGTGACCAAAATTCCCATTTCTTGGCTTACACACATCCTTATTTCACAAAGGGACTAGAGTGATTCTTGGCTGGACATCTTAATCAATTGCCAATGCATGATCATTCTAGAGCCATGTAATATCCTTGGAGAATGATTATACCTGAAAGAATGATCATGCCAAGGATTTGAAGATCTAAAGACATTTTTCCTTTCTCTATGAATACCTTTAGATTGTCTTCTACTGTCAATGTTATCCTTTGATGCAGCAATACTGTAACCAAGATCAACCTTCATTCTTGGTGTTTGCTTGCTTTCTCAAATTCTTTCCATCTAGAGTAGTAAAGCAGTGTTTCATGTTTAGATTTATGCAAGAGCTTTATCCAACCTCATATACCATATGGGATCTTTTAGAATGTTTTTGCCTGCCCAACATCTCATTCAATATATTAGTACTATGATCAAATTTCTGAATTTTACCAAATTAAGCCTTGACAATTTCAAACTCTTTTCTTAAAGCAACTACCTCTTCTTCAAGTTTTAGACAAATAATCTTTTTAATCTCCAAATTAGAATTCACAACATTTGCAATCCTCTTATATTCTTCAATTTCAATTTTTTGACTTATAATCATATTGTCCTTAAGAGTTAGTTCTTTTAAGAAGGAATCATTATCTAAACATTTCTTTAAAGAAGCAATCTCATTTTCTAGTTTATTACACAATTCATCCTTGTCTTTTAACTTGACTTCCAAACTCTCTTCTTGTTGAAGTTGTCTTGTTAAAAATTGGTTTTCTTTTCTAAGCTTCTTAATAGTATCTAAGGCACATAGGATTTCACCTTCCAAATCAACCTCACTTTCTAGTTCATCATAATCTTGTTTTGAGTTAACTTCATCCAAAGATTGATATACTTTTACACAAGTTTCTTGATCATTTAAATATTCATTAATGATCTCCTTGTACTTCCTTTCAAAACTATGAAGGTTTAAACCTTCTTCACTCTTAGATGTTTCATAACTTATTTCAGTATCCAAAGATATCTCCTCTTGAAACTCACTATTCTGATTCATTTTAGTCAACTTGTCCCAAACTTCCTTAGCACTGCTCAAATGAATGACTTTTGTAATGAGTTTCTTTGGCAAGTTATTAAAAATAGCATTTATAGCTCTAGTATTGAATTCAAGAGCTTTCATCTCCTCAAGAGTGGAAGGAGATGTTACAGATGTAGTACAACCCTTTTCTATTGCTGCCCACACTTCAGATCCTATAGAAAGTAAGTATGTCTCCATCCTATATTTCCATATAATAAAGTTTGTTTCTTTGAACTGAGGAGTTCCAGATCTAGGAAACTCTACCTTTTTAGAGCTACTATTTATGAACTCTTCCTCATTATTCCTTATACTAGATTCAGGTTGAACATGATGACTAGCATTTTGCTAAGAACATCTTTTTCCCTTATTCCTTCTGTTCTTTCCCATATTAACAAAAGTACTCCAAGAAACCAGGAACAATCCTAGTTGGTTTAGACCTATCAGAGGACCCTAGGCTCTAATACCAATTGTTGGAGTTAAAATGACACTGAGAGGGGGGGTGAATCAATGTCTTAATAGATTTGACCAATTTTCACATATTCAAAAACATAGCTTTGATTTGATCTCAATATTACTCTGATTAATGCATTCATGAGTTGAATGTAATCATTCATAAAAAAAATTGAGAAAAGTAATAATCCCAATAGTGAACTGAAACAACAATAACAAAGAAAAACAGTGAGCACATAGAAGAACAAAGAGACACAAAAATTTTCCGAGTGGAAAACCCGTTTAGGGTAGAAAAACCACTCCTAAAATGCCTTACTGGCTTAATCTTCAAAAACTACTTTTAACAAAGCCTTATAGGATAATTTTTCAGCACCAACCCCTCAAATTATATTTCTGAACAATAACAATATTAGAGGATCTCTTTGTTTTCTATTAAGCTCAAGAGACTCAACTCTCTTATCTACCTAATACTCTAAGAATCCAACTCTTGTATTACATAGTTTTCCAATACATCTCTTGATACAACCAAAATAACTATCTCTCATAATTACAGACTAGCAGCACCTTCACTGTTTTCAACATTGGTTTTTATATACATTTCAAGTATGTTTGTTATCAAGAAATCTTCAAAAGGCATTTTTCACAAGATTCTAAGACTCTCTTGTTATTTTTAGAATCTGAAGCTAGATAATGATGATCTGTAGATGATGGAAAAAAATCAAAGTAATGCATATCTAGAGAGCTTAATTTATGCGCTAAGTCAGGAGATTTCAAATTGTAGCAGAAATATTTTCATCAAAGCCATGACTGCCCACAAACAGAAAATCATAATGTCTAAAAATCTCAGAGAATATTTTCCAAATATTTGATGCCAACCAAAGATGTCGGCATGCAACTATACTTAGAAAAATCCATGTCAGCCATAGTGTATGAGTCTTCATTAATCATTCACCGAGACAACAGTTGCCATGTGATCTTCGTGATTTGCTAAGACCTTATGTGAGTTGTGTTTCTTTTTACTTAATTGCTTTCGCCGTGACCCAGTGAAGTCAACAAGTCCTCTTGCAGACCACATCAACTTTCACCGAAAGCCCTTTTGTTTCTTATGTGTCGCTGTGACATTTAGAGTTGGGAAGATGCTATATAGAATGTCCCACATTTCACCGAAAGTCCACATAATACATTTTGGTCGCCGTGACATAAGTTTTTCTTACCAATGAGACCATCTATCCCAAGTGGGTTGCTATAGCATACCAACATCAGGGAGACCTCCTGTAGATTATATTGTCATACCGAAACAACCCGAACACCTTAGATCACCAAGAGAATTCAATTCTCATACCGACAGACACCCTTTTGTTTTCCATTCACTATCGTAGTAGCCTTTTGATATCGGAGAGACATCTTTTAGACATGTATTTGTTTCTTCTCCTCATTGAGACAAAATAGTTCTCTCACCGAGATGTATCCTTCATTCTCATGTGAGTCACCATATCAAATTGTTATCAGGAAGACCTTATGTAGATTTCATTAAGTTTCACCGAAAGACCACGTGATCATTCCTGTTCACCAAGACAATTCAATACCTATGCCGAAGGCATCTTTATCGCCATCTGTCATCCCTCTATTTGTTGCTGTGACATATTGATATTGGGGAGACATTTTGTAGACTATAATATGTTTCACTGAAAGGCTTTATCCATTATGAGTCACTGTGGAAAAACCAATCTCTTGATGAAAACCCCTCATAAGACTTAGTCGGCAAGACCTTACGAGCTCGCTATGACAACACTCTAATATTGCATAGTCTAGCTGAAGTAACCCTTTGTACAAGTCAATGAGACACTATGGAGTCGTTATAACATTTCACCAAAGTAGTAACCTTATGTCGATAATACATTCAGTGCATCGGTTAGTGAGACTATATACCGAAATCATTATGTTTGGCTGAAGCGAAACCCCAAATGTGATGTCGGTGAGACAAAACCACTTTTCCAAGACTTATTCTAATACCACCCAACTCTGCCGATGAACATCCATATGCACTAGTCAGGGTGACATTTCAAGTTTGATGAGACACAACCCCGATAACAAAACTCCTACCGAAATGTTCATCCTCAGTCGCCGAAACCATGTGAATGTCTCATCATTAGATGTCCTCATGCATATGGTCAGTGAGACATAACAATTTCGCTATGACCACATACCGAAAGTGTAACTCTTTCCGAATTGATCTTTCTTGTGCCGGTCACCAAGACACAAAGCGCTCAATGAAACAACATTCCGATAGGGATTTCTTATGCCGATGAACCACCTCATGTATTAGTTGGTGAGACCTAAATAATTCAGTAAGACCTCTCAGTGGTGAACACAACTCATGCTGATAGACCTTTCCACTATCGCCAAGACCATGTGAAATTCATGCCGAAAGCTACCTGTATGTAAAATCAAATTGTTATGACATTAGAAATGTCTTGCCAATAGGAAACACAAACATTTCAAAAATGGATCGAGGAGACCCTGCCATTCTCATGCCGATATGTTCTTTTTCTATCATAAGAGACTGCATGAAGCTCAAACTGATCAATACCATAATATATTAAAATTATGAATGTAAACTATCCACAGAATGCCAAGACAAGTAAACCATATAGACAAAACTGTACCAAGATAAAACATGAGAAACCAATCTGAAATTGTCAACAAGTAGAATCGACCAGAAGGAATTTTGTCATCAAGGACAAAACCATATGATCACAACTGAGAACCAACAAATAGGAGATATTAAAAAACTTGGTTCAAACAAGCATACCAATAAGAAAGAACCAGGAAGAAAACCTTCAGTTGTAGCTTGATTAAGTACAAAACATTATTAGAGAATTGTCCCAATAATAGTAACAAAGCATACACCTGTATGACTAATTCAATCTATGAGTTTCCAAAATACATACCCCTTTACATTTTAAACATACCCTTTACACAATGCCAAAAAATTTGACCCATGTTTCAAAAAAATCACTGTATATAGATTATGCCCATACACAGTTATGACCTTTTTACATTGTTTCACATTTGAAAGTTCAAATTTTACAAAATTTTCCTATTGGAGGCATTTAGGGCACAGTCTTCTACAATAGTAGTATGTTCACGTTCTAGACTGACAAGCACCTGTACAAAAAATCAAGGTAGTAGTTAAACTACATACAATAGAAAAGATGCTTAGAATAAAAGACGCTTAGAATAATGAATCTATATTATTGTAATCTGTTGCATACCTCTCTGAAAGGATTAGAGTTGGCTATTGTTGCAGTAGGTCCATGATCAATCGTGCTTGGAATATCGCAAAAGTTGTCAAATGAGATATCTATATTGTCACAATAGAAAAGATTCTTAGACTAACAAATCTATATTAATCTAAACAACCTGAATGATGATGAATTAGTAATGCAAACAATAAAAGATGCTTAGAATAACATATCTATATTATTCTAAATGACCTAATTGATGATGAGGTGGTAATGCAAACTCTAAAAGATGCTTAGAATAACCAATCTATATTATTGTAATTTTTTGCATACCTCTCTGAAAGGATTGGAGTTGGCTATTGCTGTAGTAGGTCCATGATCAATCATGCCAGGAATATCGCAAAAAAATTCAAATGATAAATCTATATTGTCACAATAGAAAAGATGCTTAGACTAACAAATATATATTAATCTAAACAACCTAAATGATGATGAATTGGTAATGCAAACTATAAAAGATGCTTAGAATAACCAATCTATATTATTCTAAATGACCTAATTGATGATGAGATGGTAATGCAAACTATTAAATATGCTTATAATAACCAATCTATAATATTGTAATCTATGGCATACCTCTCTGAAAGGAACAAAGTTGGCTATTGTTGCAATAGGTCCATGATCAATCATGTCAAAAATATCACTATTAAAGACACCGCATTGGAATAGTATACAAAATATCAGTATTAAATAAAGAACACTAATGAACTTAAGCATAATGAAAGTAATCATTGTACCTTCCATTCTTGAAAATGCTATTCAAATGTGCCTGAAGGATCATCTCTTTCCTTAAGAGTATCCAATATTGCTTCATGATCAACATTACTAAGTTTCCATAGTTGTTTTGTCTTTGGTATGGCATGATGCTTCAACAACTTAACATTTGTTGCTATAACAAGGTTTGAATACATGAGAATGGTTTTTTCTTTCTCATAGTCTTCAAATGTAGGTATGCCATTCTTTCTAATCATGTATGTTCACAACCAAGTTCCTGCAACCATAACTAAACATGTAGGATACACAAAGCCATCATAATCTTCCATCGGTTGTGTTAGCTTATGCTTTAACCGCACACATCTATCCAACCAATAGTTTGATCTCTCTTCATTCCCCTACGATGAAACAACTACAAAAACATGTCCTGGTTGTAGTAGATCTGAAAGCCAATCGTAATCAACTGAACTTTCCATTGTGTCATTTGTCATGGATATTGTTTGAGATAAAGGAGTTAGATATTGTGGAACCCATGTATCCACCCACTCACTTGAATCGCATTGATCCCACTCACACTGAATAAAACTCTGACAAAAAAAAGCCAACTCTTGTATCCAAATGGTCCTTGTGCCTACATCTGAGCTTTGAAATGAATTCATCTTTGAAGAATCTTTGATTGTATGACAATCCAATCTGCCTCCCAGTGTACCCTCCTCAACCAACCAAAATAATATGTGCATTGTTGAATCAATTGTCCCTACTTGTGACAATGATGAACTATACCAATCAACAATAGAACATGCATCGCTGAATTTTTCTCTTGAAATCTTCAATTTATTCTTAACTAGAGCTCTCTTTACACATGCACTTGCTCCATCATGCTCCACTTTCTCATTCCCAGCTTCAAAAAAACTCCAAATATGAGGTACACCCCTCTCTACATGCATTCTACTCAACCAATAACACATAGGAGCATTCTTGAATTGACCTGTGCAATTATCTGAGCAAATGAGATGTCAGCCCATTGCTATATCATGCTCCTACTTGAAATCAAAAAAATTCTTGAAACAATGTTGGACATACTCAGACAAGTGAGATCTATCATCACTAATATAAAAATGATACTCTCTAATTATCTTTCTATCCTCCTATGTAATATCAGGTGCATGTCTAAATGTTATGTGGACAAAAATAGCAATCTGAATGGAATCGTAATATTGAGATTATACCTTGTTTTGTGGTTGCAATGCGTAGTTTTCTACAAAATCAACCACTGATATAATAGTTCCAATCAAAAAAGATTCCTTACACATCCTGAATTGTTGATCAAACCACTGAGACCTATGACTATGCCTTGCATACTTGTAGAAAAGATTATCCTTAAAATCTGAAATAAAATCAACAACACTACATTCTTTTGTAACCAACTCACATCTAGAACCTTCACCTCCACTCTAAAAATTATATTTGACTATCTCATATCTCTTTTTCTCAACAATCTTCTTTCCAAATTCATGTTTAGAACCCTCATGAAAACATTGAACAAACTTTGACAAGCCACCACATTGTGAGCACTTCGCATTTAAACAATCATTTCTATAGAAAAACCAACCATCATCTCTAGAACATAAAAATAGATCTAGCAAGTCCCTTAATGATTTCAGAAGATGCATTGCACCACACTCCTACAAAATTTAATTAGTATGCAAAGTAGAACTGATATAGCATAATTGTTCACAGTACATTGAAAAATCCACATGGTATTTGTAACAACAAGTATTATGAATCTTAAGAGGCACCCAATAAAATGGCTTCAAACATTCAAAATTCCTTTGCAAAATTTCCATATTCAGATGTGTTTCAATAAAAAATTTGAACAACATTATTTGGCTTGATTCCAAGAAATGTTTAGGATGCGATGTACAATCTCGATTGCCAATTCTTAACTTTAAAGCATCCTTTGCATTAGGTGATACTTTAGAGTTATCATGCCAAAATTGTTGAATTACCTACTTTACATTATCGGTTAGCTTCTTATCAACATGTGGAAGCCTCTCAGCAAAAGCCCATGTATCATTATGTATCATTTTGAAGAGGATCATCTATTCTTTCTCTTCTTGCAAGTGCTCTATCCAAATTTTTATGATTTATGTCAAAATCAATAAAAATTTGTCTCAGAAAGCGAGCCTTTTTCAATTGATGGCTTACTAGCGTAGTTGTAATGACTCTCTGATCAACTCTCTTATCCTTTTCCTTGTTATTTTTTCTAATAGACTTTAGAGCATTAAAAATATTTTTGACAATAATAGAATTATTTTCAGTCTTCTTGTTCACACGAATCTTCAATTTGGCTAGCAAAGGTCTCATCTTTTGCATCTTTAACCATTGTACAAAAATTTGGCATTGCTCGGCCAATGTCTTATCTCTAAAATATTGGTTGAAAAGTATTTTAGCCCACAACCGAATAGTTCATGTTGACCTCTTTCCTTCAAAATTTTTTATAATGTTCTCATCAATTTCAAGTAACCATTTAGGGGTTGTTGAAGGTCTTGAATTTGGAATATTTCTTTCTTCCACACAAGGTTCTTCATTTCTCATGTAATTTGGTGAAACATAATTTACACTTGCTTCAATATTATGTTCAAAATATTCATTTCCAACATTTTCACCTTGAACATTTTCGATATCAATTTGAATAATTTCATTCCCAATTTCAATATCATGTTCAACATCTTCAATTCCAACATTTTCACCTTGAACATTTTCATTATCAATTTCAATATTTTCATTCCCAATTTGAATATCATGTTCAACATCTTCAATTCCAACAT
>VDFB02075321.1:87562255-87643786 GCA_007258455.2 Sequoia sempervirens | reverse complement strand
GGAAAGAGATAAAGGGAGTGACTATGAGAGAGAGACTTGAAAAAGGGAGAGGGGGTAGGAGGGAGTGGGAGAGAGATAGAGGGTATATATGGTTAATAGTAAAGGGTAGAGGGTTTAAGGGTTCAAGGTTTAAAGGTTAAGGGTTTAGGGTTTAGGGTTAAGGGTAGAGGGAGATATATAGAGGGAGTGAGTGAGAGAGAGAGATACCTAAGAGAGGGAGAGGGGGTTAGGAGAGAGAGTGACTTGAGAGAGAGAGAGAGAGAGTAGAGGGTAGAGGGTTTCAAGGTTATGGGTTTAGGGTTTAGGGTTAAGGGTAGAGGGGAGAGAGATAGAGGAAGTCAATGAAAGAGAGGAAGGGATTCAGAGAGAGATAGAGGGTAAAGGGGAGAGAGATAAGATTGATTGAGTGAGAGACTCTGGAGAGAGAGATGTGGAGAGAGAGAGGGAAAGAGATAATATTTAAATATTTTATATATTAGTAATATATATATATTTAAATATTTATACATTAACTAAAATATTGAAATAATATTTAAATATTATGCATAATAATATAATATATTATTTATTAAATACATAATTTGGTAAGAGATTATCATAAATTGTATATTATATATTACATTATAAACTATATTGTATATTATATATTAAATTATAAACTTTATTGCATTTTTTAAATCATATATTAGAAATTGTATAACATTTTTTAAACTTTGTCTAAAACATATCGGATATCCAATATGTCTGACACAAAATTCACTACCTAGGGATTAGCCTCATGCTTGCTTTGGAATTTGGTTCTGACCTGCTAATCCTAAGAATTCAACACAAAAAACATGTTTAGCAACTTACCTTATTTTTCCAAACATCGCCCATGTGGCTGATGACTTTTTTTAACTCAAAATTGATGAAACAAAAAGGGTTTTTAAAGGAGCTTCTCAACTTTCCACCAATATAAATTATACTTTACTTTGAATCTAATAAATAATTATTATTCATTTTCTATTAGAATTATGACTAAAGTCCTGATTGATAGCCTGATTGAAAAACATCTATATCTTTCAAACGGTATCACATTTGTTGAATCCAAAACATGTGTCACATTCTATGCTTCGCATACTATAGGATTTAAAAAAAATAAAAAAATTCATGAAGTTTTGACCAAGTTAAGGTGGTTAGACATACGAGTTTTTATATTTTTTAAAAGTTGTAATACAAAATTGATAATTAATTATTTACTTGGAAAAAATTACCAAAAAATATGCATCACATGCAGACATGAGTCCTCTAATTATATCTAAAATCTTATAAAAAAATATTATCATTTTATTATTGTTAGGGTGATCAGACAGACACCTACTTCTTATTTTTTTCCCTGAAATTTCAGACTACTACATTGAAATTTCAATTTTTCACCAAATAGATTTTTATTTTTAGAAAAATAAACCTAGTAGTTTAGAAACTACATTCAATTTTCTACAGATTTTATTCTTACATGTTTTTTAAATAATATAGATAACTTATTCAAATTTTTATGTCAAATTGCCTAACTCTGATTTTTTTGAATTTTCATTGCCACTTAAGGGCCTGTTTTTTCCATGATGATCCTACACATACCTGTTGGTATTTTCAAGATTCTTCTTCGCCCTATGAGCTCAAATTTTTTCTTTTAATTTATCCGACATAAGTTCTTGTGCATTTTTTTTATGTTCAAACTCTTAAACAATTGTTTTGAATCCTAGTTCCTTCTTCAATTCATTGACTTTGTGACCAAGCTCTTCCTCATTAGTAGGGATATTCCCAATCATAGATTCCTCTTTGTTAACATAATCTTTCAAAAATTTCATGGACTATGGAAAACTCATTCCAACTATTGCCTAATCTTTCTACTCATTTTTTTCTCTAGGATTCTTTTAATTGTTAGCCAAGTCCTTGAGTTTTACCTTGAATTCAAGTTTAGATATCTTATTACAATTCTTAATTTTAGGACAAGCTATTTTTAATGTCCATTTTTGCACAAAAATTGACATCCAACCCTCCTAATAATTTAGTGTTATAGGTCACAATATACATACCCATATTAATTTCTAATTTTTTAGGTAAATTAACTCCAAGGAGTGACAATAGAGCCCTTGCATCCAAATGTGGAAAGATGGCTCTAGTTTCTTCTATCTAGAGTACCTTGCCCATAAGATGCTATAAATTAGGGATGAAATCCCAAAGTTTAGGAGGAATTTTTTGTTGTAACCCATTTAGGAATAGTGCACACCAAAACGTCAACATTTAAAACCTTTGAAGACAAGGACATAACCTTGAAAATAGAGTTACCAATATTCCAATATTCCTCACTTAGGACTCTTTTATTCATATTGTGATTTTTATTTACAAAATCACAAGAAAACCTTTTCGAACCATTCTATAAAATGAAATATACAAACTTGATTTCTTGTCCTAGAAATTCAAACTCCAATCATTAAAAAAGTTACAAGGGGAGACTTTCTCTATCCATAGTAGCAAAGAAAATGATAATTTTTTTAGCCTATTTTCCTCTTTATTCACATCATTATACACCTCTAGATTAGGTTCCATTTGTAGAATACCATGAGGAGGAGAAACATTACTATTTTCTATTTGGACTTTTGACCATTCATGAAGCCTCCCTCATACTTCACTTCAAACCTTCCTTCTGATACTTTCATAAATTCCTCGAATCTAATTAAGAACTCTCCTATAAGATTTCCTAGCTCTTGTTGGATTCTCAACACCATTTTCATTTGCTTCCAAACCATTATCTTTTACTTCCTCAATAAATTTACATGCTACAAAGTTAAATTTCCTAGAAGGTACTATCAAGATAGAGGATTAAATAAAAATAATAATTACCAATTCAAAAAGATAGGTAGAAAACAAGGCCTACATGACTAAACCCAACCAAACCTAACAAATAAAACCAAACACAAACAAAAGCACCAAAACATCCACCCTTAAAACTTACATGGAAGAGAAAAAAAAGACATAAGCATCAGGTATGATGAATAAAACTAATCAAAACCAATTCCAAAAGATGTTCAACAACTCAAGGTGAAAAATGAAGAATGATTATTCATTTTCTCTCCCAACATCAGAACTCCTTTCATTACAAGAATTTCTTTAACAGTCATTAAATATCAATTTTCACTCAAAAAAAAATCAAATCAATTAATAACATAAATAAAGTAGGTGGAAAATAGCCAAAATTTTAATTCTAATTTCAAAAAACTTGAAGCTAGATTTATAGAAGAGAGGGGGCTAGTAGTTATGTGAGCTAACTTTGCAAGCATGTAGCGGTTGTATTGAATATCATAGGACCGATTTTTTTAAGAAATGTGAATTGGTCACTTATCTATCTACAACTAAGGTTAGGAGGTGTGATTCATCACACAACTTGGCACATCAGTATGTCTACAAAGAAGTGTCCAATAATTGACTTTTAAAAGGTTCGACTGAAACTTAGTAATGGTATCCCTAGTAATTAAACAAAAAATATCATTTTTTGTTAGTATAATATAAGGGAGAGGGGCCTATAGTGGGCCACCCTAACTTCGCGCTTCTCAAAGTCCTATGTGAAAATTTCAAATCACTCCCAAATGTGTACATCAGCTTATTTGGCTAGTCCCTTGCTTATAAAAATTGGTTTCAAGGCCACATAATCAAATATGATGCCACATTAGCATGCTTTTTGTCAAGGTATCCAAAAAGGCCCAAAAAAAGGTGAGAGCGATAGTGGGTCACTAAGTCATGTCTTATTGGTGTGCTAATGTGGCATCACATGATTTGTCAATTTGTGTACTTTATGGATAAAAAGGTTTTGCAATTGGATATTAAGTGTAAGTTTATTGGATATTAAGCCAACCCACTATAGGACCCACTCAAGCCTATTTCTATACCCACCATTGAACTCCTATCCATTATGAGCCCCTTTCTCTTAATATTTTTATTTAAACTATTTATTGTTATTTGTATTTGTATTAACAATACATGAACATGTGAAGAAACTCATACTTCAAAATTACTTGTAATTTAATGCCAGAATGTTACAACAAAACACAAAAGCAGCAAAGGTGCAAGAGTACTATTTTCTTTCTATTTTCTGGAGTTGGAAGCTGCCCTTAGATGCATTCACATGTGAGACCACAGACTTTGGAAAGCACCTCAAATCTGACACTGCAAAATTACAAGAAAGCATGAAATGAAGTGCAAGAATACCACTTGCTTTCTTTTTCCAAGAACTAGAAGTCGCATATATTTTAGACATTGATCTCAGGAGTCATTCATCTACAGCAAATACAAACACAAGTATTTTCAATGTGCCAAAATTTGTAGTGCAGCACATGTCGTTGGATCCTCTCAAACTCCCCATACCAGTTTATAACCAAAAACCACTAAATTTAAGATAAATTATCACTAATAATTTTATTGATAGTGTAATATTGTAGGCAAAAAATATTATAAGCTTATTATTACAAAGTATTATTTTTACATTAATGTTACACAAAGCACAGTAATGGTTAGGTCATTTAACTATTAATAATTAAATACTTTTTATTAATAGAATTGTTGTTAAAGAATATGATCTCAAACTATATTGATGTTATCTACATCATTCTCTATATTTTTTACACACTACTAAATTGTATAATATTTTATTATTGTTTATAGTTATATTTGTTTTATAAGTTCTATTTTTATCATTTATAAATGTCTTAATTAGTATCATCAATTATTTTTTTTGACATTTTTAGTGAAAAATCTAAAATCTCTTGACAATACTAGAAATTTAGGAAAGAGAGAGGAAAAGAGAAATGTTATTGAATAATTTGATATAGTTTACCATTCTACTAAATATATTTAATTTTGAATCTTATTGTATGGTATTCTCTAGTGACGATTCTTTCTAAGAAAGGTCCCTTCATAAAGAATGATAACGTTTTTCCTTCAAGATAGCTACATAATTTTATATCATTTGTGTTTTTTGTATTCATGTTTAACTATTCCAATCTAAATATAATTTTAATTTTAATATAAGTGTCCATTTGAAAATCTCTTACCTTTCAATCCTCACTTTATGCTATAGCATCATAAGTATATTTAAGGGCTCATTTACCACCTTTCTAAGGTTTTACCCATTATTAGACTAATTTATGACTATTTGTAAGCCTTTTTAGAACCCTAAAACCTACACCAAAAGTTTTAGACCTAGATTTAAATAAGACATTATGAAAAAATATGCAAGTGCCACGGTCACCTATGTACTCTAAATATGTGTTAGAGTAAATTTTGGAAACATAAATTTTGAAATCAGCCTTAAACTAAATTTAAGTTGACCTAATTTATATTTCTAACAATCATTAGACATTGACATTAAATAAATCCATGTATAACTTTATTTAAAAGGGATCCTCTCACAACTCACTCTTGATACTCTTTTTCATCTCCTTCTCATGGTACAAGTATTTTGAAGCTATGAGGTTGAAGAAATCTATAAATATATCCCCAGTTACATTTCCTTTAATCCTCCATTTACCAATCCCTTTGTCACCATAGCTACACCTTCCTTGTCCTACTTTCTTCATTTCTTTCGTTGTTATTCAAGTATTATCTAACCATTTTCCTTTCTAATGACTTCCTATAATTCCTATTGACTTGAATCGTCATATACTATTGTGCGCTTAAAAAATGTTTGATAAAATACTTATATTACATTTCTTTAAATCAATCAATTAGCTTTCATCCCTTATCTCCCTCCATCAAATTACACAAAACACCATAGCTAACTCTCCTTTCTAGGTTTTTATTTTTTATAGTTCCAAATTTGTATACCCCGCTATCATAATCACTAGGCCTTAACACACTAAAAAATATTATAGGGTTACAGTTGAAAGTTAAAAAATAACACCTAGGGGATTGACTAGTGGAATCTCCTAAATGGCCAAACCATTTTTTTTTCCAATCTAGTTTTGTATTGTAATTAATTTTCTATCTCATCCTTCTTTTTTTAGATCAATCAATTAGCTCGCATTGCCTATCTCCCTCCATCACATTACACACAACACCATAGCTAACTCTCCTTTCTATGTTTTTATTCTTTATAGTTACAAATTTGTATACCCACAATCACAATCATAAGGGCTTAACACATTAAAAAATATTATGGGGTTGTGATTGAAGGTGAAAACATACCACCTATGGGGATTGACTAGGGGAATCTCACAAATTGCCAAACCATATTTTTCCTCCCCATCTAGATTTACATTGTAATAAAATAAGATTTTAGAATTTTTTAGTTGAGATATAACAAGAATGGGAATAACGACGCAAAGGATAATAAGTGCTAAAAAAATAGAGCCCTACCAATAAATACATTGGTATAACAACCTCATAAGTGACCTATAGGAGAACCTAGATCTCACTAGTGAGTTTCAAGAGTGCCCAAATCTAATGTTGATATTTTTTAAGAGTTTCCAAGCCCAAACTTGGTATCCCCATTAATGTTAGAAGTCTAAAATTTACCATGTGCTAGGTTCCAACCTTCTTGTTTCTAGCTATTCAATAAAAGATCCATTCTTTAGTTATTCTAAAGACCACATTTTCTATCTCATCTCTCTTTTTTACTATATCATGTCATTGATATTTACATTTGATTGATTTGATTGAAAAAATATGTTTATATTTTCTATTGTTCATAAAAATATATACATCATAGATTATTTTAAATTAACTAATGTATTGAAAGAAAGTGATTAGGTTAAGTAATTATTTTATTTACAAACTATGACACCCTAGGGTAAACAAATTTTAACCTTACACTTAAGGAGTTTGACATTCCGACAAATAATTTTTTCTAGCTTCTTGATATAAACCAACAAACACAACATGTAAAATATTTTTATTTATCTTAAACATTACAAACCTCTTCTTCAAAAAATCCTAACAATCTCTCAAAACCCTAACACCTTTTGTATGTCTTCTTCATCATTTTACACTTACACAATAACACCTTTATTTTTCCTAGCACTCCCATGATAATTCCATATTATCTTTTTTCTATCATCTCACTCTCCATAATCCCACCTTCACCTCTTACCTTATATACCCTAACCCTTCTTTTTCTCTTCTCTTTTTGATTGGGAAAAGGGACCTAGGTCCTAAATCACACTTATCCCAATTTTTGGAGGATTAGAAATGATCTCAAATCCACTTGACAACAAATCCTAATAAGAAGAGTCAAAATGGTCGATCAAGGTTCTAATCCTTGTTAATGTGTTGTTGTGTTTATGTTTGTGGGTGGGGATTGTTGATTTATGATTACCAATTGAATAATTTTGAATGATGCAATGAACTAATTATGTAAACTATGAAAATGTTATGATTTGTTATAAATTTTGATAATCTTAAGGCAACAAGATAAAATTTATTTCCAAATATGCAAAGGGTAATCTAGGGTGTGGTGTACCCTAGACTAAGATCCTCTTTTTTAAGATTTTATTCCACAAGCCTAAGGTCACGAGTTTTTAGCTTCTATTCTTCAGGATTTGTTTTCAAAACTTCATTTGTTGATGAGAAAACTTGGATTTCATGACTTGACAACTTATAGGGTTTTATTACATGAATAAAAAAATAACCTTCAATCTTCCTTGAACTCACTTCAATTTTTTAACATGCACACATGAAAATATGGGAAGGGTTGTGTCATATAGGGGATTTTCTAAGTAAAACCCATGTTGGTATTCCTACCACCACAATGGAAAATTAAGATAAAACAAGCAATGAATTGACAAATTGTTGCAACTCACCACTCAAATTTGATCTCCTTTATGGACTAAATACAGACTCATAATCTTTAAGGATCAATTGTTACTTGATTTGGATTGATTTGAATACCTACAAGTGTTAATACTCATAAACAAAATGTATGCAAATATGAACAAGACTTACATAACACCTAACATGCTACTTGAATTCTGCAATAATCCTGATAATTCTTCTCTTGACTACTCTTGAATGATTTTAGGATCTTGAATTTTCTCAAGTAAAGTTATAGTTCTTTTTATAATTAAAATGGTGAAATTACTTTGTATTTACATGTAATTCTTAAAATATCTTGAAAATCAAATCCCAATAGTTGATAATTGAAATTGGAAATTCAAATAATCAATTACCGACATTGACACATTCAAATTTGGATCCAAAATTTTTGGTGTAGGCAAAAATGCACCCTAGACTAGTTTTTTGTCTTTTTGAGATTAAAAGCACATTAGGGGAAAAATATTAAATACATAATTTCATTTCCAATGTTTTATTTTTTCAAAATGTTTTTAAAATGAGCAATTAGTGCATAATTAGTTCCAAGCACATAAAGGGGAGCTAAATTTAATGCAAAATTGTCAAGGGTGACAATTTTTGAGGCTACATTTAGCCCCCACTTTAGTGAGAGTATGCACATATGCTCGAACTCACACTAAAACTTAAGAATATGGAAAGAGGGGTTCACTTGTCCAGATATTGAAGAGATAGGATCGCATTGAATCTTGAGGAATGTATTAGCCCCTAGGATTCAAGATCTCATGGTAAGACAACATAAGGACAAAGGAACACACATGGCAAGTGAAATACAATGTGACAACTTGAAACATGCATGACAAAGACACCACACATAACATAACAAAATTCAAATACGAAACAAAACATAACGTTGTAGAATTATAAATTGTCACCCTTGACATTTTCACACTATGTTTTGCTCCCCCTTAAGATATTGGACCTAATTAAGAACTTAATTTCCTAAATTTCCATTCCACAGCTAGTTTTAAATATTTTTCGATAATTTACAAGCATAAAAAGAATGCTTTCATTTAATACTTTTTCCCCAACTCCATAAACTCTAGAGAATAGGTCTGGGACACTGGTGCTTAGAACCTATGTTCCCCTATTTTGGCTCCTCCAAATTCAAATATGTCAATGTTGAAATTTTATTATTTGAAATTCAAAATATCTAAAGTCGACTATCAAGATTTAATTTTTGGGAATTTAGAATAATAGCATATAAATTCTTGGTTATTGCATCATTTGAACATTAACAAGAAAGTTGGAGAATTTATGATCAAGCAATTATCAAGAGAATTATCAAGTAAGTCAAAATCAGCATTTTTAGAGATTTATTGTAGCAATTAAAGATCCAAAACATCATGTCAAAGTGTATGTGAGTGTGTTCATGTTTATGTTTTCATATTTTTTGTTAAGACTAATCCTTCTAGGTCTCTAAGCAATTCAAGCACCTTAAGAAAATCAAGAAAGCAAGATCCAAGCCTTGAGGAGATGTGTATGACTTCATTCCTTCAACAAATCCATTAAAGGGTGGTGAGTTGTAGTACGTTGTGGATTCATCATTCCTTCCTATCATTTATCTATTTATAATTCTCATTTCCATTATGGAAGTTGAAACACTAACACGAGGTTTAACCAAGGCAATCCCCTAAATGGAAAACCTCTTATCTTTCTTTGAATGTGTAGGTTTCAAGTCTAAAGAGGATTGAAGGAAGTTTGAAGGTCAATTATCCTTTGTTGCAATTGAAAACCTACACCTTGGCAACTCACAGAAAGTTATAGAATTATTCGACTGTGATCCAATAGTGTGGCAAGTAAAAAATAGAAGCTTGGATCCAACATTAGAGGACTGAAAATGTATCTAAATTTTTCGTACATAAAGATAGTAGCTCCTAGGGTGCCTATGTCCTACCTTTTCAACTCTATATATTTGAATTGTAGGTGCACAATACCTTGCTTAACCTATTTTTGTATTCTATTTTTGTATGTGATTTCTTAGCTCATTTATTTGTATCAGAATAGTAATTTGCATTATTAGGTAAATTGGATCGCGACAAATTTTCATCCTTAGGACATTTTCAAATTTGGTTAAGGGCTGGTTGACACATCTATTAGGCTATAAGTCAATCACATACATTGTCAAAATCCATCAAACCCCCATCCATTCCATCACATCCACATTTCATCCCCAACATCACAATCCTATTTCTAGTGAAATTAGGGAAAGGTGTTCAGACCCTAATGTGAAAGCTACAAGGTTCCCCTTTCCCTTCATTTCTTTTGGTGAACCTAACCTATTAATATTACATACCTTCTAAAAATTCACCTTACATATAGGTCTAAAATTATATTACTTTGCATTATTCATTTAGGCATTCATGTTTTCATCATAAAAAAACATACAAATCATCCAAGGCATCATCCAACATATCAAAATCCTACTCTAAAAATGATTTATCAAAAGCATTCAAATTTTGAAGAAAGAGATCTGACATGATTTTGTTCATGTTGGGTTCACCAAAATGTAATGGAGGCTATTCACTACTCTCAAGATGATGAGGTTTTAAGGAGAAAATAAGCCTCAATTACCTCAAAATACATTACCTAAGTGTGAAGATAAATGATTAAGAGTTTTTACATAATTTGACCAAATAGACACTAATTTTTAAATAATGAGAATATTAAAATCATTTAATTACTAGAGTATGAATGATTGAATTAATTTCTCTAATATATAGAAATAGAAAGTACAGAAGACAGACTATACCTTCAAGTGACTTTGCTCTCAAACACTAACACTAGTGTGTCACATGGATGTCTACACATCATGTTGTTGTCTTTGTTGAAATAGACAACAAAATTATAGAATCTAAAATACCTAGCTCACTAAATCTATTAATCTCCACACAAACAAAATAGGAAATATGTTGGGGGTTGTGTAGGGGCTTGCCTTAGTTAAACCCCTATTTCAATGTTTCCACCTCCTTGAACAACTAGGTAGGATCAAGATAGATAAAATGCATAAATCAAAGACATGTGGTAGAAACAAACCCTTTAAAGGAGGATAACCCCTATCATGAATATAATCAACTCAATAAAGATGATATTATGTAGACAGGATTATCTAAGATAAAATGAAAAGAGAGCATTACCAATAGCCTATGGCTCCCCTCTTTCATTAATAGACATGATAAACTTGTGAGAAAGACGAGTCTTGATTGTTGTGTGAGAGAATTTTTATAGTGCTTCGCTATGAGAGTGAGAAAAAGAGAGAGAATTCCAATATTTCAAAGCTTTGTCTTTTTAGATGAGATTGGAAATGGAGTTTTATTAAGTTGCATGGTTGAGAGGAGTTATTACACATGCATCCATGATGCTATGACATGTGTCATGAGCAAAGTATATGGAATATTCACATCTAAATCTTGAAAAGTACGAGGATGCTATCATTTTACATAGACGTCTATATGTCATGCTAGTCTCCAACTAAAATTGCATAAAAGTTATGTTGGATGAATGAAGAAGAATGGCCTACTATATAGTTTTTGTTTTCATTGATGTCACCATGATGTATGAGTTGTAACTACAAGACTAAATTATTGCTTGAACCAGTATTTTGGTCTAGTATCTGAACATGTATACAAGCTACACCCTCTAGTATTTTGGTCTGCAATCCTCCATAGTGAATATTTGTTGCTTGCGGTTTTGAGAAACAGTTTGTGGGTGTTGAAAGCATGCATATTCAAAATCTCTTGTGCTCTGGTGCTCATATGGTATATCAACATTTTTTTTGTTGCATTTTTTGCTATTAGGTCTATCTCTAGCCATCCTAATGTATAGATGATGTAATGATGAGCTAATTTTGTCTTGTGGATATATGAGCCGACATGATGTAGCATGATGAGGGATTGAATTATTTTTTGGAAATATTTTGTGAAAGCTTGTAGTAGATAGTTGATATTTGTAATAAAGAAGGATTGCATCTAATTAGGCTAACATAATTGATGCTTATAGGTGGATCAAGTATATATGTTGGACAGATTTGAAGATTGAGATGAGAAGAAGTTGTGTCCAAAATGATGTGAATGCAAAAAATGTGAAGATGATGAAGTGTGTTAAGTCAATTTATTGAATATCGCTAGAATTGTATCAACACTTGCTAGGTGCACTCTCTTTAGTTCATTCTAGTTATGAAGTTGATTTTGTTTTGTAATATTTTTGTAGGAAGTGAGCCTCCTTGTAAGTAGTGAGATTTTGTAATATTTTTGTAGGTAGTGAGCCCTTGGTAGTGTGCCTTATATATTCAGTTTTGGAACTACTTTATATTGTGAGTTAATGCTCGCCGTGGTTTTTCCCTCATTGGGTTTTCCATGTAAAATCTGGTGTTCTTTGTTTTGATTTTTCTTTTTGTTATCTACATTTCATGTTCATACTTAATAACAGAATATTTTGGTTGTGAATTTAATAAGTGTTTGAAGTTTTGTGTTTGAATTTGGTGACAACTAATTCACCACCCCCTCTCAGTTGTCCTATGCCTTTTAACAATTGGTATCACAACTTTGGTTCCTTGGTGTAGAGCTTAATCGCTTTAGGAAGATCCTGAAGGTTGATCAAATGGATGATAAAGAAGAACTTCATATTGCACTTGAAGATCTTGATAAGGTAGAAAATGAAAATAGAGACTTGAAAGAGAATCTAGATGAGGCAAATGTATGCATCCAGAAACTAAAAGAACAATTGAAGAAATTCAAGGAAAGACATAAAGAAGTGAGTGAGCAATAGAAACAAGAGATTGTCAGATTAAAAGTGCTTGTAGAAGAAAAGAAAAGAATTGAATAATGTCTAAATACAATGGTGTAGAACAAGTCTAATGAGTGCACTAAACTTGAACAAGAAGTAGTAAACTTGAGTAGAACTAGAGAAGGAAAAACTCTGTGAGATAAATTTTAGATCTAGCTCCGAAAAGTGTGAAGAACTGCTTGCAAGATAGAAATAAAATAAATAAAAAGGTGGCTTGGGAAATGAATCAGTTGAAAGCTCAAAAGACAATCAAAAGACTCAAGACAAAGGGAAATATAAAATAAATTCAAGAAATTTTGCAAGGAGACTGCCTCTGAGTCAGCCTAATGCACAAAGATATCCCTCCTTCAATGGTATTTTCTTTTCCTATAATAAATATGGTCATAAGACAACTGAGTGCAGAAGCAAGATGAATCAGTTTTTTGGTTCCTTCTCTAGATAATATTTTTCATGCAATAAAATTGGATAGAAAGCTAGTAAATGCAAGACCCGGATGATGAATCAATTTAATGGAGGAAGAATGAATCAATTTCTTGATGGCTATTGCTATACATGAAACAAGTATGGACACAAAGAAAATCAATGTAGACCAAGAAGTAATTGAGGTCAGAATAATCAAAAAAATGTTGTATGCTATAATTGTAACAAACTTGGACATATCTCGAAAGTCTACAAAAGTAAGAAGGGAAAGCAATCTGCTCTGGTAGAGAAGAATGAACCGGTAAAGAAAATTGACAAAGAAGAGGTGAAGTAAGAGATGAATAAGAAATGGAGGAAGAAAGAAGAAGAACCCAAAACTATTGATGCATCTATGCCCTCATCCAGTATAAACAATTCCTTCAAGAATTAGACCTAGCATGGTCTTAGGGGGAGCATTATCAGAAAACTATGGAAACCCCCATGGATGGATGGCATGTCAAAGGTTGACATGAGGATGTATTGTGAAGAATGAATAAACAAAGGTTGTGGAAAAGAAATCGGAAGAAAACATGTTGGCATGCTAATTTAGAGATAAAATTAGGTTTTTTTGTGTTGGGAAGAATGTTTACCAGCTTTTTGAAGTCTATCACATTTAATGAAAATTAGGGCAAAATGATGGCATATAAAGTAAAATTTGTAAGTCTTTCTAATCACTTGAGAATTTGAAGAGTTTGAAGGTGTCTTGGAGTGATCTCAAAGAGCTTTGAAGCAATTTTGAAGTAATTTGAAGGAATTATTATGGATACTCAGGGATTATTTCTCAATTTACAAAGTGGAAGAAGAGAAAAGGAAGGAGTTTCTATTGAACAATAAAAAATTCAAGAAAGATAACCATGACAATGGACAGAGGATCTAGTGGCATAATTCCAATGAAGATGAAAGTAGTTGAATTGGAAGAATCTGATCATAGAAAGATAAAGGAAATGGAACTAGGGCTGAAGGAAAATGAGTTATAGAGCATAAGAACCCTAGGTATGGATTTATGGGGAGAATTTCCCTAGTTTGTAGATAAAGAATTCATCTTGTTCTTGTTAAGTCGATTCAAGAATGGCAGTACTATGTTGGAAAAACCCTACCTAATCATGAAAGAACTGATCGAAGTGATTACTGGTTTATGCAGTATTGGGGATCTTCATGGGAGAAAAACTGTGAAATACAAAGATGTGGAGGAACTTATTGGCATTGATAAAAACCCTCGGGCTCTATTGATAAACACTCTCGTGGATTCTGCCATAACGTATGTTGTGTACAATATTTCTTATAAAATCTATTTCAAAAATCATGAAGGTTTGACTTCGGCTATTGTTGTATATCTTGCACACATGATGGTTAATGAAAACAAGTAGTTTGATTTGTGTAGCCTATTACTTGAAAACCTAACTGAGAATACCTGAATGTCATTGGTTGAGGGTTATCCTTTTCAATTTGCATCCTTTTTCATGTGTTCGTATTTTTACTTTTTGAACTCGTTACTAGGAAGAGAAAATCTTGAATGGGAATTTGATATTCCTATTGGAAAACAAGTTTATAGATACTCGGAATCATTGGTGAATAATGTAAATAGTTGTAGAACATATTTCACATCCCAAAAGATGAATCTTTGCTTTGGTATGTCAGTACCTAATCAATTTGGAGTGGTTTCATCCTCCGGTAAGAAAGATTTGGAAGTTGTCATTGCTGAGTCCCATCTAAAACCTAAAAATAGGAAAATCTTTGTAACAAATTTCTCAAAAGAAATGAAGAATGAAGAAGAAATTTTCTCTAGATCTGATTTCCTTGATCCAGAGGATATACGAATAATGTTCTAGTTAAGGATGAAATGAAGAATATTGGTGAAATGTGGAATGCATTCTCTTTGATTGAGAGACTCAAAGTTGATTTTGTACCAGTTGATTATTTCCTCAATAGGGTTATTTTAGTTTTAGATGTATCAGACTCCTTTCCAAATGATCTAGTATAGATTATTGAAGAGAGAACATTGGTGGAAAGACCTGAAGTTCATAAGTTCAAAGCTATTATTGAGAGAAGATGTACCAAAGAAAAATAAGTGTTATCTAAACATATTAATGAGACAAAATAATGTATCAAAGAAATATCTGACATCTACAAGTATTGTCTCTGGTGGCCAGCAGCTGTTGACAATTTCATAAGTAGAATTGAAGCCATTGAATCTGTGATGAATAGTATTGAAAAGAACTTTGATTTATTCAAAGACAACGATGGAAAAAAGAGAATAAGAATTGTTGAATTATGGGTGGAGTTGTTGACTACTCAGAGGAAAAGAGAAGATATGGTTAAAACCTTCTAGTTGGTTAAGGAAATTTTTTAGGTCTGATTGGATCATCTCTCCAAAATTCTCTCTAATGCAAAAGATTGTGAACAACAATGTTTGTCTTCTAATCTAACATCCTCCTTTATTCAGTTATCTTTATTGTATGGTATGAGTGCAAGAATAAATTTGGTTGTGCTTGCTTGGAAAAGGATCCTTCCGATCATAAGAGATAGGTACAAGAAAATATTTCATGTAAAAACCATCATTTTCACTTGAATGTTTGAAATGGAGTGTTGGAATTCCTTTGTATATACAATGGTGCCCTGTACAAATGTTTACATACTATTTTTGGTCACCATTTCCCATTGATGTCAAAGGGGGAGAGAGTGAGATTCATGTGAAAAAAGATAGAACAAAGGGAGATAGAAGTATGCAGGGAGAAAGGTGTGTAGAGAGGAGTTAAAAGGAAGGAATAATGTTTTGTAATTTTTGACACATGTTGTCATCAATGACAAAGGGGGAGATTGTTGGAAGAATGAAGAAGAATGGTCCACTATATAGTTTTTGTTGTCATTGATGTCACCATGATATATGAGTTGCAACTGCAAGACTAAATTATTAATTGAATTGGTATTTTGGTTTGGTATATGAACTGGTATACAAGCTACACCCTCTAGTATTTTGGTCCGCAATCCTCCACAGCTGATAGTTGTTGCTTGCGGTTTTGAGAAATAGTTTATGGGTGTTGAAAGCATGCATGTTCAAAATCTCTCATGCTATGGTGCTCGTATGGTATATCAACATTATTTTGTTGTTGCATTTTTTGCTATTAGATCTATCTCTGGCCGACCTAATGGATAGATGATGTAATGATGAACTAATTTTTTCTTGCGGATATATGAGCCGACATGATGTAGCATGATGAGAAATTGAATTATTTTTTGGAAAGATTTTGTGAAAGCTTGTAGCCAATAGTTGGTATTTTTAATAAACAAGGACTACATCTAATTAGGCTAACCTAATTGATACTTACGGATGGATTGAGTATATATGTTGGATAGATTTGAAGATTGAGATGAGAAGAAGAAGTTGTGTCCAAAAGGTTGTGAATGTGAAAAATGTGAAGATGATGAAGTGAGTTAAGTTAGTTTATTGAATATCACTAGAACTGTATCAGCACTTGTTAGGTGTACTCTCTTTAGTTCATTTTAGCTATGAAGCCAAAAAAAATTTGTAATCTTTTTTAAGGTAGTGAGCCTCCTTGTAATCAATGAGCTTTTGTATCTAGACAGTGAGTCCTATTCTAGGCAGTGAGCCCTTGGCAGTGAGCCTTATATATTTGGTTTTGGAACTACTTAATATTGTGAGTTAATCCTCACTTTGGTTTTTCCCTCATTGGGTTTTCCACGTAAAATTTGGTGTTCTTTGTGTTGATTTTTCTTTCTATTATCTACATTTCATGTTCATAATTAATAATAGAATAGTGTGGTTGTGTAGTTAATAAGTGTTTGAAGTTTTTTGTTTGAATTTTGTGACAACTTATTCACCCCCCCTCTCAATTGTCTTGCACCTTTTAACAAGTTAGACAAACAGGCTACTAGCACTTCAGCTTTGTCACGTATGTAGTAAGAATCATGGAATTTCAACTTATAGGTTTATATCATAAATGTGATGGGCCTAAATGAAAAATGTGAAACTACCACAAGGTACAATTTACAACACTATAGTTTAATATGTACATGTGAACATTAATTCATTTATGAGTTATTAAATATTTTATGCACACAAATTAAGACATAGATGAGATCTCATGTTTTATATGTTTTAAATTTTATATATGTTTTAAATTTCTTTATATATTATATTTTATGGTTTGAATGATTTCTTTAATTATCTCTAGTGAAAATGAATTGTAAATACAAAAATTTAAGTGTATACATGTTCTTACATTTAAAATGGGTGAACCTTACCTAAAAATATGTTAAAATTTTAAAATAAGTTTTTTATTCCAAGTACCTTATTGATACTCATGTGTAGGATTTTCTTGTAAACAAATAAAAATAATAATTTACACAATTCAATCCCATGACCTCTTCTTTGATAGAATGATTTATTTGTGTAATGGAGAATTTGATGTACCTTATTGATACTCGTGTGTAGGATTTTCTTGTAGACAAATAAAAATAATAATTTATACAATTCAATCCCACGACCTCTTCTTTGATAGTTGATTTTCATATATAGAATAATTTACACATGTATATGTAAGTATGATTAACTTGGAAAAAGTAATCCTCTGTTGTTTGAAAAGTAAATGACATGTGAAAGTGATTGTTCTAGGTTTATCTATAAATATTAAACTATGCACACTATGAGTTGGGATCTTATAGATTAATATTTATTTGAACAAAAACACAAAATGGTTGAACTTAAGGGAAGTGTATAGGAGTGAATTTTCACCCCTCTTGCAAAATCCCCTTTTACATCCCTCCACCTTAGAAAACCAAGTTCGACTAAGAAACTCCACATCACCTATCTAAGATGCATCCACTTGGTGCTTGTCCTTTTTTTAGTGAAGGAATTTTTGTCAAGAACATGCATGTGGCGCACAGATGTCTATGTGGTGCGCTACCATCCCTGAAATATTTCCGCCTCTAGAATCCACAAAGATGTTACGTTCTACATTGGCAATGAAACATAACACCTCTATGCCTTCCAGTCGACATGAGAACAACTCTTTCCCTCCCTTTTGATCTTCAAATGCATGCTTCTCATCGTCACTCTTTCTTCTAAACAATCTCACAAGTTGGATTGATTTTGGCTTCACAATTCTTGAGCTCCTATGCATCTTCTCTATGTATTGTTGCACTTTTTCCACCATTGGTATTGCTTCTTCATTGTTGTAGCAATGTATACCTTACTAAGCTTGCATCCTCCTCTACATGCTTGAGGGAACCTCGATCAATATTAGGTGATATTTCTTCTTGATTTATGTAGCATACTAATTTTGTTATTGTTTAGTATTCCTTCCATTGTTTTCTTTATCACATTTTCTATCAATCTATCTAGCTATCCATGGAGGTGGAAACAACAAAGTAGAGGTTTGACTGAGGAAAACCTCTATACAATCCCAAAAAATTTCCTCTCTTGGCTATGTGTAGGTACATGTTCATGCAGAGTGTGCTAGAGAATTGAACTTCTTGTGAGTTGTTCTTCATCACCCTCACTTTTAGCATATTCTTTATCATCTTACTAGTCACTTTGTTTATTTTGTTTATTATCATCCTAGTTAGTATTTTAGAACATAACTACTAAGTAGTTAGTAGGATTTTTCTCCCTTAACTGTACTTTACATTTTTTGAATATACAGATGTTAGCACCCCAAAGAGACCCCAGCACACCGCACTATCATCCCTGACTTTTGTTACTATCCTTAGGCAGAGAGTTGTTTGAGGTGTAGTTTGAGTTCTTAAAACCAACTTAGCCTCATCGAATCTCTTGTGTTAGTGGTGTGACAAAAGGACTTGAGAGTGCTCTTCATTTTCTATCATTGAACTAAGAACTCTTATCCAGCTTGAGGTAGATTAGGGAAACCCTCTGCTCTCAGCTCTCCATCATTTTAGTAAACCTGACATGAAACAATGTCTATCCATTCTTTGTGTTGAGACTTCTTTCTTGCACTAGGTTATCATCATACACCTGGATGTTGTGAGTTTTTATGAGCATCACAACCAAATCTATGACCTCTAGGTACATTATTAGAAGAAGTGTACGGAACTTACCAATGGAAAAGATGAAGGTCACTGCTAGTTTTACTATAGGCTTCACTACAGGCTCTTCAGATGAGATGGGATTTATTGACAAGACTAATCATATGCCGACTCATCTAACATCTCCTATAGCCTCATCTATGGACCAATCATATGCTTTTTCCTCTAAAATCCCCTACAGCCTTGTCTGTAGATGAGGATGAGGTTCTACATATTCATGTTGAAAACCTTTAGGCATTAGAAGGTAGGTTCTTGGACTTAGGGAATCATTTGGAGAAAGCTTCCAATATGGTAAAAGCTACTAGGCTTGTTAATGAAGTGAGATACATAATAGGGAAGGATTTGATAAGTAAAGAACTATTGTGTGGCCTCACTGATCCAACTCAAACATACATCCCTTCTTTTAAAACTAGATCAGACACTACTTGAGAAGTAGTACTTGGTTCCTATGAGATACAGATAAGTGTTTTGATGCCCACTACATATATATGCATGGTTGAAACATGCCCCTTGATTAGTGTTTCCTTTGCTCCTCATAACCCCTCATGGTCAAGGCGAGTAGAACATCCTGCTACCTCTAGTGGTGGGGGCTTTTGTGGAATGAGTGGCAGTGGTGGTGGCTCTAGTGGAGGTCATGGCAATGGCTCTGGTGGAAGCCACACTAGTGGTTCTGGTGGTGGCTCTAGCGATTGTCACGATGGTGGATTCGGAGGTGGTTCTAGTGGTAGTGGTTCTGGGGGAGGTTCCACTAGGCCTTTGTCATCTTCCAACCCTATCCTAAATGCTCTTCTTCATAATATGGGTTAGATGCAAAACCATTTGGTAAGTCTTTCCCAAGCTTCTACCCAACCCATCTTCCTACCCTTTTTCTAGCATAGCTCACTTTCAATGATGATTTTGAGTACTCCTTTCCCCTAAGGAATGGAGATTCCTAAATTTGAAAAGCATGGTGGTAATGGAGATCTGTAGACACATGTGTTAGCTTTTAACGCCATGTGCATGAATTTATTTCATCATGATGGTCTAATGGAAAAACTCTTTCCTTGATCTCTCAAGGACACAACACTTGAGTGGTACTAGTCCTTGCTTGATAATTCTATATTCTCATTTGATCAACTTGTCAATCAGTTTCTCTGTCAATTCCAAGCTAACATTAGTCTAAAGATGACCTTCTCGAATCTTGTCTAATGTAAGCAAGGATAACACATGAAGATAAATAATTTTATTGCATGTTACCAAGAACTCTTTTCACAAATTTCATACCCACTGCCAAACTCAAATGTGTAGAAGGTATTCATAGGCAACCTGCAATAAGCTTGGTAGGAGAAGTTTTCCCTAATAAAATACCCTTCTTTCACACATTTGTGTGTTGTGTTGCATGAGTATTAGCAAATGGTGGTTCAGTTTGGGGGATCTTCCTCATGCTCTCATTCTGAAGAAAATATATTATGTCTATTTCAAGAAAAAGAAAGGTTGTTGTGAATGTAATTACCATGACTAATGATCACAACATCAAACGCAACAGAAATTTTACAAAAGTAGCTAAATCTTATTCTTCTATTATGCAAAAGCTATTGAAGGATAAGATTATAACATTAGAAAATCCCTGACCTTTCAAAGATTCTTATCTTGATTGGTAGGATGCTAATGATTTTTGTCAGTACCATTGTGTTAATGGGCATGATATCGAGCATTGCATGTGCTTGCATCATGTGATTCAGGATCGCATCAACTATGGTACCATCTATCTTGATGGGAAGAAACTGAATACAAATAAATTAGTAGCAAAGGCCAATAATGAGTTGTAGATTTACACTGACTCATTTCTATATCGTTCTATGAACTTGATTATTGACCCTTTTGATGCTTCTCCTAAACCCTTGGCATATGTTAATATGCTCTCATTCACTCCTAATTTTCCCTTGTATCCTATGACTAGTTCACCAAATGTGACTTTCACTTCGCAAGACTTGCCTTTAAATAACAAGGCCTCTCCTCTATAAATTCCTACTCACCTCAATGGAAACATTGTGATTGGAGTCCTAGCTGACCCCGCAAGCTGAGTAAATGTTATTATGGAAGAGACATTATGGCTAAATTCATTATAGGAGGAATATGAGAAAATGAAATCTATCATACATACTCATGATGGTCTATCTCTTATGCCATATGGGTCTATAACTCTTGATACAAATTTTGATGTCATTCTAGAATCTGATCTATTATGGGTGAAGTTGGGCATCCCATGGCTAGCTTCCATGAAAGGAATTGCTTTCGTCATTCATAAATGTTTAAAGTTCTCCCATGAATGTTCTATGCATGTGCATGACACTGGATATCAGTCATTGGTATCCCATGGGGGTTATTCTCTAGATCATTTTTGGCCTGCCCCAATTGGTTTGCTCCCTCATAGAATGAACCTACTTTACTGAAACTATGTAAATTATAAAACTAGGGGTAAAGGATAGCCAAAAGTGACTCATCTATTAGTGTAGCGACAATCCACCTCTTCCTCTTGGAAGGGAAGAGAGAAGCTTCTTGCGCTTAGGGCCTCGCCTTTGCCTCCCTCCTTGAAGAGGATTTTTGGGTTACTATTCTTGGTTTCCACATAAGGAGACTGATGGTGCCTACTTGGAAAAATTCAAAGATTCGAGTATCTAACCTTCCTACCTTACCCACAGGACCTCAGCCTAGCACATATGATAAGGGCAAGGGTCCCCATGGGGAGTCCTCTATGTCTTAGCCTTTGCGGCCTCCTACTACTCCTTCCCCAAAGGAAGTGAATGGGAAGAGGTTCACTACTGAGGTATTAGGGTCTACTCCCCTCGCTATTGATTCAACCTCTTCTAGACCTCTCCCTCTTGTTCCCGTCTATGAGTCTCTCCCTCCGTCAGAAATAGTCGTGATGGTCAAACAAGAGTCCTTTTTTCCAACCCAACTTCTAGCTTCTAACTGCCTGAGTCACACAAACCGCCTTGCACATGAGCACAAGCATAGGAGAAAGGATATGGCCACTGCACATGCTTCCTTGCAAAGGCAGGAGGGGGAGTCAATAATTTCTACTTTGGCACCTTCTTCTGTATCCTCCTCTCTTGTCCCCTCTGCTTCACTTCCTTCAACCTCAGTGCTACTTTTGGCTCCTTTTGCAAGTGTAAACGCCCCTAACCTAAAGATTTTGTAGGTTTTCATTACTCCCTCAGTTGAGCTACCTCTTCTGATGTCCCTCCTGAACATCTCATCATTTTCAAAGCACGTCAACATGATGAACACCTCGGTGGTGTCTGTCATGGTTTTCTCCTCCTCGTCCACACCTTCTGCCTCGTCTATGGGGATCTCGCATCCTCTGATGAAATGGAAGATGGAGGATAGCCCTACTAACAATGGGGGTCAAAATAGGAGTCCACCTTCTTTGGAAGGTGGTTTACATTAGCATGTGTCATCCTACTGATGAAGGAAATCATGGTGTCCCCAAAGTTTGTCACTACACTCCCAAGTCTCTTTGTGAGCCTAGCAGTGAATCTCAGGTACCACCTCCCTCGCCCACTAATTTAACACATGGCACTCTTGTGAAGTGCATGTCTAATTCTTTGGACGAGGTCCTAACCCTTTCAACTATCTTTGCAAAGTCGATGACTTTTACCCCACAAGAACTAAGTAGAGGAAACCTCGAGGGCCCTCCTTCCTTGGCTCTTGTTGTGGGGGTTCAGAGGGTTCCTCCCTTAATATTTTTCCCTTAAAGGCTCATCTACCTTCCCCTTATAATGATCTAGATTGGGAGGCCAATCACCTCTTGGTTGATGAGGACTAGGGGGTGCATCTTCTTTATGTATAGAGTAGAGTGTGTGTGTGTGTGTTTGTGTTCCCCCATGCTTGCGTTGTGTGTTCCTAGATGAAATTTTTCACCCTTGTAGGTGCTTGGATATAGGAGTGTTTATGTGTCGTAAAACCTCCTCTAATTGTTACAACATTCTTCCTTTGTTATGTGTATTGATTTTCGACAATTGGGGATGATGCAAAGTGTTAGGGGCAATCAGGCTTCCCTTCCATGTTGACCCAATTTTTTATTTTCATTTTGTCTTCTTGTGCATTCTTCATATGTTTTGATATAGTAGGGGGTTGATGATAGTTCATTAATATACTATTATACTTATTTATCTACATTTATGAGTAGCTCTAACCCCAAAATATCAGATCACCCCTATGCCCCTTGTTCGTGGTATTATTGCATCTTTTTACACTTTTTTTCTCTTACCTTTCATTCTTCCTTTGTGATGTTGTGTTGCTCATTTCTTGTCCCTCGCATGTGTGAAAAAAATTCCATGGTTACATCTTGCTATGTTCTAAAATCACTTTTTCACTCTTGCTTTTCTCTCCTTACCTAGGATGCCATGTGCTTCTGCATTTAACACACACTAATCTAAGGGGGGCTATCATTTCACACAGATTTTCAAAAAATGTATTTGGTGGCCAATGAATATTTTCTTGAAAATATTTTCAAAATATCTTTTCAGTTCCTTCTCCTACAGGTGAATTTTGACCTTCCCATTATGAGGGGGCATTCTTCCTTTTGAATTCCTTGATGAAGTGAACATGTTTCAAAAGAATTCCTTGATGTTGAGTCAATTTTCAAATAAAATTCTTGCACTTTCAAATTGAGCATCCCTTGAGTGGACCCCTTTTCTTTTGAAGGGTTCCTGAAGGACCCCTTTTAAAGCTCTTCAAATTTTCAACTGTCTACATGACTATTTGCTTGTCTACCTATGTGGCTACTTTTTTATTTCTAACATGTTTTGTCTATGAAATAACATCTTGCTTTGCAGGTATGCCTGTGAAGATGTTTTCCAATCTGACTCTATGGATTCCCCTCACATTGGGCTTCCTTCAAGAGAGAGTACTTGGGGGTTCCTTCTTTGCAAGTTTGAGGGCCTGTGAAGTGCTTGCATCTTGTGGGATTTTTCCATTGATGGTCTACGAGCCTTTGGTGTACTTTGATCAACTTTGTAGTTTTGAGGATCTATGAAGTCCTTTGTTCAATCCTCTTCAAGAGAGTACCTATGGATCCATTTTCCTACCTTGCACTTTCAAGCTCTCTAGATTGTGGTATGCTTCCTCGATGATTCAAGTATACATTTCTAAACTCTTCTATCTACTTTACTGAACATTCATTAACACTTATGCTCGCTAAAGTGAGGGGAAAATGTATAGGAGCAAATTTTCACCCCTCTTGCAAAATCCCCTTTTACATCCCTCCACCCTAGAAAACTAAGCCCAACTATGAAATTCCACATCACCTATCTGCAATGCATTCACTTGGTGCTATCCTTTGTGTTGGTGAAGGAACTTCTGTCGAAGACACACATGTGGTGCACAGACATCTATGTAGTATGTTTTCATCCCTAAAAAATTCTTGCCTTTGAAATCTCTAGAGATGTTACGTTCTCCATCGGCAATGAAGCGTAACACCTCTACACCTTCCATTCGACTTGAGAATGACTCTTTCCCTCCCTTTTGATTTTAAAATGTGTATTTTTCATCCTCATTCTTTCTTCTAGAGAATATCACATGTTGGCTTAATTTTGGCTTCATGATTCTTGAGCACCTATTTATCTTCTCTACATCTTGTTGCACTTTTTCCACCATTGGAATTGCAACTTGGTGTCTTGAGGGACTACTTCATTGTTGCGGTAGCGTAGACCTTACCAAGCTTGCATCCTCCCCTATGTTCTTGAGGTAACCTCAATTGAGAAGGTGATATTGCTTCTTGATTTATGTAGCATAGTGCTTTTGTTATTGTTCAGTATTCCTTCTATTGTTTTATTTATCACAATTTCTATCTATCTATTTGGTTGTTTGTGTAGGTGGAAACACCAAAGTGGGGATTTGGCTTGATGAAAACCCTTATATAGCCCCAAATTTTTTCCTCTATTAGCTATGTGTAGGAAATTGTTCATATAGAGCTTGCTAGCGAATTGGAAATCTCATGAGTTGTTCTTCATCACCCTTGATTTTATCATCTTCTTTATAATCTTACTAGTCACTTTGTTTATTTTATTTATTATCATCCTAGTTATTATTTTAGACCTTAACTGCTAAGTAGTTAGTATATTTTTTCTCCCTTTATGTACTTTACACTTTCTGATCATACAAATTCCAGTTCCCCAGAGAGATGCTAGTGTGTTGTGCTATCATCCCTAACCTGCATTGTTGTCCTCAAGTAGAGAGCTATTTGAGGTACAATTCAAATTCTAAAAGCCTCTCAATTAGCCTCATCAAATCTCCCAAGTTAATGGAGTGACATAAGCACTTGGGAGTGCTCTTCATTCTGTATCCTTGAACTAAGAACTCTTATCCAGCTTGAGGTAGATTCAGGAAACCCTCTGCTCTTAGCTCTCTGTGACCTAGAGCCTTAGTGTGGTTGGTCCCCCTCTTCTATAGGAAGTAAGAAGAATTTTTCTATGCAAGGTAAATTAGGCTTGACTACGATTAACTATAGTGATTTATGAAAATGTTGTGATAGAAAAAAATAACATAGAGTAAGAGAGGGACCCAAAAAACATGCAAGAAGTACTAACTTCTTATTTTTATTCTTGAGCATCCAAATGACACATCCTAGTAGAAAATGCATATCATAACATTACATCTATAATGCATTAAAACTCAATGATATCATAGGTCCAATTGATAAATTTCTAGAGTCTAAAACAATCAATGTGTAGTGTAGAAAAATGTATCTCTCTACATTTTCACACTTGTTTGGGCCCTCCATGCTAAAATTGGGCTTCTTTATGCCTTATTTGGTCTTATTTTGCATCCACAAGCCTTATTTAATGAATCTTTCCAAGGATAATCCCAACACATATCTAATGACCAATCATAATTTAATGTTTTTGGGTTGTCTATTCCATATTTGGTGATCTAAGACTCATATGCGACCTTGGGCCTACGGTTCCCACCTAATCGAGGCATGAACCTAAATTTGGCATTGAACTTAATATTTCTAGAAACTTGTGTCCCAAGCCTAGGCTATAGGGACTCATGCTCCCCAACTAGCATATGAGTCCTGCTTTAGCTTGGACCTATTTTGAATTCAATTCTTGGCAGGTTTTTATTCTCTTAGATCTAATGTTGGCTTGTAGTGTTGTAATTTCGGGAAATTTTGCATAAACAAGTATAAATACAAAGTTTTTTCACATATTTTATCCTAGAAGTTTTATGCAAGCATTCCTATAGCAATTTTATGAGATCAAGAGCATTCAAGAGCATTCAAGAGTTGATTATCAAGCATTTTGGAGCATTAATTCAATATTCAAGTATCATGTCAAAGTCTTCATGCATCATGTGTGTTTTTGATATAACATTTGTGATGTAGGGTTTCATGATTCAAGCAAGCATTCAAGTCAAGATCCATAGCATTCAATCAAGAATAAAGATCCACATTCATGCTATCCATTTCATACAATTTTGCAACCTTTGTTACAAGGGTTTGGTGAGTTGCAACATACCATTTTTTTAATTAAAACCCCTATCCACTAAAATAAAATAAAAAATCTCTCTCTACATGTGTGATTGATCCGGTGGATATTTTTAGTGAAAATTGAAGTGTCACATTTCTCTCCAAAATAAACACCATTAGAAAGAGCTCGACGTCCTAATTCCAATGCAACTCGAATGGAGCGAAAAGGAGTCTGTTTGTGCAAGTTATGGCCAGTCAAACCTTGGGTCAAACTGGGATCAAGGGGCGTCCAAGCAGCAGAAAAATTGTCATTGTCAAAATTTTCTGAAGTCAGCGTCATCGCGAAGAGCTTGTCTCAAGCTTTCCAATGCAACTCATTTTGTTGAAATCTGACATCATACACGAGAGTTATCAGTAGTCAAAGCTTTTAGTTGACTTTTAAGGTGGACCGTATGGATGCTGACGTCAGCAATCAGTCCGTACTATATGGAATATATAGACGAATCCAGGTGAAACATGTGGTGGTGAGTCATCGATATGGAGCCAATCAAATGCTGACACGTGGCATCCGTACGCCACATCATCAGCACAGTTAGCATGGCCAGCTAGCAGTCCAGTCAGCGTCCACGTCGGGAGTCCACTCATCATCCATGTCAGCTCTTAGTCAGCACCATCATCGAATCAGGTTATGCCACGTGGCACCTCCTCAGCATGCCACGTGGCTTGTTTCTCCATCTGGCGATTTGAGTTGATAAGTTTGTTTAAATGAAAGCTTGTTTGGAGGATTCAAACACACAACCTCCTCCGAACCGGCTACGAGCTTAACCGTTCCGCCATATGTGGGCCGCTAACTATTAGTGGTGCCGATTTGATTTTGTTAAAAGTTTGTTGAAGTTTGTTTTTAAACAAATCACTGACGAGAGTTGAACCCGCACCCGACGGGTTCCAAAAGGACTTACTCACTGTAGTGCCCCTTCATTCTCATAGTGGATGTGCAGGAAGTTTGGCTTTGGAACTTGGAGATGAAAGTAAAATAATAGAGACATTTAAAGATGAGGCATGAACTTCTATTAGTGTTTTGGTGAGTATGATGCATATTGTTATGTTATTGTTATTATGTACAGATTTACTTGGATAATTGAGTGATACAGTAGTATGTTTGTTAGGATAAGTGGAAAGGGCAGCATCGTACCATTGGACGTATGAGAGACATACGGGAATGAGATACAATTGCTACAGTTTCTTTCCTAGTGCTTCGGCTATTATGCACATGTGCTCTAATTTGTATGTTTAAGTGAACAGGTACTAGGCTACGTCTCTACCTAAATTAGTAGGTCTGAGCGTGCCTCTAATCCCAATGGTGGTTGAGGAGATAACGTCTAGGCCCAAATTATAACCTAACCCTAGCCATTGTTCTCAATTAGAGACAATTGATGAAGAATGTGTTACCTTTTTCGGGTTGTCATGAGACAATGTTCGATTTTTACCCTATGTTTGGAGTGTTGCATTTATTCGATTGTTTCTTATGTGATATGTGATTGTTTGATTTTGTTGTCTAACCTTAGTTTTGGATCCCAACCTCTTGATGTTAAACCCTGTGGTTAGTTGTGTTCTTATGATTGTGATTAGTCTTATTTATCTTTTGATGTGAATGTTGCTCTTTCATGTGAAGTTATTTTATGATTTATATTTTACCTTAGTTTGTGAATTATTTGAGTGAAGTTAGATATTGAATCTATCATATTTATTGTTATGATTTTTATTAATGTGTTTGAGGTGTGATATAATATTATTCATAAGTGACATTTATGTATGTTATGTTTTATTATGTTATTATTTTGAGGAATAATTATTTAATTATTGTTTATTATTATCATTATTTAGTATTTGGTTATTGTTTATGGAGTAATATTTGTTTTACTTTTGTTTAGATATAATTTTGCATTATTAGTCTCTTGATTCATTTTATTAAAATGGTCACTAAATTTATATTTTATGGAGTATTTATGTGGTTTTAATGATTTAAAATATTTCATATGTGATAGTTTTATGGGTGAGAGGTATTTTTATTTTATAAAATTATATTTTTTGAGTCTAAAACCCACTCTAATTACTCTATTATGAAAAGTGACGAAAATGGAAGTTGAAAGGGTGGCTGGGAGATTGTCTTTTAGTTGGAGAAGTGTTTTCTTTATTTTGGGAGGAGATAAAGGGTTTCCGTGATGTTGGATTATTCTGGGGAGTGCATGTTAGATTTGGATTCTTTTTCCTGAGAGATTTTTCCATGCTTGCAAAAAGGAATGAGCAATGAGAAATTTTTTGCAAGGGTTTTGAAAGTTGAAAACTTTGGAGCTCAGCATCAAATTTATGTCATTCACAAGCGTTGGATCCAGGTTGGATTTTCAGATCTTGTGTTAAAATTTTCTTTCGTATGCATGAATGATTTGATTGATTTCTTTCTTTTAATTTTTGAAAATAAATATTGGATAGTTTTATTTTGTGTATGAATAAAATATTTATTTATTTTAAAATAAAAATGAATATCTGTTTATTATTTTCTGTTATTCAAAGTAAAAGGGTCTAAGTGCGTCCCTCATAACTCTGTTCTTACAAACTAGATTAATGAGATTTTTAATGGGTTTTTTCATTTCATTGTCTTTTAAATTATGTCCAAAAATATTAGAAACCCAGATCGTAGTTTGTGAGATATGGTTGAAACACGAGACTATTGTCAAGTTGCTCCTCTATAATTGCAAATATCTTTATTTTCTCTCTATAACCAGCCAATAGAAAATTGAGATTTTAGATTTATAGGGGTTTGAAAGGGGTTAAATTAATTTAAGTTTTTAATATTTTATTTTAAAAAAAGATAAATAAATAAAAAAATCTGGTTGTTGGATTACTTATTTTGTCAGTTGAATTGACTGTAATTGGGTATTGTTGAAAAGAGGGTTTTATGGGATCTGTTTGTTGTTTTGTATTTTATTAATTTTTGAGTTATTTTTGGTTAATTTTATTCACTTTGCTAAGTAGGTGACAACCAGATCTGAAATGGGTCTTTTACGGATTTTGATTGTGAATTGATATAACTATTTTATGGTTGTTTTATGGCTGTAAGATTTGATTGTTGTCAAAAAAAAAGAATTAATTCAGTTCTAAAGGTTGCATTAGAGAGTATATTACTATCTTTTGATCTATATTGGGTTGTATTATTTCTATTTAAATGTGTTTACTATTTGCATGATGTTAATTTCTTCATGTTTGTGAGATCTTATGTTGAGACTTCTGTATATGTAAAAATCAATTATGTCAGAGATGTGAATTATTGGTCTTGATTGTGAATTACTAAATTAAAGTGTGTTATTATGTTATAATATTTTGAGATTGATGTAATATACTTTATTGTAGTGTTGTGGTTTAATGATAAGCTTTTTAGTTTTCTATCCATTTGTGTTATGTGTTTGGGTCTATAGAAGTACCTAGAAACATTTGTGAAGTTATTATAATTTTCGGTTGATTCTTATTTTGGTAGTTTTCTTGGGATGTTTAGTGTCAGCCACTTTTTGTTTCTGTTATGTTATTTGTTTGTTTGTGGGGCCTAGTGTTGTCTCCTCGCACGGAGGGAGTGGGCCTCAGGGTTCCACATGGTAGGGTGGTATTTCTAAACCATCCATTGGGATTTAAGTGGTGCAATTCGTGCGCAATGTGGAGAGTCTTTCTTTTCGCTTCATTCTATAGTTGAATTTATGTGCAGGTGATATTTTCATAAAAAAAAATTATGTTTAGTGTATCTTATACATATGTACCTCTTGGATTAATGAATCGTGTTCATGGTAGCATTTTTGTATAGGAAAAGTAAGTGAATTGATACAATCTTGATTATACACATTTTTACTATTGTTTAATATGTAATAGAGAGGTTTAATATAAAAATGTTGTATTTATAATGCATGAGTTTAATTAAGCAGTAGATATGATATATATCTTTATGTACTTATTTTATAACATTGATTGAGAATAGATTTATATTAGCATAGTGTTAGATGTGGTTTGAAGATAATTTTGATATGTTATCATATATAATTTGATGTATGAGATTAATTTACATTCAAGTGTTAATAAAATATGGTTATAGTGTATCAAATATATATTTTTTTTTAGGCTTAATTAGTATAGGTGTATCTTAGTAGCGACGTTAGGGGACCATGGTGGATAGGTGTGCAAATGGATTATGTTCAATATTACTTTTATGTTATAATATGATTATAATATCATGTTATTGTAATAATGTCATTCATATTAATTGGTTGAGTTGCATTAGTTAGTGTTACTCTAGTTTCTTTAAAAAAAAATTGGCTTGGTGTTGATGGTCTTTTGTGTTAATCCACTTGGTCCCTTAGCGGGGCATTACACTCACCGCTGATCCACCGAATGGCTTTAATACTTATTTAGCATCGGTTACTTTTGTTAACTGTTGAAAACCGAATGCCGTAAAAATTAAAAACAAACTCCCCTAAAATAAAAACAAACAACCTTTTATTAAAATAATCTCCCAAATTTGTAAAGCCCGAGTCAAGAATATAAGGGTCTAAAATATTATTAAAGATTATTATGTAAAAAAGGGAGATTTTTTTTTTAAGATTTTTATGTAATTTGGAGAGATAAGGTAGATTTGTAAAATCAATTGGTTAAAGACCAGTTTGAGAAATTTTTATGTATTTAAAGGGGAGAGAGTGAGTGAGTTGGAGATAGAGAATAATCAGAATTTTCAAGTGAAGGGTGAAGCTATGAATCAGAGAGCAAGGGAGTTTTCTTAGAGATCTTTTGAAGACTATTCCACACATTGAGGGCATGTTTTTGCTAATGTGCTTCAAGGGAAAAGTCTTGGTGCAATTGTAATTTTGATTTGGAGATTAATCGGATCAGTCACACTCCATTGGAGCAGACCCGGAGATGTAGTCACATTTGTGACGAACTTCGTAATCAAATGCTATTAGCACTTCTCTTCTTCTCTCTCATATTCAGTTTCTCTTTTGAAGTTTTAATGCATCAATTTTGTTAATGTATGCATGAATTCAAATTTCGTAAACTTGGAATAATCATTGTAAAAATTAATAATTCAATACTGCATATAGTCTAGATCCTATACAGATCAGTGATTGCAAGTCTAGGTGTTTTAGACTTGAAGATCCTTTGAAAAACAAGTTGCAAGATTGAAGAAAGTTTTCAAAGTTGTCAAAAAGTTGTCATCTTCATGGAAAGTCACCTATAGGCCAGAATTCAAAGTCTTAGACATGGAGATCGGAGAGGGGAGAAGCTACAGTAGATCACTAGAGGATATCAAAATTTCAACAAAACCTTGATACTAGGACTAAATTTCTACTTGTGGCATATGAGTCCCAATATACTAGTTTTCAAACATTTCCTATAGATCTTAGTTTACCAATTGCAAATTCTAGATCCAGCCCAAAACCCTAAACTAGGACTAAATCGCTCAGTAGGGAATATGAGTCCTGGTTTGAATCAAAATTCATAATTTTAGGATTGTGGACCTTGTTTCAAGCATCTCCAATTTTACAGGTGCCACTCTATTCATTCTCAGTTTCTCATTTTGATTTTGAGTTTCATTTCCTAGATTACATAGTTAGGTTTTGTATGTTACTTTCATTTCTTGTATTTCTAAGCATTTTCTTAGTGGTGAACCCCCCTTTGTTTAATCACACCCAAAGAGACCTTTTAAAAACCCCCTCTCTCAATTCAATCATTAGGTTGTTTCTCCTAGGGTTTCCCTGAATGAACAAGAGTGAAATAGGAGATAGGTGGGATCCATCCTTTCCCCTCCCTTATCACCATTTTCATTTTTGTTCACAAGGTACGTTTTTGAGGTCTTGAAGTTCAAACTAAAAAATAAATATCAATTACAAATTTATATGACCATATATATTCTACATGTATTAATCTGAAACAATGGAAAATGGTAGAGATATATTTTTCTTTCATATGGTTTAGGACATAGAGAAAAATCCACTTTCCAATTATCTCATTAAAGGGAAACCCTAGAGATCTCAATGGAAAGGAGAAATATATATTGCAATAGGGCTTTCCTGAGGTATGGTTGTAAACTAATGAGGGGTTTACCACCAAGCTAGGGCTTGGAAAGATAAATTCAATACAAATCAGAATGCTTAAACCTAGTATGATGAAATCTTTCACTAAATGACCTAAAAATCATAATAGAAACCTACAAGATAAAATGTGTGCACTTGTAAACCTAAAGGAGATTCAATGAAGATTCGAAATGTCAAAATACTAATTTTAATGCCTATCGAGACTCATACACTAGTCTAGGTGATTTAGTCCCATATTTGGGTTTCTATGCAGAAATTGGAATTTGGAAAATGGGTGTCTAAAGCTACAAAAATTTAGAAAATGACCTAAACTGGGACTCATATGCCATAAATAGTGTATCAATCTAGTTAGGGTTTTCTAAAACTTCAAAGCTTGAATCTGGTCTTTAACTTCTACTTTGTGCTTTCCAATTGATTTTCAGATCTGAAAGCTTGATTTGCAACCTGTACAAGTCTTCCAAGTATCTCCAATGCAAGGTGACAACTTTGATAACTTTGAACACTTTGAAAATTTTCTCCAAACATTCTCTTCAAAGTGTCTTCAACCTAAATTTGCAAATCACACACTAAAGAGAGGGAAAAATGTTGTTTTTTAGTAGCTAGGGGTTTTCCTTAGTCAAACCTGTTTTGGTAATCAAACCTTGAAATGAAAATAGGAATGGATATTGATGAATGAACAAAATATGTTGTTACTCACCAAACCCTAGCAATAAGAGGTTGCAAACATGTATGAAGTGGCTCCAATGGATGTAGAGCTTGACTCTTACTTTAATAGGATAGTTCTTGGATGAAATGTTAGCTTGAATCATGAAACCCTACATCACAATTGTTAACTCAAAGACAAACATGATGCATGAATACTTTGACATGATGCTTGATGCTTGAATGATGCTTTAAATTCTCTATAATCTACCCTTGAATTCTCTTGAATGCTCTTGTAAATACTTGAATGCTCTTGTGAACTCAACTTTTCTATAGGTATGCTCATTCAACTTGCTAGGTTGATCTCATGAATGCTTAGATGAAAATGGGTGAAAGAAACATGTATTTATACTTAATTATGCAAAAATTCTTGAAATTACAACACTACAAGCTAACATTAGATCTAGGAGGATAAAATATTACCAAGAATTTGAATTAATTTGTATTTTGGGCCACATGAGACTCATACACCGAAGGTGGTGTATGAGTCCCATTAGGCATAATTTATTGGACCATTTTTAAAAATTCTTAGAAAGGTGTAAAATCTAGATTAGGACACAAAACCCCAGGTAGGACCCATACACCCAAGGTGGCATATGAGTCCCAGACCACCAAATCTGGTCCACACAACCTAAAAACACTTGAATTATGATTGGATGTTGATTTGTGTCAAAATTATCCTTGGAAAGATGCATTAAATGAGGCTTGTGGATGCAAAATAAGGCCAATTAAACCATCAAGAAGCCCAATTATTTATGAAAACCCTAGAAAAGTGTGAAAGTGTGTTACAAAACTTTACAACACTCTAAATAAGGCATGATTAAGTTTATTTAGTTCACAAGGGCCCAAGACCTAATGTGAATGTGTCAAGCACATTACAACACTAAATCAAGGCAACATTAAGCTCAGTTAACAAGGAGGGCCCAAACAAACAAGGAAAAGTAAGGGGATACTTTTTTTGTTGCCACATAATCATACATCAATGCACATCCATTTAGAACTAGCACACTAGTCCCCTTTCTCAATCCATACCAAATTTGTGGCAATGGCCTTATAAACGGATATTTAAGAGAAATCCTTGTTTAGATATTAATCTCACAATCTCATTAAAACAAGCATCCAAATTGGAACCCCAAGAATAAATGTTACATTCAATATGTAATGGATAAGGAGAAAGATCAATACTAAAGGAAATGAACCCACCATATAAGGTGAAAAATTAGTGATGCAACAGATCTAAATAACTGGAAAACATGATCAAGTCTTCTCATGGATAAAAAAATGAAAATCTCATCAGTTATCTAACCTTAAATTTTTGTATATTCTTTTTAAAGTAACAAAAGCTTATCAAAATTTCCATGTTCCTTAAAAATATCTCCTACCACCAATTATTCTTTCATTGACCCTACAATTCCTATCAGTTTTTATAAGTACACTTGAAATTCACATATCTAAGAAAATTTATCAAATTGGTTCAAATAAATTCAATATAGCAATATGAATCTGCACAGTCTTAAATATAAATTCATGATGTTTATCTAACTATATATAAAATATGACATATCCTATCTAAACAACCAAGCTTCAAAATTTAAAAATTTACATGTATCACCATCTAATCCAACAAAAAATCCAAATTTAGATCACAACGTGGAATGCAATTATTTCAATGTAATATATAATAAAAAAATTAAACTTCTAGGTTTGAATGTTACATGTATATATGGTCATAGAAAATATATGCATAATAAATTAAAGCTCTTTGTACATATAATCTAGATCCTCACTATCTTTTATTATCTCTAAAATATTTTCATGATCTTCAATAGACAACCTCCACTTTTGTTGGCCGTGTCCTCTTTTTCATAAAATTTCAAAATTTAGTCTTGTTGTTATAACTACGTGACTACAATATAGAACCTTATGTCCTAGCATATAATCAATAAATATAATTCTGCTTTTATCTATCTTTAATTGTTCATAATGTGTGCCTTCAACAACAACTGATCCAATTGGATGTTCTTGTCCATCACCATCTATCATTGATTGTGACAATTTGCATTTTGGTTGTGTACATCTTAGTAGATAGTATTATACACCTTCTATATTGTTAGGTGTTGGAACAACAACGAAATATCTCATTTACACCATTTATTAAATATACACATGATCAAATTAGAGTTTTAACAAAGCATTCAAATATTTCTAATCATTCTCAACTTTGGTAGAATATAAATTTATTTCAAGTTAACATTTAATTTAGAAATTTAAAATTTACCTGTAATAAATAAATTAGATACACATTTAATCAACTGAATATAAAGGACCATAGACATCTACAAAGTCATTATCTTCAAAAGGAGCATTGATACTAGTTACTTTATTTCACATTGTGTAACATACCCAACTTTAATATTCTCACGTTGTAGAGTATTTGCATTATTCTCAAATGGAATCCACAAAAAAGCATGATTTTTCTACCACTTGAATAACAAGAGGCTTGCTATATCATGTAGAAATAAGTTGATGCAAACTTCTAATACCATTAATTGTTTGACAATTATAAGTATTTGATCAATGAATATTTGTAAATTTCAAACATCCAATTAAGAAGTGTATAAATGAAAAGTCAATTCATGTACACTTTAAAATTTAAATAAAAAATTCAATTATGTACCTCTAACTTCCCAAAAATTGTGTTTTTTGTATATTGAGTTGCGAGTGCCAAAATGACTTTTAGACCATTCAAAAATTTAATTTGCATTTTGTGTTGCATTATCTACAAGTTCATGTTGGCTAAATGTCGGGTTAAGAGGTTTAAGAAATTTTTAAAAAAATTAAATTTGTATTCTATATGGTGTTGTAGACACTGAAAAATGTCTTGGTCTGCCAGCGTCATTTTTCCACATTGTCCTATTTCTTCCTTGAATAATTAAATAATATTAATTATTTAATTAATTCATTTCTTGGTCTTTATTCTCCTCTTATCAATTAAATAAATTAAATATTGATTTATTTGCATCGCTAACATTTTATTTATTCCTATAATTAAATAAATTATTATTTAATTATTCGTTCTTTGTCATTCACCTATAGTTCAATAATTATTTTTAATTATTTAACCATTCATTAATATTTTTCATCCCTTGTCATTTGACTAACTCTATGTTGATATTCGTCTTCTCCATGCTAACACCCACCTTCTATGTGCTTTCTCCTTTCTTTTATATAATCATTCTGATAGCATCCTATGACACAAAAAATATCCTAACATAATCATGTTAGAAGCATAAATGCATCATAAAGCATCATAGGCATCATCAATGAACATGTTAGGTCATCCATATTGCATCTAAGAAATACAAAAAAAAAAAGATAGTATTGTCATATACACATGCATGCATACATCCATTTAAGCATTACATATTAGGTCATGGTCACATAATATCATCTTGCATTTATATCTCATTTCATACATTTTCATGTATATCATATGCACATCCATATAATAGCATTTGATTTTTCATATATCATCCATATTGCATTGCATCATCTAGCACCCATAACATAATAAACCATACATCGTATGTGTATTCATATAAACATCATAATCATATAGAATAATCATATATATAGCAAAAAGTATCATGTGAATCATACATACATCATAAACTAGAATTTAAGCATAGGAGAATAAAACATAAATCATCATCCATAATACATTGAAACATATAGAAATGCATGACCATATAGAATCATCTCATAAGTGCATAACATCGAAGCATCATAATTCATCATAGCATATAGAAACATGCATAGTAAATAACACATCATATAATCACTCCCAAAATCGCATATCTTGCATATATACAAAAAAATCATAACTGTCACAGTACAATATCAAAGTGATCCTAAAAATGGATCTCGAAGCCTCAATAAAACTACATATATTTAAGTATCAGTGTCTAAAATCATTATAAAATGGAACTACCCTATGCTCCCCTATCTCCTGATTAGGAGGGACCTCTAGAAGGTGGCTTGTAGTCTTGGGGCTGACGAGATCCCAATGACATGTGTTTTAACCCTAATGGCCTTTGTTATGGTGATAATCGTTGTGACACCCAGCCACTGCTCTATGATCGTATGCTTTGGGATCTTCTTTCAACATGTGAGAAGCTCAACCCTCTATGCTTTGGGGGTACCTCCCTCTTATAACAATCTCTATAATATCACTCAACCTAGATGCCCTCCTGAGCTCTCGTAGGATGTTCATTGTTGAGCAACTACCCCTTCTCATAAAATCTATCAAAATCTGCTATATTCATACTACTTTGGTCATACTACTCTACTAATAGTTGAATCCCTCTTGGATCATAGCTACAGGATATTAATCTATGCTACCTACAATTGGGTGATTTGATCATCCACAAGCTATTCCTCCCCCTCCACATCTATCCTCTCCAAAATAAGGATGTCCTCTAGTACCTTGTCCATGATATCCATCTCCCTCTCCTCCTCCTCCCGATCTTCCATCTGCTCATCATGGCCAACCTCCCCTACCCCAACGTCCACATCAACATCCATCATTGGCTACTCTACCTCTAGTTGTCTCTCCTCTTATCGAGGAGGTGTGTTTGCATGTCTCTCTCCCTCTGGGCAAGGGGCCTCTACTACTTGTCTACCCTTGTCCCTCCTTAGTGGATGAGGTGGATGGGGTGGTCTCTCGTCCCTACCTCTCCCATTTCAACCTCTCTTGTCTCCTTGATCCCCTCTCCCTCTATCCCCTCCACCATATCCTCTTTCATCATCTCCTCCACCTCCCCAACCTCCATCATCCCCTCAACCCTATCCTTGGCCCTACAAATCTCTCTCATCTCCCCTCCTTTGTCTATCCATAGGTGTTGGATGGTCTAGACCAATCAATGGCTTGGACATATGTTGTACCCACTAGGAATCATAGTCAAGAGTGGTACCTGCATCTCCATCTCCATCTACCCATCCCCACTATATCAATTGCAATGCATCTATAACCTACTTTGTTGTGGTCATAGGAATCATAGGGCCCCAAGGCTAAATCTCTCAACTAGAACTAACAAACTCTATTGTACCAACAAGAATTCCCTACTGCTCCTCGAATTGTCATCGTACCCTCTCTAGTAGGTACCTCTCAATGATATGTTGGCTCTACACAGTCCAGCCAATTAGGTATCGAGGTTGTCTGCAATAAGGTAAATGATCATCGTCATCAAAGAATAGTGTATGATCCCTATATGGTCTCTAGGTGAATGAGTCCAGCAAGTTGATCGCATGTCTCCAATATCTAGTGTCACCTACATGTGTCTAGATGATTATCCTTCCATAGATGTAAACATATGGTAAACCCTCCCTAAGCTACGTCTATACTAGTGGTTTGAAAACTAAAATATGCTTCCAACCCAAACCATTAGAAGTGTGATCCCATAGCGAATGCTTTGACCTCCCCATTATGCCACATCATGTAGCTGAAAGTACAACATATCCAACATGCATGGCCCCCAAGCATAGACAGTGTCCAGAGTGAGCATGCCAACTAGCATCTCCCCTCATCCAATAGGAAAAGCATTCCCTCACCAATTTGGACATACCACTCTGCCAATAGTGTTGTATAAAACAAAAATGAAGAGATTGTATCTCTTTGCAAGTGTGTCCTAGTGGACCTTGTACTCCACTCCTAACTTCGTCTCATCCTCATGGTCAAAGGTTGTTGTAATCCCATTGTATCCTCAGTCTAGGTCATACGACACACGCTCTCCATGAATAGGTAGTATGAGGATACGCCATACATCCTCCATCGTCACCATAGCCTCCCTTGTCGACAAGTGAAATGACCTTGTCTCTGAGTGCCACCGCTTGGCCAATCCAATCAATAGTCCCATGTTTGCTCAAATCATGGGCATGAATGTGACATGATATAGTCCCAAGGAATATAGTCACTCCCTCTACTCGTCATCTAGTTTTTGGTATAGTCTGAAGTTCGAGGGACAACTCTCTTGGGTTAGAATCAGGTCTAGTGGCACATGTGATCACAAGCAAGTGCACTGCGCCAATCCAAAAGCTTGTGCAAACCTATTTGACCTAGGTATCAGAGAAAATTTTATGCAGAATTAGGGAAAAAATTTTAACAAGAAATTGTGTTAAATAGACTAGTTTATGTGGTCAACAAGCAAATGTGGTCCAAAAATCAAATGCATTAGAATACCTATCAAATGTAGCATTTCACATTGTAACTGCATCAACAAATTCCATATGAGGGATGAAACTTCATATGTGTCATTTAACCCTATGATTAATTATCAAATGTAATGCAAAAAATCAATAGTGTCTAACCCTAAGCAGTTGCGTCAAAATGAAGCACTTGTAATGTTAACCACATGATAATAAATGTGGTCAACTGAGTTAACCACATCTATTTGCCCCCTTTTGGAGCCCTAAATTTACCAAAAATCTAAAAATTTCACAAATAAAGGATCAAGCACTTACCACATTCCTTGAGCCCTCTAGTCATCTGTAGGTCTAAACTTTGTGCCCGCGAAGTGCTATGTGTGGAATCAACATGATTTTTATAGGAGCTTTGTAGTAGGGTTTGTACTCAAATCACTATTCACTCAAACCCAAAATGCACAAATGACTATTTTTGGCAACTATAGGCCCATTTATACCTTCGTAGAGTGGGATTTTGCAAGCCTTCATAATTGGTAGTATAAAATGTTAAGGTCTAAACTATTTTCTGATGTCTTGATGATCCCAAATTCAATTCATTTGTTTTCAATGACATTAAATCAGCTTGTCAAAAAAAATTCACAGTTTTAAAAAAAATCAAATTTTCCAAAAAAAATTTGAGGGGGCATGGATCTATCCCACCTTCTTCGGGGTACACCAGGCCATGATTTGAATTTTATTACTATTTTACACAACAATCATAATCACATTATGTCAAAGATGGGAAAAATTTAGACACTGAAAAATGTCTTGGTTTGCGAGCATCATTTTTTCACATTGTCTTGTTTTATTCCTTGTATAATTAAACAATTTTAGTTATTTAATCAATTCATTTCTTGGTATTTATTCTCCTCTGATCAATTAAATAAATTAAATATATATTTAGTTGTGTGGCTGATATTCTATTTCTTCGTATAATTAAGTAAATTATTATTTAATTATTCACTTTTTGTCATTCATCTATAATTAAATAATTATTTTTAATTATTTAACTATTCATTAAACTTTTTCGTCCTTCTATGGTTAAATAATTATTGAAATTATTTGAATCTCTCTTAACACTCTTCCACTATTAAATAATTAATCTGATTTAATTATTTAATTCCTTTTTCTATTGCTTCTATATTTAATTTAATTGGTTGCACAATAATTTTAAATTAAATATTATTTTCCCTTTCTCTCATAAATAAATAATAATTTTTGATTATTTATTCCTCCATATGTTTTACCAAATTAAATAATGTTGTCAAAGATTCCTCTCATGAATTCCTCCACTACCTTCCCTCCACTTTCTTATTTCAAATTTGGATCATTGATTGCCTCTGGTCTTCAAAGAACCTTGACCATCCGTTCATAACCATCCCTGTCTGACTACTTTGTGGTGCATTGATGCAGTACAAAGGAAGAAAAACCACTTATCTCATTCTCTTTTGACAAAACTCAAAAAATTATTTGTTTGTTTACTCATTCCACTTTCACTTTTCCCTTTACACAACTCAACTTAAACACTTAAATGTGCATTCAAAGTTCCAAACTTCTTCAATGACCTTCCAAACACTTTATTAGTCTAAACTTAATAATAAAAATAAATAAATTACAAGGTCTTCCCATTCACCTTTTCATCATTTTATTACGAGTGTCCTTATTGTGCAACATGGCACTCACAAACCACCTAACTCCAATTTTTTTCTTCCCAAGACACACAACTATTTCCACATTTGGAACAACTTTAGTAGGATTCAATCAACATAAATAAACTCATTCAAAAATCCAAGAACTCAACTTCAATGATTTGATAAACAAACCTTCAATGACTATTAGCATTCCTTTAAACCATCCTTATGGAAACTGTCAAAAACAACTTGAGTGGCAAACCTCCTTTTCAGACTATGATCATCATTTTGGATGCCCTTTACAGGGTTTTAAAACATAACAAGAAATCAATATAAGTTTCTTTGGAGAACTTGGTTCAAAAAAATTTGTACTTGCTACTAATTAGGCCTATTAGGCCTTTACACACATAGGGCCTATTGGATCTACTAACTCCTGACACAAATACTCTTCATAAATCCTTCAAACATCTCATTTTAGACTTGAACAGGCTTTATTCACCATTAAAAGTTCATTCCCACATCCATTTTCACAAACCCTAGGCTTCATTCATCTCTAAACATTGTTTTTGACAGTTTGTACACATATTATAGTCCATAACTTCATTTCTTCACATCTTAACTTTACACTTTTTCCCCCAAATCAATGAAATATGAAAGATAATGTATAGTAGAGTAATCTCACCAAAAAATAGAGGAATTCACTAAATAATAAAAGAGAAACACGATTTATTCACTCATTGTTTACCCTAATAGAGGGTTTTGACAGTTTAAAGAAAAATTGCAAGAACTTCCTCAAAATCTAATCAATTCGCATGAAACAAGAATATAATGGAAGGTGATCTATCATATTTTCACTTACACACATTCAACCATAAATATCAATCTGTACTAGGCCGTACATGGCCTGAAAAATAGAGAGTTTTGTGTAGATAAATGCATAAAATAGTGTTTTCTGTTAATCAAATTCTTTTATTCAATCACCCACACCTCAAAAATGGTTTACAAAGCCATTTTAAAGGAATTTAAGAATGAATCACCACCTTCTAACTACCTTTCAATGACCTAGAAAAAAAAAAGACCTTTCACCTTCTTTGTTTACACTTTTACACTTTTACAATTTTTGTGTTTGTGCAACTTTTTGCAAATAATGATAACTTTTCAAAAATACGCATAAGACTTGAACATTAAACCTCCTAATGAATCCCATACATGGAAAATGTCTTGAATGACCCTCTTACAATATGGAGATGCCAAAAATTGAATCAAATTTCAAAATGGAAGGATAAGATTGTCAAGGTGCTCTTGCACCATGCATGAATCCTCCATTGTTGATCTTAGCATCTTCTAGAAGATTGATCCCGTATGTCCATTCAAAAATATTTTCTATAAAATAATGCTTTCTCCTCCATTTTTTCTTTACAACCGCATTCTCCAACATTTATGCTACTACATCATTGTCACTTGCAGGTGTTTGTGCAACAAAAACTAAAGGCAAGTTTAACAAAGTATATTTGAGGACAAGCAAGGAAGATAATCAACTATGATAGGGGAGTTTTATTTTATGCTTGCATTCTTGTTTGTTCTCTTTTATCATTTGTACTCTCTTGTTTAGATTTGGGATTTGGGCTTAGATCTTAAGTAGAGTGGTTGCTACTTGGTCTTAGATATTTTTCATTTTGAATTTCCCTATCTTACATTGGTTAACCCGACGTGATACTTACAAAATTTGTAGAGAAACCTAGGTGTTTGTTTTTGTTTTCTTGCAAGTTTTTGAGTTGTACTCATGAAAAACATTGACGTAAATGAAGGCGGAGTGACAAAAATTCAAATAACACTACAACTGAAGGGCTTTGAGCCACAACTAAAAATAGCCAGAGTGGTGCAACTCTTATAATTTGAGCCACATTTGTTGTATGGTAGTTTTCAATCGATACTTCCTAAGCTATGTATGTGAGCCACAACTACTTGGAAGAATGATGCAACTGACTAATAAGGTATAACTTTATTATTTTGAGTTTTCTTTTAGTTTTTCCTTTTGGTTTTTTCTTTAGATTAGGATATTTGGTTTCATAACCTCTTGTTTTTAGCATGTGGCTTTCATTTTGGGGAGATTTAACTTATGTTTTTCTAGGGTTTTACTTATATTTGTTTCAAATAGGTAACATTTTAGTTTTTAACACACATCATTGTGATCTAAAAAGAACACAATTTGCATTTATATTCATGAGGCTTAAAATGAACAACAAACTATATTTTTACAATTCATGAGACTTAAAATGAACAACAAACTGCATTTCTACATTCATGAGGTTTAAAATGAATAAAAAACTGCATTTTTACACTCATTTAGTTTAAAACAAACAACTTTGAATCTAACACTCATTGGGCTAAAACAAACCACAACTTACATTTTGTTGTTTTCTTATGTAGCCACATTTCAATTTGGGTTAATTGATGAACGATTGTCTATCATGTCTATTGCACTTGCACACTATTTTTAGTAGATCCCATAAGGTGTAGTGAGAGTATCCTCGCCCCTTACACTTCGTGTGATCTTGGGTGAAGATAAATCATTGCATCTTAATTTTCTTTTTCTAGTTGGGCCTTCCTAATAGACACATCCTAATGGAGAACTCAAAGGTGACCCAAACTAGTTTTTCCCTTGGGCCAGTATATAAAAGTCTTAGGTGAAAGCCAAGGGAAAACTACCATTAGTTGTCACTATACAATTCCATTCTGATAGTGCAAGACACCCATATCATTTATGTGAGGTATTTTTAGTACCACTAGTAGGATTGGCTAAAGCCTCAAGTGGCTTGTTGGACACTCGCATAGTGGTGAGTTCTTGATTTGTGACTAGACACCATTTTAGTAGCCACCCTTATTGATTGACTTATATTTGTGTCACTCTTATTGTAAGGGTGTAGCACCACACCCTGAAAATTATCCTTCCATTTCATGAGACCCCTATCCATCCACTTTCACAAAGAAAAATTGTTAGGGGGCGCCTACACTTTTTTTGAAGGAGATTCCAAGTTGTGGGCTTGAGTGTTGTGCCATTGGATTTGACCTTAGGGATAGGGAGTGCTTGATTTTTTTCAATATGTGCTTATATTAGTGGAAATTGGGGTGAATAACCTCTGAACATACACATGTGCATTTCAAAATTATCACAAGTTAAAATCCAAACAAATCTATTCTTGGAGTGTCTACTATTTCTTTGAAACATCTTAAGTCACATTTCAAAAATTTACCAAAACAAAAACCATTGGAAACCATCAATCTTGAAATCAGCTCACTATTATCCTCATTTCATCATAATAGACCTATAATTGCAAACTGAGTCACATTTGTTAACCAAAAAACTGCAATTGATATTTTCCATCACATTTGATAGACACATACCCACATCTATTGTAATTCACCGCATCTATTAACCAATAACTTGCATCTTCCAAAACTCCATTTCTAGAATAGTGAACCACAATTGCTTGATTATCAGAATTTTAGAATATACTTATCCAATCTTGATTTTAATCATCTTGATAGTGATCTTATCATCTAAACATTAGACTTGAAAATCTTGATAAGTCCATTCCATCATTTTAATTTAGGTTGCATCACATTTAGGCTACATTATCCATCCTTTCCTAGAATAATTAATCTTAGGCTTGTCTTAGGTTACACATACCTCTTAGATTTGAGACATAGTAAGCTTATCAAGCCTTTCGATAATTCATGGTTACTTATTCATATTATAATTTACCTTTATCTTTCAACTTGTCAATTACCATCACCATCATTTTCATTGTCAAAATTGGGTCTCAAACTTATGTCTTAGTTTAGACTTTCCTTATCAAAATTCTCTCAATATTGGTCCTCATTAAGGTCAATAACAATTTGGTTTGTAATCTTGGATCAACATAGCTTGGTTAGCTTCCCTTTTTTTATATCTTAAGGTTCATGCCATTAGTATCATTGGACATCCCTTAGTCTCATTTAGCTTCATTTTCATACCATATCCTTTGGTCATAAGGTCATTATCATCATTGCATCTCAAACTTTAGTCTTAGGTGCATTGGCATTCAGTATCCCTATCTCCTCAAAAATCCAAAAAAATGAAAACATAGCTTAGTATCATATCCAATTTTGCATCCTTGCATTATCACATCCACCTTGCAAGTCTTGCATGGTTGAAAAAAGATCACGAGCAAAAAGAAAGGACATGGTTGCTCAAATAACCTATTTTCTAGTCCCCCTCATGGCCAACCTTGGATCAAAGCAATCTTCACCATCACAAAGAGAAATACCACAAATATAATCACCAAACATATTTGATAACCTTGGCTTAACCGAATTCAACAAACTCCTAACTCAAGAAGAAATTGAAAGAGCCTCACAAGATCCAAGGATTATACACATTGTAGATGAGCTTGTTAGTGCTAATCCAAATAGATTCTTTTATGCACTAGCTAAGAAAGGGGAAAAACTTCCTTCTGATTATGATGTTTCTACACTTATGGAGGGAGCTACACAAACACAAAACTAGGTTTTCACCCAAAACATATTTTCATTGGGAATGTCATCCTCACAACAAGTGTTCACTAGCCTACCACTTGGGACAAAAACACACATTGAAACAAATGTACACATTCCTAATCCACCAACATTAGAAAACAAGAGAAGTCATGCCATAACACAAGGAAAAACTTTCACATTTTTTGCCTCATCATCAAGCTCCATCGGTATGGCATTCACAAATCCTCTATTCCAACACATAAATTAAGGTCCCATATCTCAAAATCAATGCAATAAATAAAGGAGGATTCATATTGTTCCATGTAAAGTGCCAAATCAATTTCAAAACACAAATCAATGTCCTACAACTCAATTTCAAAACAATTTCAAAACACAAACCAAGGTCCTACACCATCATTTCAAAAACAAATCAAGGACCCTCAATTTTGAAAATGTAACTCAAGGTCCTACACTAGATCATTTCCAAACACAAATCAAGGTCACACACCTCAATTTCAAAATAAAAATAAAGGTACAACATTTTAATTTCAAAGTGCTAATAAAGGTCCATCCCTTCAATTTCAAAATGTCACACCAAACACAAACATGACTTTTGGGACAAATCAAAATACCAATTACATTCCAAATCAAACTAACACCAATGAAACATTCACACATCAATATCAAAAAAGTCCCATGCAAAAAAAAATCACTCAAAATCCAACATTTTACACCAATAACATCATGCAAAATCAACCATCTCCAATGGATATGACCTTAATGCAACAAATGCAAGAAATACAACAAATGAAAAACATGCAATTGGGGACAACTAGGAAGACATATTCTATGAAGGAATTGTGTCCTTATCCATTTCACTGAAATCTATACATGTCACCTTTCCTTCCACATTTTACTGCACCAAACTTTAACAAGTATAAAGGGAAAGGATATCTTGTGGAACACATACGAGAATTTAACATGGCATATATGGATATCACTTTTGAGCCCACATATTTGATGAAACTATTTACATGAATTGTTGTAGGATATAGGATCTAGAGTGGTTTGCACACCTTCCTCTAGGGATTCAGACATTGGGTGGCTTGGCTGACAGATTTATTAATCACTTATTGTAGAATATAGAAGGTGACATCACCCTTGCAAAACTATGCATGGCTAAACAAGATGAGGGAGAGTCACTCACATCATTCTACCAATGATCGAAAAGTATGGCTAGCATGTGTCCTTGCCACATACCTTAGAAATAGTTAGTACCCATGTTTGTGGAAAACCTTAACATAGAACTAGTGACTCACCTCCAAATACAATCTTGCACAACTTTTGAGGACGTCGTTGAAAAAGGTGTCTTAATTGAAAAGGATCTTGTGAAAAAGGGACTAATTAAAGTGCAAAAAGAAACTCCAAAGACTAATGATGACAAAACCAGATTTTGGTCCTAAACAAGAATGTCACTAATGATTGGGTTGTTGATGCTAAAGTGGTAAATCAAGGTAACCCCACCCTCCATATTAAAGGTACGTCTACATCAAACACACAAAAACCCAACCATGATCAGACATTAAATGTTGTCAAAAATAATCAACAACAATGAAAAGAACCTCTCACACCAAGAGAACATATACACCCTTGGGGAAACCCATTGAGTCAGTTTTAAAGAAACTTTTGCAATCAAACATCATTCAACTTCCAAACATTAAGACATATGAACCAACTTTGATCAAACCCAATTGGTGGAACTAAAATGAATTTTGTGAGTATCATCATGGAAAAGGACATGAGACATCATCATGTTGGACACTCAAGAACCTTATTCATGTTCTTATTGAAAAAGGTGACATTTGAGTGGATAACTCACAACCTAAAACCAATGTTGATCATACCATATTCAAAACTTCCTTACATGAGCATGGAAAATGGAAGGCCTCCAGTTAAGGGAATAATAGCAGTGCCAATTATACCTGTGTTGTGCATGACTATACAATCCATCACATTCAAGCCCTTGATGAACATGTTGCTACCATTACCATTAACAAAAGTTCAGAATGTGTTCTCACTACCCATAGAGCTAAGGTGACCCTTCAAGGGTTGCCTCTAATCCATAACCAAAAAATCGGTACAACCTCCTTGATCATCTAGGAAATACACCCACACAAATATTTATTCTTGAGTTGCTTCTCATTTCCCTAGAGCACAGAGCCATTCTACACAAAGCCTTGCAAGAAACATTTGTACCTTCTAACCTAAATATCAACCAATACCAGACCATGATTGGATACCTAGCTACACCTCATCATGTCACCTTTTTTGAACAAGATCAAACCACACAAAATCCAAATTATAATGATCCTCTACATCTTGAAGTCTATGTAAATAAACATCAAGTCAGACAAGTCTTGGTAGAAGGTGGAGTAAGTTTGAACATATGTACCCCAAAATTGGTTAGAACATTGGGATTCTCTGAGTCTTGCATATATTGAACCAAAACAATTGTTACCAAGGCTTATGACGATGTTGAGCATTCATTCAAAGGAGTGATTAGACTTCCCATCAGAGTTGGCCGTACTATTCAAAACATAATGTTCCATGTCTTGGATCTGGACTTACCTTATAACATCCTCCTAGGTCACCCATGGATTCATTCCATGAGAGTTGTACCTTCCACTTACCATCAATGCTTGAAGTTTCCTTATAATGGCATTCAAATTACCATACCAGGTGACCCTAATCATTTCTAGTATTGGAGCAATATAATAGGAACCAATGCACAACAAGTGATTGTAAATCAAGAAGCTTCATGTTCCACCTCATCCAACTACATTGATCCATCTTCCCTTGTTAAATTATCCACTCCATTCATCACACCATCCAAACCCAAAGTCCAGATCCATGATAAGGGATGCATGGAATACAACATGGAGAGACTATTTTGTGTAGGAAAGATGCCTAAATCACCAAAATATTATGGAGAACCTCAACCTATCCCGCCATAAATCACCATTTGCAACCCTCCTACCACCTTCATTAAATGGGGGAATTGAACAAAGATCCCATTGATGAGGACATCTCCACATATATTTACACAAATGAACAAGACATTGAGCCTAAGCAATTACAAGTTCAGCTGTATCCAAAAGGATTTGAACTTATGAAGAAAAAGGGATATGATGTAAATAGTGGTATTGGCCTAAAAAATAATTGAATGATAGAACCAATACTACCTCCTTGCCAACAAAAATACATTGGGCTAGGGTTCGTACCTAGAAAGGTTAGTATTCATAGTACTAATTTGACCTTGAGTGAGAATGTTAATGTTTTAGGTTAAATAGAGATATTTGAGGAGGATTGTTACTATGGGGATACTAATTATAATGAGTATAAATGGGATTCCTACACAACTAGTGATTATGAACTAGACAGTGTCTTCCAAAAACTTGACCTATCCTCATCCTCAAACAACATTATGGATATTAATATCTAGATAGATACCTTTTGGGAACCAGATGACTCTACCTCTATCTTTATCATATTTTCATACACATTAACCCTTGACAATACTAATGATGGCTTACCCCTTGTTTACCCATAACTAATAGATTGGGACCAAAAATGACCACTGAAATTAGACACATTTGAGAATGATGAAGAAATTGTTGAGTTCATGGGACTTCATGAAGGGATACCAAGTGGGGATCAAAAATTTGGCTTCATCATTGAGATGGATAATGCAACATATTTTGGAGAGTCTATTCCTCCCTCTAGTTGTAAAAGTGAGAAAAATGATAAAAATAAAAATAAAATGAATAGGTCTCTGGGTGAAAACTGAAAGGCACCTTTAGACCATGAAAAAGTAAATATAAAGGGCATATCTGAAGGTGAAAACCTCTCTAGGGTGCCTAAGGGTGGAGGGTTTGACAATATCCCTATGGACAAAGAGAGATCGCCATTGCTAATAGAAGATTCAAAAAAAATTAATCTTAGGACCAAGGACAATCCTAGAATCGTTCAGTTTGCAACATCTTTGACTACAGAATAAAAACTAGAGTTCGCTACATTTCTTTTCAGAAAGACAAGTTAATTTTGCATGGTCATATGTTGATATGCCTAGGTTGGACCCCAAGCTAGTTCTGCACCATTTACCATTGCTTCCAAATGCTAAACCAATCAAGCAAAAATTAAGAAAAATACATTTGTAGATCACACTCGTGGTAAAGGTTGAGTTGAAGAAAATTCTGGATATTGGTTTTATTCATCCCATAATTTATGCAAAGTGGATTTCCAATCTTGTTCCAGTCACTAAACCAATTGGAGGTATCAAAATATGCACATATTTTAGATATCTAAACAAGGCTTGTCCTAAGGATGATTTCCCACTACCAAACATTGATATCATAGTAGACCTTATAGCAGGATATGAGATGTTATCACTTATGGATGACTTTTTAGGATACAATCATATCAGAATTGTCATTGGAGATTAACACAAAAAAACCTTCACATGCACTTGGGGTACCTTTGGTTGGAATGTAATTCATTTTGGGCTCAAGAATGCTAGAGCAACATATCAGAGGGCTATGACAACAATATTTCATGACAAATATACATGTGCTTATGGAAGTGTATAGGAGCAAATTTGCACCCCTTATGAAAATCACACTTTTACACTTCCTCAGCTTAGAATACTGAATCCAAAGGAAAAATTCCACATCAGCCTAGTGCCTTCATTCCACTTTACATTTGTCCTTTGTGTCGGTAGAAGAATATTTGTCAAAGACGTGCACGCGACATGTAGACATCTGCATGGTGCACTCACGTCCTTGATAGATTCCTGCATCTAAAGTTGGTAGAGGCATTATACTTCCCATTGGGGTCAGTTTGTAACATCCTTCTTTGACCAAATAACCCCAAATATGGCAGATTCTTCCCTCTTCTTCCTTCAAATTCACTCATTTTCATTCCATTCCATCCTCTATAAATCTGCTACAAAATCTCTTTTTGCATCCATCACTTCAAGCAGCACTTTGGTACTTCATAGTAGTAGTAACAACAATCCATCACCTCCATAAAGTAAGTGTGGAACAAGCCATTGCAGCAAGGTCTTGAGGTTTTGCAACACCTCCCTTCATTACAGTTGATGTTGTGGTGATTGTTCAAGCTCTCTTTCTCCATCATTAGCTAGTGAGCTCTTGGTGCAAGTGGCAACGTTTCACTCCTCTCCTTTACGATTTGGTTGAGTAGCTTTATACTATTTTGTAGTGTTATCCATGTACTTTATTTCTTCACTTATTTATCATACATTTCCCTATTGTTGCTATCTTGGATATCCATGGATGTGGAAACACCAAAATGAGGGTTTAACTGAGGCAGACACCTATACAACCCCCAACAATTTTCCCTCTTTCTTGTGTGTAGGTGGATGTGCATTTAGAGCTAGCTGGTGAATGAGTATCTATGTGAGATTATCTTTGTCACCTTAGCCTTCATATATTTAATTTATCATATTCATTTGTATCTTTCCTACTTCATAGCTCTATTTTTCTCCCTTAGAAGTGACTAGCTAGGCTGTCAGCTTGTTTTCTGGTGGTCCATACTGTGTTTTTGGTCCTCTGGAAGTACGAAAGCCAGCACACCTGAGAGACGCCAATGTGCCATGTTGTCATCTCAAAACCATTCTTTCATCCTCGGGAATAGAGCTACCTGAGGTATAAAGTTGAACCTAAAAATTGGCTCGCCTAGCCCCAGTTTAGATTTTGGGTTTGAAGAGTGGTTGTAGGGCCTTATAGTCCTCATCATTGTCGTCCCTCATTTGAAACATTCCTTTAGAGTGAGGTAAGTTAGAGAAGCCTTCCACTCTTGGCTCTCTGTGACTTGGGGCCTTGACGTGGTCGGTCCCCCTCTCTTACATTTTTGGTGAATCTGACATGAACCATTTTGGTTTTGTTTTGTGATACTGAAAGCTCATTTCCTCGTATTCTAGGAGTGTTGTAGCTGTGAGATTTGTAAGGCCTTTTCCTTACAACCCAAATTGTGACCCCTAGTAGAAATAGTTGGAAGGTTCTAAAAGTGTTGTGCAACGAAACCTTAATTGGGTCACTTTCCTATCTTGCAACCTTTGGTGGTCCCTATGAGCATGTCGTTTATTGCATGCAATGGCTCTTTCCTGCATCAACCTATCATCTTTATGCAGCCTATGAGAAGTGTTACTGGCATAACCTTCACCTCGAAGGATCTGTCAATGGGTTTTAATGGGGAACCATCTCCTCTCTACATCCCTATGCAAATCAACAAAAACATCATAGTAGGCATTCTCATTGATCCGATGTCTCAAGTGAATATTATAACTGTGGAGATCATGCTAATAAATTTTTTACATAAAGATGGATATGATGCACTTGTGAGCACCATCTGCACACATGATGGACTTTTCATACCTCCTTTGGGTAGTATCGTCTTGTCAGATTTCGTTTGACCTAACTCTATGAAACTTTTGTTCAACATAATCCCTAGATCTAAACTCATTGGAGTGAAGCTAAGTATCCTTTGGTTAGTAGCTATGAATGTAGTACCCTCAGTCATGCATAAATGTTTAAAATTTATCCATGAGGATTTTGTGCATGTAACACTAGTTATAAATGCCAGTTGCCCATGATAGTTACTCCTTGGATTACTCTTCGCCTACGCCTGTTGGTCCTCTCCCACCTAGGAAGGACATCTTGTACCAAAAATATCAAAATTATAAGAAAGGATGTTTAAGGTTGAAATTGAGATACCCTCCATCACCTTATGCTATTTTACATAGGTCTTGCTTAAAATTTGATAGTGATTCTGCTAGGGAACATAGAAGGGAAGAAAAGAAGCGATCCTGAGATCCTCCTCCCTCTTCCACTATTTAGTCTGACACTCATTCTCACCCCATTGTGATGTCATCAAATTCCACTTTGCATTTGTGGGAGAATCCTATGGTACTTTCTTGGAAAAATCCTAAGTGTCCCATGTTCAAGCTTTTTGTTCCTCTCACGGAGCCTAGGCCCATTTGATATGGCAGGAGAAAACACCCCCATGGGGAATCTTCTATGTCTCCACCCCCATTGTAGGTGTGAAAGTTGTAAGGCCTTTTCCTTACAACCCAAACCTGTGACCCCTAGTAGGCATAGTTGGAAGGTTCTAAAAGTGTTGCCAATGAAACCTTAATTGGGTCACTATCCTATCTTGCAACCTTTGGTGGGCTCTATGAGCATGTCGTTTATTGCATGCAATGGCCTCTTTCCTACATCAAACTATCACCTTTATGCAGCTTGTGAGAAGTGGTACTGGCATAACCTTCACCTCGAAGGATCTATCAATGGGTTTTAATGGGGAACCATCTCCTCTCTACATCCCTACGCAAATCAACAAAAACATCATAGCAAGAATTCTCATTGATCCAATGTCTCAAGTGGACATTATAACTGAGGAGATCATGCTAATAAATTTTTTGCATAAAGATGGATATGATGCACCTGTGAGCACCATTCGCACGCATGATGGATTTTTTGTACCTCCTTTAGGTAGTATCGTCTTATCGGTTTTGGTTTGACCTAAATCTGTGAAACTTTCGTTTGACATAATCCCTAGATCTAAACTCTTTAGAGTCAAGCTAAGTATCCCTTGGTTAGTAGCTATGAATGTAGTACCCTTGGTATAAATGTTTAAAATTTATCCATGAGGATTTTGTGCATGTAATTCATGACACTAGTTATAAATTCTAGTTGCCCATGATACTTACTCCTTGGATTACTCTTTTCCTACACCCGTTGGTCCTCTCCGACCTAGGAAGGACATCTTGAACCAAACATATAAAAATTATAAGAAAGGATGTTTAAGGTTGAAAGTGAGATACCCTCCATCACCTTATGCTATTTCACATAGGGCTTGCTTAAAAGCTGATACTGATTCTCCCAGGGAACGTAGAAGGGAAGAAAAGAAGCGATCCTAAGATCCTCCTCCCTCTTCCATTATTCAGTCTGACACTCATTCTCATCCCATTGTGATGCCATGAGATTCCACATTGCATTTGTGGTAGAATCCTATGATACCTGCTTGGAAAAATCCTAAGCTTCCCACGTTTGAGCTTCTTGTTCCTCTCACAGAGCCTAGGCCCATTTGATATGGCAGGAGAAAACACCCCCATGGGGAATCTTCTATGTCTCCACCCCTGTGACCTGCTACCATCCCTACATCCAAATCAATAAATGAGAAGAGGCCTACTGCCAAGGCATTAGAGATGACTGCCCCCACTGCTTCTCAACCTACTCCTCCTACTCCCATTCAAGACCCTGTCCCTCTGCTAGAAATAGTTGTGCAGGACACTCCCATGGCTGAGTAGGAGCCTTTTGTTCCTTTGCATCCTCTAGCCTCTCGCTTGAAGAATCTAGAAAATACCTTGTGTGTGATCTCAAGCGTCGATGAAAGGCTCTCATTGCTAAGCATGCCGCCTTAAAGAGGAAGGAAGAGGAGATGATAACCCCTGTATCAAGGCCTCCTGACGCGTCCTCCTCTCTCCTGCCCTTTGCTTCCATTTAATCTAGCTCCACATCACTTCAGGATTCTATTGTGAGTATGAATGCACCTAACCCTAAAAAGGTCCAAGTGTTCATCGCTCCTGTACTGGAGCTTCTTTTGTTGATGTCCCTTTCGGATGTCCTACCTTTCCTAAAACCTTTAGATATGTTGAACACTTTGGTGGTATTTATTGTTTTTTTCTCTTCCTCCTCTTCCTCTGCACCTCTTGCCTCGTTTGTGGGGAGCCCACATCTCCCAATGGAACATAAGGTAGAGAGTGGTCCTTCTAGTAATAGGGGACATAAGAGGAGTCCACCTCCCCCAAAAGGTGATCCCACACTGACTTGCTCTGTCCTAGTGATGGAACTAGTCCCAGCTTCCCCTGAGTTTTTCATTGCTTCTAAATCACTTGGTGAGCCTAGCAGTGAATCTGAGGTACAAATTTCCTCATTCGTTGAGGTACAACATAACACTCCAGCAAAGTGCATGTCAAATTCTCTAGATGAAGTTCTGGCCTTGTGAGTGATCTTCGTAAAATCATTGACCATAGCTCCCCAAGAGCTAGGTGAAGGAGACCTTGCAAGGCCTTCTTTCTTAGCCCTTGTTATGGGAGGTTCAGACACTCCTCTTCACATCCCACCACTATAGGATCATCCTCCTCCCCCCTACGATGATCTAGAGTGGGAAGAAGATGAACTCTTAGTCAATAAGTGTTAGGGGGAGGCCCCTTATTTATCTTTAGGTTATATGAGTGTGTGTGTTGACACCCTTGTTAGTGCTTGGATGCAAGCATACTTTTTGTGTTGTAAACCTTCTTCTATGTGTATCATCATTCTTCCATGTTTGTAATTGATTTTCAACAAAATTGGGGATGATGCAAAGCATTGGGGGCATTTAGGCTTCCCTTCCATGTTGACCCAATTTTTTATTTTTACTTTGTCTTCTCATGTATTCTTCACATGGTCTGATATAGTAGGGGATTGATGACAGTTTATTTTATATACTATTATTATAATTATATATATTTATGAGTAGTTTTGACCCCGAAATATCAAACTACCCCTGTGGCCTATGTTTTTGTTCATTTTTCATTTCTCTTTTCTTATCTTTCTCTCTTCTTTTCTTTAGTTTTCTCTCTCATGTGTGACAACTCCACTTCTATGGCACTTTGATTTTTAGAAAATGCATTCATTGTTAATGAATATTTTCTTGAGAATCTTCACAAATTTCTTTTTCAAAATCACATTCACGAGTTGACACCCTAACAGAACATGTTTCCTTCATCATGGGTTCATAAAGAAACAACTTGAGAACCTTTCCTTCAAGGTGGGAGTAGCTTTGATCTTCCCCTTGTGAGGAGACATTTTCTTCCTTTTGAGTTCCTTGATGAAGTGAACATATTTCAAAAGGATTTTGTGATGATGAATCGATACGAGAAGAAAACACCTCTTTCACACTTTCAAACAGCATGTCCCTTGAGTGGACCCCTTTGTTCATGCCAAGTTCCCAAGGGACCCCTTTGAAAGCTTTCCAATCTATCGATGGTTTGTGTGACTATCTACTTACCTGGCTATGTGGCCACTTTCGGACATGTTCTATTTGTGGGTAAACATGTCACTTTGTAGGTGTGCCTATGAAGTCACTTTTTGAATCTGTAGAGTCCCCTTCCTTTTGTTTTCTCCATGTGAGAGATCTTAGGGGATACCTCCCTGCAAGTCTATGGGTCTATGGGGTGCTTCTTCTGAGCTTCCTCCATGCAAGATGTCTTTGGGTCACTCCCCTATAGGTCTGTGGGTCTATAGGAAACTTTCTTTTGGTTTCCTTCATGTGAGAGATCTTGGATGATTCCCTCCCTACAGGTCTGTGAGTCTCTAGGTTGATTTCTTGGGGTTTCCTTCATGTGAGAGATCTTGGAGGACATCTTCCTTATAGGCTTGTGAGTATGTAAGGCACTTTCCTAGGTATACTTCATGTTAGCAATCTTGGAGGACACCTTCCTTGCAGGTTTATGGGTCTATAAGGCGCTTTTCTTAGTTTCCTTCATGTAAGAGATCTTGAAGAACACCTTCCTTGCAAGTCTGTGGGCCTTGAGGTGCTTACTTCTCAAGGATTCCTTCATGTGAGAGATCTTGGGGGTTGCCTCCTTACAGGTTCGTGGGCCTATAAGATGCTTTCATTCTATAACTTCATAGTTCTATGGAGCTATGAAGTCCTTTACTCATCCTGCGCTCTCGAGTTCGCAAGATCACAGTCTACTTCCTTGACGGTTCAAGTATACATTTCTAACCTTATTCACTCTTTGATCTACTTTACCGAAGCACTCATCAGTATTCATGCTCACTAAAGTGGGGGGAAAATGTATAGGCACAAATTTGTACCCCTTATGCAAATTTCCCTTTTACACTTCCTCACCTTAGAATACCAAATTCGAAGGTGAAATGCACATTCTTTTAGTTTTGAAACCTAAGTCATTGGTGCCCAGTGTCTTTAAACCTCGTCATTGGGTTTTTGTTTTTCCTAACCTCCTGATGGCCTGACTTGTTCTCCTTTTGTAGCATCAAGTGTGTTGGTTTATTGTGTAGTCAGAGAGTTGGAGGTTTTTATAACTTCGTAACTCTTGACTTTGGGTTATAAAGTTTTAATTTTCCATGACAAGGCAACATGTTGTCCATCCTGCATGTTTTGAGGCACCGCCTATGCATTTAATGAGGTGTACAGTACAACCTGGAGATGTCTTATAAAGGATTTTTTTAAAGCACGCAAATCTTAGGGTTTTCTTTACCAAGGATTAAAATAAAGTGCCATATTAATTCAACACCAAATGCACGTCTTGTCATTTTACATGACTTAAGGTGGTGGGGATTTATTTGGTTGATTCTTCAGTTGTACCTCTTCCTTCTGCAACTATTTCTTCAAGAATGAGTGTTCCTTTGTGTACTGTGAGCTCATGCACTTTGAAATTGGAAATCATTAGCTTGGCATAAGGGACACAGAACTGGGATCCCTTAAGCTAGAGGAATTTTGGGCATGTTTGTAAAGTAATAGAAGATTTACTATCAATGTAAAATTGTTAGAAAGTGTATTAGCTCATGTCAAGGGTTTTCTAGAATTCGTGTTGAGTGTGGAGCTAATAGGCACATGTGTGAGAAGGTACATTCCAAAAACGTAGGAAATCAAAGTCATGGATGGGACTGTCATTGCTAAAATTTCTCCTAAAGTAGTTTCCCATGTGCTAAAGATTCATGGGAAAGTTCCCATAAAGGACATGTCTATTGCAATGACTAGTGATTTTTCAAATCTAATGAGGATTGGTGCAAGAATTCTATGGCCAATGGGTGGTTGAAGTTAGAGAAAAGAGGTAGGTCATAGTTACCTGCCAAACTTAAGAGAATGCATTTCAAAGGGGAAATCGCAAATGCCATTGCTTTGTTACATCGCATTATTGGAAATGCACAAATTGAGTCTTTTCAAGATTAGATATTGCATTTTATTTTGGTTATATGTGATGAGAATGTTTTCATTGATTGGGCTAAGATAATTTTCTTTCATTTGAATGAACAATTAATCAATTTCTAGAAAACTGCTACCTTCCATCTATGTTCTTGCTTAATATACATTATAGCTAGTCAAAGATCCTTTTTGTCAAGATCAAAGCCACAGGTACCTCCAACTTCTGGCATGCATGTATATAAGTGTTATTCGTAGTTTACCAAGGAAGTTGGAATGGGAAATTTTTTCCTTGTCAATAATGCATTCTTGATGGAAGCTATAAGGAAATTGGATGGAAACCCTGAAATGCATCTTTCTCCTAGGTCAAAGTATTTTGAATCAAAGTTTGGAAGTTTCTATATTCAATTTGATAGGGTTTCCTACTTGAGGATAAGAGGTTTTGAGAAATCCCCATTAAAATTTCCTAGATATCCTAAAGATTTGTTGGTGTTCCTGGAAGTCTATAGACAAATGGTCATGGTGAATGTAAAGTACATGAATATGGGGAAGCGAGGGCATGTTTTCCCATTGACAACTCTTTCCTTCACATGTAAAAATAATTAGATGGCCAAATGTGTTGAAAGAATTCTTAAAGAGTATAACCTCTAGCATTTATTCATGATAGCTAATTTTGATAGCAAGTGTTTCTTGAGACATAATTTATATGTAGAGAGTTCATATAAACATTAACCTTCTATTGAGGACTTTTGGGAAGATTGCGTTGATGAAAATGATGTCTTGAAAAGAGATTATATGAGGTTAACCCTCAAGAAAATACAAGTTTTTGGTCTTTCTTTCTAGATTCTTGAAAGTGCAACTGAAGATTCAGTGGTCAATGACCCCGCATATGAAAAAAACTCTAATAAATATCATTCCAAGGTTGACTGGAGTAAAAATGAAGTTTTGAATATGAATATATGAGCTGCTATAGTGTTCAAAAGAACTCACAACTGGTTAGAAGGAAAATGGCGATAGGCTGCAAGTTCTACTCAAGAACCAAAATCATCTCGGAGAAATGAACAAGGGTCCACTCAGACAGTTGCAGTGGGTACATCATCAAGGAGATTGGCTACTAGGTCTTCTAGTTAAAATTCACAATTCAGGGGTGATGGTGTGAAGCCCGAAGAGACGGCTAAATTGAAGTCAGTGTGCAAATAGGACAACATATCTACCCCTACTCCTAAAAAGAAGACAAATCAAATAAAACTTGTGCTTAAAGATTTTGACACCATTTTTAAGTAGATTGTTGAAGACAATACCTTTCCTCCCTTGTTTGAAGAACCTTCCTTCCCAGTGGAAAATATACCCATCACTCCTAGTGAGTCTAAGGAAATTGCTCAAGGAAACAAGGATTCTATTTTGGTAGAAGCCTCCCAAGTATGGCTAAAGAAAGCAATAGAGAAAAAGACAAAATATACTCCTACAACAACAATTGGAATAGATACGGTTGCAAAGTTGCTCCAAACTTCCTCAAGGACAAATAAAAATTAGAAAATGTTGAGAATGTTGATTGACCCTACTTCTGGTAATCAAGTATTGGAAATTACAGATCCCATAAAGGATCTAAATGAGGATGAGATAACAGAGGCTGACTATAAAATTACACATGTTGATATTGGGCCCCAAACACTTGAACGTGATGTGTATCACACTAATTATTCAGTCAATGCCTTGATTAAGAGGGTAAAGGAAGAAAGAAAGGAAAAGGTGAAATTGAAATCTTAGGTTCTTGATTTTTTTTAAAAAAAATTCTTCTATAGTTCCCCCTTCTATATATAGTGGAGCCTCAAGTTCTCAGCTAGGAGTTATTGATGGGTCTACAATGCAATTAATCAAAAAGAATCTAAGCTATTCCAAAGCTTCCGGTGAATGGATTGATGAAATGTCTTGGGAGACTATCCTCTTTATTAGTAAATATGTGATTTTCTACACTCAAGGTGTTGATAAAAGGAAGGAATTAATGGAAAAGCTACAACAAGTCAAGAAAGATTAGACCAACCTCTACGTGCTCTCACAAGAAATGAAAGAGTTGACTTCCATGGATCAAATGAAATTGATCAATGAACAAATTGTGAATGATCCAAAGGAGTTAGATCCTTCTTGGTCCAACTCACTGGAGTGGAAATTAAGCATTTATGACAACCTGGTGAAGGAGATTTATGAAGCACTCGAAAGGTATCTTGACATGCTGGTGGAGATTAAAGGAAATTTTCATGACCTAAAAGTAGAGATAATTGATGATTTTAATGAGAAGATTTTGGATTCAAAGGAAATTTGTTTGAAATTCAAAGAAGTATTCAATAAGGGGATGGTCAATGCTACCACAATGACTAGAAAATCTTTCCCAAAGCTTGGTAGATTTCAATTCTACCTCAATTCCTTTAAAAATTAAGCAAATAAGAGGTCTAACACTCTAAACGAGTTTGAGGCTGCTCTAACCAAATGAAGAACCGGACTGAAAATCACCACAACACCAAGGAGCAAAGAGATATTTGAAATTATTACTAGGTAGATAGACTACAAATCTATGATGAAGGCACAAGAAAAACTATTGCAGCAAGAAGCAGTCGAGGATCTAGAAGATGAAGAGGCTGAGGCGGAGGGAAATGATGCATAGTTATTTTTAGTATTTCATGATAGTTTCTTTTAATTTGGCTCTTTTAAGTTAAATACTATTTTTAATTATTCAGTATGGTTAGTTTCAAGAAACCGTTACCAAATACAATTAGCTTATGCTTTAAATATGGGTTTGGCTAATGTGATTCAGATCTTTTGGAAAAACTTTGATTTACTCATTAGAGAAAAACTTTGTTAGCTTGATTCAATGCTTTTTGTTATTCTGATATAGAAGACAATGGTGGAATTTATGCATTCGTAATCTTTGAATTATGGGGTATGAATCTGTTCTACTTATGTTGATTGTTCTACCAGTGTGTGATCTATTATCTGAATGATAGATACTTTGATTTGTTGTATCACTGTAGTATCATTTATCTGTGAATAAGGATTTTGTGGTGATATTTAATTTAACTTTAGTTGTGGAGTATTTTTAGTTTTATCATATCAATTCAACAAATACCTTTAAAGGTTTAAGGTTAAAAGCCCCTTCCTTTATTTTATTTCTGGTTAAAAGCAACATTAGTTAAAGATTATTCATTGAATATCAAATGAAGGTAGCTGCCACCTTTTAAAACAAGCAGAGAATCGGTCAGAAAATTATATTATTACTGATTCAACTATGGTTACATTTTTCACCTTAGTGAGCGTGAGAATATAGAGTTGGGTGATAAATATGTCAACCAACAGTGTGTAGGTGGACGTGCATTTGGAGATAGCTAACAAATGAGCACCTTTGTGAGATTATCTTTATCAACTTAGCCTTCATATATTTACTTTATCATATTCGTTTGTATCTTTCCTACTTCATAGCTCTATTTTGCTCCCTTAGAAGTGACTAGCTAGGTCGTCAACTTGTTTTCTAGCAATTCATACTATGTTTTTGGATCTTTGGTTGTATGGATGCCACCACACCTGAGAGACATCAACACATTGATTTGTCATCCTAGAACTGAGCTTCCATTCTCAAGTAGGGAGCTACCTAAGGTACAGAGTTGAACCTAAAATCGATCATGCCTAGCCCCAGTTTAGATTTTGAGTCTGAAGAGTGGTTGTAGGGCCTTATAGTCCTCATCATTCTTCTCCCTCATTTAAAAAATTCCTTTATAGTGAGGTAATTTAGGAAAGCCTTCCACTCTTGTCTCTTCATGAATTGGGGCCTTGATGTGGTGGATCCCCCTCTTATATGAAGACTATGTTGATGACTTATTAAAAAAAAATTGATAAGAGGTGGTCCTCTTAGAGTGTTAGATAGGATTTTTAGAAGACTAGAGGACTATAAGCTCAGATTAAATCTGAATAAGTGTGTGTTTGGGGTCCAATTAGGCAAATTATTAGGATACATAGTTTCTCATAGGGGAATCAAGGTTGATCCTACAAAAACTAGAAGCAATCATATATATGCCACCACCAAGAAAAATTAGTAAGTTGAGGACTCTACAAGGAATATTTTAGTCAATCTGAAGATTCATTACCCAACTAGCAGACAAGATTCATCCATTTCAACATTTTTTACACAAAGGAGTCCACTTCATATGGACTGAACATTGTCAAGAAGCATTCCAACAAATAAAAGGTTATCTATTGTCTCTTCAAGTTCTCATACTTCCTATTGACAAAAGACACTTGATCCTATACATATCAACTACTACATCAACACTAGGGGCATTGCTAGTGTAGAAAATGACAATGATGGAAAAGAGAGAGCCAAATACTATATCAGTGAAACTCCGATAGGATATGAGCTTAATTATATTCTAATTGAGAGACAGTTCCTTGTAGTTTCTTTTTACACACAAAATTTGAGACATTAAATGTTGAACCACATAACAAAATAGATAGCCAAGATTGATCCTTTGAAATATCTATTGAGCAAAGAAAGTCTGACAAGTCGACTAGTAAAGTGGGTTATGATTTTAAGTGAGTATGACATAGAGTATGTTGATCATAAGGCAATAAAAGGACAAGTAATAGTTGATCAACTTTCAGATGCACCAATGATAGTATACCATATTGTTGTGTCTAAATTTCCTAATGTATCTATCTTTACAATAGAAACTCCCACAATATGAAAACTATCCTTTTATGGATTCTATACAAATCATGGTTTAGGGGTTGGAATTTTTTCTATCAAACCTCAAGGGTATTTCATTCCTAATTCATATAGAATAGCATTCCTATGCATGAATAATATGTCTAAGTATAAAGAATTGTTGATAGAACTACACATGACAATCAAATGAAAAATTAAGGATCTTGAAGTCTATGGTGATTCCCAATTGGTTATTCATCAAGTGAATGATGATAATGATACAAAGGATGAGAAGCTTAACTCTTACAAGTGCATGGTGGATAGTTTTAAATCATACTTCAATGACATTTCTTTTGAGCAGATTCTAAGAATTCAAAACAAGATGGTTGATGCAATGGAAACCATTGGATCTCTCTTGGATATTCCCAACAATTCCTCACATATGAGTTCTTGGTGGAACAGCTATTGATCCTCATGTTGAAGGTCCCTGAATAGGAACTCATATGTGAACTTGTTTGTATTGAATCTCCTTGGTAAAAATAATTCTATAACTACCTACATGACCAAATTATCCCTCTTGACTTGTCCACAAACCAACATAAAACCTTTATTTGGCAAGCCTCCAAATATGTTATCATCAGTGATACCCTTTACCACTATCTAGTCTAGATAGTACCCTTATCAGATGTCTTGACTGATATGAAAAAAAAATGAACTTATAAGAGGTATACAATGGTAAATGCAGAGCTCACTCTATTGGTCCTACCCTAGCTAAGAAGCTTATGTGAACTAGATATTATTGGCCTATAATGGAATATGATGCTTACTAATTTATGAAGAAATTTCACCAATGTCAAATACATGGAGATCTTGTACACCCACCTGGTCAGGAGCTACACCCACTTAGATCCCCTTGGCCATTCTGTCAGTTGGGACTCAACCTTGTGGGAAAGATTCACCCTACTTCTACAAATGGACATAAGTTTATCCTTGTTGCTACTAAATACTTTACCAAATAGATTAAATCCATTTCAATGACCTACATTACTAGAAATCAATTCTCTAAGTTTATCCTTACCTACGCCATATGTCGGTATGGTGTTCCTTAGTCCATCATTATAGATAATGGTTGACCCTTTAAGAATCAAGATGTCCATGAGTTATGTGAAAAGTTTCATATCCAACACCATTTTGTCACTCCCTATTATCCCCATGGTAATGTTCAAGCTAAGGCATCTAATAAGACTTTACGTAAAACCTTAAAGAAGATTGTCAATGATGTTGGACATGACTAGCATGTACAACTCAATCCTACACTATGGGCCTATCGCACTAGCATCTATACACCCACTGAAGGAACTCCATATTCCCTCATCTTTGGATATGTAGCTATTCTTACCATTGAGGTTGAGTTACCATATTTGAGGGTATCCATGCAGTAGTTCATTGATGAAGAAGAGTATTGCAGATCCCATTTGCATGAGCTTGAGCTATTGGATGAGAAAATACAAAATGCATTAACACATTTGCAGGCATATCAAAACCATCTTTCACACAACTATAATAAGAAATATTGACCTATATAATTTGACATTGGTGACTTGGTTCTCAAAGAAATTCCTAAGAATCAAGAAGATCAATAAAAGCGTGAAAAGTTTGAGCCCAATTGGTTGGGTCCCTACATCATCACAGTAGCATATGGATCCAATGCTTATCAATTGTCTACTTTTGAAAGTGAACCATTTCTTGATACCACCAACATCATGCATCTCTGCAGATATTACACCTAGCCTTTAGAGAATCCCTTTCAAAAAGTCAAAAAAATAGTCACCCTAATGAAAACCTAGAAAATAGGCATCATGGTGACAATAAAAAATTGAAAAAAAATAGTAAAGAGAAATAATTCCCCCAATAGTGAAAACCACTTCAGTGGCACTTTAGATAAGTACCATGGTGAAAACTTGGCAAAATGGCACCATGTGCAGTCATTCTATGCTCCTCTGTCTACTATCACTCTATTTGTTTTTCAAACTTTCGTCCATCCATTTGCACATATCATTCATCCATAATAAAGCTTTTTCATCCTTCTCATGGCCTAAGAGCCATTGACATTTAATGTCCTTCACGTTCATGACCATGCTTTGCATCCATTAATCCTCTCGTGCATAATAAGTTAGTCTTATACCTAACTGGGGGAAATTCCTTGACTTACATCTTCATAGGGTCCTACACAAGTTATTAGCCTTTAAAACCTTCAAAATCTAAAAAAAATAGAAAACCATGAAAATCCAAAAAAATCTAAAAACTATCAAAATCCAAAAAAATCATAAAAACTTCAAAATCCAAAAAAAATCATAAAACATCAAAATTCCAAAAAAAAAGTCAAAGTCAAAGTCAAAGTCTGTCCAAGTACATTTGAACTACATTGTCTTTGTGCATTGTTGCATAGGCAAGGCTATCTTTTGATGATCCCCCGAGGTACTAGGTCAATCCCTTAGGGTTTTGCTGAGTCGAATCAATCAAGATTTGTGTCATAGTATTGAATCAATTTTGGTCAACATCAGTGAAACTATTAGGTTTCTACATTTATAACATAGGCAAGGCCATCATTTCATGAGCCCTGAGGCCCTAGGTTAGTCCTTTATGGTTTTTTGTGTCTATCCAAATATTTTATTTTTAAGAAATCAAATGCCTAAATTAAATCTTGAACCAACAGATCAACTATCCAACTAGTCTTCAATCCAAAATGGTCAATTATATGAACATCAATGCTTGTCAGGTCATTGGTCTTATCATTTTTCCCTATTTGGGATGTGTCCTTCTTGAATTGGGGCATTGGTCACTTGTCAACCTTGTCATTTTCCTTATACATGATGTCTTTCCTGAAACCAGGCATGGTCAATCAATATTGTCAATTGGTTAAACCTATCAATTAGTCAAATTAGTCAATTAATTAGTCAATCTTTTCAATTGATCACTCAATCTACTCAATTAATCTATCTAGTCAAATTATCTATCTTTGTCATTCAATCACTATTGGTCAATCAAATGTGTTCAATCAATCAACATCATTCAATATTATCAATCAATCAACATCAGTCAATTGATCAAAATCGCCAATCAATCAACCTTATCAATCTCATCATCAAATCAACTTTGGCAACTAATCTAAATGGATGTTGAGTTTGTTGGTCTAGTTGGTCTTATCTTTTTTATTGTTCTTTGGTAATGTTACTAGCTACCTTGAGAATATCCCACAAAGGATTTAGAGAGGCAATGATGGATCATGATCTCTTTTCTTTTGATTGTTGCTTATGATTTGTCTTGAAAAAAAAACTAGGGAAATTGGGTCCTTAGTATGAGTCATGGCATTCCTTTTCCTTTTGATTGTTTATCTTTTGCAAGTGGTAACTTTGCACACCTTGGTCTATGTCATACCATGGTGTTTGTGCTTCATTTTCTTACAATAGAGAGAATACAACCTAGTGGAAAGCTATTCTTTGATTTACAAAATTGCTTAGCTTTCCATCTTGCATCATGACAAGGTTAGATATGTGGATATATGATATGAAAAAAATAATTCATAAATTCATTATAAGACAATTCACTCTTTTAGAACTTTTTTTTGGCCTCTAATCCTAACTTTGTTGAGTATTTCTCACATTCAAATCTCTTCCAAATAACTTTTATTGAATAATCAATATTACCAAATTTGAAAGGATTATTCAAATTTCCACAATCATTGCATATATTTTTAATACATTGTGCATTGAATTCATCTCAATCTTCTGATTTTTCAAATACAAGAGACTTAAAAAATTATGTTGTACTTCCAAGGATGCCTACATTTGGATTAATTATTTTCATAGATTTTTTATATAACTATAGATTTAGATGAATTTCATCATGATTTTGACATGTTTTATGTACTTTATTAATATGAATAAAAATGGTTGTAATTTTTTGAACATCCTTTGATAAATCTTCACATGTGAAAATCCTTTCTCAAATTCTTCAAAAGGTTCACTTTGTGTTGTATCTATAAATTTTTTTATTTTTTTTGGTACCATCTTCACCTATTATTTATATATTGTCCCTTCTATTGGAAGAAATTGTTGGATCTCAGTTGTGTTTATGGTTTGTCCTTGATGACAATATCTGATCCTTATGATTTATAATGGCACTTCTTTGATGTCTCTTGGCTATTACAGAAAGTTATTTGTTATGCTTTAATTTCATGGTGATGAGAATTCTAGTTCAAGTTATGAATGCTATCTCTTTGACTGACAGAGCTTGAAAGATGGTTTCTTTGTCAGGATGGTTCTTTTTGCATATCACAGGTATTGGTTGTTTCTCATTTGGGCTTACACATATCGGCATGAGTATGGCAGGGTCTCCCCGATCCACTTTGAAATGTCTGAGTTGCCTATCGGAAAGACATTTCAGATGTCATGGCGATTGAATTTATCTTACAGGCTACTGTCGGCAAGACTTCTCTTTTGTTTCGGTGACAAAATGTGTTCTCTATTGGCATATGTTATACCGTCGGGATAAGGTCTTATTGATTTCCTTATGTCTCCCTGACCTGCTTTAGAATAAAGTATATCGGCATGAGTTTGGTCATCGGGCTAAGGTCATAGTGAAATCATATTGTCTCCCCAACTAGTGCATGTGGAAGTCTATCAGCAAGAGTCTAAGGCTTCGGTGAAAGGTCTTAACGAAAAGGATTATGTCTCACCGACTAGTGCATGTGGAAGTCTATCGGTAAGAGTTTGTGCATCGAAGAAAGGTCTTGGTGAATTTGATTTGTTACATCGACCGAAAACATAAAGGTAGTCTCTTCGGTAAGAGCTAGGGTTTTCGACGAGAGGTCTTGGTGAGTGACCTTCAGTCTTGTCAATGGAACATAAAGGGACTTCGTCGGCATAAGTATTGAATTGTCTCAGTGACATAGGATGAATTGGTGACTTTCGGTATGACTCAAGCATTCTACGAGAAGTCTCCCCGAGAGCGATATGTTATGGCAACAATGTGTATTCAAGTGACTTTTGGCAAAAATTTATGAAGTCTACAAGAGGTCTCTCTGATATCATTTGGTCACAACGATATTGAATGAAACTAAGGGCATCTCGGTGAGAAGTTTCCTTATGTCTCAGCGAACGAATAATACTCTAAGGAAGCCCATCGATGAAACATGATGCATTCGTTATGTCTTCTCCCCGACTCTGATGTGTCACAGCAAAAGTGATAACTAAGGGGATTGTCTGGCATTAAAGTTTCCTTCGGCATAACATTATAGCGATGGAAAAGGAGAGATTAGGGCAAAGATGAAATTATTATTTTTGTAATGAATGGTATGGCTGCTTATGATTGGTGCACCTCACTGGCTGGAAGCTCGACAGTGGTTGAAGGAAATCATGGCAGCAGCAAATTCTGTCTGATATTCATGCATTTCATACTGCACTTACTGGTTTGTATTCACCATTTTAAGGCTCTCTACATTTCAATTATGAATGTGGCAAATGATGCCCTGGCTGAGTATTGTCATTCATGCATTGGAGATTATGATTTTCTGTGGTGGATAGTTGTGCTTTCTATGCTGTAAAATGAGCTCATACATTACAGATTTGTTGAGAACGGCTCTTAGCTGGGTTGGTTGTTCTGTTGTTACTCCTGAAGATAGTTACCTTTCTGGTAGATGTTTAAATAGAAGTAGAAAACTCTTTTCTGCTACTATTGTTGTAATTATGAGATTATCATTCCTTGGTTGTATGAAAATATATGGATAAAACTCTGCAATAAAATCTATATAACAAGATGCAGAGATTGTAAATTTCTTCTCTATGAGGTATTTTAGGGATTCAATTATTGAATCTTTAAGGTATTCTCAGAGACTAGGAAATGGAGAGATACATGTGCTTAACTGAAAACAAAGAAACCCTTTGAATCATTATTATTGTTCAAAACATAATTTGAGGGGTTGGTACTCCTTGAGATAGATATCTCTAAATGAGGGGTTGGTGCTCCTTGAGTGGGTGCTAAAAATCAGCCTATAAGGCATTGTGAACACTTGATTATAAGATTAAGCTAGGAAGGCATTTAGGGAGTGGTTTTTATACCCCAGGAGGGTTTTCCACTCAAAATATTGTGCCTCTTTGTTCTTCTATGTTCTCTTTGTTTTACTATGCTATTTTTGTTTTAGTTCACTATTGAGTTATTATTTTTCTCAATTCTGTTTATGAATGATTACATTCAACTCATGAATGCTTTAATCAGAGTGATATTGAGATCAAATCTGAGCAGTGTGTTTGAATATTTTAAAAATTGGTCAAATAGTTAAGACACTGATTCACTCCCCCCTCTTAGTGTCATTTTAACTCCAACACTTTTAAGCATTTTATATTGATAAGATCTAAGATGATAATATGCATAGATATTGCTCCAATTTACCAGTGAAACTTGTGTAAACCTCTGTTAAACACCCAGAATAATGAGAGGGGGGGAGGTGAATCAATATTCTATATAACCAATTAATTACAAACCATCTAATTAACAAAGTATATCTAATTGGAATAATGAATGAAAACATGAAAGAGATCATAAGACCACATAACATATGAACATCAAGATTTTTATGTGGAAAACCCAAAAAGGGAAAAAACATGGTGAGGATTAGCTTACAATATATTATAACCAGTTATAAGATATTACAGGGGCTCACTTCCAGGACAAACTATCCTTATAAGGATCACAACCATAAATAGATACAAAATAGGTATGGCCACACAACAAAAATGTGAACTGATACAAAGTGCACCTTCCTTGTACCAAATTTAGTTCCTTTGAAGCTTTGAATACAAAACACTACTCTACTTAGCAGTCGCTTAACATTCACAACAATTATGCACTAATTCTAATCTCTTACATCTAAATTCACATGTTCACACAATATCAGATCTCTTGCACATCATATTACATATCATCATTACTATAAAACTCAAAAATGTCCTACACATATACCCAATTACATCCACATACATCAATTAGGTCAGCCTAATTAGATGTAGCCCTAGGTATTTCAATTGAAAGTTACCTTTGTTGGCTCCACACTTGATTAAAAACCATCTTTGTGTTCAAACCAAACATGCAATACTTAATTCAAGTCAGCATGGACCTAAAATAGGTCCTACTAACATCGGTAGTACATACTTATTCTTTACAACACATAACATGTATTAGGTTGGCCAAGAATTAGACCTAATCACAAAATAAGCCAACTGATCACATACCAACGATCCATCTGATCATATAAATACTCATCAACAGGAATATATAGAGTACCAACATCTATAAATCATCTCACAAAATTGTAGAGTCTGAATCCAAATATAGGAGGAATGCAGACCAAATTACTCATACCCATTTACACTATATAAAGCCAAAAACTATATGCCAAACTTTTGTTACTTGTAAATTTCAGCCTATTCAACCAAAATCACTAAAAAATTGATCATAGATTCATATAATAGCAAAGAATAACATACTAAACCACATAAGCCAATCTTACAACACAAGCAATTTTGGACCAAATTATCGGATTAAGATGTCACCAAAAACTATTTACTGAATTAGACAAAACTATCAACAAACAATTTTGGCATCAATGACAACACATTAAAGGTTTACTTCTTCATTATTTCAACAATCTCCCCCTTTTTCATTGATGGAAACATGTGCCAAAAAAAATCTCTAGAAACTCAAAAACTTAGAATATACACCACCAAAAACTTCAGGCATACATGATCTCCCCTTTAAACATTATCTCCCCCTTTAACTTCACCAAAACTTCTCAATTCCTCTCCCCCTTTGACATCAAGGACAAAGGGTGTGCCGGTAACACACATGTAAGCTTTAAAACAATTGAAAATAAACTAAAATGTACTGACTCCCCCTTAGAGAGTTATCCCAAAAATTTGATCCGAACATATGTACACAGATAAACTGAAAACAATTGAAACAATGAAATAGTATACAAGAAAAGTGTTCATCTAGAGGAGGCACCTTCTAATTCATCAAGAATTTCTTTCTAGGAATATTTTCCTTCATTCCATATCCTTTTGGCAGTAGCAAGTGACTTGTACATTGATTCCAACTCAATTAAGCTCTCCTATCCCTCTTTTGGAGTACTTGGATCTAGATTTATCTTCTCAAGCCCTTTTGCATCAACAAGGGCATTGGATATTGACATATGCTTGGTCTTCACCAAGTCCCCAAGTTGTCCAAATCTCCTTATTATGACTTCTTTTTTCCTTTGAAGAGTGAAAAAAATGTTTTGCATATCAACGATGGTAGTCTAAGAGATGTAATCTCTGTCTTGTGTAGGGTCAAAGGCTCCAGAGGCATTAGATATCTACGACTCTATGGAGTCCATTAAGTCCTTAATGCCTTGAGTGGCATCTGACCACCTCATACAATACAAGAACAATGTCTTGGCTTCATCTTCACATACTTGCACATCCTTTAGAAATTCCTTTACCTTTCCATGTACGGATGCACATTTGTCCTAAAACTCAAGAAGTCTCTTCTTAGCAAGTCTTGATTCCACTTCTTTCTTAGTATGCTCCTTTAGACCAGATGCATACTCTTTAAGATAATCAACCAGAAACTTCATATTCTCAATGGGTGTCAAAGAATTGTCAACTTGGCACCAGGGTGGCGTCCTATAAAGATTTGATTGCATCATTGATCAATTCAGTCCCATTTTGATGAGTCTCAATGATTTATTTTCTTTTAGAGGCATGAAAGCATCTTTGAGCTCTAATCTATAAATAGGTGAGATCTTATCCAAATCTACATAGCCTTGATGTGATGGGAGCTGAATCAACTGAGGAGGAATGGCCCGTTGGAACCTCATTTGTCTTGTCAAAAGAACCTTAATTGCATTACCAGAGGATTCTCTGAATGAATTTGTTAGCTCCATAGTCTTTTGAGGTTCTTCTTCATTCTTTCGAACTACTGTTTCTTCTTTATTCTTCTCTTTCTCTTCTTCCTCTTCTTTGTCTTCTTTACCAGAGGGTTTTTCTTTCTTTTATTTACTTCATCATCCTTTTTCTCCTCATCATCTTTCTTATTATTAATCTTTTCTCCTTGACCTTCTTATTCTTCTCCATTTTGATTTTCCTCACCTTCATTTTTAGCATCCTCATTTTGTCTGTCAGGGTGATCCTCAACATTATTATCAACATCATTTTTACCTCGATCATGTTCTTGTCCTACATTCTTGTCTGTAGTGTTAGCACTGGTGGTAGTGTCTGTATCTTCCAGAGGAGTAGATGTATTTGGAGAAGAATTTGTATCATCAATTAGTGGTGGTGTGAGCACCACATTCTCTGTATCAAAAAATTCTGAAATGACTTATGCATTATTCACTTCTTCTACAACTTCTTTGAAAATAGGAAAAATTGTTTTAGGAGGAGGAATATTTTCCTCTACATTAGTAACCTTATCCCTATCAAGCTCCTTACCTTGAAATGTGCTAGATGATGAAGTTGCAATCTTCCCAAATATTTTTGTGATATCTCTCACAATATTTACTATTTCTTGTTTCATCTTATCTACTCTATCCTTTTCTCTTCTTATTAGTATTGTTACCCTTTGTTTAACTCTAAACTCTTTGCTATACACTTCAATTAGTGTAGCTTTATCATTTTTAGTTAAAGAGGATCCAATTTCCTCTAGAGCATCAACTTTCATCTTATCATCAACCTCAATTGCTTCTCACCTTCTTTCTACCAAGGCTTCCCATACAACACTAGGCACCTTTTTCCTACTGTTGTTCATGTCCGCATCTAGAATAATGATATATTGTACGATGGATTCAATGATGGTTTTCTTATCATCTTCATCTAATTATTCATACAAATTTGTAGTCCCTTCCAAAAATTAATCATGTTCTAACCTATTGCTAACCAAAACATCTAATTTCATTGGGGTTCGAGCTCTTATCAAAGGAGATTTTGCTTTCTTGTGCTTTTGCTCTATAGAGCCTTCCTCTGATTTCTTTTCTCTCTTCTTTTCTAGCTTTTTGTGAACATGTACTATAAAAGAATCCTTTTCCAATTATATTTCCTCTTCTTCTGAAGTGTCCACAATATCAGTTAGTTTCTTTTCTCTAGTGCTTGCTTCTTGAGATGCACCTTCATCGCTTTTAGTGGCACTACTTTTTTTGGTAAGTTGTTGTTCTTCTTCCAAACCTAGATCGATCTCTTCTTCTACATCAACACTTAGATTTTTCCCTTGAGATGTTTTTTATTAATTCCTCCTTCCATAGGTAGCAGGGAGTGCTACCAAAGGTACATTCTTCCTTTTTGTGGTTTGGGTGTGGGGTTCAGAGGGTGCAGAGGTTACTTTAGTTATTAGAGAACTGGGATCCACTTTCTTTCCTTTGATGGAAGCTATACCAGAAGGTTTTGGCAATGCAAAGGCAAGGGTGGAAGCTGATCTTCCAGATCTTTGTGATTCAGAGGACTCACTAGTTGTAGTAACTGCTTTAGCATCTCTTTCTGCAACAATTTCCCTTAACTTGTCTACTTCACCTTTTGAAAGACCATGCAATCCAAAGTATTTCTCTACTTGTTTGTTTACTCTTTTTTTCCTTGTAGGAGTTGATGTTTCCAAGTGCACTTCAGTTGGTTTTTCCTCAAATTTTCCATGTCTAGGCAAGGAGTCCTTAGGACTCTTCAACAATAGTTCAATGTATCCTTTAGCATCTTTCTCATAAACTTCATAACCAAGAGGCTCAATCCATATTGTATTGGGTTCAACGGCCTCTATTATACACTCATTTGTAGATACAAGGAAAGTTATCTCATTTGCATAATTCTCTACAAGATTATGAGGAATCCTTTCTCTGTCATGCATATTGGTTTGAAATACTACAAATAATGCAACCAATGCATTATCTTGAGCCTTTTAATCACCAATGTTGTGCATATAATAAAAAATTTGATGACCTACTAGTCTGCTTCTATCCCAAACCATGTCTCTTCTTCTAGGTAGCTCCCTCAAAAAGTAAAATAACAAACACACAATCAGATTTCCAAACTTAAATGCATATTTCTTCTCATTTTTTTGTTTGAGATTCTCCAAAAGTTGTTGCTGGAGCAACTCACATAGGTCATAGTACTTTCCATTCACCACCATATCATGAGCAACATAGATTGCAGTTGGAGACACAAAATTTTCCTTGTTAGTGAAATAAATTTTGTGACCTATCATGATTGATGCATATTTCACCATAGGATTAGTGATAGGTTTTGTAGTAAGTGCTCTTCTATCAAATGTAGCACTGGTCAAATCCATAACTACTTCATTCTTCATAGACTTTAGTATCGGTACAGGTTTGGTATCACACAAACCAGTTACAAAATTGATCACTTCCTTAGAGATGAGTCTAGGCATGCATGTCCACATGAATTTATCATGCATTTTTCTCAATGAAATCCTCACATATTTTGCATCCAAGCTACTATTGTAGTTGGGAAACCAATTCCAAATATCCAATTTCTTTTTTACAAGGTTAGCATATTCTAGCTTTACCAAGAAATCATCTCCAGTCAACTCCTTAGTCCATAGATCCTTTATCTTCTGGCGATCATATTCATCCAATTTACCATGTATGTAGACCCTCGTGTCCTCAATAGGTAAAACCCTAGGAGGAATTTTTGAAAAAGCACCTTCACGGTCGTTTTCAAACACTTTCCATGAAAACCTCTTGAACTTAGGTCTAGGTATTTCAATGATGTTAACTACGGTCAATGTAGCCATTATATCCTTAATTCAATCTCAAATGCTTATAAAGTCACTTTAATTTCAAACCCACAAAGCACAAATAACTATAAATACCTTATATATGCATGACAAGATCTAGGGTTTGAATGTTCTACACCAAATTACTTTGAATCACCTTCAATCACTCGTCAATTCACTCTACTTTTCTCCAAATATGCAAAAATGATTAGAATCGACTTATAAAATCACTTTATGCCTTATCTATTTTCCCTAATTTCGCATTAATTGCTTCAAGTTCCAAAAAGTTGGTAAACCCTTCACTAATACACTATAAACCCTAAAATGCTTCACAGTTCTTTAGATTTACAAGTTTTCTACTGGAATCTTTTCTAGAAGCTTAAGAATACCATTTTATAACATATATCTTCGTGTAACTGCTTGACAACTCATATTTCTATGGGGTTGTTAGATTTTTTTTGTTATTGCTCCCCCTAAGCCTATGCTTGGGTTTAATTTCCAAGGGAATTATCTATACCAGAGGGAGGTACAAGTGCATTTGATTCATCTTTGTTCTCAGGTTCCTCTTTCTTTCTCCAAATATTCTACATATCCTTCTTTACTTTAGTAGGATCAACTTTCTTCACTTGTTCATTCCTTTTTCCTGGATTAGTCTGCCTTCCATTCTTGCTTCTGTAAAATCTTGAAATGTGTCTAAGTTTGTTGCAATTGTAGCATACAACAATTTTCTAACCAACTGACTTCCATTCATTCTTGATCTACACTAGTTAGCCTTATGTCCAAATACATTGCAATTATGATAGTAACCATTAAAATATTGAAGCATTCTACCAATATTAAATCTATTCATCATTCGAATTCTATACTTAGTAGCTCTATGTCCAAATTTATTACATGCAAAACATTGTCCAAAAAAGGATTCAACATTCTGATTCATTCTACTTCTAAATTCTATAGCCTTATGTCCAAATTTATTGCATGAAAAAAAATACCATTGATAGATGGGTACCTTTGAGCATTTGGTTGTCTGATAGGAGGTCTTCTAACATTGCTTCTTTGATTTCTGAATTTTTTTCCATTGCCTTCGGTCTTCTTTTGATTTTCAGCCTTATTAGGAGTCTAATTTTCCTTTGAGTTTTCTCCTTCTTCAAGTGCCAAACCACCTTTATCCTTAGAAGGATTTTTTCCAACAATCAGTTCATCAAGAATTGTAGTACTTGTTTTGAATTTTTCCTTATGAGCTCTTGCTTTCTCCAAATCTAATCTTAGGGTTACCACTTGTTCAATTTTTGTACATTCGTCAGTTTTTCTTTGTACAGTTGCATTCAGACAATCCTCAATTCTCTACTTTTCTTCCACTTGCACTTTCAGTCCGATAATATCTTCATTTTCCTTCTTCAATTGTTCATTGAATTCTCTATGTCTTTCTTTGAAGTTCTTAATTTTTTTTCTCAACTTTTTGATACATTCATATGCTCCCCCTAAGATTTTCTTTAGAATTTTTTTTCTCACTTTCAACTATGTTAAGATCTTCAAGAGCAACCTTAAGTTCTTATTTTTCAAACATGAAGTCATATTCCATGTATTCAATTACAAAAAATTCTTCCAGAGGAATAAGACACCTTTTAATAGCCATGTGCTCAAACTCCAAGATCTTCCTCAAGCTTTTAGGCTTCTCAAAAGGAACCTGGCTCTGATACCAATTGTTAAACACATAGAATACTGAGAGGGGTGAATCAGTATTCTATATAACCAATTAATCACAAACCATCCAATTAACAAAGTATGTCTAACTGTAGCAATGAATGAAAACATGAAAGAGATCACAAGACCACATAACACATGAACACTAGATTTTTTACGTGGAAAACCCAAAAAGGGAAAAACCATGGTGATGATTAGCTCACAATATATTATAACTAGTTATAAGATATTATAGGGGCTCACTACCAAGACACACGATCCTTATAAGGATCACAACTAGAAATAGATACAAAACAAGTATGGCCACATAGCCAAAATGTGAACTGATACAAAGTGCACCCTCCTTGTGCTGAATTCAATTCCTTTGAAGCTTTGAATACAAAACAATGCTCTGTTCAATAGTCGCTTAACATTCACAACAATTCTACACTAATTTTGATCTCTCACATCTAGATTCACATGTTTGCACAATGTTAGATCTCTTTCACATCATATTACATATCATCATTACTATACAACTCAAAAATGTCGTACATATATACCCAATTACATCTACATACATCAATTAGGTCAGCCTAATTAGATGCAACCCTATTTTAATTAAAAGTTGTCAGCTCGAATTGATTTAAAACCATCTTCGTGCTCAAACCAAATGTACAATACTTAATTCAAGTCAACATGGACCTAAAATAGGTCCTACTAACATCTATAGTGCATACTTATTCTTTACAACACGACATGTATTAGGTTGACCGAGAATTAGATCTAATCACAAAATAAGCCACCTGATCACATACCAATGATCCATCTGATCATATAAAAACTCATTAGCAGTAATATATTGAGTACCAACATCTATAAACCATCTCCCAAAATTTTAGAGTTTGAATCCAAATACCTGAGGAATGCAAACCAGATTACTCATACCCATTTACATTATATAAAGCCAAAAATTGTATGTCGAACTTTTGTTACTTGTAACTTTCAACCCGATCAACCAAAATCACTAAAAATTTGATCATAGATGCATATAATAGCAAAGAATAACATACGATAACCACATAAGCCAATCTTACAACAAAAGCAATTCTGAACCAAATTACCGGATTAAGATGTCACCAAAAATTGTTTACCAGATCAGACAAAACTGTCAACAAACAATGTTGGCATCAATGACAACACAACAAAGGGTTCCTTCATTATTTCAACAACCTCATATATCATATTTTGACTTATATGATGTAAAACAAAAGGATTTGATTTACATTTTTCTAAGACCTACCAAATGAAACATAAAATCTACAAAAAGATGGAAACACATGATATGACTAGTAGTTCTATAGGACCCACTACTAGATGTATAATAATGAAACACATGGTCTCAATCAAAGTTCCATTAATCATCTTCAATGATACCCCATACTATGAATAATTTTGATGCTTATTATAATTGTTAAATAAAGTTCTTAAATGCATGTATATGTTAAATTGACATGTAGGACCAAAAATAAATTGAATAGGAAAAGTATGTTTAAGATTTCTAGACACATATAAAGGACCATAATAATTATTTTATGGGATAGATCATATAAAAATATAATCAATTTCTAGTAACATGAGAGGAATTGGAAACATCTTCAAAATGTAGCATATCCACAAAGGAATTTGTATGAGCATGTACATGAGAATCAAAATAAAAATCATCAATAGAATATCTATCAATATGTGAATGTACTATAGTAAGATCATATTCATGACGTGCATTGCTATTATTAGAATGCCTAATAAATAGATTAGTATAAATCTTTAAATTTTGATTAAGGGGGAGCAACCAAAGGATTTCTCCCATCATTGAAATCCTCTATATTAATTGTATTATTATCAGTCAAATATTGCACTCTACGATTCAAAGCCATGCAACCTTGAGTATGGTGTCTATTAACTCTATGGAAATTACAAAATGAAATTTGATTATAATTCTCAGTTAGACTTCTATTTGGATCTAGTGGATGGGTAGGTGGAAGATGAAAGTAAGCCAATTGAAACTTTCGTTTAATCTATGAAGAGAGTAGTGCTAAATATGCTAGCTATAACAATTTCATAGAGATACATCACACATGTATGCTTCCTTCTCTCACATGTGATGACATGCAACTACATATAAGTAATATGCAACAATATGTAATGTCATACAATAAAAAATAATAGGTGACATAATATTTAACTTTGGAAAACACTTTTAAGAGAAAACCCAACAAGAAAAGAGTTTCAATGTATTATTTAATAATTAACCCACATGGTTACAATATAATTAGAGTATCTACTCCTTTGTATAAGAATCAATTATATTTGAAGTAATTATGACAACATAAGCCCACAAAATAACAAGTGCATCTATCTTTATCTTGAGCAACCAATAAATAGCCAAGCCTAAAACCATAAACCGTGATTTTAAATCCAGGTGGTTAAACCATGAGCAAGTGTAGCTTCCCAAATCATGCAAAAAAATATAACACTCCCACAAAGTATGGTGAGTCTATTAATGAAATTAAAAACATCACACAACTTCCTACACCAATTTAGAGTGTACCATTTTGGGACAATTTTTTTTTTTATAATATGCTCATACATGTCATAGTTGACTAATGATCCTCCTTTGGTTTCTTCTATCCCACAATTAACTCCTTATCTTCACGCTCTTACTATCTTGGCAACTCTTACACACCTTACAATGGTTACACTTGGTTTTAAGAACTTCCATTACACTAAATTGATAATTACAAATTGTCAAATACATACTAATAAATTCAGTAAATATTAAGAATTGTAAGGTGTATGCAACCTAAATCAATAGAAGAATAATCAAGTTAAAGTTTAACAAAAAATAAAGAATAATCTCCAATGAATCTTGTAACTTAGTGAGTTTTTCATGTTGGATGTTGTGGTTGTGTTGTTGATATGTGGTTGTCATTGATGTCAACACTATTAGCATTGATGAATTGAAGGTTGTATATGTCGAGGATATTGAGAAAATTGTTAAATAAAATGTTGCAGGTTGCTAGAGGAATAGTGCAAGTCATGAAGGTGTCTTGATCCATACGTTGAAGATCAGTTGTTGTGGAGTAAAGGGTTTATTTCTAAGAGTATCTAGTTTATCCACCAAAATTTTTTGAGGTCCGCGTGAAGTTTTGATCATGTTATGGACAGTTGTGTTTGGATAGTATTTATGTGGTTTCTGTCAGTGCTCCTGATTGAAATTTATGTAATTATGGTAATCTCAGTTGTTTCAAATGCCTCTTTGTTAGTTATTGTTGCTTGTGGATGCTTCTAGATCATTCTCTATCCTTGTTGTATGTCCGTGTTGATCGGTGTCCTCGTGGTCGAAGATTTTTCTCATGTGTGTTTGGGTTTTCATGTTCTTGGCCAACATGATGGTTGTAATGTGTTGCAGATCCTTGGAGATTTAAATTTGAATGTTTGGCATGCTCGAGGATATTTTTTTGGGTCACATCATAATATTGGCTGACGGTGTTTGATTCGCATTGAAAATTTATTTGTAAATTTGGGCCAACATTACATATATGTTTTATATTTTCATATGTATTTTGGCTGACAAAGTTGTTGATGAAATTCATGTTGTGGATATATAAGAGTGGTTGTTTGTTCGAATTGAAAGATGCTTAGAGTGCTCCTATGTGTGTATGTGTGAATATCATTCGATTGCAGAGTAGAGTGTGAAGAAGGTTGAGCCAAGTGTGAAGGAGTGTTTTTGTGCTTAATTAGAATTGTAATCAGGCTTTTGAAGAAGCTATTTCCTCAGTTCATACCCTGCAGATCTAATCCATATTTCTCTTTCTTGGGTAGTGAGCCCTCTTGTATTTGAGCAGTGAGCTCTAGGAAGTGTGTCTAAATGCATGTGCATTCCCATTATTATTCTTATAATTTTAACAGGGTATAATATTGTGGACTAACATTCACCGTGGTTTTTCCCCTAACAGGGTTTCCACGTAAAAAATCTTGGTGTTCTCTGTGCTCCTGATGTGTTGATTGTTTATGGTTTATTGTTCTTTCATCAAATATGAGATAAATTTAAGTTTGAAAAGTTTGAGTATTCTGTGACAATTGATTCATCCCCCTCTCTCAGTTGTCTGTCCTTGTTTTGCCAACATTTCATATGTATGAGGATTTAAGGGTGGTACATTGAAATTATTAGCCACAAGATGCATATCATCCCTTTTATCTTTAGAATCATAGTCCTTTGAAAAAATAAAACTTTTGGAATATGGAAGGATAAGAAAATGTGGAAGAACCACAAGAAAATTAATGACATTTAAGCACATTAGATCCAAGAAATGTTAATTCTATATTCTTCATGTGAGCATACACATCTATAAAAGAGGTAAACATATTTAACTACACATTATCTCTAAGAGATGACAATAATAGTTTAATGAAAATGGTTTGTAATTCATCATCATGAAGTTGATGATGTAGCTTAGAACATAAGTAATGTTCAATCTAATAACATATTCATGTATTCACTGATTAGGTCCTTGGTCACACCCAAATAAGTCAATAATAGTTTATTTGAGACCTAGTTTTGAATCTTAGTGGACAACTCTCTTAGTGAGGATCTAGATGAAGTTATAGGCATGCACAAAAGCTTACGAGACAAAAAATACAAATATAAAGAAAGATATATATTGAAATAGTGAATGCAATTTTATTCAACCATTTATTCTATACATGGTATACCTCTAAGAAAAGTATATTACTATTATCCACCTATTTTCTATCCAGCTCTATGATAGTGGTTGATGAAAATATTGATGTTAAAATATGTTACAAATATTTGTATATATACATATTACCTAGATTCATGCTATAGAGAACAAGAGTCCAAGAGTCATTGGGAAGTTGAACTATCTCTTGTAGAAGTGAAACCATTTTCTTTCTTTACTCCTCATCCCTAGATAGTTTTGGGATGTAACTAATAGTTGGTAAGATTTTGATGAGTTGGTGGATTACTAGCCATAACATGAGCCTTGTGGGTACCACCTTGGTTTCCATATCAATTACACCATTGAAATTTTGTAAAGTGACACTTGTGATGATGTGGTAAGAATTTTTTTGAATTGAACTTTGTAGTTTGGCCTGAAGGTATATTGAACCTTATTTAAGCTATGATGGAAATTGCAAGATGTTAGGATGAAGTATGATTATTGTAGAATTGTTTGATTTTGTGCAAAGTAGTTTATACCATTATTAGAGCATGTTCAACACTTTTTGGAGACTAGTGGATGGTCCTTATGTCGCCACAAACATTTGAGAGGTATTATGGTGTTTGAAAAAACTAGAGACGTATCCCATAATTATCTTAAGATATGAGAATGACTTGAGTGCTACCATAGACACAAAAATTGCGATTCCTTCTAGATTAGTAGTATTATTCAAGCACATATT